>JAGFMF010011747.1:7087336-7149600 GCA_019455555.1 Galemys pyrenaicus | reverse complement strand
ACTGAGGTGATGGTGCACTGGTGAGGTGGTGATGGGGAATACATGGGGATTACAATTAATGGCAAGTATATGTAAATTTTAAAATATTTTAATAAAAAATATATAGAGAGAAAAAAACAAAAAAAAAGAATGATCATTCACTATGCATTAATAAGTAACCATATTATCTATATAATGTTATTTAATTAAATTCTTTCTTGTTACATAAACTTGGTGCTAAAATCTAAAATTACTGAGACTGAAAATATGAGAGCCAGAACATGACTCTTGGTAGATTTACCAACTTAATGAGTTCCATCTGGTAGGGCTTCTTGGGGTATTGTAGAATAGACATTGTTCTGTGTCATCCAATGATGCCTTTTATCATGTCTTTAATTTGCCATTTTTCAATTACACTATTTACAGAAATATTCCATGGTTCATTATCTATCTAGAAACTCACAGCTTTGAAATTACTTAGGATGACAGGCTTGTTGTATTGCCAAACTTGTGAACAGGTGTTATATACACTATGGTAAACTTTCTTATGTGTCATTATTCATGCGTTATTTAAAATAACAGAAGATCAACAAGATCTACTTAGCATTTTATAAAGAATTTTTCTTTTTTCAGATGTGGGGGAGAAAAAAGAACAGACTTCTTAGTGTGATGGTCTTCAACATTTGGGCCACTGAGGGTGCAATACTATCAATTTTCCATCTGCTTGATTACCATCACAGCTACTTTATGCTTAGCTAATTAAAATTAAGTGTGAAGTTGTGCCGTTGTTGTATAGATATGGCACCATTCAAACAATTGGCTTAGATAATTAAGGAAAGCAAATTTGGAATTAGTTTGGAAACTAATGTGAAAGCCCAATATATAGGGAAATACTGAAACAGGACTCATTTTAGCTATACAGGCCAACCCAGATTCAGTTGTAACATATATTCTATAGCTGGTAGTAGGTCCAGTGGATAAAAGAAACTAAGTTTGATTTTTTTCTATTGTTTTTGGACATAATAAACAAAAAGAAAAGACATTAAGTTGACTGTAGCATTCCAGATTGCTCGGTTTGAATAATATGTCCAGTGTAATTTTGAATAAATGACAAGTATGCATGCTGCATTCATTCAATTATTGTAGCTTTTATATATTTAGTATTTGTTATTGATGCAGTCATTGCAAACATAAATTCTGACTCATGTTGCCTGAATTTGTTCCTAAATCTACTGTTTAATGGCTGTGTAAATTACTTAATTTCTTATCTTCATTTTTTTAAACATTAATAGTGTGTGAATATCAAAGTAGATAATATAAGGGTAAAAGTTGAGAAAAATTTTAACATAATCATTACTTTACTTTTGAGTTGCATAACAACCCTTCAAGGTAGACATGTCCATTTTTGCAAAGGAGGAGCCTCATGATTACAGAAGCAAGGCAATTTCATTAACACAGTTTATGAACACATCAAAAGGCCAAAGGCAAGAGTATCTGAAGAAAAAAAATATCTCTTGATCTTCCACTTTCAGTCCATCAACTCTTTTAAAAATTCATACACTTTAATAATCAGTAATAAATGTAACCCACGTTAAAGACTAATAGTACCTATATATGTTTCTAACACCCCTAAATTTGATTCATATAACTCCTGATTTTTTTAAGCTATTTCCTGATAAGTGTTATCAGTGAGTTTGGATATATAAACCCATTTTTTCTTTTGCATTTACAAAGCAATGAGATATTAAGGAATTGTATATAGAAGGAGTTATTTTGGTAAGAGTAACATCTAGCATTCCTCAAACTGCACACAATGAAAGCCAAGAAAAGATTGTCCATATATCTCTCTGTTAGAAGAAGGAACAAAAAGAACATTATAATAAGTTCTAAGGAATATCTTAACTGAAAGCTTACTTGGAATTCAAGAAGCAAGTGAAAAGCATTTGGATGCATTTTAAGAGATAATTGCTACCAAATAATTTATGGGTGCAGAGCAATACCCAAGGAGAAAATACCACTAGTTATAACCTAGTAAATTAAAACCAAACAGTCTACATGCCTGGTATCGTGTTTAAGATTAATTGGATCATAGCAGAAAGTGCACATTATGAAGATCAAATACTAGGAGAAAAGTCATAAAGTTTGAAAACATATCAGTGTATCTTCATCCTTGCAGATGCCTTTTATTTATTGTCAATGTAAACAGATGTTAATGACATTGTAAGAGCTTTTGAGAAAGAGGGAGAGAGAACAAATTTCTCTAAAGATAAAGTAGAAAAAAATTTAATAAGAAAATCTTAAAGCTTACATTTACAGAAAGCGTATTTTCTTTCTCCTCTAAAACCAATTTTTAAAAATTTTCTCTGCATTAAGGCCTAAAACTCATTCCAAACTTTAAGAACAAAGAACAAAGACATAGGGAAGCACTAGAGGAAAGAGGGAGGGATGGGAAGAGGGGATGTTTGGATTATTTCATCTATTTATTTGATAACAATGTTATATTTAGCTGGTTAAGGAGTACAATTTTCTCTGAAACATGCTATTTAGAATAAAACATTACCTTAATGAGGCTTTCCTATAAAATATTGATCTAAAAAATGAATTAAAAATGCTAGTTAACTCTTGTTTAGGACTGTTGTATATTTATTTCTTCCTTTACTTTGCCAGTGTATAATGTATCATACCAAAATGTCAGTTCCATTACTCTAAATCCCACTGAATTATTGAAGGAACTCTCTCTTTCCAGACAATAAGCTCCATCAGACTAGGAGTCTTACATGCTTCTCAGTACATCATTAATATTCTATATATATGTGAGGAATACAAAAAACTAAGAATGTGAGAAAACGTCCATGATTCATTTAGAGTAGGGTTATTTTACCTTTGCTATGCAAGAGTTTTGGACTGGATAATTCTTTGTCCTGGATGGTTGTCCTGTGTCTTGAAGAATGTTTACCAGTTAGTATACTTTACCACTAAACACTATACCATAATATCTCCATAAGTCACAAAATTAAAAATATCTCCATACATTGCTAAATACCCCTTATTTACAGGGAGGGTGGAAGACTGAGAGGGTAGGTAGATAAACTCATACTCAAGTGAAAACAAAGAAATTTTGAGTTAGGTAACTCTTTCCTTTTCCTCATCTAGGAAACATTAATAGTTATACAAAAATTCATAAAGAAATGGATCACAGCAGAAATGAATCACAAGTAGGATAGAATGAACCATCTATGAATTAGACTATGCGAGAACACCTGATGCTCTGAGCAAAATGTTTGAACATACTCGTGACCCAGACATATTGGAGAGTTTCACATATCCTAGCAGGGAAAGTATATAAGCACTAAAAGTTCTTTAATTCTTTAAGCTCAAAATGTTTATTTGGTAAAATTCCACCTAAAACCAATCACGTAGAAAGGGAAGCTATTTCTACCAGCAGAGAACAGGATTTTTTGGTGAATGTGTATATTGAACAATCTGCAAGGAACATCAAGGGAAAAAAAAGTATTTGAGCAGCTAAGTGACATTGACAAGGTTGTACAAGGTCATCCAGGATCTGAAACCAAAGAAGAGAAGAAGAAGCCCTGAGTGTCAGACAGCAGAAATAGTAGTAATTCAAGTTAGTGCAGTATATAAAGGTGTTGAACACTGTACTACCTCACTGAAACCTCACTGTATCAAAGGCACCAATTATCAAAAAAATAAATAAAAATCCTCAACACCCCCAGGAGGTTTCCATGGGAACTTCAGTGGAAAGAAAACTTGAATGGAGTATGAGTGGGTAAAGTTAACTCCCTATATTTACATAATTAAGGTTGTCAAGTGTAGAATATACCCCAATGATGTAAAGCTTATTAATTAGATAATATATCAGAGCACATCATGATATTAGTATAGTAAAAGAGAAAATCTTATCTTTTCAATAGCTACAGGACTTGTTTTGCGAGTTGAAACCAAACTCAATTCTTATAAAACATTTATTTATTAAAGATAACCTCTTAAACCAATAAAAGATATCCAACAAAAGCATAAAGTATATAACCTACTTGGTGATGAAATAAAAGAACTGTCTCAAGAGTAATCCACTGAATCAGGATTCATGTTAAAGTTAGTATCATTCAGACTTTGCTGAGGTTCAAGATATGCAACAAGATAAATAAGAATAAACATATGATGCCCTTCAGTAGATGTATTGTTAAATAAACTACGGTGTCTCCAGACAACAGACTATTTTCAGCACTAGGCAGAAATGAATTATCAATGGAAAGATGGGGAAGACACTTAAATGCATATTACTAAGAGAAATCCAAACTGAAAATGTGTCCTGCTTAATGATTCCAACTACATTCTAGAAAAGGCAGAAATACAGAGACAATAAAAATATCAGTGGTTACCAGGGATTGTGGAGGGAGGCAGGGAATAAATAGGTAGAGAATATTTTAAGAGAGTGAAATTATTTTGGTATCAAAATGATGCATGTTATACATTTGCATAAACCCAAGGAATGTACAATACCAAGAGTGAACCCTAATGTTACCTTGGACTTGGGTGATTAGGAGGTGTCAGTGAAAGTCCATCATTTATAACGAATTAGTTATTGGTGGGGAACACTAACAGTATTGCTTCTCTGTAGGGGAAGGAAATAGTTGGGAAATTTCTTTATCATCCTATCAATTGTACTTTGAATCTAAAAATGCTCTAAAAATTGAATTAACAAATATCCTAGGACTAGAGCATATTTTAACCAACCATACTTTTAAACAAAGCTGTGATAAGTAGGGGTGGGGGGTGTCTAGGATCCTGAAATAGGCCATTTTCACCAAAACCCTAATTGCAACAGAAAGCTCAGTGTGAATCTAGTCCCGTATTATTCAATGGCACTAATAAATCAAATTATCCAATGACAGCTGTGAAAAATTATGTTTTTCTTTTATAAAAAAGTTCACAGAAAAACATGAACAGTTGGCAATTTAAAAAAAAATAGCTGCAAATCAAATTGTAGAGAATTTGTGATTTTGACCTTTTCATCCCTACTCGCTTATCACCTTAAACTGGTAAAACATACATAAAATTACAAAATATTCTGACAAGACCACATTAAGGAAAAGTGATTTCCCTTCCCTCCTACTCACCTCAAAAAAGGCATTTATTTTGATTGCACAATCAATGAAATACCAGTTTTTTAAGCTAGTCAATTTTCCTAATACATGTTTTATTCCGAAGCCAAATGTTTGGTATTATTTTGCCTTAGATGGCTATTTTCACCATCTTTTATTTCTAAACACTGTTACTATGAAAAGAAAATAGATTATAAATCACAACCTCTGAGTATATGAGTTAATGTCGTTCTGTGTTATAAAGGGTGTCATCAAGTGTTTCTTTTATATATGTTCCATTCTATGAGAAACTTGAGTAAGTGAATCATTTATGAGGAAGACAAACTCTATTTGGCTATTCAGCATTAAACTTAATTTGGGGAAATTAAGCACTTATTCATTTTAAAAATCTTCTAATGAGTACTTACTGTATTCCAAAGACAGAACTGAGTACAAAGATAAATAAAACAAAAATCCTACCCTTTAGAACACAGCAGCAAAATATTGGAGAGATAAATAAATGTAACTTATCCCAGCTCATATGATAATATATATGATGTATTTATTAACATGACATGTACAATATTAAGTAGAAAACATATAAATTAAGTTACAAATGTGAACAGGAAAGTCAGAGGATCATTGTTAGGGTGACTTGTAAGAAGGGAGAGCCATGTTTAACCCTCTATCTTGCGGGATTTAGAGATCTCAGTGCTTCAAGTCTTTTGGGCCTGCTGGAGAGCAATTGATGAGATGGTCATGTTACAGTTTGAATGCTAATGCTACCCCTAAAATTGCTATGTTAGCATTCTAACCCACAAAGGTGATGGAATACAGGTGGGGTTTTTCGGAGGTCTTTCGGTCATGAAGGTAAGTCACACACTCGTGCCTGGGCTTATCACAGAGGTTTCAGAGAATGTAGTTCCCTCTCCCATGAAGTGAAGATACAGCTCGAACGTGTCCAGCTATGAAGCCAGAAAGGGTCCTCACCAGTAATGCTAGCAGACAGACCTTGGACTTCCAACTTGCATAACTTTAAGAAATAAATTTCTAAGGGGTCTCCCTGGTGGTACAAGGGGCTAAGTCACATTACTTACCCACAGCAACTGCAGCCTGGGAGGTGACTCACATGGCACAGCAGACCTCTCCTGTCTTTCCCACTGCTCCCCTCAGCAGTGTTTCAGTAGATACACCTGTTCTGCTCTCTGTTCTGATTCTGGTGAATCCTCTCATACATTCCTGGACCTCTGGCCTGTTCCCCAGTGCTTATATGCATAAATAAATAACAGGCCAGAGGTGCAGGGAGATGAGATAATCCACCAGACAGAGCAGGGGGCAGAACAGGCAGATAGACTGAAACACACTGCTGAGGAGAGCAGCAGGCGAGGCAGGAGAGGTCTGCTGTGCCATGCGGGGCCCCTCCTTGGCCGGCAGCAGGGATCGAACTCATGCTGCAGTGGCTGCGGTTCACTTCATAGTGTGTTGCTTAACCCACTGAGCCACCAGGGAGGCCCCATAAATATTTTTTGAAAATGAAATAAATTTCTGGGTTTTGTAAGCCACCTTGTCTGTGGTCTTTTGTTATACCGTTCTGAACAGTCTAAGACAGGTAGTATCAGCAGGAGATTCCAACTACCTTCTACTGACCCTTCAAGTCTCAACATTAACATTTTTTTTCCCAAGAAACACTGAACTATTAACATTGTCTTCGCAGATCACCATTACTTTTATATAAATTTTATAGTTTCCCAAATGCTCATCTTTCTTATAGAGTGTAAGTCCTGTAAGGGCAGGGGTTATGATGTCTTGTTTACCAATCAACCCCACAGTCCGCAGTGCCCGTGTGTCTGATAAGAATTCAGTAATGTTTCTTGCATGCCTCAATGGAAAAAAGAATGAACACAGCATATGAAAAAGAAGATCAAGTTACACATAGGAGTTTCCTGAAGGTTATGACAAAAGGGGAAGGCAGTTAAGAATTTGCTTAAAATATATTCTGAGATTGCTTTATTAATTGATAGATTGTAGAGGGCTACAAAACAGGAAGGAGATGATGGACAAGGAGATTAAACAGAAGCTCAGAATTAATAAACTAGAAAGAACCTAAATAGTGTAAGCTAATGGCAGACTAAAATTAATACAAGTAAACAAGCAAGATAGTAGGTTAATTGTAGGAATCCCAAGTCCTTGGGGCACAGACTGTATCTATACTGCATGCCAATGTAACCCCAGGGACCACTGCAACACCTAAAGCATGAAGCACATTTGCTAAACTTTGCCAAGTGAAAGGAAAAAAGGTGATTAAGCTCTGTTATCCATTACTTTGTTCTACTATTTATTTTCAATCCTCACTAAATCTAAGAGGTATTATTATTTCTAACCCTCAACCCCTACACCATCCCCAATCCAAGAAAACTCAGAAAGGAAAAGTAACATGAACAGATTCTCCCTGCAAGGTGAGACTGGAGCTCATTTTGAAACTGGAGATACCGGGCCTCCCTGGTGGCGCAGTGGGTTAAGCAACGCACTATGAAGCAAAACCACAGCCACTGCAGCACGAGTTCGATCCCTCTCCTGCTGTGCCCGCTGCTCCCCTCAGCAGTGTACTTCCGTTGATCTGCCAGTTCTGCTCCCCACTCTCTATGGTGAATCCTCTCACCAACGCCCCCCCCAGTGGATTCAGGTACAGATGCCCACCAATTGTCATATAGTTATTTAAACTTTATCTTTGCCTATGTAACATATAGTTGTATGTATTACACTTTTTTTTTTAGCAAGGGTTATCCAGCGAACTAGAGTCGATAGACTATATAGCAGTGTATATGGGAGATTTATAGGAATTGACTCACACAGCTACAGAGGCTAAGATTCATGATCTTCCCTCTGCAAATTGGAAGCCCCAAAAAGCCAAGAGTGTGTGAAGACCTGTAACCAGGATAGCAGATGACAAAAGTCCAATCTGAGTCTAACGGCAAAAGAACCAGGAACACCCATGTCCAAGGAGAAGATGACGTCTACGCTCAAGCAAATACAGCAGATTTGCATTTCTTCTATCCTTCGTCCAGTTCAGCCCTCAAAGTATAAGCCCATGACCAAAGGTTGCCCACGGATCCCAAACTGCTAAAGGATGCACATTTTATAAAAAGCCCGGTTATATGTGCATACAAATGCAAAGAAAACAGCTTTCAGTGTGAAAGATCTTTCACTGAAATTAGTGTGAAGAGAAAGAAGAAATGATATTCCTAATAAGCTCTGAAAATTGCTCATTCCCTTCCCCTCATGAGCATAAGTCCAGTAAAAATACTCAGCCTATATCAAGGCAGTTAAGACCCAAAAGATAACCACAAGTCAAAGACCCCAAAGATTTGCCACAAGTCTTGGGGGATTACCACAAGAAACCTTATGCAGGTTCCAGGTAACTGTGATAGGAGAAACCCAAAATCAAAATGCATGTAATATATCAAAAGGTTAAAATGACTGTCATTGCCTCTGCCAAGGACCAGGAACAGCCTCCCCATGTGTGTCTCACATGCGTTCCAAGGTTTTTCTTCCAAGTGTCTCTCATCCCCACCTAGCCCCCCATCAGCATGGCATGCTGGGATTTGTAGTCCAGGAAGATGCATATAAGTGGGGCAGGGAAAATGGTGCCTTTTCACGAGTTGCAAAGCTCACCTCCCTTTCATTGAGATGCATTTTGCGATTAACGGATTAGATGACACAAAACCACACCAATTCTCTAGGTAACCCTTAGACCACCCGTCAAGTTGACACATAAAATTAACCATCATATTCCCTTGGAGTTGTGTAGGCAGTTTCCAATTTAAACTTATCTGTATTGCTTATTATTACAATTATTAATGCAGTGTAACTAATTATCACAAAATGCAGGTTTCAAAGCAATGGCATCATTTATTTTATTCACCAGTCTGCAATTTGGGTATAGATTGTCAAAGATAGTTTCCCTCAGCTCCCTATGGTATCTATTATGACTCTGAAATTTTCCGAAACTTTGTTCATTCTCATATCTTACTAGAAGTGAGTCCTAAGTTGGGGCAGTCAGTGGAACAAGCACATGTGGTTTTCCCTGCTGGTCTGAGCATGGAGATTGTATTACAAGGACAAACATCCAAGAGAAGAAAGAAAGAGGAAGAAGTGAGGGAAAGGGAAGTGAGGAGAAAATAGAAGGCTTGGGATAGGAGAGAGAGTGGAGGAGAAAAAAGAAACAGAGAGAATGGGAGTGTGGAGGGGAGAGAAGAGAACAATATTACCTTATATAACCCAACCTCAGGAATTGAATGGCATCTCTTCTGCCCAAATCTATTGATTAGAATGGATCATTAATACCAGTCAATGTTCAAGGGTAATTAGACTCCATCTTTTGACTGAGAAGTCAAAGTTTAGAAGAACAGAAATACTTCTGCGATAGTTTTGAAAAACACAATCAGTTCAACCAGTCATTACACTGTTGGGACAGTCCATTAGAAAATGGAATGTAGATAATTTAAAGTAATGGAAAATGATATATCTTTTTATATCTGATAATACCAATAACAGGTTTATTTATCATTAATTCCATGGTAGTACTCAATTCTCATTCTAAGCCTGTGAGGTATTGTCTTTATTTTATAGTTGCAGAAAAAGAGGCAATAACTTTTTCAGTGATACACGTCTAGCCAGTGATGAAGCAGTCAGTTTAGAAAACCCACTTTCACTTAGATACTACTTAGATATCACTCTTAGATACTACACTTCACTGTCTTTCTAAAAAGAGTTATAGATGAAATACAGATATTTCTCATGCTACAAACTATATTGACAATTTGATCTTCCTGCTTTAGATATACATTCTATTTGCATGTTCCCAATCATCATTAATTAGTCTGATTAGGCCTCCCTGGTGGCGCAGTGGGTTAAGCAACGCACTATGAAGCAAACCACAGCCACTGCAGCACAAGTTCGATCCCTGCTGCCGGCCAGGGAGGGGACCCACATGGCAGAGCAGACCTCTCCTGCTGTGCCCGCTGCTCCCCTCAGCAGTGTACTTCAGTTGATCTGTCTGTTCTGCTCTCCGCTCTGTCTGTGGTGAAACCTTTCACCTCACCCCACACCTCTGGCCTGTACCCCAGTGCTTATATGCATAAATAAATAAATCTTTAAAAAAAATTAGTCTGATTATACTGATAATATGGTCATTAATAAACTGAATTTCACATATTTTGACAGACTACCAGTTCTTAGGAAGAATTATCAGCAAACAAACATAGTTCATCAAACTCAATAAAAAATTATTAAAAGTATAAGATATGAAAAAAAGAATATGATATGTATTTGAAATATATGCCTAAAAAATTCAGATCTATTTTATCACAACTCTTTTCTTCATAATTGACCATGATATATATGAAAATAACAGTATATACAAGAGAGAAGTCAGGGCATATTTGAAAGAGATAAACTATATCCCCTTCTTTATTAAAATGACCTCAGAATGTCTTCTTGAAATACTGCTTATGAAATCTTCAAATGTTTATTCAAATTTTCTGATTTAATAATGGGTGGCCTCAAATATAAACATTGTTTTAAAAATTTTAGCTTTAAGACATTATTTTTTATCAAAGCACTAATATAATTTCAAAGAGCTATGCTATTAAAATCTGGATAATTGACATTGTTAGAAAATAATGTTAATGTCCCCATTTTTCAGCACTGTCATCATTATTAGCATAAAATTATTTCACAAGAGATATTTTACATCGAACACAAAATAAGTATGATCTTGACTTTTAAATTTTCATGGTAGAAATTAGATAAGAGAAAAATTATAAAAATTTTATCAGACTCATGACAATTTCTGTACATTTTTTTGAAACTGACTTGTGTACAAGAGCTCATAAGAAAACAACTAACCCTTTGACATGTTGTTGCTACAATTTGATTACTTTTTCTACTATGTATAATATGTCTAGAATTTATCATCTGTGATTCGGTATTTTAATACTGATATAAAATATACTGTGTTTCTGTTTGACATAAAATTGTTATGTTAAATAAGTTAACATTGCTTAACATATGTTGGTTGTATTTCAAAATGACTTGGCTCCCTTTAAAATGTCAAATTGTTGAGTCATATTTAGAATATTCCAGTAATTCACTCAGACAACCTGGGTTTAGGTGAATGGATAATAAGAAGCAGCTGGGTCAGTTATTCTGCCATCAAGAGGTATCATTATAAAATAAAGAAGTTTAGAGATTCGAATTTATAAAAAGTTAGAATAAAAACGTACACCAACACGCAACGCAAACTGATGTATTTTGTAGATGAGGAAAATGTGGTCAAGATAATGACTCACCCAGTGTCACACAGCTAGTTAGTGTTCAGTTGGCCTAGAATCCAAGTCTTTTTTTCTACCCAAGGCATCTTCTCCAATGCCTTACTAACTGGATGAAAATATGTTGCAAAAATATCTCAAATGTATGATTCTTTTAATAACATTTTATTTTTTCTCAAGAAAAACCCACCAACAACAAAACACATAAACACAGTTTCTCTGAGATACTAACTTTCCAAATAAAATAAATCAAAAAATATTCTGACAAAGTTAATTGAAAAGATGTAGCTAATCCCAGTCACAGACAGCAGTAGGTTTCTGGATGAGCTAAAATCTAACGTTTCTTCTTATTTTTTTTTTTTTACAATGCACCCTTCTGGTATTTTAAAGTTGTAGCACACTAAATAGTAACCAGCCAAAAATATCAAATGATAATCCCTGGAATTTGCAGATATTGTCGTATTTAGGAAAAGGGTCATGCTGGTGTAATTAAGAATATTGCAATGAGGAAATTGCTGTGGAATATTAGATGTACCCTAAATGTCATCACGATGACCCTTATAAGAAAGAGACAGGGGGTCAGATGCAGTGATATAGGAAGGAGGTTAGGGGGCACTGTCACAAGTCATGTATATGTGGGTTCTCCAGAGAAACAGAACCATCAAGATATGTATGTAGAAAGAGATTTATTTTAAGGAATTGACTCACATGACTGGAGAAGCTTGTAAGTCCAAAATCTTACTGGTGGGAGGTCAGCAGTCTGGGCAATCAGGAAAGATTGAGTCCAAAGGCAGTAAGACTATAGAATGGAAAATATGATATGGTAAATGAAGTTTGAAGGCAAATTTCCTTTCATTTAAGGGTGGTTAGGGGAGACCAACTCACATCATGGGGAGCAATCTGCTTTACTCAAAGTTCATCTATTTAAATGTAAATCTCATCTTAAAAACAAACAAACCCTCACTGAAACATCCAGGACAGAGTCTGTGCAAATCTGGGCACTGGATGACACATGAAATTAATCATCACTCTAAAAGTGGGAAGAAGCAGGAAACAGCTCATCTCCTCGATCTCCTGGCAAGAGTGTGGTCTTGCTGAATGTGGGATTTCTGGCCTCCAGGACAGTAAAAGAATATATTTCTCTTCTTCTAAACCACCAGATTTGTACGGATTGGTTATGACAGACTCAGGAAGCAAATGCAGATGTGTTTTGTATTTCCTGTTGTTTTCGTTCTTTTACTTTTTGTGGCTTTCCACCAAAACAACGATCATTTAAAAATCAAATTCAGGTATATGAATTTCTAAGTACGTGATGTGAAATACCCAGAGGGACTTAGTGCTCCAGTCCCTATACATTTCTGCCTCATTACATTAACCACTGCCATACTCACAAGGACTTTGAATAGTAGTAAGCAGTCAGAGTGCCTTTGGGCAAAAGTAAGTGAAAATAAACTTCCCTAAAAAAATTCTCTTCACTGTTAAAATGTAACTAAAGCAAATCAATTTGAGGATATATATATATGGGACTACTTTAAATTGAGTTAACAAGAGTGACCTCTTTAGTGAGACTCATTTGAGTCAAAAATCTCATCTTTTACTTGATTAATTTGATCAAATATTTTCCCTTTTCTAAGTCAGTTTACTCAGTACCTATACTAAAGTTATTGTGAAGATAAAACAGAGAAAAATAGCACCAGTGAATAAGATAAGGTTAATTCCGACTTAAATCCTCAGTGGGAAGTTATAAACACACCCCTCCCCCTAACACACACACTCCATCTACTTGCCATCAAATTTTTCATATGTAGAGATAAATAATTTTAAAATATACCACTTAAAATATATCAAAATAAAATAAAATACATTAGGAACAAATACCTTAGAAGATGTAAAATAATTATGCATACAATTATATAATTTTGTAGTAATTAAGGCATATTTAAGTACAATGAAAGATAAAGTATCTTCCAGAATTTGAAAACATAATATGATATTGATCTCCCTATCAAAATAATAAATAATCCAATTCTAGGAAAAAAAATCCCAATGGGAATCAGTAGAACTAATTCTAAAACTTAGATTGGACAGCAACATTTCAAAAATAGCAAAGATGTTACTAGAAAAAGAACAATCTGGGGAACAGTCCTGATTGATGAGAAAGCATATTATAAATTTCTAGTAATTAGAGAAATCTTCCCATTATTCATTGCCTGTGGGTATGTTAAATGACACGGTCATGTTGGGAATAGAGTTTGTTAGTTCTTCAAAAAGTTAAACACAGAATTATCAAATGACTCAAGAATTCAATGTCTAGTTTCATGTACCAAAGTAAGGCCAATACAAAAACTTGTACAGGAGTACACATAATTGCATCATTCGTAATAGCCAAAAAGTGGAAATAAGCCAAAAGTCTACAAATTAATGAATGGATAAATAAAGTCCCTTATGTCCACTATCACCACTATTCAGAGGCTTAAAATGTATGAAATATTGACAAAATGTATGAAATATTGACAAATGCCAGAACATAGGTCAACTTTGAATATGTTATCCTAAGTGAAAGAAGCCTACCATAAATGTTCATATACAATATGACATTTTTTAATGAAATTCAGGGAAAAGAGAAAATTATAGAGAAATAAAACTGTTGATTTCTTAGGCCAAGATGTTGGAATGATATTGGGTAGGAAGAATTGGGGAGTGAGTGTTAATGGGCAGATGATTTATTTTAGGAAAGATTAAAATGTTCTTAATTAAATCATGGTGATTTCTGCACAGCCTGTAAATAAACTAAAAAGTCTTTGCATTTTTACATTTTCAGTAAATGAACTTCATGATATGTAAGCTATATCTCATTAAGGAATTAATGTCTAAGAAGAGGGAGACTTAAAAAAAAATAGAGTGAATAGCTCAGAAACCAAAGCTCACCTATAGCTAAACTTGATACAGTATAGCATTGTGTTTTTCTATCAGTGGGAAGGTAAAGAATATCTCTAAATAGTTTTGAAACAATTTGTTAACCTTCTTGGTCAAACTCTTAACTTTCTAAAAGTAGTCAAAAATCCAGCAGTTTAAAGAGTGATCTTATTAAGAATAATAAACTAGGATCGATCTAATTATATGCTGTGTTATCAACTGTCATTGGAAAGCAAAATTGAGCAGGATAATATCTGAGTAAGTATGATATTAAGAAAGGGGAGCTGTGCTAATGAAAAATTATCTCATTAGCAAAGAGTAATAAAATAATATGAAAACACTTATATAAAACCCAAGAAAAATAAATGTGGAAGCTTAGCTTTCTAAGTTGGTAAGAGTTTGGCAAAAGTTTATTTAGACTGGACCAATTTTGGTTCCTTTCCAGGCTTTGAAGCTGAATCAACAAAAGAATGAAATACAGATTTTTTTTTAATAATTATCTGTAATTTGGATTGTTAAATTATCCTTTTGTAACATCCACTGTATAATTTGATTTTAAATTTTTTATTCCCTCTGTTTGGTTAGTATCTGGAACTATAGAAAGTATTAACAGTACTAGAGATCATGGGAGTATTCAAAATTCAATCATGTTTACTTAAAAACAAAAACAAAGAAATTTAGGGCCAAACCTCAGCCATTGCAGCAGGAGTTCGATCCCTGCTGCCGGCCAGGGAGGGGACCTACATGGTGCAGCAGACCTCTCCTGCTGTGCCCGCTGCTCCCCTCAGCAGTGTACTTCCGTTGATCTGCCTGTTCTGCTCCCTGCACTCTGTGGTGAATCCTCTCACCCCCCACCACACCTCTGGCCTGTACTCCAGTGCTTGTATACATAAATAAATAAATCTTTAAAAAAAAAAAAACAAAGAAATTTATGTTGGGAAATGAAGAAACTGACATATGCACCAATTTTATTCCCCTCAATAGAACATATATTTATCAATTGACTAGTAAAATTACTTCTTTAGACATATAGTTGGGGCATATGTTTGAATAAACAACTTATTCTAGGAGAACTACTTATAAAAAGTTTGTAAACATGAAGAATTATATCACTGTTAATTGAATAATTAGAAAATCACCTTCATTACATTTGTTTTTCCTAAGTAGAACATAAATTTGCCATGCGTAAGATGTGTAAAGACAATACTGAGTTCAACTTGGTATCAACATATTGTAGGTCCTAGCACATAGATTTCATATTGTTCTTTGATTATTGAGTAAAATCTTGCAGGAAATTAGAAATTTCCTCAAAAATTCAAATTGTTTAGTCAGGTTTTTATTAAGGCCGTCAACTCAGGCTTAAAATAATCCCTCCTTTGTTGAAAAAGTGTTTATTGAGAGGAGCTTTCCTTCTGAATTGTGTAAGGAATTGCAGCAATTATCCATTTCACACAGTTCTTGTCTAAAGTCAGCAAGATAACGGACTAAGGAACAGTGAAATTGGACCCTACTATGTTGTGGTGATTGTTACAGACTGGCAAAGGGCACTGGTTGTTTATATTGCTATGGCAATACCTATTGGCTTAAAAGAGAAGAAAGACATGGAACGGAGTGTTACCAGTCAGCGGGATTGTAGGCCCCCCCCCCCCATCAGGCCCACAACTCTCTCTGCTTTTCTTCAAACATTTTATACCAGTGACTTGAGTTAGAAAATTCTGTGAACCTCTTTAATAGCAAAAACTGTGCTTTCATAGACCTTTGGCAATATCTTTATCTTTATGTTGATATTCCTTCAAACTATGACTATTTTTTAATAAAACAAGCTCTACTACTCTGTATTTGGTTCCTCCTTCAGCTTTCAATGCCTTAAAATAATTCAAATTGAATGACTTTTCTGGACAAAGGAGAGTCTGCTGTCATACATACTGGCTGCCTGGAATTTCAGGGCACTTGGCTTTCCTTCCAGTTTGCAATGCTGTTCTCACACACATAGCTGTCTCTATTGTTCACATGTACTTAATGGTGAACTTTAAAACCTTTAATGGTATTGCAATAACACAGCTTGTAGTCAAAACTATGGTTTTCCTCCATCTTCTCATTTCCTCATTTTCTCCTCCTGTATCTCTTATCTTCTCATGTGTGATTCATGACCTGCTATTATTTTGATAGCCTTATTGCAACAAGGTACTTTGTTCCATGTGTAGAAGACTGTGTGTAACGATACTTCAATATATTTTTTACATTTATTTTAATTTATTTACGCATACAAGAACTTGGGTATAGGCCAGAGGTTCAGGGGGTAAGAGGATTCAATGGAGACAAAGTAGGCAACAGAGCAGGGGAATCTACCAAAATACACTGCTGAGGGGAGCAGTGAGACAGACAGCAGAGGTCTGCTGTGCCATGTAGTTTAGCTCACTGGCCAGGGATCCAACCTCAGACTGCAATGGGTGGCAATCGCTTAATAGCTCTAAGATTTAACTCCTGCACCATCAGGAAGGTCCCCATTTCAATGTATTTTTGAAGACCTACTTCTCTCAAAAATTCTCAGGCAGTTTTATACATATAAGACAGTCTGTGACAAATTCATATAGTACTCATAAATATGTTATCTCATGTTGTTTTAAGAAAACATAGCACTAAATGTAATCAACAAATGTTCTCTGTGCTAAGATGCCCGTGTTTAAAACAACCACAAAAAATAGTAGAAACAATTATATTTGTCATATACTAGGCTTGAATCTACATTAATCCAGTAAATGAAGAGGATAAAAAACAGTGAAAATCAAATTGTATTAATGATTCTGTAGGATTAATATCGGTACATGAAATATATGCATTGGAAGAAACTTGGTTATGATACATAATGCCTTTCTTAAAGTTTTTCATTAAGGCTATCATTTTGCCTTTTTGCTACATAATTTAGTTAACATAATTGTTTTGCATGGATTTGGGAGATGTAGAAGAATTAAAGAGATACTCAGATGACCAAATTCTAATGAGAAAATGTATTCAGGTTCATATGTCTCAGCTCCAAAGCATATTTTGATTGTAACAATGAGTTGACATAATACATTGATTTACTGGATTAATGTTGACCTTTACCTAAAGGATTTTTTTCACAACAAATCCTATCACTCATTCACAGTAATGTAGTTGGAGGAACCAGGGTTTGCTACAGGAGGAACAAGAACAAGTTTAAACTCTGATACTTATGAAATTCACATAAATTAATGTTAAGCATCATGTTCAGAGTAGATAGATCATGAATAATATTTCTCTCCACCACTCCTTGAAAAATAAACACACCTTAATCCCCCCAAAGTATGAATCTTTGAATCCACCCAAACTATGTTATCTTATACAGCAAAAGGACTATAAGAATGTGGTTGAGTCTTGAAATGGGAAAACTATCTTGGTGGAATTAATGGGTAGGGTCAATGGGAGGTAGACCCTCTGCTTTACAAGACTAATCCATTTTACAGACACACTTGTATAGCAAAAATGCCATACTATAACCCTAATATACATTTATAGTATTTAATTTGTTCTAAAACCACATAATTTGAAACTTTTGACATATAACATCTATGTGACTAAAGATCATCAGACTGAACAAGATGTGAATGACTCAGATATGGACTGATGTTTTAATGATGGAGTCCTTGACTTACTTTTTTGCCTCATATTTGTCTTACTTCTCTAGTCCTCTTAGGTACTAGAAGTTCTGTAATCCTAATACTAATCCTGGCCAGTTCTTCTTTTTTTTTTTTTTTTAAAGATTTATTTATTTATGCATATAAGCACTGGGGTACAGGCCAGAGGTATGGGGGTGGTGAGAGGATTCACCACAGAGAGTGGGGAGCAGAACAGGCAGATCAACAGAAGTACACTGCTGAGGGGAGCAGTGGGCACGGCAGGAGAGGTCTGCTGCACCATGTGGGTCCCCTCCCTGGCCGGGAGCAGGGCCTGGCCAGTTCTTCAAATGCCCAAAAGAACTTCTATAGGTATTATGCTCAGCGAAGTAAGTCAGAAGGCAAAAGAAAAATACCCCTAGGAGGAATATAAGGGAACCAAAGAAGGGTCAAGGAAAGGAGTAAGAGCAATAATAATAATAACAACAAGAAAGAAACAAAAACCAAAAATGAAAAGACAAAGACAAACTGGGACACTTGGTGGGGAGGGAAGAGGGGAAGGGTGGAGGGCAGACGGGAGCACGGGGGACTGAGGTGATGGTGCACTGGTGTTACGGTGATGGGGAACACATGCAGATTACAATTGATGTCAAATATATGTAAATTAAAAATTTATATAAAAAAACAAAAGAACTTCTATGATGATTTTCTTTCCAAGTAGAAAGTTTGGAGGAATTCACCCTCATGATGTTCATTTTGCGTATTTGAACTCTTTCCTCAGATCGTATCACATTTCTCATATCATATATCTGATAAAATGTTATTCTTTGAAAACCAATGTCATTTTGAACCCCTCGTTCTCTGAAGTCTGTTCATTCCCAACACCTGCAAAGACCTAGTTCTAGCCTGGTGGCCATTTATATATAATTGACACAAACACTCTACTTCCTCCCAGGCTTTGATAAAGCAAAAAATGTTACTCAAAGTGTTACTAGGGCAACAACAAACTCAAACATTGTGTTTGTGATCAACAGCCTTCCTCGCCCTCTCAGTGACTCTCCAATGAGATAAGCCTCTGTTCTCCAGTGAGCCCATTTGAGAAGACGCTCAAGGGCCTTGGATGGAAATGATTCAGAAGAGCCTTCTGTCTAAAACGGGCAAAGCACAGATGCACTAGGGCTAATTTAACTTTACGTGAAGACACCCTTCCTCACTGCTTGTGATTTCAGCCAATCATTTCAGTGTCCCTGTAGAGTGGTGATTCCTTACCTGTAAAAATAATTCTAGAAACCAACTTCACTGGGAATGGGGTTTTTAAATGAAAAACTTTATATAAAGGATCTTCCACAATGTAAGTACACAAAGCATTGGTAATGATGATCATGATGATAATATGACTATTTGTATGTGCAATGCATTGCTAGGGCCCAAAATTCCTTAGTCACCAAGAAAGTCCTCTTCTTCCTCCACCTGCCTCCCTAAGGCATGGACTGTCACTGTATGAATTGCTAATCTTTAAGGCTGCTATGAACTTCAGTTCAACCAAATTCCTTCTTCACACCCATGTTGAAATAACTGATATCTATTTTTGTAGGACTGTTATCCCCTATAAAGGTCCTTTCATTCCTCTGCTTCCTGTAATAATTTCTCCAAGCAGAACAAGTGACCAGTTACCACAGAAACCTTCAGCTCCAAATTGCTCCTTGGGGAAATGATGTTTGTGCTTGAAACAAATAAAATAAGGTCATATGGGGTAAATGCCAAAAGTGAATATGGGTTGGATATAAAAATTTTAAAGCAAACGGTGTTGTTCAAGTTGTAACAATGGTCCAGAGAAGATATATGTAAAAACATGCATTATTTAGTTTGACATTTCATCCTTTGCAAAGTGATTCAATGCTTCAGAACCTTAAAATATTGTGTAATTCATTTAATATTTATAGGGCAATTTAGATTTGTTAAAATCTTCTAGGACATTTATTACCTTGTGATTCATACTTGCCAGTATACAACCTTCTGCTTACATATTAAGGGTGAATTTGAAATTGATCACTTTCTCAGTCTCTTTATGTTGTCAAGTTATCAATTAGTCAGATTAGACTCTCAATAGTTCTGTAACTTGTTAAACTTCAATAAAAATTAACTGCAGTTTAAAGGAAAGAGGCCGGCATTCAGAATGGTGCCATCCTTCGGCTCTACTTGATCAATTCCCCTTCCAATGATGCATTTGATTCTATAACTTGGACTTTAATCAAGATGCATAGGTTTAAGAAAATCAGAATCAATGCTTTTGAATCATCAGCCCTCCATCTAAGCTTAAAGAATATGTCTTGATTTAACTGGTTTTATTTAAGCTTATTCAACGGTAGTATTCAATACTTAGTCTAGAGCAGTAGAAAGTAAACACTTACAGGAAATATAGATATAAGGGCAAACTTTTCTATATCCCTTTCCCTATTTACAGCATAATCAAGATACTAGATAAATCTAGGTTTTGAAGAAAGTATACAGGAATAAACTATGCAAGAGCACCATGATCTGACATCTGTTTGCTGAGTGTCACTAGAACTAAGCTTGACTTACAACACCCAGCTCCTGCTTCTACCTTTGATAAGAAATTACAGAGCAAGCCAAATGCAGGGCTGGATAACTGCAATGTAGCAGTAGTAAATTATTTATTTGTTGAAGCTAACTGAAAGTTTTTAAGTTAAAGAACATCTTCAGGCCCTGATGATATTTACAATTCTGTCGATTAACACAAGCAGTTATTGTGTCTCAATAGGAAACACTTGTATTATGACTTTGTAATAATTTATATAAATAAGACTATATTGTCTGGGTGCCAACTTCATTAAAAATAGAATGCTTAACCCTTTAATATATGCTATATCATTAAGTAATTTATAAATGTTCTCTCTTTCCCATAAAGTACAGGAGAAAGCAAAGCAGTTTATGCATCAGTCAATAAAATCTGCATTGTAATATTGACTCTGCCACATTCTAGTTACAGCCATGCTCAGCTCCAATATGGTCTTTGATGAAACGAGGCTAATATTACACACCACCTCTCAGGTTTCTTAGGAGAATTCATTTAAGACAATGAAGCAACTGGCATAGAAAGTCATTATGTAACCTGCCTAAAGCCTCCCAACTAAGAAAGATGCTGTATATATTTAAATTCCTGCCTCTGACAATAAGAGAAGTACTTTTTGAACGATATCTTACTGGGGTTGGAAACAGCACACATTAAAGTGTTATGTACGCAAACTTTATTTCTGTACAGAATCTTGTGCATGGCTTCTGTTAAATTCATACATTTTATAAATCTCATGCATTTAAAATTGCTGTCATGGTGTGTAAATGTTCTACTTTGAATGCTAAGAGGGAATGAACTCCTCCAGGCTCCGAGAATAGTCCACAAAGCAATTGCCATGGAGAATCAGCACTTTTGATTGTATAGCACTTTTTAAATTGGCCAACAAAGTATTAGGTTCTCTTCGAAGCCTTGTAAAGGTGGAGCCAGATCACCCCCTCCCCCCACCCGCCTTGAACAGAACTATACTTAATGACTCCTTTCGAAAGAACAGATTATGGTGGAGCTGACTGTACATGGAGTTTTGAAACTAAATCCTAGAAGACAGTGCCTTTTTTCCTGTTCTCTCTGCCCTCTGGGGGAAGTCAGCTGCCATGTCATGTGGGCCCCCAAGCAGCCCTAAGGATCTGTGCAGTGGCACAACGAACAGCTGGCTGTCAACAACCAGCAAAAAACAGGCTTCCAGCCTCAGCCATATGAGAGTGCTTGCTTTTTTTTTTAAGATTTATTCATGCATACAAGAACTGGGGTACAGGCCAGAGATGCAGGGGCTGAGAGGATTCACCAAAGACAGAGTGGGGAGTAGAACAGGCAAATGTACTGAAATATACTGCTGAGGGGAACAGCATGTGAGACTGGAGAGGTCTACTGAGCCATGTGGGCTAGGCTCCCTGGCTAGGGGTCAAACGTGTGCTGCAGTGGCTGCAATAACTTCATAGTGTTGAGACTTAATCCCTTGTGCCACCAGGGAGGCCCCTATTTCTCACATGTTCTGTGGCTCAGAAATGCTACAGTTACTCTGGTTCTGGTTCTCTTGCACTGTTGCAATCAAATTGCTGTCTTTGACTGCTATCATCTGAAGGCTCTACAAAGACTGAATGATTCCCATTCAAAATGGTAATCTCGGAGACCTCCCTAGTGACACAAAGGATTGAATCACAGCACTATGAAGTTATCCACAGTCACTGCAGCATGAGTTTGATGCCTTGACAGGAAAATGACCCACATACCATGGAAGACCTCTCTTGCCCAGCCTGCTGCTCCCCTCAGCAGTGTATTTCAGCACATCTGCCTGTTCTGCTCCCCACTCTGGCTCTGGTGAATCCTCTCACCCCTGGCTTCTACCCCATACCTCTGGCCTATACCCCATTATTCTATGCATAAATAAATCTCTTTAAAAAATATGAAAAATAAATATTTAGTGTTTCAAGCAACTAATGGTTAGGATAATTTGTTTTGTAGTAGTCAATAACTAGTACACAGTGACTATAAAATATTCACACAGAAAGATCCTAGCTAAGAACTCAGCCTCTTTCAAACTGTAAGGCAGAATCCCAAAATCTTTTTGAGATGCATATTACAAATCAATTTCCATAAAATGATAGGGGTTTTCATGTGTAATTAAGGGATATAATTTATCCAAAAAGGAATTAGGGGTCATATGCATGTGTGTATCAGGTAATAGTTTTGGGAGACACTTTGTAGCACTTTTAGATAAAAATGGAAGAACATTGATAACTTTCAAATAATCTTCTGGTTTACTAAGGGTATTTAGTCCCCCAGTCCACACAGAATTGAAGTAAGGCTCATAGTAATGATGCAAATCACAAAGTCACAAGACTCTTCCATAGGAATTCCATCAAAAATAGTGGGAAGCTTAAGCCTACTCCGAGTGCTTGAATGTAACTCAGATTGGTATTCAGTTGAACTTTTATAGTTTCTACAAGCAACCACAATCAGAAACTTCCTACAGTGGGAAAGTGGTTTTTGCATTTCCAAAAGCATACAGCAGACACTGTCTTTCAGCAATCCTCAAGTCACAAACAATGATGCTCCTTTACTAGTCTTGACTATTTTTTAGACTTAGAAAGAAGTCTAAAAAATAGAATAGTTCCCTCTATAATTTGTTTAACCACTTTAACATTTAAATATAGTCCATGATATTTTATCATGAAGAAAAAACTATGGGAAATAAAATGACTGTTTAATATAGTGATGGTTACTATAAGCAGAATTAATGATAAAAAGTACTTTTAAAAGATATATTTACTTATGCAAACAAAAGTTGGGGCATAGGCCAGAGGTGTGGAGGATGAGTAGGAAGAGAGGATTCACCAGCAACAGAGTGGGGAGAAGAACAGAAAGATTGACTGAAACAGTGAGGGGAACAAGCTGGTGAGACAGAAGAGATCTGCTGTGCCATGTGGGTCAGCTCCTTGGCCCAGGATTGGGGATCAAACTCATGCTGCAATGGCTGCTGATAGATTCATGGTGCTGCAACTAAACCCCTAACACCACCAGGGAGGCCCTCAATAAAAACCATTTTTCATAGTTATCTAGCATCTTTTATTCTCAGCACATTTCACCTTTCTCAGGTCTATTCACCTACCACTGGAAATGCATCACTCAGTCCTGTCACATTTTCTGGTCACACTGCACTAAAGACAATAGAACTTACTGCAGGAAAAAATTTATATCTTCAACTTACTATAGATGACTAGAAAATTTGTATATTGATCTTCAGCATAATATTTATTGGAAGATAAATATTGGAAGATCTTATTCCATAAGATTTATGGAATAAGCATTTTCATAAAAACTAAAGTGATTTGAACAGTAATATAAGCTCCAAGTTATTGTGGTTTCTGGGTAATGCCAGTATTGGACTGATAACATATTTGCACATAAGTAATGTGAATTATTGATAACCAAAGGATTATAAAGATTTGGAATCGTCTATGATTTTTAAGATTATTTTTAATCTATTTCCTTTAGCCTACTCATTGATTTTTCTAATGTTGACATTAATGGAATAAAATAATTGAATTAATTCCTATCATCGGTTTTCTCCTAAAAGAGTGATAAAGATATTAAGAATGTATGAGTCATTTATTCAACATGGATGTTTGCATTTAAGGACCAAGGCGTATTTGCTATTCTAACAGAAAAATACTAAGACTGCTTTTCATATAATGTCTAGACCTACCTACAGCCAAGGAAAAAATTATATTAACCAAATAATATAGTTTTGTCCAGTAGAAGGTTAAACTGAATTTAGTAGGTGAAATCCACTCAACTAATAAAGAATATATCTATTTTCTTGACCTTACCTTTTGGATTTCTTTCTTGGTACCTCGAATGATGCACAGTAGTTATTGGTGACTATGATCTCCAGATAAAAAATTTAACATAATTAAGCAAGCCCATTTTAATGGATTTCTGCTGAGAATAGTGAACGGTAAATTATTCTCTCTTTGCCACAGCTCTATCCTCCATAAATTTTCATTTCCAAAATGCAGGGCAGGAAACTGTAATTATAAGCATGACAGATGAAATGGTTTATGTTACATATGTGTACATATTTATGTTTGTTATTCACAAACACATTGCAAATATAACTTTTCCTTGGGGAGTCTAATAAAAGTTCAAAAGTCTTACCTTTCTGAATGTTTAACATTTCAAATAGCTGGCAAAGGAGAGGGGAGGTATTAAGATGATTTTTAAAAATATACTTTTTAATTTTCTTATTAAATTTATTTATTTTTAATTGAGGTAATATTTGGCATCTCTACCAGGTATCACCACTATAATGCACCCCCACCAAATCACCCTTAGTCCACCACCAGAGTCCATGATGCTTTCTTCCCTCTTAGTTCTTATCCCTTAACCGCTCCCTTTCTCCTTGATGCTTAAATTCTGTAATTAGCTTTTAAGGGTCAGTTTTTAAGATTGTTTTTGCCTGACTCTTAGTATAGTTACTTTATATTCCACATATTAGTAATAACACCTGTTTTTTATCTTTCTCCTTCTTCCAAAAAGGTTTGGATCAACTTAGAGGATGTCAACTTCTGCAACAATAGTCCCTGGTTGATCCATGCCCTTGACTCCATGTTTAGATCTTTGCCACTCTGAGACTCAGCAGAAGCTACCAGTTTCCATACTCACCAATTGCTTGGTTTCCTGTTGCAATTACTTTGCTTGCTTAGAGGGAAACCACAACCCTTAAAGCACATATTTTTACTAAATCCTTCACTTAGGGAACTCATTGGCCATTCTGTTAACAAGTTTGAAGTTTTACTTTGAAAGTACTTCATATTGGTTAAATAATTTTAACATGTTCTTATAAAACTGACCCAGCTTGATATCAGTTTCTATATTTCCTTAATTTTGAAAGGATTAACAGAATTCAAATCCAGTCTACAGAGTCAATACATTCACTTACTCTGTGTGTTCTGGAGCTTTTGTTTTTCTCTATGTATTTGTTACTTTCAAAGAAAGTTCAATGTAATTATAGCATTCAGAGGTAGTTCCCAAGGGTTTAATCCATTGCTGAGATCTAGGGGATCTTTGAAAAAGTAATTAGCCCCAGGTACATGTCCTTTTGGAAACATTGCTCTTATACATGTACTTAGTTTTAAAATTGAATATTTAAAAATTAAAGAATGTCCTACTAACACAATACCTTTGATATGTCCTAATTGCCAATATGAAAGAGAAAAATTCAGATTTTTTCAGACTTTCAAATGAATCTAATGAGGAAATGTAATACTATGAAAGCTTATGTCTTCACGTACTGGAAAATCAGCTAAAATGGTGATTTAACACTATCTTCATGATATAAACATATTTTTTGTGTGACATCATATAAATATTTTATTAATGTGCTTAGATTTTTTTTCTAAATGTCTGTACTTGATTTATTACTAAAACAATATAGAAGCTTCTTTAAACCAATTTTTCTGCTAGTCAGAACTGATTTTTAGATAGTAATTCAATAATCATTGGATAGGGGCATCCATAGTGGTGCACAGGTTAAGTCTTAATGCTGTCATGCTTTTGAAATGGCGCGCCTCCCCTCAGCCATGTATTTCAGTAGATTCACCTGTTCTGTTCCCCATTCTCTCTCTGGTCAATCCTCTCATCTCCTTCACCTCTGGCCTACACTCCACTTCTTGTATGCATAAATAAGTTAAAAAATACATCTTAAAAGAAATAAAATAATCACTGGATATAGTGTTCAAAATATTTTCTGAATTCAAGTAAAGTAACTATATCCATTACCTGTTGAATACCCACTTTCAATGTGAGTGATGAATATTCACCAACGTTGATATGTGTATTGGGGGCATTATGAGCACTAGTTTTGACCTCTTATTGTTCCATCATTTGATGTAATGATTTAGATGAGTTCATCAGATCTACTTTAAATTGTTGAATACATGGGGCCATGTATGGCAGAATCAGAAAACAAAATTGTGTTAGTGGAAAAAAAAGATGAATATAATCACCTTAACAATGCCAAACAATGTAAATGCCCAAGTCACCATTTATCAAACACATGTATATGTGAAATATTGTGCCATAAATGGTTACTTGGATGATTTCAGTTAACACCACAGTCCTACTGTGTTATCTATGTTATCTACATTATCTATGTTTTAGAGATGTGGAAGTCAAAACTTAAAAGAGAAATTTCTTCTTTCATGTTGAACATCCAGGTTTCAAACACAGGAGAGCTTCACAATTCCTCTTCTATTTATTTCATTTATGTTTTTTGTTTTGTTTTGTTTTGTTTTTGCACAACAACCCTAAGAGCATATACTTTGGCCTGTGACTAGGAAAAAAATGCTAAAATAAGGTGGGAGATAATGACTAGGTAAGAGCATACATGAAAATGACTTTGGGCTCTATGGAGAATGGTAAGTAAAACTTGAATCAACAGTGAGATTTGTATTATCAAAAACTAAAGGGATCTCAGACATTAACCACCTAGAATTGAAGGCCAGTAAGTGGTACTCACCGTACTTTGGAAACTTTTGTGAGAATTAGAGAAAAAAAGAACTACTCTAGGAAAGTTGAATTCTAAAAGATGCCCCTTGCTTGAGCAATAAGACCAGCAGACCCATAAAAAAAGACACCTCTTCTCTGAGTTGAGAGCCACACACAGAACTGGGAACATGAGCATTTACTCATGTCAATGCTTTATCAGTTTAAACTGTTTTCACAATCTTTGTACTGATTGCATTTGGTATGGACAGGATTCTAATTATTTTTTTTTTCTTTAAAGTTAACTATTTATAAACTAGTTTACACTTTCCCCACTGACCCACAGTGTGTTTGGGTGAGAAATGAGAACTATTTTGAGTATGTTAATCACTGAACTAAGACATCTAGACAACTGTTGAAAACCAGACTCAACCCAGTAAATAGATGGTTACTTCTGGGTCATGCCCTATATATATAAAACCATGCCCTATATAAGAATCACTCCTATAGCCTGTTTGCCTCTATGCTTACAGCAATTCCTCTTGTATGGCTGAGTGAGGTTCTCAAATAAATCTTGATAGCTTATTTTTCCTCTTCAGGAGTATCTTGTCTAATTCAAGTGCTGTTGTCATCAACTGATTATCTGATTTCAAGTATTTGCTTTCCATATTGAAAGCCTAATTTTTTTCAGTATATCTGTTCATACTTTGCTAGGGTGCTACCACAAAACATCACAAACTGTGTGGCTTAGACAATGGAAATTTATTCCCTCATAGTTCTGAAGTCTGGAAATCTTTAGTCAAGGTGTTGGCAGATAAAATTTCTTCTATGGCTCCCATTCTTGGTTGGCAGATGAACAGCTTTTTGTTGTATTCTCATGTAGAATTTCCTCTGTTTTGTATACCCTGTGTCTCTTTTTATGTCCATATCTCCTCTACTTTTAAGGACACATTCAGAATGAATCAGCTCCATCCTAAGGATACCAAAATTTTAACTTAATTATCCCTTCATAGGTGCTATCTCCAAATAGAGACACATGTAAGGTACACAACTTATGATTTCGATATACAAAATTTACAAATATAATTTAGTTTATGAAAAATAGTGTAGTATATGCTCATTAATATGAATTTTTAGATGTGAATTTTAAAATTTTCTTTAAGCATGTTAAACAAACTCATTTATATTCTATATTTGGTTATTCAAATACCTGCAGTTTATGCAGGTCTGAGTCTATGGATTTTTCTGCTTACTCTGATTTCATGTGGCTTCTTTTGTGTGTTCTATGATTTCTTTTTGTGAGCTCATATTTCTAAGAATGTCATACATTTTTTTTAAATACCTGCAGTTAACCATGGACAGTGTGTCTTTGTTCCTTATGACCGTCAATATTTTATTTTTTGCTTTGTCTCACTTTGCTTTACTCTTACTAAGATAAATCAGCAATTGCTATTTATTTCTAAGTTCATCCATATGTTAGGGGTTTTTGTGTCAGAAGCCTCACAGGTAATTAGTCTATTACATCATCAGAAATGGAAGTTAAAATTTACACTTTATTTCATCTTTCTTAATTATTTCATATGTACTGTGACTATACATTATAGCTGACTTCCTATTTCCCCAATGCCGATGGATAATATAATTCAATCTCTATTTGATTATTCTCATTTAATGTAGTCATTCCTTATCTAAGTAATTTTTTCTCACTATTTTCAAAAGGAGTATTCATTTATTGAATAGTCACTGAAAATGAAATACTCTCCTCACTGTTGTCTATGTATAAATTTACTTAATCATTAAGGAAAACTTCAGGAACCGTGTTATTATCTCAATGTATAGATGTGGAAGTAGAATTTTTTATACCTAGATCACACAGTTAATAAAATGTCATCTGTAAAAACTGCCTTAATGATAACACTTAAAAACTAGTATTTGCATTCATAAAATTCTGTTGAATTTTGTTCTCTACTATTTAATAGATAGTGTTGCTGGTGATATATGTTTATAATTATATAGATAAATAATGCAATACTTATACTTATGAGGCACTATTTCCTATAAAGTTTATGAATCCAATTTATTGGTAACACAATAACTACAAGTGAAAGATAATTTAAACATATTTCAATTTAACTGGTTAAAGTCATTTACACATGAAATTAACTTGTCTCTTACTTCAATCCTTTTTATTGTTAAGTAGAGCAGTTCTAATTTTAATAAAACTCATTTTAATAAATCAGCTGCAATATTACAATTATTGTTCTAGTTCAAATTTAAAAATGCATGCAAAAACAAGGCAAATTATCCTTTGCCCTCTGTATGCTCAACAAGTTTGAATAAAGAAAGTTCAAAACAGAGGCAAGGCACAACCACTGAGGTCACTCTCTATCACATATAGTTTAAACAAAACAGAAAGTTGTATAATAGCCAGAGACTACCCTGGTATTTGTTTTTATGTTTTCTTTCTCTACAAAATCATTTATCTTGGATTATCAGTACACTTTAAGTTCTTTTAAAAATTCTCTTAAAGAGTTTAATTTTAAGTTAGGGTTAAAAAGTTTCAAATGGAACTTATTTCTTCAATGTGGCATGTCATTAAAATAAGTCTATATTTGCTTCATTTCATTTCATTTATACTTTATATATATTTTTTTTTAATTTAAATTTATTTTTCTTACAATGTTTGCTTTGTTTTCTTGCTGTAGTCTCCCTTAGAATTTCCACCACCAATTCACCTGTGCACCATCACCATAGTCCCTTGTGCTCTGCCCATCCCTGTCTTGATCCCAATTCCTACCTCTTTCCTTCATAATGTCTCTGATTGGTAGTTGTCTATTTTTGTTTTGTTTTGCTGTGGTTTCGTCATTGTTGATATTACTATTTTTTAAAGTTACCTAATATCTATCTTCAGTGTTAAGGGCTCAGTATGTCACAGTCAATAAGAACTAATTCAATTTCTCCACTGATGAAACTTTTGATAATAGCAGAAAACATGTGTGTTTTTTTGACATGTCATTTACTGAACAAAGTATATAAGATCCTTCAATGAAGGATCTAAGATCCTTCAATGAAGGATCCTTCAATGAATGCCTACAGATTACAGCTGCAATGAAATCATCCAAAATAACATAAAACAAATTAAAAAATTGACAAAGTGGAATTAGTTTAACATGCACTGATGTTCCATTATTTTCAACCCGACACCATCAGTCAATAAGTGTTGCATCTTTGCCATTTTTTATGGTTATTGTCTTCAGAAGGTAAGCACTAAGTAAGATAAGGTAAGAAATAAGTTACTACCTTTGATTGACCTAAAGAGCCCATAAAAGTGAAAAATCACTGCACAAAATATCCATTTTCTAATTATTTTATACACACACACACAAATACATGTATATGCATGCCTCAGTAGACAACTTCACTTATTTTAAGCAAAGTCCTAAAATAATTTTAAAGAGATTACTAATATTAATTCTATTGTGCTTAGTGAGCAATAGCGCTCTGCTCAGACCATGACAATGTATACTATTATTAAAATTAGAAATTATAAAATGGATTTTCCCTTTGTCATTTTTCATAGTTGTATTTAAATAAACAAACTCGTTATTTTTAGTGTCTGTCTCAACTACAGTAGAAATTGAAGATAGAAAGTGTATGTAGGGCCCTCCCTGGTGGCGCAGTGGGTTAAGCAACACACTATGAAGCAAACGGCAGCCACTGCATCACGAGTTCGATCCCTGCCCCGGGCTGGGGAGGTGACCCACATGGCGCAGCAGACAGCTCCTCCCTTGCTCCCTGCTCCCCTCAGTATTGTGTTTGGATCTGCCTATGCTGGTGGATTCTCTCACCCCCCACACCTTTGGCCTGTATCCCTGTGCTTATATACATAAATAAATAAATCTTTTTAAAAAGTGTAACATGTTTTACATAGTAAGTAGAAATACATAGTTGTTTAAAAAAAAAAAAGCTGAATAAGAATGTAAATGAATCAGTTCAAACCAATCTAAAACACTGGCATATAAAAGAAGTAATTGAAATGCAATCATAATCTGGAAAAGGGTTTAATCTATGAGGGTACAGGTGTGAAAAAATCACCCATAAAACTTCTATTGAAGTACATCACACATAAATCATGGACAAAATGATGACTATAGATAAACAGCTGGCAGAAAATATCTAAAAGGGATTTAAAATTCACTTCTGGGGAAACCCTTTTATCCAAAGCAGAGCACCTTATATCAGAGATTCATAAAGTTTCCCTAATGGTACCAGTTTGTGTGGCTCTACAATATCAAAGACTTCCAAGGGTAGTTGGAAGAAGAAATTAGCACGATCAACCAATGAAAGCTGGTGGGTTGCATCAAGTAAAACGCATTATTCAAAGAAAGGAGCAGTCCCTTGATGAGTTTCCTCAAATAAAAGGCCGGTACATCAGACCACAGAAATGAATTCTTCATTACATGAAAATAAAAGTGTCTTATGTCTGAATTTGCTTATAATTGCATATTTAGATGAAATACTTGATTTTTAAAAACTTGGAAACATTTAAATGTTAACATAGGTAAATAGTTTATCAGGCACTATGGACAAAAGGCAGATGTCTTAAAAGGAATAGACTCTTATACAGTACTCTATGGGTTTAGCCTGGAGTACCCCTATGTTCCTAGCTAACATTTAAATACTAGAATGTCCTTATCTCATATCACCAGAAGCTCTGTGCAAACTCTGTGCAAACTCTGGTATATTTTTTAAGATTTTAATTTATGTATACAAGAGCTGGGGTGTAGGCAAGAAGTGCAGGGCTGAGAGGATTCACCAGAGACAGAAGAGGGAGCAGAACCGGCAGATGGACTGAAATACACTGCTGAGGGGAGCAGCAGGTGAGACTGAAGTCTGCTGCACCATGTAAGTCACCTCCCTGACCTGGGATCAAACTGTACTGCAGTGGCTATGGATAGCTTCATAGTGCTGAGACTTAACCCCTTGCTTGTACCACCAGGGAGACCCCTCTTGTACATTTTAGAAAGGAAATCTGTTTCCTAATGAGCATCCCAAATTGTGCCTACTTTGCCCCATAATGATTAGATTAAAAATAGGACAGACTAATTAGTCTTGAGTCATTTAGGAAAGATGAAACACAGGTGAAGGAAGAAACAACAATTTTCAGATTTATTCAAGATTGCTGGCCAGAATATGGTTTCTGGCATGTGAAAACCTTGATGAATTAATTTACTTAAAGATTTCTAACTGTGAGTATAATAAGGTTGAAACTGGGCAGAAATAAAGAAACTGTGGTGATATAGATGACCCCAAGTGCACATATAGGCTTTGGAATGGTGTCTGTTCCTTTGCACGTTAATATGTGAAGTCAAGAGATAAAGTTGAGCAATCACTTTTTCAGGGGTTTTCCATTCTAATGGCTGTGACCTTACCTCCTGGCATTTGAGTGAAAGAAGTATGAAGTCCAGAGTTTCAACTAGAAAGGGCTTTAAAGAATCTATGTTGCTAACTTCTGCAGAATGGATGAAGATTTGCAAATTTTCTTCCTAGGAATAAAAATCTTATCACCTTACATTCAACAAAGAGTGTCTAAGATAGCTTTGTGTTTGTTTCTGTTTCCTGGAACTTCAGAACCCCAGGGATGGCATTCAGTTTGTCTAATTCCTGTATCATTTTTATAAGGATGTCTAGAAAGGATCTTGTTAATCTCTTATGTCAGTTTCACAGAGAGCTAACCAATACTATATTTCTCCAGGTAAATTCCACTTATAAGACACTTAATGTCCTCTAGATAATTAACCTTTGGTAATTTTTCTTACTTAATATTGAACAAATCTATACTAGTAACATGATAAATACTCTACAGCAGTTCATTTATGCCAAAGACATAAAAATCCTTGAAAATGAGCCAGAGACAGACACATAAACTATTTTCTTTATTTAGATACTTGCATTTAGCACTTTTTATGTAACACAGAAAATACTCCTCAGTGCTCTGGGAAAATAACTAAATTTGACAAAAATCTTAAATATTTGAAAAGTTCTATCCACCCACCTTATCATATTAAAGTTTTTGTTTACATAGTGACCACCCTATTTTAAGACAATAAATGTCTGGTGACTATTACTGCTAAGTGAACAAATTTAAATAATCATTCTATAAACACAGCAATCATATTGTTATTTTTATAGCAGTGGGAGTGCTACTTATTATAATTCGCATAAAAGTGATTCGGGTGATGAAATGTTGTGCCCATCTTTAAGATGCCTGACTCTCAAGGTATAAGAATAGACTAAGACTTGGTTTCCAAAGATGTAGCTAATGCAAAGGTAACAGTTAAAAGGATAAAGGATGCAAGGGTGGTGAGAGCATTGTGCATTCACTCATTCATTCATTTGTTCATTCAATCAGTCAGTCTGTCATTGGCCATTAGTCTTCAAAGGTTATATGTTGCAGCCATTTTTCTCTGGGCACTTACGTTTTGGTGAGGAAGACAGGCAATAAAAAATACAAAACGTCAAAAAATATGTAAATAATATCAAGTCAAGTAGTGATAAGTAGCATGCAGAGAAACTGAGCTGTGAGCACAGTATAAATAGGAGTGACTATTTTGGGCGGAGTAATGATGGAATTAGATGCTATTTGAGCAGAGGCATAATGAGGTATGGGAGTGAGGCATCTGTTTTATCTAGAGAGAGGGATTTTCATGAAGAGCTACAAACGTACTGAGCATGTTTCAGATACAGAAAAGAGGCAGTGTTGAAAGTCAGTGAGTCAAAGGAAAAACAAAGATTGGCTCTTCAGTGGAGCAAAAAGAAATAAAGAAGAGAGCAGTTCATGGAAGGAAAGTGAGCTAATTTAAGAGCTTTAGAAACCAATCTTGTGTAAAAATGATCACACTGAATTGTATTAATATATGAAAAAGTGAACTATGGGTAGGAACATAAGTGACATAAAAAAAATAATTAATTGGGCCTCCCTGGTGGCCTAGGGGTTAAGTCTCAGCACTGCCACTGCTAAGGCCCTGAGTTTGAGTCCCAGCAAGGAGCTGACCCCCAAGACAGAGCAAACCTTTTCTGTCTGATCCCTGCTGCTATCCTGAGCAGGATAGTTCAGTAGGTCTGCCTGTTCATCTCCCCACTCTGTCTCTGGTGAATCCTCACACCTCTGACCAACACTGCAGATCTTCTATGCAATAAATAAATAAACCTTTAAAAAAAAGACAAATTAAAAGACTATTATATAATCAAAAAACTAATTAAGAGGCTATATGTAATCAAGGCAAAAGATGATGTTTGACGGTTTGATCTTGGAAAGTAACAGTGAAAGGGATAAAAGTATGCTCAGTATATATAGGTAATGCAGTGTCACTTTCAAAAAATGAAAATTCTTTAAAAATAAAAACAGGAATGAGTGTAAATACCAAAATATAAATTAACAGCATAGATTAAGACACCTGCTAAACCTCTAAATAGGAACGTCAAGCAAGTTTATAGTTGAAATTAGATATTCAGGCAGAAGATTTGAATTTCATTAAAGCTCAACAACCCAAGAAAAATGAGTAAAAAGAAACAAAAACATATTTGAGCTTGTAGTGCTGAAACACTAAAATATCTAAAGGTTGCACATGAAGAGGAGTATTCCTGCAACAAAATCTGATTTATGTAGTGATCAGCGATCTGAGAAAGCTAGGAGTGTGGAGATGTAACAACCAAATGAAAAAATAAATATTTAAAGAATTCATAATAGATGTTCAAGAAATATTAAATATAATCACTGAGAATTGGCCCCTGAGTTCATGGGTTTGGAATCATTTAGGCACCACCAATATAAATAAAGGTGATCTGTGAGGAAAAAAAAATCAGATCAGAGCAGACATGAAAATTAAACATGAAACATCAGTGACTTGTCCAAAGTATAACTGGAAAACAACTGCAAATAGCCTGCTCACAAAAATTGAGACCTTTAGTATTGGCAATTTGTGATTTTCAAGTTTTCTTCATTCAACCAGAAAATTGATCATAATTATGAATAGATTATAATGTCATTTGACCAAGAAAACTAAGCTCATAAGAAATTGTCATTGATTGGAGGATTGTCAAGTTCAGTTGATCATTCATGAAAAAACAAAATATAAAGATGAAAGTTTGATTTAATAGTATTTTGAAAGATATATAATGCATCGCAAATAGTTGGATCCTTTAAAGGAAGAATCATATCAACAGTCACTTTTCTATTTCTAGACATATTAGTCTCAGGCTTTAATGGGAATAATACAAAATTCTTTAGATTATTCTCATCTTCTTCCACAGTCTATGGCACCATTCATCATAAAGCATTTATTTTGAAATAAAATATAGACCTTTGTGGTAAGGTAATGGTGTTTAAGTGTTATACTAGAATTGACACTAACCAAAATAATTATTGGATTTGATATATGTGAAGTAAAAAAAAAAAGGCATTTTTGCCTGATTTCATAAATTAATCTTAGAGTGGAAACAATTTTTAAAATGAAAAATTGACAAAGTAATGTTTGTATTTTGTTATTAAATGAATAGTTATATGTATGAATTTTGTGATTTTGAGCATGCATGATTAGTATATGTACATTGAGTATATGCATGATTAATATGATTTTTAAATACTAATATGATTAGCAATTTTGAAGATTTATGTATCATTCAGAAAAGGAAACATGTATGTTTCCTTCTAAATTCATCATAAATACATTTTTACTAATCATTCAGCTAAAAGGCAAATGTCAACTTTCTAAAAGTGAAAAGTAGCCAATTCATGCTGCACTTAAAGTTTTGGATTACTCTAGGGTATGAAAGAGTCTATTAATTATTATATTAATACTAAAGTTGAGCAATTTGGATACTCTCCAGTTTTTTTTTTTTTTCATTTTATGAGAACATAAAGTCATTTGATTGATTGTGGTTTCTTTACAAATTCATAATCGCCAAAGTGGTTCATATCTGTGGAATATCTTCTGATTAGGGTGCACTAGTTCTCATATGATAATTACTATCCAAAATTACCATTTTTAGTAGTTTGATAAGTAATGCATTTATGAATTATAACAACCTATCACTTTTTATACTTATCCAAATTTTATAGGTGAAAAGGTGAATCTCAGAAACATTTATGAACTTGTTAGATTCTTTAGTTACTAAAAAATATTCAGTTAAAATCTCAACTCACCATATGTACGTACCTGACTACAAATCCTATTTCTCATAATTAGACTAATACATGAGAACATTTGTCAAAAAATAGTGTTTTATATTTTCTATATTAAATATATAGGTTGATAATATAATTATTAAGACTCTCTTTTAAAGACTAATCTCTCTTGAAAAGTTTGGGCAACTATGTAGGATGTAGAGCCATCAAAACAAAAAGGCATAAAAGGCCTCCCTGGTGGCACAAGGATTAATGTCTGGGCACTATGAAGCTATGGCCAGCACAGCAGCATGAGTTCCATCCCTGGCCAAGCAGCTGATCCACATATTGCAGCAGACATCTCCTCTCTCATGTGCTGCTCCCCTCAGCAATGTATTTCAGTAGATCTGCCTGTTCTGCTCCCAACTTTGTATCTGGTGAGTCCTCTCTCAGTGCTGTACCTCTGGCCTACAACCCAGTTCTTGTATGCATAAATAAAAAATAAATAAATCTTAAAAAAGGGGGGGTATAAAGCTTGAGGAGAAGTCACAAAATCAGCTGACACCAGTGAGCTCAGAAACCTCCTCTGAGTACTTCTTTCCACCTCCCCAACCCTTAAGGCCCCCCCACCCCATGCTGTTGTGCTGATCTTTTTTGGTTTTTAACTCTTATCTCACTAGATTGTATTTCCTCGTATTATTATAATATGATTTTTTAAAAATAGCCAATTGTCACTTACTGTTCCTGATATTTACTTTTACTTCCTGCCCTGCACCTTAACCTTCATTCCTCCCAATAACAGCTAAGCTTTCTGTTTTTTGAATATTACATACCAAACACTTAGTGTACCTAAGGAGAACATGCAATGAGCAGAGAAAATTGCTCTATCAAGTGGAACCTGGAGAATAGGTAAAATTGACAATTGCATAAAATCTGTGTAGGAAAATTGAAAAATTCTTATACTAGAATGGAATAGATGGATGAGATATGAAAAAACTGATGCACATGCTGCCCCCAAACATCTTGGAAATGTGTAAGTTACCAAAATAAGACAAAGTGCAGGTAAAGCTGTGGTTTGTGGGCAGGGCCAGTGGGCACTATGGAGTTATCATTCTCTATAGAGGCATGAGGAATCAAAATTAAAATTAAATTGTTTGACCTAAAATAAGAAACATTTCATAACACCTGAATGATTAGCAAAAAATGTCACAACTTCATTTATTTACACATGTATCTCTCTATATAGATTGAAGTCTACTAGAAAACATACACCAAACCTTATGTCAGCATTAGTATGGAGTCCAGATCACAGTAGAAGTTCTTTATTTCAAAATCACTGTATAGACAATCTTGTGATTCACCCCTGAATTTACTATAGCCATAATTTCAACCCGCTTTTAGGCAAGGAACAATTCATTAAAAGTCTCTCTCAGAACAAGAAAGTTAAAGAATTGCTTAATTGTCATCTTGGAAACAGTTTAACAAGCGAACAATTTATTTCAAAACTCATTATATTTATAAAAAACAAATACACAGACTCTTCCCACCTCCCCCCAATCACATACATGTTTCTTCTAAAAGAATACTTTTCAAACTCTGGTAGATGATTTTTTTTTATATAATGGAATATTTAAAATAACTCCCAATTAAAAAAGGGATATAATCATTCTCTAAATTTATCAAAGAATTTTACTTTTGGAAGGAAATACTTCATTATCTGCAGAATGCTTAGAATATGTCTGTAAGAGCACAAGGGCATACTTTGAAAGTTTTTGTTATCATATGAAATTATAATACTTTTCACATAATTGTATTTTCAGACATTAATAAACTAATTATTTTGTCATAATAAACATTCATGAATCTTTCATTACATAAACCATCACATTTTCCAATAGTGAATTTTCAATTAGCTCTATATTAGAAATTCCTCTTATGACTCATATTGAGCTCTGGATGCTAACAGACATATAGATGAGTTATTATTTTCAGCTTCTTTCTCACTAGAGAGAAGATAATACAGCATCTCTAGAAATGACCCCAAGTAAGAGAAAATGCTCTCTACAACAAATGTGTTGCTCTGTCTAAATGTAATACTCAACCTTCTCCCATTCAATCTCTTCAAAGCTACTTGCTATCCTGTTTCCTCAGGTTAAGTCTGATGAGAAACAGACTCAGGGGTTGTGAACTTTTCTGAGTTGAAAGATGTCATGTGATTAAAATATTCTGTGATTAATGTGCATTCATTTTTCTTTTGATAGCATTCAGTGTTGATTCAAGTTTTCAAGGTAATTAAAAACCTGACTTGGTGAGTTACTGCTGTGTGTAGTCTGAACTGCTATGATCTCTGGAATATTTTATATCTCTATGATTTAAGGAGTTGGCTTGAAGTACCTGACTTCAGCTTTTTTGCTGTCTCTTATTCCAAAGTTCAGCTAATAAAGAACACACAGCTTGAGTTTAAGCATTAGCTATTTCTGCTCCGAAACTCCTGAGAAAAGCAAAAAGCAAGAACAGATTAAGACTGACAGTGGTCTGGAGAGGAGGCAGCTAATAGTTACACACAAATGCAAGGAGTTTTCAGAATCCTTACCATGTGGACATCAGAATCCATCCCAGTGTAAACATAAATTCCTTCACATCAGTCTGTGCAAACTCCCATGTCCTTGGCCCGATTATTGCTTCATTTCAGAATTTGTGGGTACTGTATTTGTATTCTTATTGCTTTTTAAGGATGGACAGGGACATCTATAAGTTGGTATTTTATTCTGAATTGTGTTATAGTTTATCTTTCTACTACTGTATTAGTCCTACACACTAATGACTATAAACCCCAGTAATGTATAAATCCTATAAAGAAGAAAAAAAAATTACATATTATTGAGTTTATAGTTTCTTCTATATCCATGTAACAACCCATAAACTACAAAACAAATGTCACCTGTTTGGCCCATAATTCAAGCGACCGAATTAATATTGCATGGTTGCTGATCATAGGAAGTTAATAAAACATTCAAAGAGACAAGCATTCAGTTTCCGCCCCTCGTGTATTATTAAGTGAGAAAGGAGATCAGGCACTTGTATCATTTATTCTAAAATACTTTTTAAAAAATGAATTACACCAGAAGTATGGATTTTGTCTATGCACAGCCTTTATCCCTCTTACTTGTTCTGTTAAAATTTCTAAAGTAAAAAATGACCTTACTGTACCAGCATATGCCTAGGTTTGTAAGTCTTTCAAACTTCCTTATTCAAAAAGTTAGTTTAAAAGAACTGTATTTTTTTGCAGTGTTATCTCTTAATTATTACTGATGTGCAGTGAAATGGTCATTTTAAAACATGAGCTTTGATAAGTTTTAATGTATATCTGTACCCTTGAAATTATCACAGCAGTTAAGATAATGGGCATGTCCATCACAACAAAATGCCTCCTACTATTCTTTTCAAATGTCTCTTGTCACACTCCTGACACCCCCAAACCTGGACAAATGATGGCCTGTTTTCCATCACTCTATTTTATTATCTAACCATTTCATATAAAGAGAAAATGTCATCTTACCAGTATGTGTCCATTTTATTATTTTCAAAGAATCAGCTTTCGGTTTTAAAATTTTCTCTATTGTTAATATTTTATTCTCTGTCAATAATACTTAGTAATTTCTTTTTTTATTTATTCTTTATTTCATGACTGTGCTATTTGGCTTTTAAACATTTGCACATTTGGGCCTCCTTGGTGGTGCAGTGGGTTCTGCTCCCCACTCTGTCTGGTGAATCCTCTCACCTCCTGCGACTCTGACCTGTACCCCAGCTTTTGTATGCATAAATAAATAAATCTTAAAAAAATAAACATTTGCACATTATCCAGATACTTTTCATTACTGATTTCTAGTTCACTCCCATGCAATTACAAAATATTCCTTGCATTTTTTAAATCATTTTAGCTATGTTGTGATTTGAGTGTGCACTGGAATGTTCTATCTCAGTAAGTAATGCATGTATACTTGAAAAGTATAAATATCAAGTCAATTTGATTGGTAATATTTATTGTTTTCTATGTCGTAAGCAGTTTTCTGCACATGTTTTATTAATTATTGATAGAATTTATTTATTATGGTTGTATTGTTTTTTTAATCACGTAATGTTGGTTTGCATCACTGATTTAAGGGCATAGGTTCATATCTCTTCAGGTGCTTCCACACTCACCACCAAAGTACCCAAATCCACTTTAGATTCTTGTATTAGTCCTTTCAGTTTTATTAGGTTTTGATGCATACATTTTGAAGTTCTGTTTAGAGCTGTATGTCTGCTTCCTTATTTGGTCTCTTTATCTTCATGAAATGCCCTCTTTTATCAATGTCCATTATTTGTGCTGAACGTTACTTGTCTGATATATATATATTAAAATTAGATACTTGTAGGCAGCCTATCACCAGATTGTATTATTTTGTTCAATTTGACAGTATTTTCTTTTACATTTAAAGTTAAAATTGACCTGGTTAAAATTAAAACTATCATCTTGACATTTTTTTGTGTTCATGACATCTAAGCTTTCTTCCCTTCCCTCTTCCTCTATCTTCTTTGGTTTTAGTTGACTATTTTTTATTATTCAAAGCTATATTTTCTTGTTGGCTTATTGTTATCTCTCCGTTGTTTTTAGTGCTGCTTCACAGTTTAGATTACACTTCTTAAATTCATCAACATCTATAATCAAAATACATTATTTCCTACAAAGTCTAAGGAGCCTAGTATTGCACAATTTCTATTCTACATTCTACATAAGTTCTATATTTGCCATAATTCCATTTCTACATACATTAGAAATGTTAAAAGTCTAAAGTTGTGTGTCTTTTAGACACTAAAATATTATAGCTATACTCTTTTAACTATCTGTCTCATATTTATCTCTATCTGTCTATCTCCCTATCTGTTCATCATCTATTTATCATTGAGCTGTCTATCAGTTCTGGTGCTTTCCTATTTTGCATGTAAATTTAATTCCTTTTTCTTAATGAACTTTCTTAGAATTTCTTATAGTTCATATTTGATGATGATTATTTCAGCTTTTTGTATGTCTTTCTTATTTTCAGTTTTGAACATTTTTACTGAGCATATAATTCTATGTGGACAATTTTGTTTTTCCATTCAATACCTTAAATATGTAACCCCATTGTCTTCTGTCTCATGCTGTTTCTGACAAGAAATATACTATAATTCTTATCTCTGGCATTCTCTACATGCCTTTTTTTTCCTCTGTTTTTAATATTTCTTCATTATTGCTTTTCAGCAATTTTATTAGAGGCCCTTGTTATTTTCTTCATGTTTCATGTGCTTGGAGCTTGGAGATTATTGAACTTCTTGGATCTGTGGATTTATAGTTTTTCCTCAAATTTGGAAACATTTCAACTATTAATATCTTCAAATTAGCTTTTTTATTCCTCTTACCCTTTGGCACCTCCAATTAATATATTAGTTTGCTTGAAATTGTCACAGAATTCACTGACACTCTATTAATTTCCCTCTTTATTTTACTTTGAATAGTACCTGGTAACATTTCTTCTAGTCCAGAAATCTTGCCTTTTGCAATGTTTAATTGACTGTTATTCTATTCAATGAATGTTTAGTGTTACAGATTTTAGTTTCCATCTTTCAAAGTTAAAATTTTATCCTTATTATATCTTCTCTTTTTCTTCTTAACATATATATATATAACATTACTCTACGTTTTGGACATACGTACTTACAATAAACATTTCAGTGCCCTCGTTTGTTATTTTGATTGCCTATGAAATTTCTGTCTCTGCTTCTGTTAATTGATTTTTTTTCTCACTATGGAATGTATTTCTGGCTTCCCTACAACCTGGTGCATTCTCATTTGATGTCATAAAATATGAATCTTACTTTGTTGGACATTGGATATGTTTGTACTCCTATAAACATTCTTGAGCTATTTTATGAGACAGGGTTTTATCCATTCACTGATTTTCTTTAAGAACTGTTATGTGGAACAGAACAACTCATTAGTTCTCATTCACAGAATATCAAATTATAATAATGTCAATAAAAGTTGAGTATCGAGGATAATGGTGAATTTTTCTGATTATGATTTTAGTTAAAAATCTTTTATTTCCTAAATTTCAGGGTCAAAGCTTTCCAGGTAAGTGTTATTCAATGCATTCCCTCTCCATCACTACTACTCTTGTATTTCTTAATTTAAGCTAACATATAGAATGAATTATCTCTCCTTAAGTTGTTTTCTATTTGTGTACCTAACACTAACATGACACATACCATTTACATTGTCAAAGGTGTCTTTTGCAAAGGAACTGATTAAAATTTACTCTATGTTTTGTTTTTTAACTCACAGACTAGAAAGTTTGAAGTACATGTTACCAGTAGAAATATAATATTTATATTGTAGATTATTGAATACCATGTGGAGGAAAATGCATTGTATCAGATGGAGAAAGATTACCTAGTGCACATGCTTGGTGTGAACTGATATTGTTTACAAGGGCAAAATAACCTGAATATCATTATCAAAGGAAGGTTTACCATAGTTGTTATAAGGGAAGCAGAGCCTTACATTTCTTTGTCCAAAGTCTACTATTCCACAACTACAGGAAGGCATTACAAGTGTGATTAAAAATGATTTTGTTGGATGTCTGACAGAATAGTTCCTACTGAGAAGGCAGACAGTCCAAAGAAATGTAGTTTCAGAAATATCATATTAGTGGAAAGTAAATTTACAAAGAATAATACTTTTGAATTATTTTCAGAATAATGACCAAACTTGAAACTTGAGTTACAGTGAATTGGAAACACTCTGGAAAACGTTGTGGTGATGACAGTTTGGGCTAACAGCCATGAAAGTCACATGGCAATCAGATTCTCATGATTTTTCTCACCACTACTGAGTTAGTAAATGCTAGTTATCTCCCAGGACAGGCTGTTCTTGGGACAATTCCAAAATAAAGAAGTTAGAATAAGAATCTAAGATCACACATGCTTATTTATGTTAAGCTTTGTACTCTGTGGTTTATCCTTTATAAGTTATTATTACTAAATTTTGCTCTTGCTGAGAATCTCCCTAGCACTAAAAGTCTCACACTTTATTTTAAAACTCAGAATCTTATGTCAAATCAAAGATCTTGTGTATTTCTGGCCCTTCAAGAAAAGACTGTTATATGAGTTTAGAAAACTCCTGAGAAAGGTACAAATTTTCTTTAAAAATCAGAATTTCTGTTTTTATCAATGAAAAACAAAACTGTCAAATGATCTTGGATTATGTGGATCTATTTAAAAACAACAACATTAAAAATACGATCATAGCATCACATATCCACTATAATGTCCTAACACTTGGGTTAAACTTTTACATACAAGAGCTATGAATATTTTGTTTTATTTATATGTTTGAGTCACATAGAAAGTAAAGAAACCAACCCAAATATTTCAGAAGCTCATGTAATCATTTAATTTGGATCCCAGCAAAATTTTAATTATTTCTAACTAATTTCAATTCTTTCTTTCCTAAAGCATTTAATTCTAGTTACACAACATGGCAAAATAAATAGTTTTACACAGAATCACTTGCAAAGGAGAAATGTTCTATTTGATTCATCAGTTGCTGGGAAGGATCTTTCTATACCTTTCCTACATAGAGATGATCCTTTATAATTGCCTTGTGTCCTACAGGAGTATTTTAATGTGCCCCTCAATTTATACGTGTAAATTTAATTCAACTTAATTAAAGTAGAAACTGGAGAGAACTGTTTTTTATTCAACTCAGTGTAGCACCATCTACTTAAAGACATTTTTTATAAATATTTAGAATTTTTACCCTCTGAGGAAAAAATTTTGATCTTATACCTCTAAATTAGATATAGTGTTTAAAACAATGTTACCTTGAGAGGCACCACACTCCAACTTGAACATGAGCAAAATGTCAGACACATATTGTAGATATTACATTACAGTGTTTTATGCAAACTTCACTTTATTCTTCACTGTAAGTAAATACTAACCTTGATGTAGAGTAGGGGTACTCTTTCTATATTATATGCTCACAAGATTGGAGAGTTTGTTTATTGATGAATTTTTTTTAAATGCATATTTTCAGGTTTAACGCTGAAGTGAAACCGATTCAATAGGTCTCTGTAATTCTGATAGAAGTAGTTCCTAGTCATGGTCTCTGCTGATTTTGTGATCATAATTTGCATTAAAGATTTATTACTAACTGCTGAAAAAATTTAAATTTGCATTAATGTTAATTTCAAATGCTTATCTATTTTATTCTAATATTATAAGATACTCAGACACATAACTTCAAAAGCTCATTTGTACAGGAATCCTCTCTAAATGTGAAGGTGAAATTAGCACTGTTTTCATAGGTTCCCATTTCTGTCCATTTCTTCCTGGTACTTCGCTAAGACTCAACATGAACTACTGAGAAGGAAATATCATGTATTAAAAAATATATTTCCCACCTGAATTAAAGTAATTCAAACATTCTATCATGTTCTGATGGATAATATTGTCTTGAATGTCATCAATTACTCAAAATTGTGTCATATTATAGATCACATATTTTAACATGTGATATTGTCGCCAAGAAAGCAAAACTTGATTTTTGTGGATAAAAGATTATATACTCATTTTATAAGGTACAAATATGTAACCACATATACAGTATATCTGTGGTAGTAAAATTTTAGTAGGGAACATTAAAAATAAATATTTAAAAACATTGCTTTAGACATTTTGATATGTAAAACTTGACTTTCTAACAATAATTTCAAATGTATTTTTAATATTTAAAAATATTTAAACTTGTATTTTTATCCTTTTTTGATTAAAGAAATACTCTTTTTGGAGGATAATAATTATAGGCCTTGTTGAAAATATTATTTTGATCCAATTACTTCTCAAAAACTAACACAAGCAACAACCATAGGGTCCCTGTAAATACATTTCTGAGTTAGGAAAACTGTTTTGGTATCAGGGAAATTCTTACCTCACTAATGAATTGGTAGAGATTTCCTCCTCTATATGTGAAAGTAGCTTTTGTATAATAAGTAAAATTTCTTTCATAAATCTTTAATTGAATTAATAAGGAAGACATTAGCTTAATGTTTCTTTATAGAAATGTTGAAATTAAAATTTTAAATTCTTTATTTGATAAAACTCTGGATTTTTACTTCTTTTTAAGTCACTTTTGCTAATTTGTGTCTGTCATGAAATATATTAATATCATCTAGCAATATAGCAAACTTTGCCCTTAAATGTCTCCATAATGTCAATCATGGTTTCTCTGTTTTCAAGCTTGATAATTGGTAAATTATAATTGGTTGAATCTGTTCTGCTAGAATTTTGCAACAGCTATTGATATTTATTTGCAAACTCAACTGTTGTTTTCATTTTTTTCTCTGTTATTTACTTATTCTTTATTCTTTTGTTTTATACTCCTGTCTTTATGATTCGGTTCTTTCCACCTGTATTGGACTTACTTGCTCAGATTTGTCTCTCTTCTTTAGATGTACAGTGATATTATTGAATTTAGAACTTTCTTCCTTTTTAATTTAACATTTAGTACTGTCAATCTTATCTAAACACTGTATCACAAATATTTTTGTATTTTTCATAATAATTTTAAAATGCTTTCTAATTTTCTGTTTTCTTGTGGACACATGGTTTAGAATATATACTTTTCAAATATTTTGATCTCCTTCCAGTTCTAGTCATATAAATTTTAAATATTTTGTTTTTCATCCTAGAAGTATCTGTTTCTTAAATCTTCTGCTTTATTTGTGCACTGTTCCCTTCAAGTATGTATGTAGTAACAACTAGCCTATTATCCTATCATCTCTGGAACCAGTTTTAACAACTGATTTTTTTACCTTTTTTTGGAAGGGGAAGGTGTGAGCATTGTAAATTTTATACTGGTAGACTCTGAATTTTCTTGTGTATCTTTAACAAAAATTGGACTACACCTTTTTTCCTGGTGACACATTATTTTTTTATCTGTTCCATCTCTGGCAGCTATAACAGGATACCATGAAATGATGAGTTATCAAAAATAGAAATTTATTTCTCAGAGTTCTGAAAACTGAGAACTCCAAGATGATCAAAGTGCTGGTGGTGTAGGTTTCTGGTTAAAAAAAAAAAAAAAAATCAAATCGGGCCGGCCCTGGTGGCGCAGTGGGTTAAGCAATGCACTATGAAGCAAACGGCAGCCACTGCAGCACAAGTTCGATCCCTGCCCCCGGCTGGGGAGGGACCTACATGGCGCAGCAGACCTCTCCTGCTGTGCCCGCTGCTCCCCTCAGCAGTGTGTTTCTGTCAATCTGCCTGTCTGCCCCCTGCTCTGTCTGGTGGATTCTCTCACCACCCCCCACACCTCTGGCCTGTACCCCAGTGCTTGTATGCATAAATAAATAAATCTTTAAAAAAAAAATCACTTACTGATTGTAGAGCAGTTTTCATGCTGTGTCCTCATAGAGGAAGAAAAATTTTGATTCTTCTAAGAGCATTAATCCTACCCACAAGAGCCCCTTCCTCATGACTAAATACTTCCCAAAGATCCTTCCTCTACATACCATGCTGGGAATTAGATTTCAACATATGCATGCTTAACATATGCATATGAGAACAGGAACTTTCTGTGTACAACCCTTGTGGCTCTCTCTTTTTTTCTTTTATTTTGCAGGTTTTTTTTCTTGCCAGATCTAGCAAACTTTTATTATGGGAATAGTTGAACACTGCTATTAAAATATTACCCTTCTAGGATCTCTACTAAATACTTAGAGGGATCAGTGAAGATTCTAACTGAGTGGTTTGAATGAAATGTATTACCATCTATGAACAGAGAATAATTCAGCTTCCAGTTTGGTCTTTCTTGCACAGCATCAAATCTGTCTCTGTTAACACATCATAGCTAAAAGAAGAATTTATTTTTTTATTTGTAAAATATCACTTGAGTTATATCCTGAACTTTTTCTTCTTTAACCATTAAAATATTTTTGGAAATATATTTTAATTTCCAAGGATATACCATTGCTTTATTTTCTTTTATAACTCCATACTGCTGATAGAGCAGATTAAAACATCATTCTGAATTCCTCTGAACACATGCCTAGGCTTGGTTTAGCTTTTTTTTTTTTTCTTGCAATTATCTTCCAGTTGCTGTCACATCTTTTCTTCTGTAGCTGAGAATCTTATTTGTTTAATGTGTTATTCTGTTGACATTCTCAAATATTTCACTAACAATTATCAAGAATTGAGTTATCATGAATCTATGGTTTCAAATTTCTCACTTTCATATTCATGAATATAAATTTATATATGAAGTTTTTCACAAGTTCTAGAGACAAATCAAAGGGAATTCCTAGGAAAACAAAAATTCCTAGTCCTGAAAAATTCAATGTCTCTAAAATATGACTCCCCATGCTTAGTTTATGAACAGAAGATACTGTAGCCAATGGGAAAATTCATAACTGTAGTGAAGACCCAACAATTTCACTGGCACCAAAATTACGTGAACACATTATGAGAACATTTTCATGCACTTTTATAAATAGATGTTAATATATTATAGAAAATATAACATGTATATTAAAACAGCATTGTACGTATAGCTTTTTTTCTTACCTGCTAACAAAGAACAGATTTGAGCCTTGCTAGACAGGTTCTAATAATTTTATTTTCTTTATTCCAGTTGCCATTTATTGAAACTCTATTCCTATCTGCTAGTGTTTTCTGTTTTTCATGCGGTTATTAAACTGGGTATATGCTCTAATCCATATTTGCTGTAATTTTATTGGGAGCAAGGGAAGTTAATTGTGTTTGTTCAGTTTCTCATCTTCAATCTGATGCCCAAACTTTAAATTTTAAACAGATTTTTAAAACATTGATACATGAAGGAGATAGGTTTCCTAGTGCTCAGTGTTAAACACCTACTATTAATTTTTTTATTATGCTATACATAATTTCTATTTGTATGATATTTATAACCCACCTGGTCTAAGTTTTTCTTTCTATTTCACGAAACACTATGATAGTCTTCATAGGAAGTGTGAACAACAAAATGACTCCTTATTTGTTTCACCATGCAAAACTTTACTAAATATCCACTCTGGTTGTAGTATCTCAAGTTTTAAAGCTTAAAACTTTTGTGACTTTTTTCATTCAGGCTGTATTTCTAATAACTTTTTCATCTCTAAAAGTGATTTTTCCTAATGGTTGGTTGTTGGGTTTATATTTCTTGTAATGTTTAAAGTTGACAAAATAGTAAAAAGATGAACAGTGATTGAAAAGCCATGTATTTTAATCTGTGGATTGAGGAATTATACTATCCCCTTCTAAAGCTGCTTGCAAAGTAATTATTTTAGCAAACTGTAATATAATTTTAATGCATAAAAATACTTTCTTCTTCAAGTAAAACAATTTTGGATTAAAAATACTACAACATAAAAATGATCATAACATCACCTATTCCTTTTATATTTATAGCTTAATTGTTCTATTTAAATCATCTGTGAGAACTCTTTCTACAGAATTAAGGAGGAAAAATTATATACATGATAATGAAACAGAGAGTCAAAGTTTTGGATTAAATGTTTTATGTTTTCCCAGAGCAATGAAAATATATATATTGCTAACAACATAGCTATAGAAAACAGAGATGATTACTAAACACATAAATTAAAAAAAAAAACAATTTGCCTGACCCTGACCATATAATTTTGATATGAATCAAAACTCTTTAAAATTGATTACTAGAGAAAGGAATTATCTTTGAAGTCTATGAAGTCAAGGTATATATCCATAAGAAATTAAACAGCACCATGTAAGTGGCATAAAATATTTGTGGGCAAAATTCCAAAAATTAATCCCATTATAAACAACCATGTTTAAGCAACATTTAAACAACATTAACTTCAACCTAAACATCTCATGTGTAACCTTTATATTACTTAGTATACTATGCAACTGACTATAAAATCATCATTACAGCAATCAACTACCCCCTTGATGAATATATATGTAGTGAACGACCATTATTGTCCATTTGCACTTGTCACTCATTGATCACCTACTTCTAGGGGAAATTCCATGGAATTGGCTGTGTCTTATACTGCACTATTAATACATTGTAAAAATTTTTTTACTCACTCCATAAATATATAGTCATTCAAAATAGGCCCATCTTGCTCTTACCCTTTACACCATTCATCAATTTTAAGTTTGCATTCATTTATTAAGATGTCCTCTAAAATACAGTTGGATATTTAGTATTTTCTTAATTAACGATAAATGATTATTAAATGATTTATTCATTTAATATAATTTGAACGAGCAATTCAGTTAGAAATGATTTTCTATTTAAATGAAAACTTAAGAATATCCTCTCCTCTCTTATTCTTTATGAAATGAAATGCAATAAAAATAAAATAACTCAACAGCTACATAAATTGTTATTGATAAAGCCATAGGATTAATATCTTATTAAAATTATAGCTTTGTAACACTAATTCAAGTGTTGTTTTTCAGCATGTTAAATTATTATTCTTAATTTCAGCATTATCGATTGTACCTTAGATCAGGTTCTTTCTGATTTAAGTATGCTGCCTAGTTTCTCACCATTGATTAGTTTAGGGTAAAATTAATGCTTAAAATCAGTTTGATTCCAGTACATGATTATTTCACCCTCTCATTTAAATAAACATGTTTCTCAATACTAATTAATATTATTAAATTGCTCTGTGGTGCCTGGTAGAGACAACCGTTTATGTTGGTTAGTACATATTATTTTTTGATCCTTTAAGTCCAGTACAAAAACATTATAATGTTAATCATAAATTCCTAAAATGTCTGCAAATCTAAAATTAGGAAGTAATTGAGACTCAGGCAAAGTACCTCGATATGATTTCTTCTTAAATTGTTCTTAATAAAGATATATTTACATCAAATGCATGCCTTCAGAAACCACTCTTCTCCCTTTGTTATTTTAAAGGAAGTCGTACCCACCTTTCATCTTTTACCTATTAATTGGTTAGTCATTATCCAACTTTGGCAAAAGGATCTTATGTTCTTCTTAAAAACAAGTCAACAAATTCATCAAGTAGTTAAGACTTATCACTGAATCTGGGCTCTGATACCATCCTTTATTTTACTGGTATGTGTTTTTCAAAATCCATTCACAGTTCAAAGTCATAGGCACACACGTACAGTTCAGAATTTCAAGGTGACGATTCAGGGCTCATACATACTCTTACATTCTTAGACAAGACAGAGAGCTTTACAGTGGCTGCAAATGAACATTCCCTTGGCTTACATATTTCCTCATGCTGCCATAACATACTACCATGGACTTAGAGGATTAAATAACATGATTTATTATCTCACAGTCCTAGAATCTAGAATTCTGAACTAGGTTGGCAGCCTGGTCAGGTACTGGAGGATACTCCTTTATGGCTTATAGATGGTCACATTCTCCCTATGGACTCACCTGTTCTTTCCTGGATATGTGAGCATGAAAAAGGGTGTATTTTCTGGTTTCCTTTCTTGATAGGCCACTAATTCTATCTTCAGATCCCCAATCTCATGACCTAATTAATCTCACTATCACTCAAAGACTTCATCTCCAGATAACATCATATTAGAGGTTAAGTTCGGAAGCATTCCACGCATATAGACACACGCACTGTCTACAACAGAACATTCACATGCTTGGGAAATTCATAATTATGTAAAATAGTATGAGATAGTTACAAAATAACTATCAAGTAAATATCAAAATATTTTATTTATTTGTTCTTTGAAATATTTTTCATTGAAGTAGCTTTACATTGTAATACAAGAGTCAAGTGTTCATCTGTATCATTAATACCTGTGTATACTACATTAAGTTCACCAAGCAGTTCTTGTCAGACTTTTGCCACTTGGCTGCCCTTTATTTATCTCACTCACTCATTTTATGGACCCAGATACTAATTCAAGGTCAGACTATTATTTCAAAGTACATTTTATAAGGTTAAGTTATTATGCAGATATTTCTAACAAGAACCAAGTTTTTACCATTGTAGCAGTCCATAAAATAGATATAATTAAACCAAAGACTGAGTCTTTCTCCCAAGCAAGCAGTAAAAGTTAATGCTTACAAATCATAAGGAGAGCAATGGTTTCTATATTTCCCAAATCAAATAAAGTACTCCCTTCACAACATTTACAGTACTCTAGGGTCTAAAGTTTAGGCACAAATTGAGTACTCCAAAGGAAATGGGCCACAGAAGATTAAAAGGTATAATCAATACTAAGTCCCCAGACTGTAATGTCATACATTTTGAGTATCCCTGTCTAATCCCAAAAGATTACAGTTATTAAAGATAATATTTTTGGATCTGACACATTCACTTTCCACTTAAAAGCTTCATGGTGAATGTCATTATTATTACTAATACTGTGACTACTTTGACTGCTACTGCTGTTATAAAGAATAGATCATATTTCTGTTTTCAGGTATAAAGAGCTGTTCACCATGCTCTTTTTCAAAGAGTTTAATTGCCTAGGGCAATGACTGAGCTCCAAGGACGGACATCTGGAATTTACTTAAGGGAATTTTGTTATCAGTAACTTGAGCTCTTGACCTTATTTTTGCAGTCATCATTATTTTGAACAAAATTGTCTTCTTTCTCCAGGTTTCTATAAGTAAAATATCTAGCCAAAGCTATAATGTTCTTTCTTGCTGGATAGGTTTTTCACTGGGGCATGTGGAGTACTTCATATAAAAGATACAAACCTAACTGTAACTGCTAAGAACTGCTGTTCGTTCTTTAACTCTTGTGCTTTTCAACATAGATTCTTATTTCTCAGGATCTAAAAAAAATAGTCTATTTTACATTATTTGTGAAACAGATTTGTGAAGATAGTTAAGTCCTGAGAAACTCCTGTAGTGGTTCTGGATGGGAGTGAAGTTTATGGGCCATAGATCCTTCTTAGTCACACCTGAATGATTCATGCATTATTTAATTATAAATATTAAAAAGAGTCGTGCAATGAACCACCATTCATATACATAAAGACATGGAAGAAGAAATTCATTGTTCCTAAGTTTTGTTTACTGTTTTTAATAGTCTAAGAGAATTAACCTTAACTATATTTACTGGGATATTGCTATAAAACAATATCAAGATCAATCATAAAGAGGAAAGTATAATCAGGAAGAGACTTTCCATTTAAGATTTTTTTTACTCCTTTTGCTGTCCTTACTGAGTTATCATTTTTTAGCAGTGTCTATAACTTTAACTCTGACTTTAGCAAAGGTTACTGAAAATAGTTTTCAAGAATTATTTAATCTTCTTTACTGACCCATTAGGTAGTTTTCCTTTCTTGATCTTGTTTCAGAGAATAAAGAGGGATTAAAATAACAGCACATTTAGATAGTATCAAAAAAGACATGGATTCAAATCCTAACTCAGATTCTTACTAACTGTGACATATTGGGAATACTCTGAGACCTTTTTACCCTGGTAAGTTTATAAGGATTTAATAAGATAGCACTATCCAATGAGCTTAAGATAGTATTCAATAAATTGTTGCTAGTAATAAGTAATAATGTATTATTAGTCTGACTTAACCTGTGGAGTATATCCCTTATCATGACAGGTTAAGAAATTATATAAGATGATCTTCTAAGTCAGTGGCTTCTCTGGGAGTTACAGGTTTTCTTTATTACCTGCTAATGAACATTTGAGAACAGATTTTCCAAAGACTCAACTGTGCTTAAGAAAGTGAAGAATGGTGATCAAATATATGATCAAAAGACTACCAAGATATTATCATGTCAAAGACTATCAAAATATTTTCAGTAGAAGGATATTTTTAAAGATCCCAATAACTGCAAATACAATTGACAGCATAAATCCCTTGATTCAAGGTTCTATCACTTTTTGTTTTCAGAACATTCCAGATGAATACAGATAACCTGTTCCTTAATAATAATAGACCCCTCAAAGTACACAAAGGAGGTGGTAAACTGTTTTTAGAACAAACCCCTTTCTACCTGACATGGAAGACATATTCTACTACTTCTCAGAGGAGAATAACCTTGGGACTCTAAATGGTCATTTATTATTAGACAATGCTGAGTTGCTATGCTGCACATCTACCTTCAGTCCTGAGTCACCAGAAAGCAGCACAATGTAAAAGCTTTAAAGCAATATCATAGAAAGATCTGAGCTGAAGGGGGGAAATGTGCATCAAAATGCCTATGGGAAGCAGCAAGTTAACGAAGAGACTGCAATGTCAAGCTATCCAAACACATCTATTCACCTCTTAGACACATCTATAACACTGTAAAGACTTACTTAATGAGTCCCTTTCTTAAAAATTTAAAGTCCTTTTTTAAAAGTAACACAGATCTTTAATACCTATACCCTGCCTAGCTTCTAGAAAAAAAGCCTGTATTATAGCTACAAAAAAAAAAAAAAAAAAAAAGACATTAAACAAGTGTGAGGCATGAAAGCCAGATTCTGTTAGTAGAATGCCTTCCCTCGAATTGTACCTGGTGAGAAATTGCAAACATCGTTTTCTGAAAACTCATTAATATCTCATAGTGCACTCATTAGTATAAAGGCTCAATGTACTGGATCTACTTCTTTGTTGAAAACTGAAAATGTGGACAACCCCAAGATGAGAACCCAAACATAAATAAATAAATAAAAAATAAATAAAATGTTTGAAAGCTGATGTATCAGAAACATTTTCTTGCTTGTTTGTTTGCTTGTTTGTTTTAACTGACTACAGGGAAGGACTGGATTTAGAAGTGAGCACAAAAGACACCTATGTAAATTTTCAGTGTATGACAAATCAGAAAGGGGAGGTCAGCAAATTCCACTTCTAAAAGATCAAAGATAATAAAAGAATAAAAACAAACACCATGCTCAAGATACAAAGATCAAAATATTTTCTGTACAAAATATTAAAGTACTGCACCAAAGAACAAACTTGAAGCTTTAAAAATACATTTTTGTTTAAGTTAATAATATTTCTGAGATGGTAAATAAATCAAAAGTAAAAATATATGTGACTCTCCAACTTGTATCTCTAGGAGGATATGAGTTGGCAGACCAATGCCACTGAACTTTTGGAATGACCTTGAACTAATTATTCACCCATGAAATAGAAAGAAAACCTACATGATAGGATTGCTATGATGAGCAAATGAGACTATAAATATGCACATTCTAAGCACTAATCTGTAAGCTCCTCTTGCACTGGAATCACCATGGTGTACCAGGAAATTAATCCAACACCTAGCAGACCCTTGATAAATATTTTCTTAATAGAAATCAGAACACAGGACACTACGGAATGTTATCCAGGTGTGTGTGTGTGTGTGTGTGTGTGAGGGAGAGAGAGATACATATAGAAGAACAATATAAAGTAGGAAAAATGTATTGTCCCTTCAAATTCAAACATTTGCAACTTTTATTCTTATTCTATAAAAAACTATATCAGATATGTCAGGAATGCATCAAATTCCACTGTATTTTAAAGTTTTAGGTTTTTAACAATTGTTCTTTCTCATTTGATCTAGCAATTGAAATACATTTTGATTGTTCTGCAGTTTTCTACTAAGGGTATGTAAAAGACTGACAGAAAACCAGGAAACTAAATATGTAGCTTTCTCCTACCACCCCCATTCTTCTCTCACATCTTCTAAGGAAATCTCTAAGAACTTTTTTTGTCTATTTTATAATTCCACAGAAAGAAAAAGCATTTATGTTGACAATATTTAATACCAAAAAGAGGAATAGTTTTTTTTTTTTAATGGCCAGAAAGTTTTGTTCAATCAAATATCAGGAGACTGTACATCTACAGTTTTTATTTAATTGCAATGTTTCTGTGTCAATTAGTACCCATATCATTAAATATAGTAAGTCCCACGTGGTCACTTAAAACCATGATATAAAGTTCACTGAAATTGTAAGCATTATCAAGTTGCTTGTGTCCATGAAAAGTTCCAAGATACTGTAAATTGAGTTTATTGATGGTCAATATATACTTATGATAACAAGTAATAAAAACAGAAGTTTAACACTAAAGACCTATTCTGACAGTTATTAATACAGAAAAAAAATCTGTTATTTGAATGACTGGCATTTGAATGTTTTATCAATATTAACCTATTAACTTTTACTATATATATGTGTATATATCATTGAACATGCTAGCAGCTAGATAATATAAATAGTAATATCTAACTAATAGTCAGATAAAGACAAGCTTAAAAATGAACAATTGATATCTGACTATAGAACTAAAGCACCAACGGTTAGGAGGAGTTGGGAGACAAGAAAACAAAGAAGGAAGAAAGAACAGGTGTCTATGGTGGTTGAATATGGGTGAGTTGGTGGTAAACGCATTATGGTGATAATAAATGATGGGATACTCCAATATTACCTCAATAAAATAAATAAAATTAAATTTAAAAAAGAGTAATGATAAAGTTATAATATAAAAATATTAAATTAAAAAAAGTAAAACAGCAGCAGCAACAGCTCTCTACCTACCTATCTGCACAATTGCCTCTTTCTTTTCCTCCTCCTTTTCCTAATAAATCTGTCCCTTTAAAATGTAAATAAATAAATATAAAATTTTAAAAATATACACAAAAGTATTAATATACATATGCTGGCCTACATATGCTAACAATTTTGTTGAAATATTTGCTATATGATGAGGTTTTTAAAAATATCCATCTGGTTATAAAGATAATTTATGCTTACAGATCAGATATACAGCAATCATATATCAACAATAGAAAATTATCAACAAGACTTCCACACAAATAATATCCGATATTTTAGCTTATACTCTCTAAAACTATGCCCATGTACAAACACAAATACACCCCCCCCCCAAGACATTAACTGAGTGGCATATAAAAGGATGGCTGGCATGGTGAGCTGTGGGATGGGAGACAGGAGCACTGAAAATGTTGTACTGTAATTGATTTGAGTATGAGACCCAGCAGACCCCCTGAGCAGACTGACATGTATGGGCCAGTACAGATGAAAATGTGGAACATGGTGTAAAAGGAGTCTGCAGAATTCAAGAAACTAAATTCTGCCAGCAGTAGAGATGACAAGGAGAATGGAAATGAATTATTTCCCAGAATCTCCAGGAAAATCCCAGCTTAATGGCTCTGTGATTTTGGTTTTGAGTCTACTTCAACTATCTACCATAGAACTGTGAGATTATAAATGGGACAAACAAACTAAATCAAATGGGAACTGACTACAAAAAGAAGCATCAGAATACAACATGGATTTAAAAATTTCCTTGGGGGGGGCAGAGAGAGAGTGAAAGAGAGAGAATTTGAGAAACTTCTGCAGTAACTAAGAACAAAGGAGAGAATAGATTAAAGAAAACATAAAGGTTGTAGCAACAGACATTGAGACAAAAATATCCAGGAGGGAATGCTATTTCACTAACTCATTCAAGTGAGGATGTTTCAGGAAGTGTGCTAACAAGTAGGGATATAAAAGACTTTGCTGAAAATCCTCCATCTTTCTTTCCACAATCAATCTCTACTCTCTTTCTGGCAGCCGTGAGCTGCTGGCGACTTATTTGTAGGGACTCCAGAGAGGGATATTTCTGACCTCTGACTCTGATGTGGTTTTAACCAATAGGCAGAACTGGTAGGAAACGGAAGAGAGGGAGGAAAATGGGGTTATGGTATTAATTTTCTGTTTCCTTTTTGTAACCAGTAGGAATGGATTGTATCCCTTACTAAAACCCTTAACTCCTACTGGGTGACCTCTGCCCTTTCCTCCCTTTGAGTTTAGTACTGGCTCCTTCTCAGATCTAAGGCTGGGATATATGGTTTGGGAAATTGTGCTGTTCCAATGTATTACTATTTCATTTTAAACAACTTAATGGACTATGTGTGCTTTATGGTATTATGACTATATGGTCAACTATAACTGACTCCATGGACATGATAGGTTTTATGAGATAAACTATGTAAAGAGAAAAAAACTTAGTCTTGGAAAAGCTCAACATTTTTGACATTAAAAATAATAATGTAGCATATATATATATATATTTATATATATATATATATATAGAGAGAGAGAGAGGTAAACGTTGTGCATATGCACTACTGTGGGTAAAAGTGCTTTTCTCGATGTCATGTGTCTAGAGAGTGGAAGACCTGGTAATCTGCCTCCAGGGTCTCTCACCTGGATAAAGATGATCCTGAGTGGCAGCTGAAGCAAATAGGCAAAGAGAATCTTGGAAGAGCATTCAATCAGAGTAAGACTTTCAAGGGATGTAAATGGCAATACTATAATCACACCAGAGAAGTCAAATATCATGAGCACTTAATGATATTCTTTAGATTTGGCAGTATGGAAGTTATTTTGTATCCTTTTTTATGAATTATTATTAGTGCTAAAATAAATTTCTTGGCCATATGCATTACTCTGTTGTCTTTTTCTAAAAGTGAAATAACTTTATCAATATGTATACTCATTTTAAAATGGGCAATTCCAGATTGTTCTGCATAAAGTCATTTATACTTTTATCAATATTATACGAGAAGCCATGTTCCATTAAGTCTTTTCAACACTGAAATCAAACTGTTTGATGTTTATCAGTCTCAAAAAATGTTAGTTTAATGATGTTTATATGCTTTTGATTATTAGAGAGGGAGCAATGTTATTCCTATATCTACTGGACAATTATTACTTTTACAAGTTTGGATATGAGAAAAGAAAATCACAATAGAAATTCCATAAATAACACCATTTTAATGACGTTAGTACCCATATTTATTATCTTTCTCCTTTGGGTAATAATAACAAAAATTATTTCATAAAAGATCTTTCTACAATCCATTTGCTCTGTTCTACACTGCATTGCCATAAAGCAAATTTGAGTATCTGGCATTTATCATACATATTTAGCAAAATGACTGATGATAGTGAGGATGAGGAGGAGAGGAGGAGGAAGAAGTGGAGAATGACGGTGAGGTTTTTATGCTTGGACCAACTCTTGTACAGTTAGGTGTATTTTTCTTCTGTTATTTTTCAATAATTTTTGTATAATTTAGTTTGGAAGTGGAATATCATTTATATTTCAGTACATTTTTCTATGATAAGAGTACATTTCTATGATACTTCAATACATTTTTCTACGATAAAGTGCATTTCTATGATATTTCAGTACATTTTTCTATAACAGTGCAAAAATGAGCAGGATTGAAAGTGCTGAGTTTAAAATAGGAAATGGGTTAAAATGTAACTTTTGCCCACTCATCCTATGTGTATTTGTGTATTTAAATCTTTTTGCTATTTTTCTGTTTTTCTTCATAGATTTATGCATCTTTTATACATATTTCTATTTATGTCCTTCACATTTAAATATAGTTTTAAGCAATACATCTCCTAGCTAATAATCTCCCTCTACTAGAATATTACTTCCTTTCTCTGACCATTGCTCTGGCATTTTATGATTTACCTAACTAGATCTGCTCTCTGTCCCACATATTCTTTATGATCAGAAACTTCCATAAAAAGAAATTTATTTATTTATGGTACTGATGACCTAGATATACAGGAACACTAGAAAAATCGACTCTAAAATAATGAAATTCAATTTTTTTTCAGACTAGGATGAAAATAGGTATTCTTCAGAAAACAATGTAAAGAACATTAAATTAGCTGTTTCAGGGATAGGAGGTATTTAATAGCTATGGAGTGATGTGATAGGTCATAAGCAGAAAGATTGGTATATTTTATTTGAAAAATGTAATACCAATGAAGCAAAATATATAGGTTAAAAAAAGACAATATTAAATATGTCAACCTAATTTTGAATAAATTATTTATAAATATCCAATTTTAATGTTTTAGTTTTAAAAAACTGTCCATTCTATGAACTATTTTATTTCCCTCTAATACTTTAAAATAATATTTTACTTGAAAAACATCACTTAATCATGATTTTATATTATTCATTAAAAAAATTCATTTTCCTCCCATAATATTAAACATAGTAACTGGTATGTATAAAGGAGGGAGGGTGTTAAAAGATAATATAAGATCCTTTCATATTAAAACATGAACACTGTCTAATGACATGAATATTTTGATGGGTAATATAAGCTAAGACCTTTGTTATAAGCAATAAAGAAACTCTTAGAGGGTGCTTTTACATGTAAATCTGCCACGTATCCCATTCATAGAAATTCGCCTTACTGTTCTGTTGTTTTCTATATCAAGTAGTGATTTTTATCCTAAACTGTATACATTAGAATCAATATAATCAGGTACTTTTATTTGCAAGTGGAAAAACATTTACTTAAACTGGATGACACCAGAAATAAAGTGTGGTGAGTCCAGGAGTGTAGTTCTTGTGAAGTATGACTTCATACAGCTGTTCAAACATTGTCTTTAATACCCAGTCTTTTAGATTTAGAATATATTGCATTTACTTATTTACTTTCATGAGTGGGTCGACTGAAACAGTAAGTTAACTGCTTATATCTATCAGTTGGGCAACTCCAGCAAAATAAACATTCATTTTTAAATAGTTCCCAACATAACCCAAAACTGGTTCTCTTTGGTTTGGCTTCATATTATGTAATATCCCAAAATACTTGGAAGATCTGGGGGTTTGATTTGGCAAACTGGCTTCTAGACCAAATGGTTGATTCCATTCAGAGCCAGGGAATTGTTGGGTTTTTTGGATTTTTTTTAATATTTTTATTTATTTATGCATACAAGCACTGGGGTACAGGCCAGAGGTATGGGGGGAGGGTTGAGAGGATTCACCACAGAGAGTGGGGAGCAGAACAGGCAGATTAACAGAAGTACACTGCTGAGGGGAGCAGCGGGCACAGCAGGAGAGGTCTGCTGGGCCATGTGGGTCCCCTCCCTGGCTAGCAGCAGGAATCGAACTCATGCTGCAGTGGCTGCTGTCTCCTTCATAGTGCGTTGCTTAACCCACTGCGCCATCAGGGAGGCCCGAGCCAGGGAATTTTGATTAGAAGAGCACTACTAAAAATTTTTACATCCTGAAATACCTCAAGGATGAGTACATTTGAGCTATTTCTATCTGATCCATAAATAAGAAATGCTGAAAGAGATGAACATACTTTCACAAAATCAGCAGTATTTCCGTTTTCTTCTCTTGAGGAGCAAGTGGCTCATTAGCTTCAGGAAAGCACATTAGTATTTAGTTGTAATTTAATAGGGACTTTTCCTGGTCAACCATTATTAAAGCCAAAGTGATTAAATAGTGGCACACTAATTGTCTCCAAATGTCCTCCATCTCGGAGGAAGATAAAAGTGAGATAGGGAGACACACATAATTAGCCAAAGAAAGGCAGTATGTGCGGCAGGTAACATGGCACCCACTCTGCGTTAGGATGCTTGTCTGAAAAGGCAGTGAGTAGGACTAGATATTATTATAATATATGAAGCCAAAGGAGACAACTTAATGAATGTGTGATGAGATAAAGCCATAATAAGCACAGGTTGGCAAAAAAGGCTAATAAAAGGATAACCCATAGATTCATAAAAATGACCTGAGAACACAGCATGTATTAATCAATGTGGATGGGAACATTAGAGCTATGTGTCTCTGATTCCATTCCTTAGAAACAAAGTTCCACATGTCTTGATAGCACCTTTTTGAAAATGAAAAATAATGATTGGTGAAATAGAATTTGAAAAAAAAATCCATTCCAAGTTGTCTCTAACTAGGTCTTAAGCATTTGTGTTTCTGGCTATGAATGCCAGTGAACACCTGGTTTTGGTGTTTGGCTAAGCTGAGGGTAGGTAAAGTGTTTTGGAAATATGTGAGGTCAGCCCACACTAAAGTTAAATTAGTTGTTGAAAACGTCCACATTTTTGTTTTTGACAGATCAGATTATGGATCAGGGCAATGAATTTCATGCAGATACAAACCAGGATTTGGCTTCATGGATAATGGGGGAAGAAGCAGAATAACTTCTGAATATCCTCTGGGGTTATTCTTCCATGTCACTCTGGGTGATTTTTCCTGGAACTGCTTTTCCTTAGTCATCATGTCTACCAAATATATTGTATTTACTTATTTACTTTCAATACAATTTTATTGATATACCAGTCATTTATATAACTACATAATTTGGGGAGTAGGAGCTTCACATCTCAACAAGTGCATGTGCTTCACCCCCGCTTCCATCATGCTGCAGTGCCAAAAACCATCCTCCTCCTCCTCCCCTCTGGTAACCAAGCCATGGAGTCTAACAGTTGTTTTGCAAAGCTTCACCATTTTTTTCTTTGATTATTTGTATCTCACAAAGGAATGAAAGCATTTTGTAATTTTCACTTTCAGGCTCATTTCATTGACTATAATCACCTCCTGATTCATCCATTTTGTTCCAAATGTCACATAGCATCTTTGTAACAGTTCGGCTGTAATCTGTTGAGTATATACATCACAATTTCTTCATCAAGTCATCTGTCAGTGAACAGTTAAATCTACCCTATGCCCTAACTATTATGAATAATACTGTATTGAACATTATTTTAAGACTTTATCCTTTTTATCAAGGAAATAATGTGCTGAATATACAGCTAGACACAAGCCTGAATTTTCTATGTATTAATTTATTTAATTACCAAGCTACATTATGAAAAAGGTAGCTTTACTGTCTATGGGGAGAAATCACAGAAAAACTAAGTTGCATGAGAGCCAAAGGGCACATCATATCACATTGTGCCTTTACCTCATTAGTATCAGTTTCCAATATTTTCACAGAAAAATGCAATTACTAACTCCACTGAACCATCTGCTCTCTGTGTTGTTCATCCAGATCTTAGAAGAAGCATGTCTTTCTAAATGAAGAACTAGACGCATCATAGGAACATGGATGGAACTGGAAGGGATTATGCTCAACGAAGTATGTCAGAAGGCAAAAGAAAAATACCAGATGGTTCCTCCCTTAGGAGGAACATAAGGGAACCAAAGGAGGATCAAGGAAAGGAATAAGAACAATAATAA
>JAGFMF010011747.1:6999648-7087212 GCA_019455555.1 Galemys pyrenaicus | reverse complement strand
GATGGGAACACGAGGGACTGAGGTGATGGTGCACTGGTGAGATGGTGATGGGGAATACATGGGGATTACAATTGATGTCAAATATATGTAAATTTAAAAAAATATATATTAAAAAAATTCATTCAAAAAAAAAATTCACAGCCTAGAAGAAGGGAAGAGACTTGTGTCCAAGGGAAAATTCACGACACTGTTCAAGTAAGTGAAATTGAATTTCCTCAGGACCACATGTAGTCTCTAAAGCCACATATGCCTGCTCTTTCTCCAAACTTTACAAATTATACCTATTTTGTTCTCTGTGTTTCTCCTTCTTTCCCATTCTAAAACATTGAAAATGACACAATGTCTTGCTTTCAGAATTTTAACACTTTGCAAGAACATACTCTTATGTTCAAGTCTTCTTATGCACCATTTGTAAATAAATGAATGCTACCAAGATTAAGCAAGAAAATTGTTGTGTGTGAGTGCAAAGGTCAGATCTGGAGAGCTAGAAATAGAGATGAGCATTTTCCCAAATGAGGGAGTTGTCCCTTTTCTCAATTAATAGGACACTACTATTCCGTGGCAGAGACCTGGGTTCAGGAATCAGAGGAAAATAGTTGGAGAGTCTGGGGAGAACAATGTGAATCTTAGGGTGCCATCTTTTGCAGGGCTTATTCAGTTCCTAACAAAAGCCCAAAGCAGTCACTGAATGTTAAGAGGCAGTCATGCAAATAAATGTCTTAGTGATAACTACCCATTGCTATGGGCAGCTTTCCAAAAGCTTTACCTTAAAAGATTTGGTAACCTAACTATAACCCTACAGGAGAAAGAAGAAAAGTCAGAAAGTAATGGTAAATTGGTGTTTCTAGCAACCTAATTCAGCAGTTCTCAACTGAAAGTGATTTTGATCCCCATGGTATCTGGCTTTATCTGGGAACACTTTTTTTAAAAATATCTAGTGGATAGAGAGAAAGGTTTCTGTGAAATGTACTGCAATGAACAATCACTATAAGCATGAGTGACTTAGGGATAACTTGGGACCCCAAAATGTTATGGGATGCACATTCTAAAAAGGGAACTGAGCATCCACATGCACAAAGACAAAGAAAGCATACTGTTAGTGTGAAAGATTTTTTGATAGAATTGATGACAGAGAGAGAAAAGAAAGGATTTTAGATAATAGTTTCCCCAAAAAGCTTCCAAAAATTTTGTCTCCCCATCCTAGAGAAACGGGCTTGGCCTAAAGCAAAGCACCTGAGGTCTGAAAGACTACCACAAACTTAAGGTACCTTTTAAGAAGGAAACACAAAAAAGGGGTTAGGCAGGTACCAGAGAGCAAGGACAAAAAGAAAGATCCAAAATTCAAAATGTACCACACAGTCCACCTTGAGGTCAAGAAAATGGCTACCATTGTCTTGCCAAAACACTAAAGTCCCAAGAGCAGCTTCTCCAAATGTCTCTACCCACATGTGTCTTCTCCAAGTATACTTCCATTCACACCTTCCTCTTCCATGTGTTTAAGTTTTACCCTAAGTGTGTCTCCCCTACTTTGTTCCCCTTCAATTTATATATCTACCTCACTGCTTCCCAACTGCCCCACATTCAGCATGGCATGCTGGGAACTATAGTTCAAGGTGTGTCTGCTTGCATGTGAGGGTAGGGAAAATGTTGCCCATTCACTGCCCTTGTACAGAGATACATCTGCAACATTACACTAACAACCACAAAATTATCCTAAATATGAACAGTATTGAGATAAAAAAATCCTAATGCCCTAGTACAAAACATTCTAGGGTTGACTTAATCGCAAAGAAGGGAATGGAGAATGAAAACCAACCCATCAAATTTCTTCCACACACAATATATGGATGTAAAGTGATACCTTTGGATAGTTTACAAACACCCACATTTAACTGTTCTGTATTTAAGGGAGTTATATATTAGAATTAAACATTTTTCCCAAATGTATATCATTATGGTAATGCATTTCTTATTTGCGCATAGAATAAATGTATAAAACAAAAAATGTTTTGAGCAACTTGGAAAATTATATGGTTAATTAAACATTTGATGTTATTCACTTTGAATGAAAGATAGAGCAACCTTAAGCTGGCCTCCCAGTCTGTTCTCAGCGGAGCAGAACTGACAGAGCATCACAATATCGACTCAATTAGCTGCAGGCCAAAATCCTAGGCGGGGATACCATATACACAGTGAACTACCTCCAGACAGCTCAGTGCTTACCAATGGCCAGATATTGCAACACACAGCCTTTGGTTTTCCTCATATGCAGAAGGGAGAGTTCACCAAAGTCTTTCTTTCCTTCATTGTCATTCCCTGAGCCTTAATTTTGTTCTGTATTGGGCATGCTGCACAATGGTAAAATTTTCTATTTATTACTCAGTGATGAGTCTCTCAATATTTTCTATAACAAAACTTTATTTGTGTTTTTTATAAATCAAAAAATTGGTGATGGAATTAATAGAAGTATCAAGGAGGAAAAGAGTTGACAGGAAAAAATTTAAGATAAAATATTGCATCAGTTTTGAAGGCTCTCTATTTTCTGTTCTTTATCTTGTAATAAAAGTAGAACAGGGAAGATTTTTAATGAGACATAGAGATAAGTTAAGCAAAAGGAATAGGCAATTGCATTATAAATATTATATAAAATTATAAATTTAATTTATTCATTTATAAATTTATTATATAATAAGTATTATATAAAATATTATATAAAATCATATAAAATATAATGTTTATAGGACAATTACATGCATAAATATTTGTTCTCTAGAGATCTTAGATAAACAATTAAATAAGATAACAAAGCTTAAAATTAACAACCTGTGATTATTTTTGAGGGTATTCTATAACCAAAACTTCTTTTTGAAATCCTAAATTTTTGAGAATTTATATCATTAAAATACATTTTAAATCATATTTCATATTTAATATATAAATATAGACACTTTACATGATTTGATGTTGATATTGATACATGAGTTGTGAGTACTCATGATTCTATACCATTGCTAAAACTTAGGGAAAATGTAAGCTATACTCAAAACAAATGACCCTAAGTCAAGGGAAAGGGGAGTTGAAGCTATGCAACTTCAAATATGTAGCCATTTCAATACATTCAGGTCAATTAAACTCATTTTATGTTTAGATAATTGAACTTATGTTGCAGTTGTCAGGACTATTGTAAATCCTTAATTTACATTAACAATTCAGTTTGAAAATCTGACTCTAAAAGATCATAAAAAATGAAAAGATGATCTGACACTGAGACAGATGGACAAGTACTTGGATAATTATCAATCACTCACTCAAACATTCTGCAGTGAGTTTTTTTACTTGTTTCTTATTACCTATGTTTCTTGTTTCTTGTTACCTATGAAAATTGTTTCTTGTTACCTATGAAAACCATTGAAAGGCCAAGAAATGAGATGTGATCCCATGTACCATGTGATGGTAAAACACTATTTGTATGTGTGCTTGTGTCTCCATGATAGTAATGGATCTTATCTTTTGAATTAGATTCCCAAAGACTTAATCAGGTAAAATCCTATCTGTTCTCACCACTTATCTATATAAAAACAAAGAATGAACAAGCACTCCCTGAAACCAAACAAACATATCCCTGATGGGTCCTGGGTTGTTGGTCACTAAAAATCCCTAGAAGATATAACTTCTTTCATTAAAGTTATTATTCCTTTTTTATCTACAAACCTCTCTGAATGCAAGCTTGCCTATGATTCAGTTGCTACCTTATTCAGTACAGTTCATGTATGTATGCCCTAATATAGCAGGAGCTCAAAAAGTGTCAGCTAAATGAAAAAAAAAAAAGATTTTTTTTGTTATTTTTAAAGTAATTTTAACTTATATACAAAAGGTCTTTCTCAGTGTGGCTAAAAGACCACACTCACGAAAGAATAATGAAACAGTGCCTCATCCTCTACCCTTGGAAATTTCCCAGAAAAAAGAAAAAGACAAAATACCATTTTTTGGGGGGAAATAACACAATGATGATAGAAGCAAAACAGGCTACAACTATATACCAAAGGGAAGGACAAGGTCTTTCATAAATTACCTCTCATATGAAAGATGGTTAGAGGTAGAATTAAGTGTGTTTCCTAGAGCCTGGCAGTGGATGTTTAAGCCAACACAGAGTTATATATTTTATATACTGAGAGGCTGGCCTGGCCCTTGGGAACCATCAAGAACTGAATTAAATTTAATCACCTATGTTCATTTATTATGGATCCCCAGAAGGCTTTCACCAAGGTGCTGGGCAGCTGTGTTGGTTTCCCTTCAGCTTTTTCCTAACTTTTTAACCTTGTAGCTATTTTTCTTCACTCCAGTTATATTCATTTTTGCTAAAAAGTACCATTTTTTTTCCTGAAAAAGTGATCACAAGCAATTTGAAACTAAGAAATGCCGGTACCGGGGAGATAGATAACATAATACTCTACTCTTTGTAAAGTAAATACCTGTTTAAAAAATACGTGCTATCAACATAAGATCTCTTGACTCTAATGAACATTATTCATTGTTAAAAATGTAATTCTCTACAAGAATGAGTAGTGGAGCCTAGAGCATTTGGGGTGTTTAGATAGCTTCAGATGACAGCTAAACTATGGTCACTTAACTTCAAGTCATGATTTTTAATTAACCTTTTAATAACTAGTACATTCACCATTGCCCTCCTCCTTCCACTTATACAATAAAGTCACTGTTTCCTTGCTTTCTTACCGACTCCAGTGAATGAACTAAATTGTTTTCAAATTGTTCAAGTAATTTTCCTTTATTTTTCAACTTACTACAGTTTGATGTTTTTCATCATGTTATCTATCCAAATCAATTTTTCTGCCTCATATGGAAGAAAAGGCTTTTCTTTTATGTCTTAAATAGGAACATCGACTACAGTATTTGCTAATTCATTCAATAAATTCCCTAAGTCTTTTTACAATGTCTGATGCTTAGTAAGTACAGTTCTTATCCTCTGGAAGCACAAAGGATTCTGTGGCAGAACTTATATTGATTAATGTCATGTAATAGCTTTATATGTGTTGAAAATGTAATGATTGAGATTGAGCAAAAGATGGTGACAATTGAGATAGAAAGTATGAAGTTATCAATTAAAAAACAATCATTCATTGAGAAAGATACTAATAAACAAACCCTAGAGACTAGGACAGATAAAAATCTGGCTATGCCAAGATCATGCCCAAATTAAAATTAATAGGTAGTCCCAATAATATAATTCTAAATTGTAGTGTAAATATAGGAAATGAATTAAGCCACACCGTGATGCATGGTATGCCAGGCACGAGGGTCTCTGAAGCCACCTCTTAAATTTTTCTTCTGATTGAGATTTATGTCAATTGTCTATGTATTAGAAGTATAGGATCTCCCAGCTCAAGTATTGTTGCCAGACTGCACCCACTACTTTCTGTCACTGTTGTTGGGGTTGTAGACTGGTCTAGTTCCTATTGAAAATACGATGGACATTTCTCAAAAACTAAAAATAGCTCTGCCATAGGACCCAGAAAGTTCATTCCTCAGGATCTACCCATAGAACACAAAAACACCAATTCAAAAGCAAATGTTACTACTAAGTCCATTGTAGCACTATTTATAATAGCCAAACCATGACAACAAACTAAGTACCCAGACATAGGTGGGTTAGTCAGGAAGACATTGCATATATGCACAATGGACACTCAGCTATCAAATAAGATAAAATCTTGCCATTTGCAGGACATGGAAGGAGCTGGAGGGGATTACGATAAGCAAAGTCAGAAGGAGAAAGACAATTACTGGATGATGTCACGTAGATGTGGAATCTAGAGAAACTAAAAAAAGAGTCAGATAAAACCAAACTAAGAACTAACCCTAGAAAGCTGACTATAGAATTGAGGCTACCTGAGCGGGAAGGGAGAAGAGGGGCAAAAGCAAGGTAGAAAAGGAGCACAGTGGGCTATGGTGATAGACTGAGGGTCCACCAGAAAACCTGACCATTCCCTCCCCCAACAAGCTGACAAGGAAGGGAAGTTCTGGACCTCCATTTTGTCACTAGCCAAGGTCTGTTTTCTTAACCTCTCCAAATGTAGTGTATTCCTCTCCCTGTTACTGCCAGATGTATTCTATACTGATATTGTTGTAACATAGTTTCCTCTACCACCAATAAAATCATAATGTGAACACATATAATTGGCTTAAGATATAATTAAAACCTCACCACTCCAGATGGAGTCAATACCTTTGAGATCTGAAACTCAGCTTACAGTAGCCACCTTTCCAAAGATGAAAGCTATTCCTACTTCCTAAGACAGGTGTGCAAAATAGCTATCTAAAAAGTCACATAGAATTTGAGCTCTGATAAAAGGTCCAGTTCCACTAAATAGATAATGAATTGTATGTGGGAAGTGGTAATAAAGTTTGGAGAGAACACAGGATAATGGTTTTCTATGATGAAACAGCTTGAATTTGAGAAAAAATATGGCAATGTGAATATACACTGGGTATTAAAGAAATCTTGACTGGTCTCATGCAAATGGAAGCTAAACAATATTTTCTTTAATCTTTATGAAATAGTCAAGAGACAAGAGCCACTAGAGATAACTTAAAATGTGGGGGAAAAGAACTTTATTGGACAAAATAGTGTACATATTCTCCAATTTTAAAAGATCTTGAGACAACTACAGAATTACTACATCAGATCTGTATTTCAAAAAATAGATGTGATTACTCTAAAAAATATGGAGATACAAAGCCCTTTGAAACTACCTCAACAAATACAGAAGCAGACGTATATATTCTATCTGAATCGCCATAATATGTATTTTAATTAACTGGTAGTTCAAGATTATCAATACTACAATGAGTTAAATCCACATTTATGAAATAATGTATATAGCACTAATGCTTATATTTATGTCAGTGATGTGTTTATAAGCTTCACCTTATACAATAAAGCAAAATACATGAATAATCACCAGGTATATCAGTAAATCAAGATCCGAATTTTTAAACAAAAGTAATTCAACTTCTAGAAATCATTTATAATATATAATCCAACATAAACATTTAGTAAAATAAATTGCAAAAAATGTCTTCTGTGCTTTTAAAGATACATTTATACTTTTGTATTCAATAAATTATTTAACATGTATAAGAATTTAGAAATGGCTATATAAAAATATCTATTATTGTATTTGAGAGGTGAAGTTATGGGAACTCATTCAATTCCCCCAGCTTTTAAGTAGTTATGCAATTATAATTACAAAAATCACGAAAGGATTGGGAAAAGAGGAAGAAAGGAGGCAGGTAGAGGGAAAAAGAGAGGAAAGGAGGAAGGAGAGGAGGGAGGAAACAGCTACTGAATTTATGAATTTCAGGATAAAACTTTTGAATATATTCTAAAATGTCTACATTTTCTTTTGCCATTGAAGTCAAAAAATTTTTTTAAAGTAGAAGGCTGTTAAAAGAGTGAACTATTTCATCATACACCCTAGTGGAAAAAAAGGAGAGTAGGGGGAGAAAAATAAACTACAACAAAAAACTACATATAAGATAGGAGTCCAAAACTGCTTTTTGACTATAGAAACTTAAAAACTTTGTTGAACATTTAACCCATTTTATGACACCTTGAACTCCAGTATGAATTACTGCTCTGTCATTATTTATACCGATGTTGATCTATTTGTCATTCATGCCAATGAATAGCACCCACTTCTATGGAAAGGTGGTATAGTGATTTTAAAAATGAGTGTTTGTAAGGAGGTCACCTTAAAGATTACACATGCTAACCCAGAATCCCTGTTAGTGATCTGCCATTTCTGTTTTTTTCTGTTTGTTGTCTTGTGAAATACGAAAGTCCTGGTATAAATATATAAATATATATGGACAGGGCCTCCCTGGTGGCGCAGCAGGTTAAGCAACGCACTATGAAGCAAACCACAGCCACTGCAGCACGAGTTCAATCCCTGCTGCCGACCAGGGAGGGGACCCACATGGCGCAGCAGACCTCTCCTGCTGTGCCCGCTGCTCCCCTCAGCAGTGTACTTCCATTGATCTGCCTGTTCTGCTCCCTGCTCTCTGTGGTGAATCCTCTCACTCCCCCCACACCTCTGGTCTGTACCCCAGTGCTTGTATGCATAAATAAATAAATCTTTAAAAAATAATAATTAATATATATGGAAATAAGGAAATGTAAATATTTATCTCTGGAAAGATATAATTCCGGTTTGTACCTCTAGACATTAATGCATAATGTTAAATTCCAATAGAAAGGATTGAGTTCACCTGATACCACTGAATTTATTAAAAGGGGAAGATTTATTCATCCAACCAATCCGATTTTTCCAATGCATTGATTATTGTTTGTTATCCCCAGAGGATGAACTTCAATATGTAAAATATGTGTTTGTTTTTTTTAAAGAAGATCAATCAGCTTCTAATGCCAAATTCAATGAACTCAGCCACTGAATTCACATCCCATTATTACAAGAGGGGAAAAATAAATGATGCCCAAATTTCAACTATTTGTCTCAGAAGCTTCAAGATGGAAATTAAGCATAAGTTATTGGAGTGCTTGGAAACCAAATTGATATTTAGAAAATAGAACTCACATAATGATTTTTCCATCCAGTTTATTTATTCTGAATCCAATAGCCATTAATACACTTTAAACTCCAGGGAAGTGAAGAACCCAATGTGGAGTTACTTTATTATCTCATTTATAGGGACTGTATGACTTTGGAAAGAACTGTGATTACAGGGGAAAAAAAGGTAATTTTTATTCCTCATTGCCTACTGCATAATATTTTTAGTCGGTGATCTTTCTGCCTCCCCTGGCATAGAACAAATAATAGATACTCCAGGAAATTATATACAATATTTCCTTTCAATACCTTTGTATTTTCCCATAAAGAAAATCATCATCCACACTGAAGAGGGTAAAACCTGAAAATAAGAGACCCTAAGAAGAAGAGATGACAGGACTATCAAGTGATTAACACTAATATGTGTATTACTCTATGCTAATTCATGTTTTAAAGCAAGAGTGAAATACAATGATTTTCACTTGCAAGTAAAACAGAATTCTGTTAAAGTGTTTCAACAAAAAGCAACTTATTGATGGGATTCTTCCATTTCTCCCTTTGTACACGTGTATTGTCATTACTCAGAAAGGGTATGCAAGAGCAACATGAATTAACAAAAAGAGCAAAAAATCAGGAATCAGGAGACTGGATTCTAGAGCTATCTCTGACCTATACTGACTGACCTTAAGTTCCTAGAATTTCTGGTCCTATTTTCTCCTCTGTGATTTGAGGATAATTTAGATTAAAATCTCTATTCTGCTTGTTTTTATAAAAGTCCATCTTCAGTGAAGAAGGGTATAAAGTCCAATGACCAAACCATCTGACAAAACATAACTGATTCTCAAAAGACTCAGGTGTTCTGAATGAATTATGCTACTACACAGCAGCTATTGTTGTATTTAGCTGTTAAATATGGGCACTGCAAAAATATTAACAAAAATAAGTTCTAGAGTATATATTTGAATTGGTTGCCATGACATAAAAATGTCCCAAATACATAATAGTACTACTAGGTAACTGAGTTATTTGAACAACTGGTTGTATGCTTACATTTTAAAAGAAATTAGTAAGCACTATAGCTGCTTTGTTGATAAAAATAGGTGCATGTGTTTTATGAAGTTTCCAGATATTATATTTCAATTTAACTATTTAGTTGAACCAAATTTTGCAGTTGTTTCTTATATTTAAACAGAAATTTGTTATAAATAGAGGGAAAGTCAAGAAAATAACAATAAAAATAAAAAGTAAAAAGTAAAAATTAATCCTTTAAAATTTATATGGATTGAATTCAGCTGCATGCCTACAATAATAATAGCAAAAATAATGACAACAATAATATCTAACATTGCAAGTGCTATGTATTTAGCTCTGTGATAAGCTCTTTCATTGCATTATTTTATTAAATCTCTTAGTCATAAATGAGTGTGCATATATATGAGGTTTTATATATGTGTGTATATATATATGTATGCACACAGATATTATTATGTGAATCTAGATCAGAAATCTTAACAAGTGATTGATAAGTAAGTAACAGCATCACCAAGATAAATATTTTCGTTTCTCTCAAAATGGTTTCTACCCACTATGGCAAGGGAGACAGAATTTCTCTGGTCACATTTAATCTGACTTTGTCCATGAATGATTACATAACTATGAAAATATTCTTCCCTTGGATAATTTATCATCCTTCTTCATATATATAATCTTTCATGTTTCTAGTTTTGAGTATAGTTTTTATTTAATTTCATTAAAGTATAGTATGCAAAGAACAACAGTATCCCTCATACAGCTTGATAAATTTTTAGGGTTGTACAAATGCAGACTATCTTAGGTGACTTTCACCCAGATTAAGATGAAGGCATTGTCAACAACACAGCAATCTGTTTCTTGCCCTTCACATGGCCATTAACAACATACAGGAAAGTAATTACTGTTATGAATTTTACCCTTTTAGATTAATTTTCTGTTTTATAGTGATATGTATTAACAGTGCCAGTAAGTACTTTTATGAGTGACTTCTCTTTTAATCATGTGTGTGTAATACAGCTCTATTTTTACAAGTAATGGTAGTATGTTTCTTGGATGAATGTCCTATATTTCAAGGTATGACTATATCACAGTTTATTTGTCCAGTCTACTGAGGATCCAGATTAGAAACTTTAAACCTAATTTGGGATTATTAGAAATAACACTATACACATTCTTGTCTGTGGCTTTTGCTGTACATATGTGGACTGATTCTCTCTCTCTCTCTCTCTCTCTCACACACACACACACACACACACACGGCAACTGAGAATTTCTATTTGTGGGGGTATATAAAACATTAGTATACTTGTGTCACTTTCACAGATACTGCAAACAACTTTTGTGAGCTGTTTCTAACAATTAGTATACCCATTAGCAGTATAATTCCCTTTGCCCCACATGCAATTCAGTATTTGGCATTGTTGGTTTGCTTTCTACTTATCTATTTTGTTTTATCAGCCATTCTGGTAACTATAGATTATTAAATTGAGATTTGTATTTGTATATCCTTAAGGAAACTTATTTTTTATCAAATTTTACATAAGTTTATCAATCATTTGGAAATATTCCTTTGTGAATTGTCTAACTTTTGTTACTTTTATCTCTAAAGTAATAGTCCTTATTGCTTTGCTGAGAATTTTATGCATTCAGGATACATCCTTTGTCAGAATTAGGATAAGCAATTTCTTTTCCTGCTTTGCATTTTCTTTCTCTTCCTGGTATCTTTTTATGAAATGGAATCCTGAACTGTAGTGACATCAAATTTATCAAACAAGCCATCTTTGGATGATACTCTGACAAATATTTGCCGCCAAGTCCTGAAGATATCATCCTGTAACATCTTCTGAAAGCTTTGTTGTTTTCAGTATCACATTTTAAGGAACTTCTTTTTAATACATGCTAAATATCTGCATAAGAGTCTATATTGACCTATAGTCTTTCACAAACCCCTTCATGACTGATGGAAACTATAAAATCTCTCCCAAAGTATAAGAGAACACTCTACCAGTCATCTTCACTACAATGAGAAATTTATCTGTTAAGCTTAATCCCTTGCCTATCCATTGTTTGTTTATAAACACAGGGTAACTAGAATCCAGTAACATGGGTAATAGTCAATTAAGAGCCAGGAGTGATTGGATCATTCAGTGGACATAAGACATAAGTTTTAGAAAAGAAAGGCAGTAGCCTTAGACCAAATAAAATAAATCCCTTTAAGTCATTCCATGGGATCATCAATAGTTTCTTGCAGTAGATAAACATTTTGATAAAAAAAAGAATAAATTGCTTATGACTTTGGCAAGATACACAGGGAATTTATGTAGGTTACTACAATACAACACACCTTAGACACTGGTCTTCATTAGTACATACACACAGCACTGTAAGAAAATGTAGATCATGCCACTAAATACTATTTATATAACAAATTTTATTTAAGGTAAGTATTGAAGGGTTTTATAAATTGATGTGTTAAATAAAGCACTGTATTTCAAAAGTAATAAAAAAAGCAAGAGAGGTTATGTTACAAATTTGAATAGATCATCCAGCATAATTTGAGCCACCTCAAGGATATACTGTTTTTTAAATAAAAGATCCAGGATTTTTAGGAATATGTGAATGAATTGTTAGATATTAGTAATATCTGTAACTAAATTAAATATTTCTGCCAAATCACCACTGTTATAATTATCTCTCATTATATAAAGAGATTGGGAATGCAAGCTAATCCAACCATTATGGAAGACTGTATGGAGGTTCCTAAGTCTACTAGAAATGGAACTACCATATGATCCAGCAATCCCGCTCCTAGGAATCTACTCAAAGGACACAAAAACACCAATCCAAAAGAGCACCTGTACTCCTATGTTCATTGCAGCACTATTTGTAATTGGTAAGACCTGGAAACAACACAAATGCCCAAAAGTAGAGGACTGGATCAAGAAGATGTGGTACATATACACAATGGAATATTCAGCAACCAAAAATAAAAAACTAGGGCCATTTACAGAAACATGGATGGAACTAGAAGGAATTATACTCAGTCAAACAAGTCAGAAGGCACGAGAAAAATATTGGATGGCTTCACTATTAGGAGGAATATGAAAGAGCAAAAACAACAACAACAAAGAAAAATAAGCTCAAGGAATTGGGCAATTATAACCAAAAGCAAACAAAAAACTTAACAAGACCAAAAATCCAAGATAAACCAAAGGGACCATGGTGGGGAGGGGACGGAGAGGAGGGCAAAGACAGGGATGAGGGTAGAAAGAGCACAAGGGACTGAGGTGATGGTGCATGGGTGGAATGGCGGTGGGTAATCCCTGGGGAATATAAACAATGTCAAATATAATTAATTATTTTTTAAAAAATAAATAAATAAAAATAATACAATACTTGTTATTTATATGTCTGTATGGTGTGGATAGGCAAAAAAAAAAAAGGACAAGAGTTTCAATTCATTGAGCATATTAAAAGATAGGAATTGAAACACTTGCCACCAACACGGTAAGACACAATGGATTTGTTAAAATTGCTGCCACATTCATATGCTCGTTCCACGTTAATCCTTATACAATTAAGTCATTAGGCAGAAACCTTCAAAACCAGAAAATTAAGAGGGCTCATAGGCTGCAAAAGCAACAACAAAATATTCTTAACTCAGAAGGAAATACATTTGAATGACTAAATTTAAATAGATTCCTCCAAAGGAAGGCACACAGGTAATTATGTAAGAAAATTGTGGTGATTTGGGGATATGCATCGGTAGGAGAGAGGCTTGTGATGTTTTGGGAAGAGAAAAGAAAACGCCAGAGGTGAGTCAATTTACTCATGAACAGAATGTCTCAAGGAATATATGCTCCCAGGACAAGTAGGTCTGTTTGCACAACAGCTTCTTCAGTGATCAGTCCCTCAAGCATTGTTTTCTCACATGTAAAATCTCTTTAAAAAATATCTAAGTTGCAGAACTGCTTTGAGAACTATAAATATGTAAAATGCCTGAAGAGAAATCTTTGGATGAAAATTATCATTAGAACAGATCATAGCCTTCTTTTTATGGGTGACTTTAGCAGTTATGAAATGCAAAGGGACCTCTGAAATCCCTATATAAATTAAGGATTCTGAATAGTAGAATTTAAAACCATAGGCCACCAGATGTACAAACGAAAATCTAGCTGCTTTCCATTCGGACTTGAGTCGGCTACCCACCTGGATGCTACAAGTGTTTTTCTCCAAATGCTGGTATTCTGACAAGTAGAACAGCTTTATTTTCATTGCTTAGTTAACTGGAAAGGGTCACCATCTGTACAAATTGTATTTGTGATATTCCAGAGCCACACTGGAGCTGTTCAACTAATTTCCATCTATGTTCTCCAGTGGTCACAGTTGTTCATCCTTATCAGGTAGACCCAGAGCTCAATGGGACTATTGTAAAGTTACAGGTGAAATTCTTTCTCTGTCTTCTACATCAATTCCCAGTGACCTTCAATCTCAAATCACCACATACAATGTTTTGTTTGAGGTACTCATGTGCACAAGGGCCTCATGAATAATCACCAATGAGAAAGACATTTATTTCAGTGCAAATTCCATCATTAACACTGCAATAAATAATAGCTAGCAGGAAGAAACATTTTTAATTGGAAGCACATGGGTAAGAATTTCAGGTTTCCTTGTATTTCATTAGGGTGATTTTATTTCTAAAGACATTTATTATCCTATCTGACATCTATGACTTTATAGGTGCTTTTATAGGAAGTTTTATGGAAGACTTAAACAGTCACAGGTTAATAGAGAAACAAGTGACACTGTCAAGCTGGGAAGAGATCATCACAATTTAGGCAAGGGACAGGGAGGCAAGGAGGGAGTATGCTTTCCCCATATCAGTTTCCCCACTCAGTGGAAAAATGACTGCTGAGAAGGAGAGGGAAATGGTTGGGCAGAGTTCATGGGAAGAGCTCAGAAGACCAGCTATGCCTTTGTACCTGATGTGCACATCTGGATGTCATACAGCAACATGGTAATGGACAGGATGCATTCGCTGACCTATGTGAAACTGAAGCAGCAAAGCAAAAGGTACCGAAGTCAAAGGACTTGCCTGCCTCTGCAGAATCACCACCAGTCAGCTCAGACTCAGGCACTGATTTTCTCGTCTCCTCGCTCTTGATATGTTGGATTAGGATTCATCAAAGCACTGACTCTTGAGCCATTAGTAAGTATATGTCTAATATGCTCTCTTTTTATAATACAGTTAACCATTAAAATGCTAATTTTATTTTAATGTGGTAAGTCAAACTGTTACCTGGCAAGATAACAGATCCCCAAACCTATGTGCTCTAAATAGGCTCTTCAATCTGCCACATCAAGACAAAACACACTCTAGTGTATAAAATATTTAATGGGAAGGGCTTTAATATAATTTGTGAGTAATAAAGACAAGAGAAGGGAAAGAAAAAGGATATAGTTTCCAAATCAAGAATTCAACGTTGGGCCTCCCTGGTGGCGCAGCGGGTTGAGCACCTCCACGGCACAGCAACGTGAGTTGATCCCTGGCTAGGGAGAGGACCCACATGACGCAGCAGACCTCTCCTGCCTCTCCTGCTGCTCCCCTCAGCAATGTACTTCAGTCAGTCTGCCTGTTCTGTTCCCGGTTCTGTCTCTGGTGACTCCTCTCACCTCCCGTGACTCTGGCCTGTACCCCAGCTCTTGTATGCATAAATAAATAAATATTAAAAAAAAAAAAAAGAATTCACATTGCCTTATGGGTAAATGCCCAGCCATAGAGGGTTGGCCCAAAGCAGGGCCACCGAGGCCTTATAGTCCACCACAAGTCTAAGGCACCTCCTGATAGGGACCCCTAGGAAAGGAGCAAAGGAGTCAGACAAATCTGGAAGAAAATGAGCAAAGCCAAAATGAAGATAGACGCTTCCATTTTTAACTTTCCTGTGGGTCTCTCACCCAAGTCTATTTCAAGTGCCTTTTTCCCATGTCCCCTAAGTACCTGGTATAAACTCAAGGTCAAGACGCAAGCACAGTTTATTCACTGGTCTTTGCTCCCTTTGCTCCGCCAGGTCTCCTACTTGCTCTCCATTCTTTTTTTCTTCTCCCAGTGTCCTCTCCAGCTTCTCCTCCCATACTCACTTGGGTGGGTCAGGAAACCTGAAACCTCCCCTTTTTCTTGAGAACCCCCATGTTATAAAACAAGGCTATGGTGCTGTATATGCCAAATTTGAATAGCAAATGATCTTTCTTATATATTTTTCTTAACTGCCCTCTTTGAAGACTAACAGATGCCCTGAGTTTCATTCCATTCATAAGTCCTATATAAAGTTATGTGGCAGAAAGTCCATGGTACGTATAAATCAATGAAGTTGTCCCAAAATGTTTAAATACAGAAATAACATGAACAAAAGTTAATTTTTACTGAGTATGCATATCGATAGTGTAACTTACAGCTTTTATGCACGTATGTGTATAACTAAATTTAATATTCAGCATAAACAAAGCAGGGGGTGCTACCATCCACATTTTACTAATAATAGAATAGGCCAGATTCCAGCAATGCACTTGATTTCTATGACCAAAGAAATAAAAATTGGGACAAATAAATGAAACTCAAATTATCTCATTACTAAATCCATTATCTTCTCAACACTTCCAACTTGGTCAGTACCTGCAACCATATGAGTTGTTAAGGAGATTGTCAAAGCAAAATAAAACATGTGTGATTAAAAGCATCTATAATACTGGTGTTATAATAAGTCATAACTTATTCTGTTTTGTTAAGAAACTTTCCAGTTGTCAGAAAATGTTACTATAATGAGATATACAGTAACACAAATAATAATAGAAAAGAAAAAAAATTTAGACATAATGTCTTTGGGGTCACATTATGTAGTTATTTCATACTTTATTTAAATAAAGAATTACAATTACTAGCCAGTAGTCACAAACCATGTGAAACCTGGATTTTCCTTCAAAGCACAGGTTTGTGTAATGTCAAGAATTTAGTAATGCTTTAGGGACTTATCTTCAGAGTTTAGTTATCAATTTTGCTTTTTGAAGAACAGAGGGTAAGGTTTATAATTATGCAAAAGATAAATCATCAAGCTCAGTAATTAACTCAAAATTACAAAGGCAATAAAGGTACAGTAAATTCATATTGATATATGAAATTGTTAAAAATGTTAATACAGTTAATTGGCATTTAATAAGATAGCTGTAGCAAGTTAATTGGATATCAATTTACATAGTTCATAAATGTCATTTCTTTTAATAATTAAGGCAGTACCTTCAAGATAATATTCATCTAGTTTATTATGGATTATTAACAAAAATAATTTTTAGATATGAAATATGTGAGTCTTCCACATATCTTTTATCAAACAAACATTTCTTTCTTATTTACTCATGCTTGTCTCTTGCTTGGAGAAAGCAATATATCAACATTCATAATCATAACTGAAATCTATTCAATAGACCATTTACTATTTTTTTAAAGATTCATTTATTCATGCATACAAGAACTGAGGTATAGGCCAGAGGTGTAGGGGATGAGAGCATCCACCAGAGACAGAGTGGGGAACAGAACAGGCAGATCCACTGAAATACACTCCTGGGGGGAGCAGCAGGCAAGACAGGAGAGGTTTGCTGAGCCATGTAGGTCAGTTCCCTAACCAGGGACTGAACTCTTGTTGCAGTGCCTGCAGATAGCTTCATAGTGCTGAGACTGAACTCTTTGTGCAGCAGCTGTGGAAGTCGTACAGTGTGGTGCTCAACCCCTTGCACCACAAGGGAGGCCCTTAGCTGCTTGCTTTTCAATGCCAATGTGAGAAATTTCTCTCCTACTTTAAAACTTTTACTTCAGGAGAGCCCCATTCTTGTAAAGGTTTCATCTGATTAGGTCATCCCACTTAGAATCATCTCAGTTTTGATTAACTTGAAATCAATTGCATTGGGGCTATAATTATATTTGAAAAATCCCTTTATATTTGACATAAAATGTACTCTAATTATGACTGAAATCCAACCTCTTCAAAACCCTGCTCACACTCAATGGGATTATTTTATTTTTTTAAAGATTTATTTATTTATGCATACAAGAACTAGGGTACAGGCCAGAGGTGGGGGGCGGTGAGAGGATTCACCATAGACAGAACTGGGAACAGAACAGGCAGATCAACAGAAACACACTGCCGAGGGCAGCAGCAGGCAAGGCAGGAGAGGTCTGCTGTGCCATGTGGACCACTTCCTTGGCCGGCAGTGGGGATCAAACTCATGCTGCAGTGACTGAGTCTGCTTCATAGTGTGTTGCTTAACTCACTGTGCCACCAGGAAGGCCCTCAAGGGGATTGTTTTAAAGCAAGCATATCAGGATGGGAATTTTGTGAACTATCTCAGAATTTGCCTACCCCTAAAGAACAATGAGTAATATAGAAGTGAATAAGACTCACTCAGATTTTATATATATATGAACAAAACTTTACATATTTGACTAGTTTCTTTGGTTAACATCACATAAATGACCCTCCAGATATATGAGTTAAGCCAGTTGCTGACCTCCTAATACTATCAGATGGGTATAACCTCTATGTGTACTTTTGGCGTAGAAAAGAAAACACATTACTTTCACCTGAAATGCCATTTATATTTGTTCCTTATGACCCATGTCATTGCAGAAGCAATATCACAAATTGCTTTCACTCTGATATGACCTCTTGTTCTTCTCTTCCATCTTAAGAAGATAATAGCATTACATTTTTAAAATGACTGACAATAATTTCTATTTACTTGTATCTGTTTGGGCTTTATTAAACCAAGAAGATTTTTCACATAATCGTGGATTTCAATGTCTTGTTGTGTTCTACAGTGAAATCCACTTTGATATACAAGCAATTAAAAAGGACAAATCTCATCCAGTGTGGGGTTTTCTTCCCTTCTGATCTGAATGTCCTATCCTCTAGCTAAACATTTTCCTCATAGACCCTTCATCTTGCATATTGACTGGAACATTTTAGTTGTGTACATTTGAATTAAAAAAGATTCTATTGAAAACTAGCCAAGCAAATTAAGTATGAATACTATATAAAAATATTTTTTTCTGTGCAATATTCTACCCTTTTACCAATAAAGATTTCTCTCAGTACCCCCTCCAAACTCCCCTCCAGATTGGGATATTTTGCATCTCTTCCCCCCATCTGCCTCTCTCACTGAGGTCTTCAGGGGACTCCAGTACAGAGTCAACCTTTCAATCAGCCAGGAAAAGAATGTGTCAGCACAGCTCCTCTGATGCTTGGTTTGCTGGGAGGTAAGGTGAGCTCATTCATTAGGGAAGCTGCCCCATGACTTCCTGTTGTTTATAATCAACTTGTTTAAGAGTAACATTTCTAGTGATTTGAAGTGATTACCAATTTTGAAGTGATTACCAATCCCGAGAGAAAAATGAACTCTAATGAAGTCTGGATTTTCATTTTACCTTTTTTCTCCCTTCAGTGTCTCTGCTATCCTAATATTTCATACCAAGGTGAAATCTAAGAGGACATCTTCCCCATAAATGTCCAGGTGAGAGTTGGAATTTGAAATACTGAAGCCAATGCCCAAAACAGCAAACAGGGAAACAAGGAGTGGGAGTTAAAGGTGAAAGCTAAGACTAAATGGATTCAGACTATCATTAAATTCTTCCCAGAAAGAGTGGAAAAAAACAGCCCAAACCATGAAAATAAAATAGTATGCTTAACAAAACACCAGTCTTAACATAAGAAACTCATGGAAAAAAATTAAAGGGAATACTTGTCTGACATTATTAAACACTAGTTTAAAACATTGCATATGATTTAGAGGATTAGGATCTCCTCCTTCACACCTACACACGCCACACCCACTACTAAGACTCCCATCATCTGCTGCTGCAGCCCATCCCTATTGTTTTTAATTTCATATCAAAAAAAAAAAAACCTCCACTTTTTCTGTTTTTGCAATGACTGATTAGATATATTGATTTGTTGGGGGAACAAAAATAATGATTTTGGACTTGTTTTATTTAATGATTCTTTCATCATTTCTAGGGCTGTATCACTTATTTTTTGGCAAAGGGAATTACTCTGTATTTGGTGGGTATTCCATCTTTTAGTTCTTAGAGCAATAGAAAGTACTATGAGATACCATGATTTAAAAAGTGTAATTTTATACATGGAGTGGCCAGAACTAAATACACAATTTTTCAATAACATGCAATTAAAGGAGATCTCCCCGGTGGTGCAAGGTGTTAAGCACCACACTATGAAGCTATCAACAGCCACTGCAGCATGTGTTCCATCCCAGCCAGGGAACTGACCCACATGACTCAGCATCTGTCTGACCAGTTGCTCCCCTCAGTGGTACATTTCAGTGAATCCACCTGTTCTGCTCCCAACTCTGTCTCTGGTAAATCCTCTCACCCCCACAACTCTGGCCTGCACTCCAGTTCTTGTGTGCATAAATAAATAAATATTTTTTAAAACATGCAATTAAAGGACATGGAAGAATCACTGACAGGTAATTTACCCTTTCTCATCTCACAGACACATTCAAGAATTTGACATAAGATTCAACCTTTCCATGCAGCTATGACACAGATTCAAATATAGTAACACCTGCTTCTAAAAGTGACCCCTGAAGACACTTTGTGGGAGAAACTGAAGACATTATTCAGATCCTGCTACTCCAAGTGTGGTTCATTTATCAAATTTGGCACTGGCAACACCAGTAGTGCATTACCTGGCAGCTGTTTGGAAGGGCTGAATCTCAGACTCTACTCCAGATACACTAATTCTGAACTGTATATTTAACAAATCCCAAGAGAATTAGTAGACACTTTAAAGTCCATGGATAGAAAACACAAACTAACTGGATTTTAACTGTACTATGCAATAGCATAATTATTGTATTGATCACTTCTTATCAATGGTATTGTAGCAACCTGCCCATGCATTAGAGTCAAATGAGTAATTGCTGACTGTTTCTAGAAATGGCTCTTCAGGATGATCTGGCCACTTAATCCACTGACTTCTATTTATCCACGTGTATTACATGCTTCCATGGCATTTTGACATAACCACAAAGTCCTTCTTTACATGGAAAGTAGTGCTCCAGAAGTAATGGATACTCGATCCAGAGGTAACTATTAGTTTTCATTATGACCACTCTTTCAGTCTGATTTAGGAAACCTTAACTTCTTTCTACTCTCTAGGACAATCATTTTCAGTATTTCACATTATCATAGTCCAAAAACAAAAGCTAGAACCCATTCTATTTTAAGCACCAGTATTTAAGATTGACTACAAACACCAAAGGTAATCTTTTGCAGTTTTCTCAAATGACTAATTGAATCTAATTTCCTTTACAATAAATCACTCAATTTGAAAGTGTTACACTCTTTTAAATAGTGTGAGCATTTGACCTTTTAGCCATCATATGATGTTATATTTAGTCACTTTAATTAAGGAAATTAAAATCATTTAAAGAAAAATCCAAAGGAAAATTGTTCAACTTAATGATGTTCCAGCCTCATGAAACCCAGCCTAGGGAACACTGAGTTTCCACATCCAAAAGATACATTAGCCTTTCTCCTGCCAGTTCAATGTCATTACGTCTCACATAAAGCCCCAGTCCTTTTCACAGTCTCCCACCCTTTTTAATGTCTTGAATGTAAAGATTTTTGGAAAATACAACTTTTTTGTGATTAACATCAAAGTTTAGTTATATAAAAGCAGCATACATCTCAAGTTTTAAAGATTGCTTATAACATTAATATCCATATAAAGCAATAGGAAATCAAATCTGTCTTCTGTCTTCCCAGATTAGGACAGTTTACACTACATGTATTTTGGTTTCTCCAGGTTATCTGTTGAGCAAACTGGAACCTTAGTTATTTTCTTATGGGGTCACTGAAATTCTGATATGAAAGAAGCTTTTGAAAAATTCCATAAATATCTCTATTTTATAAAATGAAATATTTACATCTACTTTATTAAAGGAAATTATGGTTTGGAGATAAATGGTGAGTGGTCTATAGCCATATATATATATATATATATATATATATATATATATATCATTTGGAGTTGTGCTGAGACTAAAAGACCAACCCATCTACAGACTGATGCAATGTCTCTCAAACTATATACCGCAAACCTTTATAGTAAATAATTTGATGGCTGGATTTCTTATCATAAGGTATACTTAGGTTTTCCTATCATTATTTGAGTATCAACACTAACTAGAAATGCTATCCAGGGAGTGATCATCTCAGCCAAACAGTCTGAACTAGAGACCAGACACTAACAAAGAGAATAATTGAGTGGCAGAGAAAAAGAAACATGAAAACAATCTCTCTCCACAAGATAATGGAAAAACTGGATGAAACTGTCAAAAGCAGGTATGGAAACAGTGACAAGCAACAAATTGAGAAACATTTATACAAGAGAAGTCACTGGAGTGCAGGTAAGAATGATGAGATCGGTAAGTTTTAGCACAGGTTGCTCCACAAGCCACCCTCCTTACTCACCTTTATACTGCAAGCCACTGTTGTAAAAGACAACAAGTTTGCAGAAGGAAAGGGGTTGGTTAAATTGGAGTCAAGCATCCCATGTCCCTGGGCACTGGAAATGGTAGCAAAACCAATAGAAAATGAATAGAGAAGGTCTGTACTGCAAAATCCTCAAGTTGCAATCCTGACCCCGACAATCAAGAAACTGACATACCAGTTAGAAATTGATCAGGGGAGTCTACAGAATAGGAGAAATACTTTGATAAATTCATGTCTAACTTCAGTCTGGAATGCTATGTATATTAGCAGGGGTACAGACTCCATTGGGTGACACAAGAGTATGCAATCCACACATGCCTAATTGAATTAAGTCCAGGCATAAGGAGGAGAGGCAAAGACAAAGAGCACTTGCATACTCAGGGCATTGAAACATTCCTCCAACATTAAAAGACTCAGCAACAGCACACTGCCCAGTGAACTCCAGTCATCGTAACTACCCAAAATTCTCAGCTACACAAGCACCTCTAGGAGACTGGTATATGAATAAAAAAATTCACCAAGAATTTAGTGAATATCTAGGTTTCCCCTTCTCCAGGCATGGTCTGGACATTATGTCAAGGTAATAAGCTAGAACAATCACAGTACTCACCTCATTTGTTTCTCATCTCTCAAAGTTCACCCATATTCATTTTTTTGCTGAAGTTCAAAGCCTGGAACTTTAATTTCATAAATTCTGTTTTGTTGTTATTATTATTGTTCCATGCATGAGGTTAAATTCAGTTCATTGTTACTTCAACTTGGCAAGAAGCAAATGTTTTGCCAATGTCCTTTTGACCTATTCCAATATGTGTATTTTTAATATATTCCTTAATTTATGGAACTACAAAGATCTTCCAGACTTCTTTGTGCATTCCTTTCTGCAACAGTCCTAGACATTCTGGTTTCTTTTATTGTGCTTTTAGAAAATAGAATCTTGGTGTCAGATGTACTTCTGGGGATGGGGTGACATTCTCAACCTAATACTTTTGTCTTCATAGGTTATGGAATATTTTGATAGAGGGCTTGAATACTTTTACTTTATTGTTGAAAATGAATAATTTTACTAATATATGACTTATTTTTTATCATTCTTGCTGATTTTTTATTATTCATATGCTCTTTCAATATGTCCAATCAGGTCTTCTGTTATATAGCTACTGGTTTTGGATTATTAATGGAAATAATAATGTTATTTCATTGCTTTGTTTTTTTTTTTTAAAGATTTATTTATTTATACATACAAGAGCTGGGGTACAGGCCAGAGGTGTAGGGGGGTGAGAGGATCACCACAGAGAGCAGGGAGCAGAACAGGCAGATCAACGGAAGTACACTGCTGAGGGGAGCAGCGGGCACAGCAGGAGAGGTCTGCTGCACCATATGGGTCCCCTCCCTGGCTGGCAGCAGGGATCGAACTTGTGCTGCAGTGGCTGCGGTTTACTTCACAGTGCGTTGCTTAACCCACTGCGCCACCAGGGAGGCCCCATTGCTTTGTTTTTTTCTTCAGAACCTCCAATTCTACCTGTTCTTGTTATTAACTAATTAGCCTTCAATTGCTATCATTTTATTTCTAAAATGGGTCTCCTTTTTTAAAATATCACTGATCTTCATGGTTGTGCTTAACTTTCTTCAATGCCTCATTACAGTTCAATTATAATTTTATCAATTCTATTTTATCTATCTTTAGAATTCATGCAATTTAGTTTTCATATTAGAGATTATTATGTAATTTCCTCCAAACAACACTTTTTCAATCAACTTATTTAATTTTTCTTTAGTTTTGAATTTGTAAATAAATTTTTCACAAATATGTTTTTGGATATATTAAATAAGTTTGATTATATTTAAGTTTTAGGCGGGTGCATTTTATTAGCTAAAATGCATCGTTCCTTATTTCCTGGTTTCTTCTTTTAAATTTTGATAGCGTTAGTTTTCATTAATTTGTGGATTTGGATGGTACCTCTAAAGATTCCTAATTCAGTGTGAATTCTCTTCTGTCAGCTTCTAATTTGTTTAGTTTATATACAAAACTAGGAATGTTGCAATTACTCCATTTATAATATTTTTATTCCATTTTTTTTCAGTGTTCCAACATGTTCACTATTGTTTGTCTTATTTTTCACCATTTGATTTCCAAATGACACCAATTCAGACCTCTTTGCCTTTTCGTCCCCAGAAGTTAAAATGACCTTTTAAAATGATCACCTCAGGACCTCCCTGGTGGCACAAGGGGCTAAGCAACATACTATGAAGCATCCACAGGCACTGCAGCACGAGTTCGTTCGCCAGCCAGGGAAATGACTCACATGGTGCAGCAGATCTCTCCTGCCTCACTCGTTCCTCCCCTCAGCAGTGTATTTCAGTAGCACTATCTGTTCTGTTCCCTAATCTGTCTCACCCCCATACACACACATCTGGCCTGTACTCCAGTTCTTGTATACATTAATAAATAAATCTTAAAAGAATAAAATAAAATGACCACCTCAAGTTGTGTTGTGCTATGTAGCCTGGAAGCAGTGCCCTAACCTACCAGAGCTCTTCTGGTATTTCCATGCACAAGGTAGAAGTGTTCCTCCTGGAGAAGTTGTAGAGCAATTTGCAGAGTGCTTCCAGGCCCCACACTTCTCTCCTTCTGTAGGATTTCTTGGGCTGCTACCTTCATCATAAAGGTTTGATACAAAATTGTGAGGTTATTTGTTGGGATTTAGGGTGTTTTTATTTTTTTAAATGAGAAGGAAATTTTAAGTTCAAGAATTTTTTTCTCTTTTAGCTATACTAAAATGTATTTTTGATGATGTTTATTTTTTTAAGTACATTGAAGAACATGGATTTTACTACACTCATCGATTTGGGATCCCTAGGAGTTACTACATTTACGATATTGATTGCTGGAAAATTAGGCTTAATTTCTAAATATTAATGCTTATAATTACAAACTTCCTTCAGTTTTAGAGAACTACTGTATGTTTCCTTGTTATCAACATTACTTTAAATACACTTTCTTATTTGATTTCTAAGTTTTCTAAATATCTATTAATGAATTCATGATGAATAAAATCTAAATTTTTCTAGACCCTACACATATAAATATGTAAATAAATTTTACATATTACAATAACCAGACTTTTTGTCTTAAAAGTAAATATGCTAATTTTGATATATAGATTTCATTACCAGAATAATAATATATACTGAAACTTTCACATTAAGTTTCTCATATTTAAAAATTCATGTTTTCTACTTCTATATCTATCTTTAGAAACCTTGTTCTAATTTGGCTTATGGTTTTATTTCAGTAGAGTTAAATAATCCATTTTAGTTTTAATATCTTTTCTTATATTACACCAATTAAAATCTCAGGATTTAGACCTGTTTAAGAAAATAGTTTGTGCCATGCTGTTTAAATAGAATCCTAAGGGGAATATAAAGTATGTATGTGCAATTTATCATATGGTACAAATACACTTTATATAAACCTGTTTTTGGAATGCACTTTGTTTTAGATATAAAGATGATTTTTTTTCTTTTTTCAAGCATAAAGGGTAGTCATATAGACAATATATTCAGTAACAATACAAATAAAAATTACATGCTAAATAAGTGATTACAAAAATCACCAAGGAAGTCCAAATCTAATTTTGACTGGGTAAATATCTCCAAGATTTTCAAGGCTGTAGACCTTAAAAATAAAAGCTATTAGCAGTCAGAGAGTAGATAAAATGTCAGGCTAAAAGAACAGGAATGAGGCAAAATGACATTAAAATATATGTTAACTCAGAGAAAAAAAAACTATCCTAAATGTGTCTAATATCAGTTCGTTATTGTCTAATTGTGGAGGACACTGGAGAGTGTGCAAGGAAGTTTAAATGATACTTTTTGATAGTGAATTACTTTAGAAAGAAATGTAAGATTGTTTTCACTTTTAAGAAAATTAATTCATCACCAGTGTAGAAAGAACATCAGAAGAGTCATAGGTAATCAAGTCAATTAAGAATTATTGCAGAAACAAAGAAAGGAGAAAATGAGCATTGTCTTTTAAGCATACATTACATTACTACTCCTGAAATGGATTAAATGGTGGATTATATGGCTTTTATCATATATTTAGTGTAAGCTGAAGGATACATTACAATTGAAATATTTTTAAATATAAAATATACATATTTCAGAAATGCAATTCTATGTTAAATGATGATTACACCATGTATATTTTAACACTTTAGTAATACTAATTATGTCACCCTCCCAAGGCTTAATTATAACTGTGATTTATTTTCATTTAATCCATCATGTCTAATAATATAAACATAAAAGGCAATTAAAATCATAAAATGAGAGTGTGTAACCTTGAAAAGGAGGATGGATGCTATATTCATTCTAGGTGTTTTTATTAGACATCCTGTCTATTAAATGTAAGCATTTTTGCTCACAATTATGGTCAAGTGCTTTAAAAACATATCACATATTATTTTCTTAAAGCACTAAATTTGACTGGAAACACAAAAATTAAATATTTAATGATTTTAATATTTGGAGATCTTCAGCATTTTCAAACAAAAGAAAGATGTTCATGCATTTTACATAAAATTATCATGCAAGAAATTAACAGTGAGTTATTTTACATTATGCTTGCATTCATAATGTAAGAAAATAAGAAGAATAAACAATCTATCACCCATCTGGTGAATGCTTCAAAAGTGGTCACAACTGGTGTGTCCATATGCTATCTTAAGATAAATCAGAACTTCTTATATTTCAAGAAATTAGTACATTATAGAGATTTAAAGTCTCAGTTTTGCTGTGACACTAGCTGATATCATTTTTTGCTATGTAACTACCTGTGTGCCTAAAGACAAATTACCGTATCTCTCTCTGACTTCATTTTCTTAGTCATAAAATGGGATAAAAATAAATTTTTAAATTGTTGTAAACACAGAAATATATATATAGATAGTTAGATATCTATATAGATATATAAGATTCCTAAATTCATTCTTGGCACATAGTATATTAATTGACCAAATGCCATATTAAATTAAGGAGGAATGAATTTTTATGAGTGGTAAGTTACCTGTAGAATTCTGTAATGGCAAACTTAGAATTGCTGAAGAATTAATGTAAAACCAGAATTGAGGGACTCCCTGGTGGCCTAGCAACTATCACTGCTATGACTCATCGACATGGCCTGAGTTTGATCCCTGGCCAGGAAGCTAACACACCATGCAGCAGACCTCTTCTGTCTTACCTGCTGCTCTCTCAGCAGTGTACTTCAGTGTCCTGCCTGTTCTTCTCCCTACCCTGTCTCTGGTGAATCTTCTCACCCTCCCCTGCCTGCCTTCTCACTTTCAGTCTACACCCCAGTTCTTTTACACAAAAATAAACAATAAAATATATACATATTTTTATAAGTTAAAAAAAATAAATAGGGCCTCCCTGGTGGTGCAGTGGGTTAAACAACGCACTATGAAGCAAAACGCAGCCACTGCAGCACAAATTCAATCCCTGCTGCCAGCCAGGGAGGGGACCCACATGGTGCAGCAGACCTCTCCTGCTGTGCCCACTGCTCCCCTCAGCAGTGTACTTCCATTGATCTGCCTGTTCTGCTCCCCGTTCTCTGTGGTGAATCCTCTCACCCCCCCACACACACCTCTAGCCTGTACCCCAGTGCTTGTATGCATAAAAAAAAAAATCTTCAAAATAAATAAATAAAACCATAAACTACATATTTAGCATTTCATTCTCATTGATCTTTTTTTCCTAGATATTATGTTTTAGAATGTGATAATTCTTTAAGCATTAGAATTTTCATTGTTCTTATTGCTTGGTTGCAATGCTATCTGAGATCAACTTGGATGAAGAGAGTAAAAATTGTAAAGGAAACCCCATTTAGAAGGTTCTGACTACTGATTTTCCCAAAAAAGCTTAGTTTATTCTTTTTTAGATTGATGTAAAAATGAGGATCCCCAAGTTGTCAAGTTGTTACTACCAGCTCAAAAGTGAAAAATTTAGGGAAAGATGAAAATAGGATTTTAGAACTTAACTGGAATGATTTGAATGGTGATTTGGAAAGCGGAGAAATTTCTAAACTGGAGTAAGATTTGTCAGTGGGTAAATGTTAGAAATGGAGTAAGAGTCGTCAGTGGGCAAAGTCCTAAAAACAACATATGATGAAAAAGTTGTTAGTCTTCAAAGTCTTTATGCATTATATTCAAGCTTTAGCATACTTCGGGTAAGTTATGTTACAGGAACTATGTTATAGATTTGTATCTCTAAGAGCATTTAACAATGTATGATATAGAGCATGTATCAAATGCTTATTGGCTATTTTATTAGCATGTAGCAATTTAAAAAGATGTTTTCACACACATACACACATTATTAACTATCATTGTGTTCTTTGCCATTGTAGTTTTCTCCAAGATAAGAGTCCAGACATTCTGACAGTTTTCTATAAGAATGTATCGTATCAAGCAAGTGGTAAAACCCGAATCTGAAATTGTATTGGGTCAAAGGCCCTGTTTGCTCTATTTTCACTGCAATAACTTCATGTAAGTTGATAATAATATAAGGAGAAAGCTATGACAGTAGGTATTATTCAACTTTACTGCAAGTCAGAGTAACTACTCTTGAATTACAACAAGGATTGTTCTCCTTCTGAAAGTTTTAGATATATAGCTTATTATGCGTCAGTTGTTAGAAAAATTAAAACATTTTTAAAGGAGTGGAGGCATTTCATTAAACAAAATTCATTAGCAAGTCTTGGAATAAATGAAAATTCTTTATAAATAATTAGGGTTATTTTCTCATTTAAAGTGGAGTTGTTTCCTCATTAATTTAGATATTGTACATACTGAAGATGTAGAGATGTACTAGATGTAAATTCTAACTGGAATTACAGTATAGCAAAGCATAGCCTGTGTAGTATTACTTGCTATTTATATAACAGCTATAAGAGCACACAATGATGTTGGTTGTGTCCTAGGTGAAATAGCAATATAAATATTTTATGATATTTTTTCTTTAGGGAAATGAGTTAGTGTCTAGAGAAGACAAACATGTAGAAAACTTTAGAGAACAAATTTAAAGTAGTTTAAGAGTTTATAATAATGAATTCAGAGAAAACAACTGAAAGATTTAGGATAGAAGAGTAACAAGGTTACAGACTAAAAGTTATGATAAGGTTAAAAGCTGAAGGTTAGAAATCTATGACCTACCACAACCAAGTAAATTTGGGCAATTATTTTTGTTCTCTGAGTTTTCAGTTCCTTAACTTTAATAGACGACCACATATTTTCTACCAAATCAGAATTAAATTATATCACTCATGTAAGATGCTACAAATGGTACTTATCACTCTTTGCATGAATTTTTTTGATGGAATTCATTTCTCAGATGGTCTTGCCATATGCTAGCTATCACACTTTCACCCTTCTCTTTTTCTCTTATCTTCTTTTACATATTTGTGACTTTATATCACTGCAATTTTTTTGGAGTTCAGTGTCTTATTTCATTCTGTCTGGGTCTTTCAGTTATAACAATTATGAAATTCAAGGAATTCCATTTTCAAAATCCAACTTTAGTACAATAGCTAAAAAGAAATTTACAAACTCATAACTACTTTACAACCAAATTGTGATTTCCAAGAAAAAAGTTGTACCTGACTGGTCTACAAAATATACAAACATTATTTTTTTAAGAAGACTGATGTATTAATAATTTGTCAGTTTCCATTAACTTTCTCCCAGCCTTGACTTTCTTCCATTGTGTGTGTATCTTCAAAAAAGTACATAGAACTTTAATGTGGTAAGCAGCTGTGGTTAGAAGTCTTTTAAAATTTGAACTTATAAAATCTATCCTCAGTGAAAAAATTAAAATTTTAGGAATATTATCAAGAAGACCTATTTTTAAATGGCTAAAGTATTTATAGTCAATTTTCTATTCCTTTTATTTTTAATTTTGCAAGTGAGAGTATGGGGAAAAATCACATCTATGTACCAGATACAATTTTATGTACTTTACAAATCTCTCAAGATTAATCCTCAAAAATATACACTGGAGTAAACCTTATTCTTCACTTTATAGGTGAAAAGTAGAAACTCAGAGGAATTAGGTAACAATTATTAAGTTGTAGAGATGTAATCTGAGTTAGGTTTTATAAGGCCTTATGCCCGGGTGTTTATTTTACCTCCTTCCTACTTGACATTACTGGGAATATTGCATCATCTTGTTTATTAGCCAGTTGGTCTTCAACTAGAGTGACATAAGAGAATAGTCAAAGTGAGGTAAGAATGATACTAAGGCTCAAAGTCAAACATAATTCTTATTCTGTTTAGAATTAATCTTGGTCCCTCCTGATGATTCTGATACTTTTCTATAAATATCAACAACTCTTGCCCCAAGAGACACTTTAAAAGGTATCAACCATGTTGAATCCTCAAATGTGTACTCTAATGGGAGAGGAAATGAAATATTTTCTATGGATTCATGCTTCACCTTTATTGGTTTTTTAAACTTTCTTGTCAGTTAATACCTGACAGTGATGCAATATTAGGCAGCTGAGAAAAAGGACAATTCCAGAGTCAAGAAAGACCATAATTATCTAGATAATTTGAATAACTACACATATGAGGAATTAGCTATATTGGGGAGAAAAAAAATACCCAACTATTTCCTCATAATTTTAATTAGCAGGCCTTTCCCCAATATTTACATAATTGAATTGTACTACAGAACTAAAACCAAGTGACCTCAGGCTGTACTAGTAGGGATTCACTGCTAATAGCTAATAGCTAATAGCTCCTAAGAGCTGGGAGTCCATGTTGCCTCCTTGGTCTTTTATTCACCTGTGCCAGGAAGGTCCTATGTGGCTAGAAGCACAGAATCGGGACTCTTGAGGTTCAGGCATACTTGGCCTCAATCCAGGCCTAGATTTTAATCCAATTAGATTTTTAGTTGATATATATAAAACAAAATTTATCAGAACTCATTTGGAAAACGAGATAACAATGAAGCATGGCCAACGGACAGAAATTAAAGACAGTATCAGTTTATTAACAAATTCATGGGGCTCAGTTCATTGCAAATAGAAAGCCTGTAACTGGGCCACAGTGCATGGTCACGCTGGAATCAGCAGATGGAGATATGGCAGAAAAATACTAAAATCACTAACAAAGTCCAACTCCAATCAAATATTAAGAACCAACAATGACAACAAAAATAGATGCAATTTGCATGGGAGTTTTTCAGTACAGTATTTCTGAGCAATCAGTCATCTTGACAAGAAATACATATTTATTTCTTAATTAAAATAATTGTGGTGATGTTTTTCAAGTGCATTCAATAAAGTGAAATCTCGGCAAATATGTAACTGAATTAGAGACTTTGCATTCAGAGCAGCTTTCCATAGAGGAGATGTCTAAATCAGATATGATTTACTTATAAATAACCTCTTTTAACCTCAAGTTAATGTTTCATTAGTTTAAATTTGGCTTTTGTCATTTTGACTTTCGTCATTATTAAATGTTGCACTGTGAAAAAACCAATCTAGCCTAAGTTAATCTAAAGGGTGGGTTAAACAGGGTTTATAAGCAGTAGGGATGGGTCACTTGTATAGGTTGAAGTGTAAATTTGTACTCCCCAGTCATAGTCTTGTACACAAAGGGAAAATCACTAAAATTTGATTAAAAAAAAAAACTAGAAAAAACTACAGAAGTTAGACATGTCCTTGGTGTGCAACATGGATGTACAGTTCTGCATGGGGCCATCCTATAACAGTACTATGGATTGCATCATCCTATTGTCCACCTCTCCTCTTCTGCCCCTGGTTCTATTTAGCATTTGGTAAGCTAGAAAAGTCAATTTGACCTGCTTATGTGGCATGGTTCAGCCCAGCAAGCAGATAGAGTAAAATCTGCTGAAAGGGAAAAATGATTTTACTTATGAGTTAACTGAGACTCAGGAAGATTAAATTTTTCCTGGTTACAAAGGTTGAAAAGTGCAGGTGTGGAACTGAATCTGTCATCTCTGGTCTTGTAGCTTCACTGGCGGGATGGGCCACCTACTTCCACATTTGTCAGAACAGGTCAGTCAGTCCCTGCCATGCTAAGAGGGCTCTGCAAGTGTGTGCACCTAGACGCAGCACTGAGGCCCACAGAACATAATGAGTTTGCAGAGAAAGTCCATCTGCAATTGAGGTAATTGCACTTGTGCCTATCATATGGATAGAGACACACTAATACAGACAACACTGTAAAAAAATTTAACAAATGTATTTTGTTTAGATACAAAATTAATAAGCAAAATAACACGAAAATTAAAATAGAATAAAAGTACCATATCAGGGAACCATTCCACCAGATATTAAAATATACCCTAAACCTCCATAATTAAAATTTCTATATTAAAAAGAAACTGACTCATGAAACACACACTTCATAATAAATTCAGAAAAGATAAAAATGGAACAAGTGGATCCAAACACAAATAGAAATTCACTTTCTGATAAGCACTGCTTCACAAACCAGCTGATAGGAAAGACTTTGTACTACACAATCTTGGGAAAATTGAATAACCTTCTGAGAAAAAAAAAATGAAATGAGGTCTCCCCATGATCCATCATTATAATTCCATAGTGCTCTAAATATCAATTACCAATATATGCATCTATCTCTTTGCATATGTGCATATACATGCAATTAAAATACATGGTAGTTTAAATGGTGAGTGAAGTATCCTTATGAAACAGGGGGTAGAGAGAGACTTTGACTGAAACAGGGGGCAGAGGAGGCTCCTGAGGCCAGAGAGCCCCCGAAAAGCCCCAAAAGGCCAAAAAAACACAAACCAGAATCAAGGGCTATAGCATTCGGGGCTATAGCTTAACAGAGGACAGTGCCGGATACAAGTCACAGTCTATGTGGGTTCTCACACACATGCACAATTGCAAGAGACCTCAGGCTACAGGAATAACAACCATGGGGCATATTTACAAACAGGGGGAAATAAAAACTCTTATGTATCCACAAGAGGCTGGCTGCTTCATACAGACAGCATCTGTGATGGTAGTCACCGGTCACCAAGAGTGCTGGGCAGCACTAGCGAGTAGCAATGACCACTATGTAGCCTGCAGAGGCGATGTTCAGGGACACCCAGTGTTAACAGCTCCTGTGGGTTGTTGGTTTATACAACAACAAACAGCTCTTTGAGACACCAGGCCCAGGGCCTTTGGTGCTCCTTCCAGTCAGTGTCAGAGATAGGACCGAGGTGCAGTCTCTGCAGTCATTAAGCCTCTTTCCCCTCCTCAGAGGGTGGCTGCTGGAGGCTTCCTTCCTTTCTTCAGAGGCTGGAACCATCTTCTCCTCTTCAGGGCTCTACTCTTTCTCTGCAGGGGCACTTCTTTGGGGATGCTGCTTCTCCAGACCCCTTCTTCCTCTGGGCTGCTGCTTCTATACTCTCTTCTCCATCTCCTCCTCCAGTGTCTGATGTTTTCGCTGAATGAATACTTCTGAAAGAGTGCTCCAGGCCCCCTCTGACTCTGGTTTATATTAACTTTCAGGGTGCCCCCCACACACAGTTTAATTGGTCCATTTTCTGATCCTGTACCTGATTGGTCTGTTCCATAATTCAGGAAGTGCAATTGACAAAAGTGCTCTGCCACCACTGAGTTGTGGTGAGAGGCTGAGTCCTGGTAATAAAGCATCAGTCAACCCACAACTCACACCCGATTGGTCCATTCCGCGATCCAGGCAGTACACTGCAACATGAAAGGTTTCTGAGGAGGCACTGTCACACTCACTTATAGTGGAGCAGCTTACATATCTGCTCCTGCCTACTGTAGCCCAGTAACACTTATGTACTGGTATGAAAAGATCTTGATGGACATTATCAGGTGAAAAGAGCAAGATAGAGAACCAAGTTTAGTTTACTTCTGTAGAATATAATTACACATGCCTTATTTCTTAGATTGCCATAAACAAACTATGGGCCAGTAAATGAAAAGTAAACATTGGTTTCAATAAGTGGTGTGTGTGTGTGTTGAGTGGGAGAAGGAGGAAAAGAAGAGAGGGGGAGGAAAAGGAGGAGGAACAGGAAGGGGAGAGATAGGGAAAATGGTGGAGGGGAGGAGGAGGAGGTGGAGGTTTGGGGAAGGGGATGAGAAGGGAGAGGAGAAGGGTGTAGGTTCATGTATAAGACCTGATTATTCCCTTATTTCTATGTTTCACTCAAGTATTACCAAATCAATGGGTTTTTTTGTTTGTTTGTTTGTTTGTTTTTTTAAGGGTAAAGAAATCTATTGCATTTTTGCTACTCTTCTATTCTGCCATTCCAAAGAAATTAATTCTGGGTTTCATCTTGGATAGGTGTCTTATAACAAAGTTTGCACTACTAATTGTAAGTAATTATTAAAGGTCACAGAATTTACTCCAAGGAACTAGTTAATTCAAATAATGTTTATGTGTTAACTGTCCTTCCTAATAAATACAAACTCCTTAAATATAAAAAAAATAACATTCTTGATAGAAAGATAAACCATGCATTACACAGTTATTATTCTCTCTCAAAGAGTCTCAGAAAAGTTCAAACAGGAGACCTTGGAAAAAGCACATACAACTCATTTTTATATGCTCAATGTCTAGCACTATGGATAAAACAAAAATTTAAAACAAAACTATCACTTATTCTTTATTTCAAACATAGTTAATGGTTCGAAATGTGGAGAAGGTTTTCATTAGGTGTATCAAAGTTATATATAGAGAACCTCTAAGTTTGGAAAATAGTCCAAGATATTTTTGTTACTGAATCTATTTACTAAACCTTAAATATGTTTTTGATGTCCTAAGACTCCCTCATTGCAGCTTCATTAGTTAACTCAATAAAGCCAACATTAGGTTAGGAAATTTATGTTATCTCAGACACAAAGCAAATTGAGATTGTCCACATGTGTATTTCCAATTTTAATCTAAATTTATTCCCCTAGCCTCCATAGTAGTCTAAATTCAAATATGAGTGGTTTTACGTTATTCTGTTTGGGATTAGCTATGCCATGCATTACTATAATTATAATAATGATTAATAATGATAATAACTTGTAAACTTGATGTTCAAACACAGCAGGGAATAGCAATGCAAATTCATATATAAGATCTTATTTACACTTTTATTACAAAGTGCTTTTCTTTGTTTTAAGACATAGGTATTAAAGCACTAATGTTCATGTGTATGAATTCCTAACAATTCAGTGCACAGACAGGAGCTAATAAAGTAGAGCAATTTCGATATACCTCAAATTCTTTAAAATAACTCACTGAATTTAAAAGTAAATTGAGGCATGTAAGGTAAGATATTTAATTGTCAATCCTCTGTCATTCAAGCAATTGTTCCTGAATTGGAACTGATACAGGGCAGCAAGGGGCATTAAAACTGACCAAGGACACTGCCCAAATAGTTCACTGGTCAACTGTCTTGGTTTTTCACTCACATACCCAATGGCAAGACTACTCAGGTTCAGAGAACAATAGTAATGAGATTTATTTAACAATCCATGAAAAAAACAGAGTTGGGCCTCCCTTGTGGCACATGGGGTTGGGCACCGCGCTATGAAGCATTCGCAGTCACTGCAGCACCAGTTTGATCCCCAACCAAAGTGAGGATCCACATGCGCAGACCTCTCCTGCCTCGCCTGCTGCTCCCTTCAGCAGTGTGTTTCAGTCAGTTTGTCTGTTCTGCTCCCCTCTCTGTCTCTGGTGAATCCTCTCACCCCCCACATCTCTATCCTGTACCCTTGTATGCATAAATAAATAAAATCTCTAAAAACAAAACAAAACAAAAAACAAAGAAAGAGTAACTGAGGCCAAAACAGTATCCAGTATTAAAGTCCTAACGCAAACACTCCCAAGATGGAGTCTTCCCACCACTGTGGACATGTGACAGCCAGACAATAGTCCAGGTTCCAACTCATGAAGACAACAGAGGACACACCGGAGCTGCAAAAATGTGCCAGCACAGCACCAGACAAGCAACACTCAAAACAGCAATGAAGGACCACAAACAGCCACACTCACACAGCTCAGCAAGGCACCTGCTCTGGGTCTTTGCCTTCCTTGCCAAGCTGTAACAACAGCGAAACCAGGAACAGTTTCAATCTCTAGACTACTTAGAGTCTTTAAACTTTTCTTCTCTGAAGTTGGCTGATGGAAGCATCTCCAGGGTCTTCAGAATTCCACTACAGCCTTCGGGATGACTGGCATGGCAGGAGCAGAAATCTCTGACCCTGGAATCGCTGAAGATCCAAGAACTCTAAAAACTGAAACTCTCCCCTGGTGGTGCAGTGGGTTAAGCAGTGCACTACGAAGCAAATCGCAGCCACTGAGGCACGAGTTCGATCCCTGCTGCCGACCAGGGGGGGGACCCACATGGTGCAGCAGACCTCTCCTGCTGTGCCCGCTGCTCCCCTCAGCAGTGTACTTCTGTTGATCTGCCTGTTCTGCTCCCCGCTCTCTGTGGTGAATCCTCTCACCCCCCCCCACACCTCTGGCCTGTGCCCCAGTGCTTGTATGCATAAATAAATAAATCTTTAAAAAAAAAAAAAAACTGAAACTCTGAATGTTCAACCACTGAATCCCAAACACTGAATCCTGGGGGCTGATTCTGCAGTCCTTTGTATTTCTTTTCAGAGTCTCCACCCCAAATGCTTTGTTTGCATTTTCCCTGGGGCTATCTATCCTTTCAAGCCTTCCCTCCAGGCAGGCACCATCTATAACAGTCATTGGCTTCAGCAACCCATTGCAGAATGACTGAGGGCTATCTGTTAGAATGGTTTCATTGGTTAAAGGAGGGGAATCTAAATTGGGAAACCATTGGTGATAGTTTCCTACAGTAAATTTAATTAATTAATCCTATGTTTTTATTATTGTTGTATAATATTTTCTACTGATTTTAAACAGCTCTATTGAGACATAATTGGCATACAATAAATGAAACACACATTTTCCATGACAACTTGGTAGATAATGACATAGCTACACCTTTGCCCACCACCAAAATTAACTTTGTTAACATTTTCTTCTTGCCCAAAATGTCATGTTTTTCACAATCTTTTCTTACTAATTTTTACCAGCCATACTATTATTTTATCATTATGGATTATGGTATTTTCAGAGAAAAATTTTTTATAACTTGACAAGCTATAAAATGCATAGTTCTGCTTAATAAATAATTATTCAGATCTTGCTATTACAGGCTGAAGAAACACAGCAGGAGGAAAACATAAGACAACTACCCTCATATTGCTTATATTTTTATAGTGAGAAGAACCAACTATTAAATATAAGATGATGCTAAATGCAACAAAGGGAACTAAAACAGTATATAGGGATATAGAATAACCATAGGAAGAGGAAGACTCGTTTAAATATGACATATTTAGAAACCCTTTTCAACAAGAATAGATTTGATATCTGTTCCTCTACTACCCTCCCAGATTTTTTCTTTCTATTGACTTGTTATTCACAGATGATAAAAATGAACTCTACAAGATCATTTTTAATCTCTAAAATGACCTAGTATTTGTAACCACTGTATAAGATTGCAGTGAGTATAACATTATATACTATTATCACATTACAGATATTAGAATAGATTCTGGGCCATGGTGAATACTTGATATAAAACATGACTCTGCCATCACCTAAAATTTCAGAGCAGGATAATGGTAGAGGTAAGATTTAAAGGCAGCTCTCACTTTCATGTGCTGCCTGTAAGAGTTAAAATCTCTTATCAAAACTCAATTTCAGCTGAATCGAGAAGCATAAACAAAGTAACTGAATGGTAGATGTTAAGCACTGAAATTTCCAGATGATGTCATAACATATTATGTTGTACTGTCAATTTTTTATAGTGTAAAATTTATTCCTGGTGGCTAGGCTTGTTAATAACATGGTTACTATTTGTTCACTGTGAAATGATAGGGATTTCAAAATCATCAAGGCATAACAAAAATGTGCATTTTCTAAAAAATGTTAGTACATTTCAGGCCTCTTCCTACAATTAATATATTCCATTCAACAAAAATCAACCCCATTTACAAAATGAGAGCAATTTGCACCAGTTTTCTGAAATAGAGGGCCCTTTGACACCTCCCAATGCAAATGTCTGCAAACCTTTACCACAAATGCTGATGTACTGTCATGTCCTTTCAATCAATGGCCTTAGGAAAGTTACCAAATAATGCAGCGTTTTTAACAATCCAAACAAAATATTCATCCAGTTAATGCATTTTCATGCTTCTTTCTTGTTATCTATACCCATTCCCATCTTACCTTACTCTGAGTTTTCACTGACAGCTGGTTGACTGATGCTATCTTGTGCTATCCCTTAACTCTCTTATGCAAGCATCCCAAGCCAGGTAGATTCATTGTCAGTTCTCATAGACAAAAAGAGAATTTGGGTGACTCCGGTGGACTTGCAGGCCTTTAATGCTGATCCAGGGGACCTTAAACATAGACAGGCAGAAAGACACTCCAACCCTGAGAGAGGCAGAACCCCCTATACACTGCTGAGTGCTCACAGCCACATAACTAATACACTGTTGTAAATGCAGGGCGGATCTTGTTTGCTAGATGTCTCAATGGTGGAAAACATAGTGTTGAAAGGCTGTGGGCTGACTATTGTATGGAAGGTGAAAAATAACCTGATTTTAATTCATTTTCCCTACACTCTGCAACAGTGGGTTACCTTGGCAGGTTTCTTTACTTTAGTTTCAGTCATTATCCAATAATGTAATGCTTAATTTTGTTTTTTCTTATTAGCTAAAAGTTTGTCATTCTTAGAAAACAACTGTACATTAATTTTCATGGTGTAAGTACTAGGCATTTTATTTTATCAAGCATGCAACAACAGAGCTTATTGGATTGTACCATTTAAACAATGCAAAGTATTTCTGGAGAGCTTGTCATAAACAGGTCCAAGTATTTATGAAATGAAAACCAATTACAAATTAAAAAAAAAACATTTTGTTGTTTAGAGAACAAGGTGTTTTGCTAATTTAATTTTCGGTTGAGGTTTAACATAATTTAATCTTTTTATGACAAAGAAAGTTGAATTACTTTATTCAATCCTTAGAATTTTCCACACTTAAGCAGAAGAAAAAGAGGATATGTTCCTTACAAATAGGCATGTTGTGGAGGATGGAGGCACATAAATATATGCATAGGCTTAAAATGTTTTTCTTAACCTTGGTCAACATCTTACACTGATGGAAATACCCATGTGAATGCCATGACAGTTGTCTCTAACTACTGTTGGAGTACTGTGAAAGAGAAAAAGAATCAAACATAAGAACCAGTTATACTATTACCCAAGTATACTTCAAGTTAAACAGTATCCCTATTAAACAGATAGATGACATTGATCGATATGGCATGAATGGAAAAAGAATTGATAGTTCATATATGTTAGCTGCATGTACCTGCACATACACATGCACATAAAAGTCTCTTATAGTTGAAAGACATTTTAGAAATAGTTTGATCAAATTCTATGATTTTATTGTTGAGAAAAAAGTCAACACCTATAGGTACAAGCCTCAAAAGTCACTTCTAGAGATGACACAGTTAGGATAACAGCCTAAAATATTTCAATAAAGGAAGAAAAAAATTAAAATTGTGAAATTTGTAAACTAGGGTTGATTTTATAAGGTCTACAGGAAAATGAAAGTAAGGATGATTGGTAGTTTGTTCTCATTTATCTGTTCATGAGTCAGGAGGTGCTGTGAGAATATCTGAAATCCAGAACCAATTCTAACATGAATTTGTTCTCACTGGGATCGTTATTCTTTATACAAAAACAAGATTACATGGAACTTCACACTGTAGGGTTTAAAAACTGTACTGAGTATTAGAAATGAGTCATCTCCAGCCTATTTCCTGTTCCAAACAAATGGAATTTAAATCTATAATCCTGTGTACCTCCCCATGGGTATGAGTAATGTAACTTTGCTCTAGCAAATCTAAGAGAAGTCCTGTGGCAGATTCTGAAAAGGGCTGGTTATCAAAAGAAATAGAATTAGTTAAACATCCTCTAATTTAAGCAGTAAATTCCAAACTCTGTAGGATTTGTCCACCCAGTAGAATTTATTGTTCTTTCAAGTTTTATAGTGCAATACTTTTACTGTTGATGGGCAGATGGCTATCTTCACAGGATTCAGAAATCTAGGTCCTTTCTGCAACTCAAGTATTCACTGGTACTTCTGCTGTATCCTATGTGTCTGGACAAGTAGACAGGAATAGAGTTATGTTGATATGGAGAAGGCACACCTGTTTAGACTGCAATCTGGAAGTAACACCAATGAGGAAGTTAACAACAAGAGGGGAAGAGGGTGGGGAAGAAGGAAGGTTGGAAAGGAAAAAGTACTGAAAATAGGAAAATGGATGGCAGTCTTTGGCTGAATAGCTTTTCCCTGGTAAAAAACTGACTAATCCAATGGGATCTCAGTCCTATGAAGAGCAACTACCACTCGCTAACATAGCCATATGGGAGACATATTCCCTCTTCTTGGATTAGTGTATCTGCTTTCACCCTAAGTGATAGTTGGAATAATAAGCATAAGACCTAATATAGTTTATGCTTAATATTTCACATGTAAGCTGGAAATAGCCCTGCATTTAAAACATACTCTAACATGAGACATACTGTGCATTATTTCACATGGCAATAGTCTTACTCAATTGCATACTTATATATGTGTTTGTTTATATATGTGTGTGTGTATTTTCTCTCTAATATGCATTCTCTACACAACAGAAAGTAATCTAACTACTTAGAAGATAAATGCAGTGACAATACTAGAGATTTTTCAATAATTGATATGGAAATGGCAATATCCAATTAGAATGCCCATCAGCCTAAATGCATATTAAGATAGATTTTTCAAATGTAAAATTCTACTTATAGTAAGTTTTTGTTGCCATTAAGTATGTGATATTTATCAAATAAAATATATTATATATCTAGATTTGTTTTTCTTTCTTTGGTAGTATAAAAAGACTCCTCTTAGATCCACACACTATGTATACACAACTTTTCTTATTTTATGACCATCCCCCCCCCTCAAGTTTGTGTCTTCCTGAAAATTGGAATTTTTTTATCTGTTGATTCATCTGTTTCTAGAGTTACATTATGTGTCAATATCCTCTATGATCTGGGACTGGCTTGTAAGCAAGGATATCTTTTGTTAATTATGTGAATAGACTTATAATGGCTGTCTTAAAAAGTAACTTGTGTGAAAATAGTGACTTCTATTTTGGATGCTCGGAGTCCATTTATAATTTGATACAGATTCTTGGTTCTTTTAGATGTTCGTAATATCTTTTCTTTGTAAGTAAAGTGTAGCTCAAAATTCCATTTTTGTAATATTTGTCCTTTGTGTAAGTAAAGTGTAGTTGAAAATTCTAAGACCCTTTAAATACTTGTTCTTTCATACTAGAGCTACCTTCTGTAAAAAGAGCATCTTCCTATTATTCACATTTTCTCACCACATTGGTTATTTATAAGTAATGCCAAAATAAAGGTCATACAAACTCCCATATCTTAAAGGTCTCAATGTATGAACAGAGGTCATCTCTCCCCAAGCTTAATCCACTTATAAAAATAAGAGGTTGTTATGTTTCCAAAACTGCCTTAACCACCTCTTCTCAGACTATTACAACTAAAACAAAGAAACTCAGTCGTGCTATATTGATTGGCTATGACATAATATGTGGAAACCAATCACCTGCAACTTTATTTTATGTCCGATCATTCAGCATGAAACTTCTTCAATATAAAACTCTCTAATATGCCTTGAAAAAACTTTTATATAAATGCACCTACCATCCCCCACACACATACAGACATTCTTTGGAAGATAGGTGTGAAGAATAAGACCGCAGGATTTTTAATCTCAAGGTATGTGCTTGAATAGTCCTGGCTAAGTTCCTTGTAATCTTGTATATATGAATGATTTCTAACTTGAATAACAACTAGGTCAATACTGTGGCTGGATGTTATTGACAAAGACTCTTGTCAGAAAAAAATCCACAGAGAATCAATCAGAGAGAATACCGAAACCCTTAGAAGTTTCAGAGGCCACCTAGAGCTGTATAGTAGGGTAACAGGAGGAACTCAAAGCTCTTGGTTCCTACAATGCATGGTAGGAAATTTCCGATTTTGACTACTTTCTCTAGAGACATTGATGTTGGCACACTGGTCTATAAGACAATAAGTAAAATCAACTATACCGATTTGAGTTATGATCTGTGTATCAGCCACCTCTGGAAAAGCTACCCATTTGGCTGTAGGATCTATGGATATGCAAATATGGAAACCCTAATATGTCAATGAAAAAATAGAAAGGCTTTCAGTGGGATTTCAGGGAGGTCTCCAGTATGGTCAGAACCAGAATTAGTCTTAAATCATATACCCCTACAGCCTAATGAAAGATATTTTAAGAAGATTAGATAGGTAGAGAGGAAGAAAATAATAACAAAGAAAGATAACACTTCACTTTTATTAAATTGCCTGCCTTGCAGAAGCAAGAATGTCTTTCCCTAAGGATGCAAATGCAATAAGAATACACTCACTATAGCACATCAGGAACAGGAGGGAGTTAGTGGTGCAGAAAGATAAGTGCAGGAGGAGAAAGGGTGCTGATTTTCTATGTCCCAAGTCTAGGAATGCTTTTCAGCTTTCCTCAATATAAAAACGTGTCTAACTTCATATAATTGTTTATGAAAATTATTTGCAATATAGATGCATTCTGTGAGCCATATCAATTTAGATATGGCAAGGTACTTTAAGCCCAGTTTGGGAATAGGTATGCTTATGTAATTGCAAACCACTAGGAACACAAAGACAGTATAACATAGTGGCTCTGTAAATTTGAACAAGTTATTTTTTTATGTTTCTTCATTAATAAAATGAATTATAACATATGCATACATATGTATGCATGAATAAATCTTAAAAAATAATTAAAGAAGAAACCCTAATAAAATGTGAGTGGAAGGCCACCCTGAGGCAATGGCAAGATGCCCAGCTACTAGGGCTTCCCAAGGGGCATGTGGGAACACTTTTTCTTCTTTTTAGGAGGGTTATACTCAGGTTCCTCATTCTTTCTGATCTCCACTCATTATCCACAGATATTTTTACCTGCAGGTTTTTGTTTTTTGTTTATTTTTCTCTAGAAGAACATAGTGTTCTAATATCAAGCATAGAGGAAACAAAAACAAGAGTCTCCATGCTATCTGATTAGATAGTGACTGCAATGTTCAGTCCCTCTAAAAATACTCCCTAGTTAGAGAAAATCACATGAATTATACGTTTCCCTTCCCACTGAGAACCTATACATTGTCTCTGAACAATGATAGTTCATGGATTTATAAATATAAACCACATATACAACACTGCAAACCTTTATTGCACTTCACCAAAGACTTGAATTGACCTTATCAAGCCATTAGAGAATCAGCACAGTTATTTCCTGCTTCTCAATTAAGTGAACCTTGCAACAGTCTCCAAGGAAATAACCATACATTTATGACTTTACAAACAACAAGAAAAAAGTGAGCAATGTATGATGAAGACTTCCAACATTTTGTTTATAGAAAGTATCAGAATTTCATGCCACAATTCTTGGACTACTTTGAGTTATATATAGAGAAAGACACTCCGAGTCAGGAGCATCTTGGGAGTTTGATTGCACCGTTGTTGCTACAAATAAAGTCTCAGAAATGAGATGACTGTGAATGTGTAAGTGTTTTACTTACCTGTTTGATAACCATGATTGTTATTTCTTTCAGGGAGAATAAAGAGGTAATTGATGTAAAAGAAAGTACACCTGGGGCCTCCCTGGTGGTGCAGTGGGTTAAGCAACACACTATGAAGCAAACCGCAGCCACTGCAGCACAAGTTCAATCCCTGCTGCCAGCCAGGGAGGGGACCCACATGGCCCAGCAGACCTCTCCTGCTGTGCCCGCTGCTCCCCTCAGCAGTGTACTTCAGTTCATCTGCCTGTTCTGCTCCCCGTTCTCTGTGGTGAATCCTCTCACCACCCCCCACACCTCTGGCCTGTACCCCAGTTCTTGTATGCATAAGTAAATAAATCTTTAAATATATATATATATATAAAAAAGAAAGTAGACCTGAAATAATCCTTAAAATCATCCTAGAAGTTGAATAAATCTTTGTATTTCAAACAGAAAAAGATCTTAAGATCCATAAAACATTTGGAACCTAATATTAAAGGGCTGCATTTCAGCCTATCATCTGCTGTCTAAGTAAAACTGGGAAATGTATTGATCCTTCTGAAATATAATACATGATATAATATCATGAGAATGACATTGTATTCATTATAACACTGTGACGACTGAACATACCTTCAGTATTGTACCAGCTACGTGTGGAACATTAGTACCACAGAGTCCTAAAGATAGGTTTTTATGTCACATGTTTGAAAATCTCTACAAAAAGGAAGCCTCATCAGGGATTTCTTGCCACTTACTTGTGGCCAACTCTACTTACTGGCCTGTGTCCTTTCTTCCACTGTTCCAGCACTTTGCTGCCACTGCTCTCCATGAGAACACTATTTGTCTTCCTGTCCAGCAAGCTGTTTCCAAGCACCACCAAAGCTGCAGCTCCAAAGCTACCAAATGCTTCAGGGTTATTTTCTATTTTCACTGTGATACTGAATCTCATGCATAAATGAGCAGGATCAGCCTCTCCAGCAAGCAATGCAGTGTACCTTTCACCTCTGTCTCAAAGCCACATTGCTTATTTTCTAAGTTTTAAATGAATTCTAGAGAATGGAAACCTCTTAATATTATTCCACAAGCACATTTCTCTCTGTGACGAATCAGGTCTATTTCCTGTAGCTGGGTTAGAGAATAATATCCATGCAATCTTTACTTCATATGTCTCCTCTGCCATTTCTCCCAGGCAGTCACATAAAACTTTCACTCCATAGACCACAGGTAAATTCCTCATGTAGATAAGTACCATGAGTTTCAAAACCCCAGCAAAATCCACTTTGGTTTGTTCTACATTCCTTTTCTACTAATAACTTGCAAAGAAAAAAAAACATGCTACTATTTGATTGAAACAATATATTATTTGGAACCTCTGACCTTTATATACATTTTTATCATCCTAATTATAAAGTAATTATTACTTAATGAACACTATTTATAAATTGATGTAATTCATAATTTTAGTTAATGAATTGGTTTAAACATTTTGAAAGAATGACTATAAAAGTTGTTATTAACTTAAAGCCATCATTATGGAGTATGAGTTTCTTAGCAGGAAACTAATTTGTTTGTTTCTAGATCTCAGAAACTGAGAGCTTTGGAAAAAAAATCATGATTTAAAGAATAATAGGTGGGTGACTAAAAGTAAGGATTAAAGAAAAGGAAAGGAAAAAAAAAAACTTGTCTACATACACTTGGGATGGGAGGGTGGGTTTAGAAAGCATGTCTTCTGTCAAGAATTGTCTGATTATACCTCAGGCAGGCAGACATGCATTGGTCAAATATGGCAGCCAAGTTTAATTTTGCTACTTGACCAAGATCATCAAAACATGTATCCCTCCAACTAGAGTGTCAATTATTTATTGAGGAAGAGATGGAATTTGTTAGATTCAACAGCTGAACTTCAAAATGAGACAAAGCCTCCTTATGGAATTGGTGTAATCAATGGAACGTATAAATGGTCTTGAATTAAGATGAGTGAAGAAACAAAAAAGTTAAATTAAGCAAGCTCTGATGGCAAAATATTGTGTACTTCATGGAAGGAAATTTGTTTAGAATAATAGTAAGATAACATACAAATCAAGAAAAGCTTTAATCATGAAAAAAGGAATAGCAAGTCCTATGGAAATACAGCTGATGAGCTGCAGCAAGAATTTGAGTCTAGAAACAAGTTCCTTCCAAAATTAGGCAGGGACAAAAGGAATGAGAAATTTTAAAATTCTACAGCCATTATACTTATCTTAAAGATAGCTGAGGAAAGGTGGAAGAGAGAGCTGACAGAAAGGTGATAATTTAAGTGAAAGAATTCCTAAGAACTTATTTTTAGGGAAATCCATCCTCTGGAAAGCACCGGCAAATGGACTGCTTTTCAGATGGCAGTTAAATCAAATAATTCATTCTGTAATGTCATTTCAATACTCTTTCCTTCTGAAATTTTTTGAAAATATTCTTAAGTATAAAGAAGTTAACAGTTGTCACACAAAACCTCACTACCCAGTGGAAACCATGTTAATAATGAAAAGTTTGGCATCCAGATTATTTCTTTACACATGCATTGGACATCAGAACATATTTATAATTCAGTATCCTGCTGTTACTCAGAAATATAGACTATGAACCTATCATTGAGAAACTGAGGATACATCATTTTAAAGGATAAAATTATGTCTTGTCAAAATTAATACTTTGTTTATGGTTGCATACTTATTTTATATTTGATGTTTGCTATTAGAAACAAGATTGTGATAGGTATAATATTTCTACTTAAAACATTTTTGAATTTGTAACAGACTAATGAAGTGATTCAGGAATGAATCCCAATTTTGTTAAGGCCGTACTGCATGCCACCGACTGTTCTAGATTCTATATGAATGTCTGAGGTTCTCAATTTATATCCAATTTGTGTTCATAACAGATACAGAAGTTAGTATTACCAATCACCCAGTTGCCAGGCCTTATCTGTTAGCCAATTTGCAGAAGGATGAAGGACACTACAAGAGGAAAACTCATTCTTAAGGATTATTCTGAATAAAATTTATTATCTTGGTCCAGACCCACAATCTTTTGAAAGGAAAGGTGAATTAATAAAGGCAATGCACTATTTCTCTAAAATTATATGATGTAGGATGGAAAGCAGAGTTTGGTGGTGAACATAACGCAGAAACTGACTTAAAATGCTGTACTCCTGAGACTTATCTAATGTTATAAACAAATGTTATTTCAATAAATTTGTGAAAAGTAATAAATAAAACTATATAAGTAGTTGGGAAGCCTTTTAATAACATTAGTAACACAGAGAAAGAAATTAGCCTTTCTTCTGAGCACACTCTTATCACTGGCATTTAAGATCTTCAGTACAAAATGTGTAGCAAGAGGTAGATTCCTGTGGGAGAAGAGTGCCTAAAATAAAACAAAGGATTGTCTAACATTTGCTGGGATGGCTGCCATTTCCAGAGCAGAAAAAGCAGCCATGCATGCAAACAGGTGTTGTCTAATGTATACAAGGGATACCTATCAGATATGGTAAATTGATATAGAGAGTTAGTGGACAGATACTTTAAGTACAATTAAGAGACAGCCTAAAGTTCCACAGAAATTCTTGAAGGAGAAAAGAGACTGGAGTTCTGCATTGGTAGGAAGAATAATAATATAATAATAACAGAGTAATAATGATAAATGAATATATAATAATGAATATATGAATATATGAATATATAAATATATATGAATAAATAATGAATAAATGAATATATAAAGTAATAACAATAAAGTAATTCTATGTACAATAGTATGCAGGAATACTGCTTTAATCATTAGAAATTCCATAAAAGACCTACCATAACAAACTGGTAGAAGATTCTGAGATATATACGCCTCAAATTTTTAATTTCCCTGTTTGTTAATGCATTTTGACAAAACATATTTAGCAATCATTTCAAGAATCACTTGGAAATATTGTTAACCCCATAACACATTATTGAGATAGCTAAAGATCACTCCTGCAAACATCTAAGTTTATTTTAAAAAAAGTTTTCTAAACCATATTTAATAAGATTTCAACGCAAGGCCTAAGAAATAGAGTACTTTTACAAGATTTTATTTTTTTAAATTTTTTTAAAGATTTATTTATTTATGCATACAATAGCTGAGGTACAGGCCAGAGTCACGGGAGGTGAGAGGTTTCACCAGAAACACAGTGGGAAGTAGAATAGGCAGACTGACTGAAACACACTGCTGAGGGGAGCAGTGGGTGAGGCAGAAGAGGTCTGCTGTGCCATGTGGGACCCTCCCTGGCCAGGGGTAGGGATCGAACTCAAGCTGCAGTGGCTGTGGTTTGCTTCATAGTGCGTTGTTTAACCCACTGTGCCACCAGTGAGTCCCTACTTTTACAAGATTTTCAAGGAACTTTTATGGATTTATTTGTCAGGTAGTATTGAATTACTTGAAGCAAAATTGTCAAATAAGTAAAAGTGGAAAAGAAGATGGGGAATCAAGATTTCTCCAAATATATACAGTTCTAGAAGTTATTCTAAGCAACTGTGTGCCTATCACTCCTTAAAATCTTTCTGATAAAGAGCTTAAAGAAGAAAATATGGTACAACATATATACTTCTAGTAATTGATTTTTACTCAAGTGACTTGGTGCAAATTAGTACGAATGAACTCTTAATGCATGCCCTTCAGTGGAAATACTAATTATTCTCACTGGGCAAAATTTTAAAAGGACAGAATGGAGGTACTTAAAAAAAATCAGTATCCCCTCCCTTATGAAAGGAAATCACTTTGAAGGTAAAGGACTTAAGGTTAATTGCCAATTATGCAGAAAAAATATGGAAAAGCATGAATAAAACACACTTTCAAGCCCTATTGCCCTTTCTTTTATTTGTGTTACAGTGCTATTTTTTCTATTAAAAAAATTGTTCCAAATTAGTTTGCTCTGTGTCACTACTATCTAGATTTAGAATATTCCTCCAAATATAAAACAATAACAGTGACCCTACCCTATGAATTAGATCAAAAGGAATGTCCTAGGGAGAGCAAGGGCAAAAGTGAAAAGGGAGTCAGCATTTTCCTGAACTCTCTTGAAGCTGATTAAAACAACTGGGAAATTAACATAACCCTCTTCTTGTGTGTAGATGTTATTTTGACTATCCTGAAAATTTTTAAAAAGTTACTTAATGTTTAGGAAACATTATAACTATATTGTCAATTCCAGGCACTTGCTGCACATGTGATAGAAGATATCCAAGAAGTTCATAACTGGTCCTTTATCTTTTGAATTATCAACAAATGTTCACAGAGTTGTTAAAAATGATCTTTTAAGAATAGATCAGATATGCAAATGTGGATTCATTTATGCAAATTCATCTATCAAAACCTATAGATGTCTAGTTTTCACAGTCTGATGGTATACCAATAAGACACCATATTCCTCCTGAAACATCCCAGAAACCTACTTTAAGTTAATCAGGTTGTGAGTCCACACTTTGATCCAAGTTTGTAGGTAAGGTTAAAAGTATGAGGATGTGCTTGAAAAAATAAACATGTTCTAGTAAATTCTTATCTAGAGGATTTCTGTACTATTTTAATTTATGGGGAAAAAACAGAATCTTAAACAACTGCTAAAAAAAAAATTTCCCCAAGGGGTCAAGAAGCAGTTCAAAGTGACCACTTATACTAGTGCTTCAAAGTCCAGAATCTCAGTAAAATTCTATTTCAGTGTATGCTGACAACACACAACTTATTTTGCTGCTTCTCATTACCTTCAGCATTGGAAAATTACCATAAGAATATCATTTAATTAATTAATATAATTATTATGTTTTCTTTTTGTTCAACAAATATTCATTGAGCACTCTGCTGTGTGATTGAGGTACAGGGAAAAAAATGTAATGTGTCTTCTCCATCCTGAATTTGAAGGGTATAACTGTAGTAAACAGAACTTGAAGATTTTCCAGATTAGGCACACATGCTATCATCCCTTCTTTCGAGTTTAGCCTGGGTCTGCAAACTCTAAGGGCTGTCAACACCATGACTATGTTATGGAAATTGGCAATTTTTTTTTATGAAGGTATTTAATCATTTGGCTTTTCTTTGATTTATTAATCAAAAGGAAGATAATCCTGGGTGGCTAGACCTAATTAGTTGAGCACTTAAATGAGACAAAAAAGCAGCAAGGTCAACTTTTCTGTTGACCTTGAAAGAGTAAACCACCATGTCATAAAGATACTCAGGTGTCAATGACCTCATGGTAAACTGAGAATAGTCTCCTGCCAGGAAGCAAGAAAATGGCACCTCATTTATACTGTGGAATGGAAATGAGTGGAAAACACACACACACACACAGAGCTTTTAGCTACAGTCGATGCCTTGATTTTCATGTGTTAGCAGACTCAAGCTAACTTGTACCTAAATTGGACACAGTAACTGAGAGCTAATAAATTTGTGTTGGGTCAGGTACCTAATTTGTGACAATTTGTTACACAGCAGTTGATAGCAAAAATAGAGAGAAACAGTTGAATTCATGCAATAAAGCACTAACAGCACTATAAGAGAAACATGGCAAATAAGGCAGGCCTGAATGAAGATGCAAAAATCTTGATAGGTTGAATGACTAGCTGACTGTAGGCTGGTCCATGAAATTTGCATCTGAAACATGTATCTCCTAAGTGGGCATTACAGGACTAATAATAAATGTTGGAAACACAAAGGCAAATAAGCCAAGATTCCAGACTTTGAACTGCTAGGTATAAGGGAAGGCAGTGCACAAAGGGGACTTACTCACAGAAAAGGCTGGTTAATGGCAGCAGTGAGTTACTGGGAACTTACTATGTGACAGTTACTATTCTAAATGGTTAATATTTATTTTTTTAAAGATTTATTTTATTATGCATACAAGAGCGGAGGTGTTGACCAGAGGTGTGAGGGATGAGAGGATTCACCAGAGACAGGGTGGAGAGCAGAACAGGCAGATTTACTGAAATACACTGCTGAGGGGAGCAGTAGGCAAGACAGGAGAGGTCTGCTGTGCCATGTGGGTTAGCTCCTTGGCCAGGGAATGAGCTTGTGCTGCAATGGCTGACAATAGCTTGATAATGCTGAGACTTAACCCCTTGAGCTCTAAGGAGGCCCTAAACGGCTAATATGTATTAACTTATTTGATACTCAAAAAAAAAAGTGGCATAGTTTCTATAATTACATCCTTTTAGAGATGAGAAAACAGAGACATAGCTAGATATGTTATTTAATGTCATGCACTCATTCATTAGCAAAATTTGTAATCAGTTGATGGTGGCCTGACTACTAAACTTCTTCTCAGAACCACAATGCTATGGAATATAGCACCACAAAGAATATGGAGTTGCATGAAACATCTTAGTATATGTTGGGGGAGGAAGGGGCATTTCTTTGGATTTTCTATTGTCAACTGGAAGAAAAATAATGACCACTTCTACTCCATCCTGGCTAATGTGTCATCAATCTAAAACTAGCAATAAAGATAAAAATATGTGTAGGTAAAAAATATAATTATGTCCTCAAACTATGGTGGACTAAAAAAGTTACTGAATAAGAAAAATTCTAGGATGGAGCTGGTGTTGTAAAGAAAAATATTATGTATTCTAAATATTTTACCTAACTATATTATAAAGATATTTAAAACTTAATGTTTCTATATCTTTTGCATGAAAAAAATCTCACTGATATTTCAGATAAAACACAATTAAATCTCTTGTTATGAAAGTCAACTGAATTTTCAAATGTTTTCTGCAATAAAACAGAGTGATGAAGGGTTAACATGCAATTGCAGTGACTCTCAGAGCTAAAAAGGTTAATTTTATCTGAAATAGTATTTTATAAAGGGAGGTTTGCTATTAGAGTCTGTGATCCTATTCTGTATATTCAGTTTTCTCATATGTATTAATATTGCATGGGGATTTTCATTCTAATCTGGAATAGAGTGAACTTAATTTTCAAAGACCAGTTTTATAAGCACTGATGTGTGCATACATATTTTTGCAGAAATTTATTATGCAACACTCTTGCAGTAAAAATGCCTCTGATTAACACAAAGGGAAAAAATACCACATATTAAAACTATGCTCTTTACTTTTTTCACAGACTCTATTTTACCATAAAGTTAGTATAAAAATTCTGTCTAATTTATACAGATTGAAGTGAAACTTCCCATACCTGGTTTTTAAGAAATGTTTTGCTATCTTTGTGGCCTCATTCCATGCAGTTAGAAACGGAAATGTCTGTGTTGGTGGATTTTATTTTGTTTAGTTTTATTGAAGAGAACAGAAAGTAACACTTATATACATAAACAGAAAAATAAAATAATCGTCCTTTTCTGATGTTATTGACATAGGATTTTCCCAGAGTTTACATTGTACTGGTAAATCCCCACTTGTAATTAAATTCTCTTGGAAACATTTTAAATGATTTATACTATATAAAGAGAATAAAAATATTTGCAAATATATAAGGTGTGTAACTGTCTTAAATAGACAGTGAGTTCTATTACTGTCAAATTAAAAGGCAAATTTCTCAAGAGGCAGCATGCTTTCTCAGGACTTGGTGTATATTTCTTTAATGATCTATGTGCTGAGGACACAAATGAAACTATAACATAGAATCAGAACTCAGAGTAATGCACTATGGAAGAGTCCTAAAGAAAGGAAGGAAATTGGGATGCTTTTTATAGTAATCATAAGATGAAATGTACAATGATGGCTGCAATAAAAGTGGAATATATTTGAACTTTGAATAGAGAGGATATGAGAATAAAGTAGAGATCAGGAAACAAAATGATTCCCAAAAATACATTATTGAGAAATAGCACGTTGGTTATTCTTACTAAGTTAGTATGAATTTCAAATTGATTTAGTATCATTATTATAAGTCCAACAAATTTAATTGTGGTGATTATAGAAATTATTTTATTTTTAAAACATTTATAGGTAAGTACCTGACCCTTTCCAAATACTGGATAAGTGTAAGATTTGAATATATATGTATTTTTAATTTCTTCTTGTGATTCAGTACCCTTATGTATTCCTTTGAAACAATATTTTAAAAATATCAAACTCTTCTTGGAATTTCTTGTGTCTTCCCTTAATTAAAAGAAATAAAAGGAGGAAATAACCAAATTATCACAAAACTTATGGATGAATTAGGAAGATATGGTCTAAATATATAATGGAATAAAAGTCTTCACTTTTGCAACAACATAGATGAAACAGAAGAGGATTGTGCTAGACAAGATTAGTCAGAAAGAGAAAGACAAATATTGGGTGGTGTCAGTTATATGTGGAATATAGTAGAAGAAAACAAAGGTCAAGGTTAAAAAAAAAATTCTGATTGTATAAATGATATTACCAGACAGTGAGGTAGAGCTGGGAGAGCAGCGGGGAGTGGACCCAAGGAACAACAGTGGGGGACAAAAGTGGTCTTGGTGGTGGATGTGATGTGGTAATATCCTATACTTATACCTCTAAATCATATATAATGTTGTTAACCTACGTTACCTCAATTTAAAATAAAAGTGTTAGATAATAGATGCCACTGACATCTTTACATGTTAACCTAGATTTACAGTGAATGCATTTTATAATTCCTAGTAACTGCGAACATCAAATGTGACTGTATATAACTACTACCTCTAGTAATTATTTCTGACATATTAATTTCAATATTGATTGAATTTTTTTTGATAGCTATGGTACAGAGTTGACTACCTACAATCAGATACTTGCTTGTGGAAAGGATTTCATTCAAGGTTTAAGTTTTTTTTGTACCACCATGCAATTGGCCACTTTTAACTGTTTTATACACTTTTTGAACAATAAAATTGTTACTCATTATAGTCAGAATTTCTACTTATTTTAACTTGTGTCTATTTCATCTAAATAAACAAATGTTATAAAATATGTTCTATATATTTTTATTGTTAAGTACATTAACAAGAAGTCACACAAACTTACAGCTTATTTAATTTGTTTAATATTCAGCTCACATTTCAAATATGCTTTTTGTTAATCTGTTATTATTTTAGATTGCCTTTCTCAGAGCCACTGGAAGTATCCATCAAGAAATAAAGCCAGAGCCCCACTGGTGGCCTAGGGCTTAAGTCTCAGTACTATCACTGCTAAGGCCTGAGTTAAATTCCTAACCAGGGAGCTAACCCACATATCGTGCAGCAGACCTCTCCTGTCTCACCTGCTGCTCCCCTCAGCAGTGCATTTCAGTCAATCCACCTTTTCTGCTTTCCACTCTTTTTCTGAACATGTACTGAAAATAAATGAACATGTACTTAAAATAAAAACAGAAGTGCTTTGCCTCTTGTATACCATGAAATTTCGTGTTTTGACATCTTCTAACTTCATTGTCTAATAAGTAAAATAAATATATAATTGGGTTTTTAGACTTACTTCAGAGAAAATTTATAAAAAATATCTCCTTTTATTAGTGTTATTAGAAAGAGAATAAGAAGAATTGCTTTTTACCACTTCAGAATACTTTAGTATTATAACATTTGCTCAGAAATCTGTTACATAAACTTTTAAATATTTTTTTTTAAATCTCAAATGGGAATTTTATGATCCATAAATAAAACGGGAAGTTGGCTCCAAAAAAGATTAGGTTATATTAGCAAGGCAAAGATGATTATCATGTTCTTCCTAGTGATAACTCTTGAAAGACTAAATGTAAGGAAAATTCTATGAAATATTTTTAATGATAGAAAAATGTAGAATGGTGTTCCAAGTTGAACAGAAGTCCTATTTCTTGAGATAAATAGGAGAAAATCAAGAAATTACTTTATGGTGTTGATTTCATTGGAAATTGAGCCTCTACCATCCATAGTACTTGTATTATTGATAGGCTGTTTGATTAGGTTTTTATCATCTAAATTATAAACTAGCATTCACACCACTATCAAAATATTTTTTATACAAACAAACCAGTGATTTAATAAACATTTTTAAATATCTACTTTTCCCAAGGTGTTTTATGGAGAATAAGAGCAACACAAAGGACACTTTATTTACTTATTTGTAGGACAGAACTGATAAAAATATAAGGTACATAAAAACAATTGTAATTCAATTCATACAAATGATAATGAAAATGATAAAATTTTAATCAAAAACTAAATGACTTAAGGGAGGGTATCAAATTGCAATCTTTTCTTTCTTATAGTCTATACAGGTAATAGCTATATCAAAACAGAAATGCAGATTTGTCAATGACCAAGTGTAGATCTTAAACATTCTATAAAAATGGACCTTATATTTGAATTGACTTTATATACAACTTCCCATTTAGCAATTTTTACTCTCCAGTGCCTTTGAGAATTATTGATTACATACACTTTGCACATGCGACTCTGACACACTGATCTAGTCTCTAATGCCACTCATCATTTATATATTAAAAAACTGTTCATCTTATTATTAATTTTATCAATGTTTCATTATCAAAAAAAACAATACTGAAAAGAACATTCTTGGTAAATGTGTGTTGAATTTTTTAATAATCTTTTGCTATTTCAATTTGTATTTTCTAAGTATTGATGATACTGAAATATATGTATGTATGTTTGTTCCAGTTGAATTTTCTTTCATCTACGATGTATATTTTGTTACTGTATTTTTTATGGTTGGTTCCTCTCATTGATTTGTAGAAACTATTAATCTGTTGAAAAAGTAATGCATTTTTGTTTATACGAGTTGACAATTTCTCTTCCTGGCCTACAACATCTTTCTTCCCTTTATGTTAACATTTTTCACACTGATGTTTTAAATGCTGATGTGGTAATATTTATTAATCTGCATTTATTTTTCTTTGTTTTACTTGTGTAGCAACTCCATACCTACCAAAATGCCATAAAGATAATTTCTTGTTCTCTATGAAAAGGATAAAATTTTCATTTCAAATTTATGTTTTTAATTCACTTGGAAATTATTTTTATTTATAATGCAAGATCCTTTTCTCTTTGTAATGTGGATTAACAATTGTCTCATCATCATGTTGAACTGCTTTTCTTTCCTACTGATTTAAAAAGTCCTTTTTGTCACTTTTCAGACTTTCATGTTTGCTAAGTCTGTCCCCAGCTCTCTGTTGTATTTCATTATTCAGTTTTATAACTTATTCCAAACAATATATCTTAATATCTACAAAGTGAACTGATTTTTAAATAACAGAGTTTTTTCTTGTTAATTTTTACATTAACTTTATAATTGACTTCATAATGAGCTGAATCAGGTACAGAGAATATAAATATCAGTTATTTGATAATTGCTGGAAATTTCTATATGATACAATACTTGGTCAAGTTTTGTAAGTCTCCAGGGAGTTCAATAAAATATATATTCTGTAATTGCTTGGAGTGGAGCTTACATATGTCTAATGTTAAGCTTCTCAATTACTTGAATCTTTAGATTTTCTACTTATTTTCTACTGGTTATTGCAAAGTGATAAAATCCTTCATTGTGTTTGATAATTTATTCATTTTTCTTGGTGATTTTGAAAAATTCTTCACTTTTTCTTTGAAAATGGTTAAGTAGGTAATAAAATGTTCAGGATTTTATGTTTGCCATCTAGAGCGAACTTTTCATTACTACATGTAATCTTCTGGCAAATAATAATTTTGTATTAAAGTTGATTTTTCTGATGTCATCATCAGTTGACCAACTTCTATTATTTAATACATATTTAGTCTATTTTTTACTTATTTTTTCATTCTTATTTTTCTGTTCCTTGAAATTAGTTGTGACTAATAAATTAATATTTCTCATTTGAATCTCAAATTTACCTCTTCTGCCTTCCTTTTGACCTTTCCTTTTATAACTTAAATGAATTCTGAATCAAGAAACTGATCAGATCTCTTAAGCATTTTTAAATATAGTTTTCATCTTGTTATCTCCTATGCTTCATTCTTCAGAATTTCCTTAGTATTTACTTCCAGAACACGAAGCTCTTTTCAAAAGGTTAATCATTTTCAATTATTTAATTATTTTAAACATTAAAAAATAGTGATTTCTTTAATTGGAATTCTATAAATCCACTGGTTTAATTTGATAATGTTCTCTTCGTGCTAAAGTTTTATCTCCCTCATGACTTCAATAACTGCAATGTGCTTATTTTGTCATGGTTGAGGATCTTCCCACTTTTATTATTGCTCCTCACTCACACTCATGTCTCCACACCCCCCACTCATCAAGTTCATTCAAACTCAACTTGCTTTCAGCAGGACTTTATCCAAGTGTCAATAATTAGGTACATAAAGATCTTAACCTATTTTATGTTTGTTCTTCCAGGCTTATTTTTGACTTGGAACCATTTATTAATATATAAGGTTTTTGGCTGGATGTTCCCCCACCAAAAAAAAAAAAAATAATAAAAAGAGTGAGTGATATAAATTTACATTTTAATCCCAGGAATAAGCACTATTAAAAATTCCCAAGAGGTTACATTTCCTACAAAGCACCAAGCCTAAATAAACAGTGTACTGGAAGGGGTTTTGAGGATCTTGGACTTTATATTTTCAGTTCTTATAGTCAACTCCAGCTCAACTAAATGATATATCCTCCTTTTCTCTCTCCAAGAGTTAAAACTCCAATCTTTACTTGGACCTTGTCTAAGTCCTTTTTCTTTTCTGCCCAAGTCCTGAAGGTAATGCAGGCACATGTCAGATGCAGTGTTTTCTTATAAGGAATTTTTTCTATCAGTTTTATAAAGATAGAAGCACAGAGAGAGTTGGTTGAAGTAATTATGGTAAAATAAGACAAAGATCTAGGTTATTTAATTCGGAAGACAATATCAGAGAACTTGAAAAATGTAAATACTTCTTCAAATATTAAAAGAAGAAAATGTAGATAATTTTATTAAAAAATGGCAGTTATTACTCTCCTAAACAAAAGAAGAGTGCTCCAAGAACTACTTTACTGTGAGTTATATAGCTATCAAAAAATGTAGCCAAGAATGGGAGGTGCAGTAAATGAATGACTTTTAATTCTGTGTTATTTCTCACTCTCCATATCTCATCTCTCTTGCTAAGATGTGTCCTGAAAGTTTTCAACTTCATTTGGATGAACATTATAAAAAATATCACGAAGAGAACTCTAAAAGGCTTTCTGCTTAGAGAATCATGTCTGCAGTTATCTATAAAAAGTGAATCATCAGTGCTTTTATTTTATATAATATTTCTGGTATCAGAAATAAAAATTGTTTTAGTTAACAAATATATATTGACCTGGATTATATCTCTGTGGTGAAGCAATAATCTTTGAAAAGCTTTATCATTTTTTAACACTTAAAAGAGACTTACAGGGAAATTCATTGTCAAATGCAAAGCAATATGATGTATTACCATCACATTATTATAATATTTTATATCTTAATTAACTGAAGATTAATATATGCCTAAATTTATTCCTTATATTAAGTTATATGGCTTTTATAAAATCAAAATTATAATGTGAAATCCAGGAACATGAACAAATTCAATATTATGAATTATGCATTGTATTGATTTTTAATAATTTTACTTATTTATTTTTGCATTGAATTGGGATGCAAGCAAGAGGTATGGAGGGTGAGAGGATTCACCAAATACAGAGTGGGGAGCAGAACAGGGTGATCTACTGAAATACACTGCAAAACGGCGCTGCGGGCAAAACAGATGAGTTCTGCTGTGCCATATCAGTTAGCTCCTGGGCAGGGGATTGAACTCAGGTCATCATGGTCTGCCTTCAAGGTGTTAATGCTGAGACTTAACCCTTAGTCCACCAGGGAGGCCCCAAAATACGCATTTTAAAAAATATCAGGTGATGCTTTATTATTGATAACTGAAACTGATATAATCTCTTCAGGTGGCATTTTGGCAATGACATTTAAACTGCAGAAAGCATTTATCTACTGACCTCAGAATTCCATTTCTAGGGATTTATCTGGAATCATATGTTTACATACGTGCAAAAAGTTCAAAGTATAATGTTTTTCATAGAGCTTTACTTTTATCAGCAAAAAAAAAATGAAGATAGCGAATGTTTCTAAATAGAAAACATATATACATACAATAGGGTATACACAAATGTTAGTGTACTATTAATTACTTCTAAAACAGTATATCTATGAAAAGCTCTCCAACATACACTTATGGACATACAGTCTTTTATTATATTTACCACACTCCAAATTTCCTACTTCCTCTGCCTTCCCAGATTTAGTTTGTAAGGCATTCTGTTTTTATGGTTCAAGGAAATAACGAACACAAGAAACTAAAAAAATCAATTAAAATAAATACCACAACCTATGGCCTCTTAGATAAAAACAGAGAAAATAAGAGATTCAAATTGTTTTGATTTACAGATTCTCTCAATACTCTGCTCCATTCTACTGTCCTTCAATTATGGATTGACAGAGTCCCAAGACACCTGGAATCAACCTAGAAGATATAGGCCCAAGTCACCATTACAAGGTGAATCAGAAAAACATCAGAATCTCAGCTTTCCACCCTACTGGTACAGCATGTGCTTGACCAGAGTGACCAAGAAGCAGTAGATAGAATGGCTGAATGATTCACATTGGACAACCGTTGTAGAGGCGCCTGCTTCTGCAAATTCTAGCAAGAGCAAAGGATCAGTGGAATAAGTTTTGGTGAGTTGAAGGGTCATATACAAGAGGAGAAGCACTTTAGACCTCACAGATGATCACCGGCCGCATCAAAGTGGGTGGTAAAGCAGAAAATTGGTTCCCTTTCTCTCAAGACACCTGGCTAACAGCGATGAAAGATGGTTTAGTCGTGACCCATGGAGATGAGATGTCTCACATGGTGGAAACACAGAACAAAACAAGTTCCTTGTTTATTCCTTTCTCTTCTTGGGCTAAATATCTCCTACATCCTTATCTGAGTTGTGATTTCAGAGGAAAGAAAACAATTATTATACATTCAATATACCAGAATTTTGTTTCTGCAGCCCAGTCAGGCAAAATGAATGTTCTAAATAAGACATCAATAGATGTGTTAACAAATAAAACTGCATTTTATAAAAACCTGAATTTGTTAAATGAGATATATAAATATAGAGAGAGAGAGGCTATAATTTGATAAGTGAAAAAGAAATGTCAAAATAAGTATGCCCTATCTGCTCCAGTGTGTCTATATATTCAGCGAACATTTCCAGAAATAAACACAAGAAAATGTTAGTAGTAGTCAAGATGAGTTATTCAAAATTAAGAAAAGTAATCCTAGACATTGGAGGCATTTAGAATATGAATTAGTAGAAAACCACTTTAGATACACATCCAACAAGTTTATCATCTCCAGCTTCCACAGTCAAAGTTCCAGCAATCAACTGAGTGGAAAAACACAACTCATTCTCTCCTTTGCAATGTGACATTTCTCCTGATTTCTTCTCTGCAGGGTAGCTGCCATTGTTTCTATCTTCAGAAAGTAGGTCAACAGATAGTGACCTGCCTGAGCTATGTTCAAACAACTCCATAAATGAGAAATGGACTGCTTTTCAGTGTGTGCGTGTTTTTTTATTTTTTACGAGCATCCTCTGTAATAGGCAATTAACCTTAGAAAGTTCCTTAGTATTTAACTTTTCTCCCAAACACTCTGTCTTTTCAAAAGTTTGGGGTTAATTGTAATAGAAGAGACATTGGACACTAAAAATGTTGCATGGGTAGACAATTAAGAAGTGTTAGTTGAAGTTAATAAGACAGTGTGTCAAAAAAGACATTCTCAGAACTCTGATTCCTTTTCTAGATATTAGTCATTTCCTTCTAAAGACTTAATATGCAGTCATAAATATGTAGAGAATCAAGCTACCAGTGAGGGTGGGGTGAGAAACAAGGGGCTAGGATCTGCTGGAGTATGGTGGAGGTACCTTTGTGGTGGGTATGGTATGGTAACATACACCTGAAAGATGTAAACCTTGAACTCTAAGTCATATACAGTGTTGATAACCAATGTTACCTCAATAAAAATAAATATAATAAAATCAATATAAAACTAAATATTTAGAGAAAGAAATCAAAGTCATTCATGTTGTATCTACTGTATTTTCATTCAACCTCTTTCTTTCCCAACTACCCACATTTCCACTCACCAGCACCATCATCCCTACCCATCCCTGCTCATCACTCTGATTGCACATAAGTTCTGTACTTAGATCAATATGTTGCACTCATAGACAATTACTTATATATGTCTTACATTTAGATAATGGCTGATAGCTTGTAAAAAGAAACCCAACCTTTTTTTATATATATACTGATTACAAACTCTGACATGACTAGGACATTTCCTATTCTAGGTGAGAAAATATGTACCCTTTTACAAAGTTAAATTAATTTCTGTCAGAAAGACAGAAATCCAAGTTTTAAAGTAGCTTCATATCTGTCCATAACATCAAACAACTTCATTCATGGCACTGGAAGCTGAATAGTCTGGTGGACTAACTCCTGAATCACACAGACCAATTTGTTCACAGATAAGGGTAGGTATGATAGACTGGAAGTTGGGCGTGGGGAAGTATGTCCTAAAGATCAACACTGCTTGTGTCTTCCTTTGTAAATGTTCCAATGACCTTGGCCTTATCATCTATGTGCTTTACAACCTCATGTGCATTGAGTATGCAAAGTTCATCATAGCCAGAGGCAACTTTTGTTCTCTTGAGCCCTTTGATTTTCTAGTTACCCTCAAGAAAACAGGGTGTATATTTATTCTAAGGATTCATGTCAAATCATACAGATTTTCTACATTACTAAGTATTTCTTGGGCAGTGAATGTCAGAGGCATAGTATATAAAATATGCTGAAATGTAAAAAAAATCACAGTAAAACCCCTCAAGAGTTATAAACTACCAGATCCTTTAATTAAATAACTTGTTCAAGTCAATAAATGGTAGCCTGACACCACAAATGCTAACACAGCATCCAATATTATCAACTTTTGTTCAAGGTTTTGGGAGAAGGTGATTATATATTAAACAGTAACATCAAACCATCCACTCCAGTAAATTCATAACTAAAATTGTTAATAATAACCATGAAAGAAATAAAGCATTCATAAAATGTGTTTTGAACACATGCTATGTCTGTGGCCCTGTAATATGAGGTAGGATTGCAAGAGTAGGAAAAATAAACAAGGAATCAGCTTCAGTATACTTACATTTTACTAAGAGGGAGAAAAATCCATCAGATAATATAATCTAATGACTCTAAAGAAAAGGAATACATTAAAACCCCATTTTCTCAATTACACAATGAAGATAATTTCAACCAACACATGAGTTATCATATGGTCAAATGAGGCAATGCATGTAAAGTATTTGTCTGGATGTTTGGCACATAATATGCACACAGAAGGTAGTCAGCTTGTCAATATGTCAATCCAAGCATGTCCATATATACAAATTTATACAAATGTACAAGTGTAAATTCAATTTAAAGGAAATAAAATATTTACTTATTTTAGATATTTATTTATAGATATCAAGTCTGTATTAAGAAATCTATAGTACCAAATACAAAGTTATAATATTTTGACTCTCTCCTTAATTATTCTGATATTGTGCTTATATCACAATTCAGAACAAAGAAATATACTGTTTAATATATGGAACATGTAAAATTTAGCATAGCAGATTGAAAATAAGTAGTATTACTGAGAAACTGACATGTATTTGGACACTAAATTAAAAGTCATGTAGTAAAAATTACACCCATTCTAGGTATCTCTTTCTGTTGATTTCTTAAAAATAAGCATTCAATGCTCCTCTATGTCTTTTCATGACTTGACTTGATACCTTATGGCCTCTTAGTGCTGAATAAAAGTTCCACTGTTTGAAAGGACCATCATGTATTTATTAATTTACCTGATGAAGGACCCTTGGTTGTTTCTAAGTTTTGTCAATTATAAGTAGAATTTCTGTAAACTTTCCTGTGCAGGCTTTTGTTTGGCCCTATGTTCTCAGCTCCTTTAGGGAAACGTCAAAAGATAAAATTGCTAGATTTTATGGTGAAAGCACTCTTAGTTTTGAAATCGCCAGTCTCCCAAAGTGGTTGTACAGTTTGCATTCTTACCAGTAATGGCTGGCAGTTCCTGTTGTCACACATTCTCACCAGCATTTATTGTTTCCACTGTCCTCTAACCAGTGTTAGTGGTAGTTCATTTTTCTTTATTTTGCATTTTCCTGATGGCATCTAATAAGAAAAACTTTTCACATGCTGTTGAGATTTACTCACATTTTCTATCAAGCTATTACTTGCAAAACTTTTGGTGAATTCTATCTCTCTGATGTTTTCGTTTTCCTTGAATCAAAGATGTTTTTTTCTTGGACCATTAAGAATACCATCAACTAATCTCTATTAAATATTTACTGAGTTAGGTCAGTGCTCCTTAATAAGCACTGGCTTCATCTGTGTTCAGAGTTATAAGGATACTATAATATCATGATTAAACTTTGCATAAACACAAATGATTTATAATTATGAAAAACTATAATTATAATGAGTCACCACAATTTTGAAAACTCATGGAGGGCAACTCTGAGGTGTGCTTGAGAAGCACCCTGCACTACTGCTGTTTGCTAATTGGGCTTGTGGAAAGTTCAGAGCAATGATTAAGCATGCCAGGATCCATCTGCCAAGGAACAATTATGGTTCCCAGCAGGGAGCAGAGAAGCATGTTTGCCCAAAATAGCAAACACAGCTTAAGATGGGAGAGAATTACTATGAGATTTAGAAAAGGAAACTAATATTTTAAAAGAAAATAATAAACCACAAATTATCTTCAAGATGGAATAATGAATTAAAGAAAACCCTATAGTTATGTCACCAAGTTAAATTCAGGAACTTACATGGAAACAGAAAATGATTTAGTTGAAAAGTCAGTTATTTCCCTAGGACTTGTTTCAGAAAAGAATGGTAGCAAGGAATCTAGAGCAGCTGTGTAATGGTATACAAAATGAAACACTAATTTGAGAAAGACTTTATAGTACTTTAACTATCACAAAGTCAGGGAAATTGAACATGAAAAAGAAGCAAAAGGGGGTGAGAGAAGAGGGAGGGAGGAAGGTGGGAAAAAGAGAAAGAGATAGAGACAGAGACTTCCATGAATATTGCTACCTATCATAAAGTCTTGACTCACCAAGTGTTCAATATTTGTAAGTGGAACAAGAATGTTTAAAACAGGCAAAATTCAAGGGTGGTCCCAGGTATTCGTATATTCATCAACAGAAAATTTGAAGGAAGAGCTGTTTTCTCTGTTAACCATCACTATTTCCTACTGAATTTTTACTGTCTATTACTTCTACTATGTATGATTCATTCAACTGGGTCCTTGCTTACCTTATTCCCTATCCCTTATCAGTGCCTTCAAGAATCCCTGGCACATAGTTGTAACTCAAAAATTATTTATTAAAACTAACACAATCTTAATATGCCTGAAAACTGTTGCTTTGCCATAACCCTTGACTGATTTTCTAACTTATTATAGAATTCTTGATTCAAAGTTATGTGTCATTAGAACTTTGAGGGTATTTGCCTGTTTTATTCTACCAACTCTTGATAAAACCAAACCAAACCCTGAAATATCTGATTTTTATTCCTTTCTATGAAATTATTTTTCTCTCTGAAAACTAGATCTTTCCTTTATTCTTTCTATTCCGAAGTCTCATAAAGTATTTCCTCATTCATCTGACTTATATTCTCTGCACTCTTTTTTTTGTTTATTATTTGTGTTGTCCTTTCTCCAGAAAATGCCTTCCTATAGTCACACTGATTATTTTCCTTTTTCACTCTTTTAAAACTCTTGCAGTCAAATATCACCAATCAATCTTCTCTCTCATTATCTTCTGTAATTTCTATTATATTTTCTTTATCTTTCTCATCTATTTAGATCAGAAACCTCAGAACATGCACTGGAGCACCAACTGCTGTCCATTCAGGCCCAGGTCTCTCCAAAAAGTTTGGTCAGTTTCTCCAGAGGAAACCGTTAGTGTTATCTTGTTAGAGGTAAAAGATGTCTGGGACAATGAAGACAGAGTGGATAGTCACATAGATTTATGTGTGTGTGTGTGTTCATATATTGTCTCTTGGTTGTTACCTATTTTAAAGTATCTTTTTCCATGTTGCCCTTTCTACCACCTAAATCTTATGCTAAGACCTCTGGATCCATGAGACAAAGCAGCATGAGTACCTGTCTTATTTCCCTAGTCTCCTTCTGTGCATCTTATAAACCTTGCTTATGTTTTCATTCCTTGACTTTAAAAAAAAAAATATATTTTCAGTAGTTACTATGCTCCTGGAACTGTTTTATAATAGATTCTGAGTACATAATCCCTAACAAATAGGACCTTAGTAAATGAATTGTCACCTAAGCTATCCCTCCCAGGAATTTGTTATATTCTTGTATCTGATGACAACTTCTGCTCATAGTCTCTCTCTAACTCTAACCTACACCTACCACAGTGGTTATCAATTTTATTTTAATTTTTGAAGCCATTTAAAAATAAATTGTGATTTAATACAAAATTTGGTAGAATCTCATTTATCACCAAATCACCAATAGTTTTGAGAGATATCATAGTCCAATGTAAGGGCAATAGGCTTTGTAGTAAAAGAGATTCAGGTTATATTTCTCATTTTACCACCTGAAAATTAAAAAAAAGATTATTCATTTCCAGAGATTCAGTTACCTTATATAAAATTTTATATTAATTTATATTCAAGTAAGAAATGTGATAAAGTTTAAATCATAGTAATATCCTAGGCTATAGTATGTACTCAACAACTAGTAAATATAAAATCATAGATGTTATGAGAAGAGGTGACAGCTTAAATGAGTGCAGAAGATAATTAACTTTATTGGTTTAAGTTGCAAAGCCATAACCGTAAATCTTGATTTCTACGAGCTAATATTTAGATTCAATTATTTTTAAACATACTTTGGTGAAGAAAAAAAGTATATATATATGTTCATATATATGTGCTTAGTTGTGTGTGTGCGTAATCTGAAAGATAAACAGGTGATGCAACTGAGCTTTAACATCTTGGTTAAATTTGCCATGATTTTCTTTGTGTTAAATCATTACAAGGTTTTGCTTGATTTAAAGGACTAGTACAATGTTATTACACAAAGACAGGGAAAAAAGTTACAATAAAATACTAAGCCTTTTTTAATTATCAAAATTTGTAAATAAACCATTGAATTGAATTCCTTCTTCTCATTAAAGTAGATCCTCTGGGTGAGGTAAGAATTTGTTGTGATATACTGGAAAACTCAGATGGAATTATTTTGAATAAATTGTACAGATATTTTATTGTATATACATATAAGTAATATAAGTAAAATTCCATCTTATTTATTTTGAAATGTTGTCCTCAATTCTGTGGAGATTTTGCAAATCTCAAGAGTAATACATCCAGAGTAATGTTTTTCATTCTCCTTTATATATTGACAGTTCTTTAATTATGTTTTGAAATGTGGATTTGTCAAGACTGCATTTCATTTAAGCCATCACCTTACCTTTTAAATCCACATGGTTTATTTACCTTTTTAGAAGAGTTGGAAAATACCTAGCTGCAGCTGATTTATTGTATGTCTTTCCATAATCCCCCAAATCATTCTTATGACATTTTTTTTTCTCATGGAGATTCTGGTAACTCATCTTATTATTCTCATTTTGGCAATGAAGATACCTAATAAACAGCCTAATTGTCTTCACTTCTACCCTCTTTAAATTGCATGGCAGTAAGAATGCTGCTTCTTCATTTAGGAACGATGACATTTAACAATACTTTGCTATATTACTTCATAAATGCATGCCCTACAGTCACTTGAACTGTTGGTCATAGATTTCAAAATTCTCCAATATGTGGATTTCACCATCTGTTTATTACATCTTTAATCAAAATGTCTAATCGGAATCCTTTTTAACTAAGGGCATGTTCATATTTGTTCTCTGTTCCTGTCTTATCTTTTTTTCATTTTTTCCCTTCCCTTTCCAACAACATTTGTAGAAAAATGAACAAAATGAAGCAAAGTCTCATTTCAGATAATTAAGATAATATATCAATAGTTATTATCAAAGATCTCTTGTTTATGTAAGATAATTCCCATAGTAAGCTAACCTCTGCCATGTACTCATTTTTATACAGAGATCTAAAACTTTATACAGAGATGTTGTATTTATAGTGCAATAGTGATGCTGGCTTCAGTGAAGCAACTCCAGAACTCCAGAATTCTCTAAACTTCTTCTTTACCCCAAACTATGTAAACATTAATGATACCCATTCACACAGGAATGAGTGATTCTATTGATTTAATAAATCACCTCAATGACCTGTAACTGCTCTGAGAATAACAATTTTCCTGAATGCCTAGTTAACATCAAAACAATTCCTGAGAAAATGGCAATAGAATTCTTCAGAGAAATAGAAGAAACTTTACTAGAATTCACATGGACCCACAAATACCCTCAATAAACAAATCTATAATTGAAAAAAGAGGAAGACTAGAGAGAATATATGCCCAGACTTCAAACTATACTACAAAGCTATAAACAGTGTGGCACTGGAATAAAAATCACACGGCTCAATGTAATAAAATTCAGAAAACAGACTAAATCCACAGTTTTATATAAATAAATAAATTTATATAAAATAAAAATATTTATTTATATAAATAAATTTATATAAAATAAAAATATTTATATAAATAAATTTATATAAAATAAAAATATTTATATAAATAAATTTATATAAAATAAAAATACTTATTTATATAAATAAATAAATAAAATATTTGTTGTAATTCTACAACAAATGAGCCAAAAGTATATTGGAAAAAGGAAAACTTCAACAAATGGTGTTGAAAAAACCAGAAGCCACATGTAAAAGAAAGAAACTAAGCAACCATCTCCATTATTACAAAAGTTCATAATCAAAATGGATTAAAGGTTTGGATTTAAGGACAATAACCATAAAATGCATAGAAACAAGCACAGGCAAACCCTGATAGCATTGGTTTCATGGATGCCTTTGGAACTCAAATCCAACTGCAAGAAAAATGAAGCAAAAATAAACAAGTAGGACTACATAAAACTAAAAATATTCTGTAAAGTGAAATAAACTATGATGTAAAACAAAAATTAACCCTATAAATGAAGAGAAGTATTTGCACATTATGCATCTTACAAGGGGTAAGATATATAAACAACTTATACAAATTAATAAAGCAAACAACCCAGTGAAAAAACGGGCAGCAAATGCAAGAAAGCTAAGTAGACATTTCTCAAAAAAAGGAATACAAATGGGCATCAAGAATATTAAAATGTGTTCATCATCACTTATCATCAGAGGAATGCAAATAAAAACCACAATGAGATACCATCTCACACCCATGAGAATGGCCCATAGCAAAAGACAAGAAACAGTATTGTCAAGGGTGTGGAGGGAAAGGAAAGTTCATACACTCTCAATGGGGATTTTGACTAGTCCAGCCCCTATGTAAAACACCTGGATTCTTCTTGATTCATTAAAAATATATCTATCATATATTCTAGCAATTCAATTCCTAGACATCTACCAAGAAAATGCACAAACCCTATATCAAAGTGATACGATATATGTATCCTATTTACTGCAGCACTGTTTATAATAGCCAAGTTATGGAAACAACTTTGACAGATGAGAGAATTAAGACAATACGGTGTAAATACACAATGGAACTCTAGGCAGCTAAAAATAGTGAATTGTTGTCATTTGCAATAGTATGAAAGTAATGGAAGGAATTTTGCTACATGAAATAAAATAGAAGGAGAAAGACAAGTAATGGTTTGTTTCACTCATATGCAGAATACAGAAAAACAAAACAGAGGGTCAGACAAACCAACCAAAACCAAACTCAAAATATGCAGATATAATGCTCCTGGAGTGGGAGGGGGGATGTGAAGAACAGGTGTGTAGGTACCATGGTGGTGGGTGTGGTGTCAAGGAGCTATAAACATGTACCCCAAGAACATCTACAGTGTCATCAAACAATGTTACCTCAATAAAAACTAAAACAGTAAAACTGGCATGTGAATCTGTGTTTACTTGATACAAGGATCAATAAAAGGACACTATTTTTCCTGATTATATCTTTCTTCTGAAACAATTCTAGCCAAAGAACATGAAAAATTGAAACAAGTTGTTTCTGCAAAGATATGTGAAAATTCTTCATTGAACTTGCTATTCTTTCGGAGAGGCAGCGATATACATCGTCATATCAATGATATTTCCATTTTGCTAGCAATGAAATGAAATCAGATTGGGCCTGAGAAAAAAGAAAGAAGAGAAAAGGAAAAGGAAGATAAAGGGAAAAGTCAAGATACATTAATTTAAAACATTGTGGTACCTTTAAGCATTGCCCTTGCTTCCCATCCTGCCTGAGTTAAACCTTGATCATCACCACCACTTCCTCCTCCCCACACAGGCCAATGGGGCACCCCAAACACTAACTCCAAACATACACACAGAGTTGACTTCATAAATAAAGGAGCGCAGATGAGAAACACAAAAGAAGAAAAAGGATCGATAAAAGTTCCAGCGCCTCTCTAGTGGCGCAGTGGGTTAAGCAAAGCACTATGAAGCAAACCGCAGCCACTGCGGCATGAGTTTGATCCCTGTTGCCAGCCAGGGAGGTGACCCACATGGTGCAGCAGACCTCTCCTGCCTCGCCCGCTGTTCCTCTCAGCAGTGTGTTCCAGTCGATCTGCCTGTGCTGTTCCCCACTCTGTCTCTAGTCAATCCTCTCAACTCCCTGGATTCTGGCCTGTACCCCAGCTCTTGTATGCATAAATAAATAAAAATCTTAAAAAAATAAATAAAAGTTCTATCTTAAGATATACCAAAAAAAAAAAAGAAAAAGGCAAAAAAATCCTGTGTGTATCCCTGCTGTTGTCTGTGCGGCTCACCACAGATGCTGGCAGTGAGGGCCTTTTCCTGCCAGCTCCTAGATCTCAGTCTCATTGTTTCTATTTGGGGTATTTTAGTGTCTTATTTTTCTGCCTCTTCTAACATTTTTAACCTATAATTCCTACCGAAGAGTTTCGTGGTGACTCCTAATTTTCTCTGCCAGAAATATAAATTTTCTCTAAACAGAAATAACAGAGACTCATTCTGTTCATTCTAGTCACCTTAGAGTAGATTCAATGTCCAGTCAATGAAAAACTTCATGTGTGTCATGTTACAAGTGTTTCTCAAACACTATTCATTAATGCAATTCATAAAGTATAGACAAAAGTATGCTTGATTTTTAATTATTAAAAACTGCTCTGTACCAGTCTATTTTCATAATGAAGATTCAGTGTGTTTGATTCCCTTTAAAATATCTAATACATTTCTGCCAGCAGAATTTGAGAACTCGGCATCCTTAATGCAAACTAGCTTGCAATTTTGGGGGCCATTCTCTGGGGATATATAAGTACCTGGCATATGGCTTTTACCTTCATGTGGGATAGAAGCATTAGCTTCTAATATATAAGAAAATTAAGTGCACTCAGCCATAGAGCAATGCATTTTTTATCAGAACTCTGAAAAATCAGCTCTGTGTTTCTATTTCTCTCAAGAGATGCTAATGCAATTGTGGACAGCAGCTCCAATTATAGGAGGGGCTGGCTGCTTCTGTAAGGACCAAAAGTTAATGTAGCAAATATAAGTGATAATGGTCTGATCATTGTTCCACAGGAGTATGAATCTGTGTAGGGCACTGAGCCCTTTGATAGTAATTTGAAATTGAATATTTTTAAAGAACAGCACTTCTGTCTCTATCAATTCATTCCAAATCAATTTATTGATGATTTATACTAGAAATGTAGAATTCATTCATCAACAAAAATTAAATCTCTGCTAGAACTTCTATGCCACAGGGGTGAGACCAACATTAAAATATGAACATTAGAAATAAGTTATAAAATACGTTACAAGTTAGCAAATATGTTGGACAAAACTGTGAAGTAGAATTAAGGAAATCATGAGTGAAGGGGGATGTCCTTACAGAGCTGGGTCTGGTTGATACTCATTGCGATATCTGAAGGAAGATGGTTCAGGTCATGGGGTGGGAGGGGAGGGCTTGAAAGGACCTCCCAAGGGGAATTCAGCCAGCGCTTAAAGAATAACAAGGAGGTAGATATGAGTGAAAGGACATGCACCAAGAGGGGATTGTAGTGAATGATGAGGAAGATCATGCAGTGGCCGATGTGGGAGGACAGATGGCAGACAGCATTGCACCACACGTCTGCTTCTCTGCTGAAATGAGGAATTTTCAGAGGGGTCAAGCAAAGGTCTGACTCAACATGGGCAGGAACAAGTAACGCTGCTACCACTCAGACATGGGAAGAGCCTGCAGGAGCCACTGGTCACCCAGGGAAAAGATGGTGGGGACGAGGATGGCATGGAGCAGCAGGGAAAGGAAAGAGTGGCCCGCTCCTTGCTGTATTTTGAAGAGAATCAACAAGGTTTCTTAATGGATATATTGATAAATAAGTAGAATGAAAGAAATCTGATCAAAGCTAAGCACTTTAAAATGTTATTAAAGGATAATCCTTATCTAATTTGACCTCAAAAATAAATCCATAAGACTGACAGGCAAGGTCTTATTTATCTCCATTTTACAGAAGAAAAAATAAAAGCAGTTTTATGGAAAAATGAAGGAAACTATTATTTATTGATTGAATTCTGCAAGCACAATTTTCCACCAGAGTGGAACCTTTCAAATGTATTATCACATTTAATATTTATATAAACTGTGGCGGTAAGGACCAGTCCCAGTTTTACAAATATAAAAGTGCAGCTCAGAAATAATTTGCACCATACCCAAGTTTTAACAATTAGTGATGATTTAGCAAGGTTCTCATCCCAAATTTTCTTTTCTTTGACAATTCCTAGCATCCTCTACTATCTGGCAGTATCAAAGTGAATCTTATGAAATTTAGTCACTTAATCTTTAGTGAATTAATCACAATCTCCTGAATGGACAATTAATGTTGTTAGTGTTCATTAGAAATAGAGAATGGCGAGAGAGAGAAAGAGACCAAGGATAGTGTGTTAGCCAGCATTCTCTAGAGAAACAGAATCAATGATCTATGAAAAGGGATTTATTATGAGGAATTGGCTCATGTGATATAGATATAGAAGCTGAGAAGCCCCATGATCTGCTGTATACAAACTGGAGAACCAGGAGTCAGTGATGTGATTCAACCCAAGTCTGAAACCAGAAAAAACAAAGTAGATTCCAGTCTGAAGGCAGGAGAGGAGATGAGATGTGCCAGTTCAAAGAAGCAGAAAAAGAAGACAATTCCTTCTGCCTTCTTTGTTTTATTCAGATAATCAATGGATGTGCCAAGGCCCATCCCCATGGGAAGGGCTACCAGCTTTATTTAGCCCACTGATTCTGTAACAGTGTTACACCAGTGGTTTCCTGCCACACCCAAGAAAGTGTAGAGCTGAGCAGGGAAAGGAGAAGCTGGAGAAGGAAGGGAGGAAGCAGGATGGAGAGCCAGGAGACCTGGAGGAGGCACATGGAGCAGAGAGACATGTGAAGAAGCGGCACTTGCTTCTTGGTCTTGCATTGCTTGAAACATGTGGGCGAGAGACCCCTCGTTAGGTTAGCAAGGACAGTTTTTATCTCGATTTTGCTTTTGTTCCTTCTGTTCCAGATGTGCTGGTCCCCTTCTGTCCCATTCCTAGGTCTCCCTTCCAGGAGGTGCCTTAGACTCTGACTGGCTTTTGGACGAACTCTGGTTAGACCCTGCTTTGGTCCAACCTGTTAAGTTAGTCATTTACCCAGGAGGGGATGGGTAACTTTGGGTGCTTGATTTGGGAACTTTATTCTTCCCCTTTTCTGTATTACACACTAATTGTACTAAAGCTTTTATCCACTAAAGATGTTATGCACTAGAGTATGTTTTGTCTTGATGCAGCAGATGGCAGAACCTATTTGCAGTGAAAAGTTTTGGGGGTTTTGGGGTGCTCCTCCTTCTTCCCTGTAACAATTGAAATACTAATCTTATCCAGAAATATCCTTGGACACACCCAGAAATAACCAGGTTTCTAGGCATCCTTGAACTAGTCAAGCTGACACAGATTAACTATTACAGATGTTCAGTAATACGTCCGGGGCATGGTGATCACTGGCAATGATGAATGTTAAATATAGGATGATTTGAGTCTAGAATCCACACCCTTCACTGCTGGGCAGCACACTATAAAAAGTGATGCCCTCCAAACACCTCAAGAGAATTGAGAAATCTAAGTGAAATCATGTGCATGAAATTGGTTTCCTAACTACATGTTTCTCTGCTTACACTGTTTATTCTTCTTATCATTACCTGGAGAGGTAGCATGTTAGCTACCTAATTTACATTTGGAACCAATAATTGGTTTTATAGTCCAAAAGCTCATTTTTGTTTTATTTAGCTCATGTGTTTACTTGATTTCTCTAGAGGATCTAAATGAAACACAATGTAGGCAATGATACCAGGAGGGAAGGGAGAAGAGCCATGGACAACTTGGGAAAAAGAGCGTGGTAGTAAGGTGAAGGATAGAGATGGCCATTTAGCAGTCAGCTTGATGTGGTTCCTACACATGTTGATTCTCAAGCAACACCTGAGATGGACACCTGAAACTTACATACCATTATAAGGCAAGGTTGTATCAATAAAAATAAATAAATAAATAAACTTTAGAAATACAAATATTGAATATTCAAGGTCAACTTTGAGGGTTGCAGTGTCATCATTTTGGATGTTGCTGCTTAGGATATTCTTTGTGTCTGTTTCAATGAGCCCAAGTTGTATGCGGAAAAAAATCAGCAGCACAACCAGGTCCCAAAGCACTTTGGCCCAGTTTGCTGTAATCCACGTCATAACCATGCCTGTAATTCTACACCTCCATCCACTCTCGGGATCTGGGGGAGCTGCTAGTGCAACAAGCACACCCAGAGGACATGACACACATCTGCCCTCTGCCTGCTGCTCCTGCTATTAGGGAAGTCCTTTGGTTCCTTTTGTCTAATTCCTTTGGACAGCTGTCATCCACATGTGATCCAGAAAGTGGGCATCAAGGTTGGGCTGCTGACAGGTAGGGAGAAGAGCCACTGTGTCTCTGTCACTGTCTCCTAGGTGCACATTTATTAAAGTTTCACAGATTCCAACACACGTTTATGAAGTGTCTGCAACGCGCCTGGTATTCCTTAAGGTGCTATAGGTAAAGTTAATGCTATTCCCCTCCTTTTGGCTTTCACAATCTGATGCGAAAGATAGGCAAGAAAATGTATATTGTTTTGAAGCAATGAATGGGACATCTCCAAAGGAACAAAAATTCTTTCAGTTTAGAATCTAGCCCAAAGGGGAGACGAGTTCTTACTCGTGAGTCTAAGAAGTACATTTAAGTAGAAACAGGTTTTTTTAATTTTCTTAGACATATGGGCATGCCATTCAGAATAAAGAAAGAAAATGTGCATTTAAAACTAGATAGTATAAATTTATAAGGGCAAGAATGGAAAATTAGAGAGAATGGTGAATAACCTATTATTGAAGAATATGATATAAATAATAGGAGAGATTTGGCTATAATTAAGAAGAACATGTAACATTTGTAAGAACATGTTACATTTCAGGGAGAGAATATGGGGGTTTTATTTTGCATTCAGGAAGAGCTTTTGAAAATGTTGAGTCTGATGGTTCCTGATCAGAAGTGAGTTTCGAGATGTGCTATTAGAACAATTAGGGATGAAAGGGATGGTCAGAAGTAGGACCAAAGATAATGAGGAAACTAATGTTAAACTAATGAGGAAATGAATTTTAAACTAACACACAGAAAAATTAAAGAGATAGAGGCAAATGTTTGAAAATGTAAAATGAGAAGTACTCCATAGAGTTGAGGTTTAAATGACATAAAACATGAATAACTGAGAGGGTTTCAGTGTCGTTAACTGACACAGCAAACCCGGGAGGAGTAAGGAAAATCTAATGGATGGATATGTTAAAACGTAAACGCCTCTGAGCTATACTTATAAAATATCTAATAGCAGTTATCAGTGATGGTCTGGAATTCAATAGAGAGAAGAGGCCTAGAAATAAAAATTTTACATACATTTAAGGAGTGATGCTATGGAGTGGTGTAACATAATTGAAGAAATGCCCATAAATTAAGTGAGAACAGGACTGAGAAGATAACTATAGGTTATGCTTTTATTCCCAGAGTAAGAGAAAGACGAAGAGCCAGTGAGAGTAACTTCAAAACTAGGAAGTGTTTATAAAGGTTCAGAAATCAAGACAATGGACATTTTAGAGGAAGAGAAAAGCAATGACACTTTCTAATATTTCATAGAATTCTAAGAATCTAGTGGCTGTTTCCATAAAATGAGTCAGGAGAAAAGAATCCACATGAATTGTCTCATGTAGAAAAAAAAAAGAGTTTAAAGCAGGTGATTGGAGTTGTTTACACTCCTTGAGAAGCTGCGGAAGACTGCAGATTTTCAGGTTTAAGCCCTGAGTTCCTAAAAGCAAGAAAAAAACTTGTAAGCCACCAGCACTGTGGACGTGGGTGACTTCCAGGAAGCTACACACCTCAAACTAGGCACAGAACTCCACATCTCAACTCCCACATGCCTCAGAGAGCTAAGACTTCTCTTTACCTCAGCTTCCAAAGCTCAAATTCTTCTTTCTCTTTGGCAGAATTTAACAAGAACCAATGAAGTCTGTTGGTATGGCTTACAGATGTTCAGTTCTTAGATTTCAGGGGCAGATTTAGAAGAAAGGGATGGAACTTAATACTAAACAATATCTAGTATGCGTTATTAGCAGAAACCAGTGGATATGATCCAAACTAGAAAGATGAATGGATGATAAATAAGGAAGTGACTACAACTTGAGAAATTCACTTAAGATTTATTTTTTTGGTGAGTTGAAGCAAAGATAACACTATGTTGAGGAGGAAAAAAAAAAAAAGAGAGGAGGTTTTGTCGTTATTTTTCTTTAGCTTGGGACATAGCCAATGTAAGCATGTTTGCTCCATGGAAGAGAAAAAACACAATGAAACTGAAGACTAAACAGATGGAGAGACTTATATTGTGCAGAAGATGAAAAGATTAGTTTATCCAAAAAAAGTTGTCCTCTTGAGAAATACAGGGAATTTGGAAAGATGAACTAAGAAACAGGGAAAAGAATTAATTATTTAAAAAAATAGGAATTTGGTTCAATGCATCAAAACCCTGATAATATTTACTAGTATTGATTCCATAAGATCCCTTTAAAAATACCATTTTATCTATCACTCTACTGGTTCTGTTGAAGAAAATTGTTCTGCAGATGATTCTGCAGAGTTAATTTGAAAGAAAAGATGCCGCAGTGCATATAACACGGATTGAAACCACTAAGGATTTGGGCCACAGCATGGCACCATGTTGTCCCTCCAAGTTGGGATAATGAATCAGTGTCTATAGGTGGAAAAGTCTGATTCCTGTCCTGTGTTCAAATAAAATACGTTCATCAAATAGCGGGAACACATTCACAAGCTTTTAGGAGCACAAGTACAATATCCAGTTAAGTATACAACCCTAACTATTTACCTTGTGAATATTTCCACTGAAGATATCCAGGGATTTACCCCAATTTTCAAAGTACATGTTCTAAAACTGCATCTTACGCAGGTAAAGTGAAGATTGAATGCTTGAGTCAATGATTATAGGTCTTGGATCTGTCAATAGCATCGCTCCTCCACCAAAAGCAAAACTGTTTTCTTTAGGTTTATTTTGCTTGAGTCAGCCAGAAAATTAATTTGTCTTTGTATGGATGGGACTAACTCAGCTGAACCACACTTAGAGAAAATGATTTTTAGGGTTAATTTTTAAATGTTGCTCACCAAATGACATAAACAAAGCAGAGGGCAAGAAAATTTTCTCTCCAAAACAGATAAACTCTGTCCTCTGGATACACACACACACACACACACACAAACACACACACATATATACACATACACGAACATACACATGCCACTGCTAATACTTTTAAGACTTCTTTTGGTTTCTAAATTGACTTTTCTGGTGATACAGTTTTAACTTATATAGAGTTAGTCCTCTGAAGTTATCTTTTAAATATATCTGAACTTAGCATTTAGAGGTGCCAGCCAAGGCAGATCACAGGATGTCATGTCCTAGTGATAAGACTGACAGAACAGATTGTGCTTCTCTATCTCTGCGTGTTTTATGTGATCACCTATTTCTTTCTTCACTTCAATCTCCTAGCATATTTCACTTTTGCTACTGATGCTGGCACTGCCAATATCTGCCTTGGACGATGGCCTTGTATTGTCATAAGATAACATATTTTCACAAGGATGAATTCTTCATGGAACAATTTATCCAGTGGATTAGATTCCCCTGCCTTGGAGCTCATGGGGTCTTCCTTTTGCAACTGTCTGCTAGTCTAGGATTTATAAAACTCTACTCAAGGCACATTTCACCAGGTATATTTCATTCTGAAGGCTTTTTGATGTTCTACAGGGAAAGTACAGTAAGTTTTGTTAAGTACACTATAAGATACAGATAACCAATAAGAGTTCATGTTATTTAAAATGCATTGATTGCCTTAATATTTTCTGGTTTCACGAAATGAGCAAGATTTTAGAGCTGGGCCTCCCTGGTGGCACAGTGGGTTAAGCAATGAACTGTGGGGCAAACCAGAGACACTGCAGCACGAGTTTGATCCCTGCCCCCAGCCAGGGGAGTGACCCACATGGCGCAGCAGACCTCTCCTGCCTCGCCCACTGCTCTCCCCTCAGCAGTGTGTTTCAGTTCATCTGCCTGTTCTGCTCCTTGCTCTGTCTCTGGTGAATCCTCTCACCCCCCTGGGTTTCTGACCTGTACCCCAGTTCTTGTATGCATAAGTAAAATAAATAAATCTTTAAAAAAAGATTTTAAAGCTTTGCACATTTTTTTTACATACATCAAAAAGTATGGATTGCATCATCCAGCATGGATATTGACTGACTACCAGCTGAAGATGAATTGTTTGACTTTAAAACATTTTCTTTATTTACAATAAGTACATATTTATAAGAGCATAGATTATTCATTAGCTATTCTGACTTTGTTTTCCAATTTTTCTCCTACAGGACAGAAATACTTTAGTTAACCACTTTGTAAGTGATCAAACTATGTAGAGGAGAAATAACCAACTATTCACCGATACGTCTCCTGCCCAAGTATTTATTTTTATATTATTTAAGTATAGCCACGCAAAACATCACTGTCCACAACTCTCACAACAATGATTTTAATGCAGGTCCTTTCTCAAAGCCCAGGGAAAAGACCAAAAGAGAAGCTTCTCATAAATTATAGATCAAGAGTTATTATTTTATTAAGGTTTTTGAATAGTAGTAAAGAAGAAAGAAGTTCTCATTCAGAAATCATCCAGAAACTGAAACATATCTCTCAAATTTTGAGATTTCTAAAATGAATCAAGTGAAAAACACTTGAGGAATACAGAATAATCTTACATACCAGTTTACAATAAACTAAGACATATTAATTATATCATAATCTCTATCATGCAAATAGCAACCCAGAGTCATTCAGTGCACAACCTAAATATCTGTGCATTCCTGAGTTTCTGAGGACTACCATATTGTTTGTGAGATTAGACTAATAATTAAAAGGCACAGAGTAGGTGATCAGTGTATATTTACTGAATTATACTTTAGATTAATTAAATTTGGTAGTACCATCTATTATGAATCTTCATTCTTATCCTTTGCTCTGAATTATTCAAGCCAATCCACAAAACAAGTTTCCTACCTATGTAAAGGTACCATGTCTTGTATGAAAAACATTTTCTGGAACAAAGATCAATGCATTTGTTTTTAAAAAGCAGATAGGGCCTCCCTGGTGGCGCAGTGGGTTAAGCAAAGCACTATGAAGCAAACCACAGCCACTACAGCACGAGTTCGATCCCTGCTGCTGGCCAGGGGGGACCCACATGGTGTGGCAGACCTCTCCAGCTGTGCCCACTGCTCCCCTCAGCAGTGTACTTCTGTTGATCTGCCTGTTCTGCTCCCTGCTCTCTGTGGTGAATCCTTTCACCACCCCACACACACCTCTGGCCTGTACCCCAGTGCTTGTATGCATAAATAAATAAATCTTAAAATAAATAAATAAAAAGCAGATAATACATATTTTAGACAAGTATGCTACGTGGTCTCTGTCTCAAGCATTAGATTGGCAGTTGCAGCATGAAAGCAGACATGATAATGCAAAGACAACGTATGGATGTGTTCCCCAGAGAACCTTTATTTACACAACAAGGCAGCTGATTTTCAAACAGTAGTTTATCCATCACTGTTTTAGGGAATATCTCTCTAATTTGGATTTGAATATCTCTCTATTTTCCCTGTCAAACTAATTGCTATTTTAAATATACATAGTCTTGTGCTCTACCTCAGACATACTGTCCTGTCTCTCTAGAAACAGACCAACAATCTACAAGTATTATATTGTCCTCCAGTAACTAAGTTGCCAGAGCTTGGCAGTAACCACTATCATTAATTCCAACTCCACATATTAATTTTTGGTTTGAATCATGTGAATTATCATATATTGAGATTAAGTTTTTTTAGAGAAATAACCCTACCTTCCTAATTGCTGAATCCAAAACCTTTATTCTTTTATGACTCATATACTACATTCAGTTCATCATCAAACACAGCCAACACACATTCCAAAAGGAATCCATCATCTAATTTTTTCTCTCTTTCCACTGCTATCACTGAAGTCCAAACTATCATCTCTGGACTTATACAAAAGCTTCATGATTGGTTTTGCTTTCATATAATCTACATTTCATACCGCAGCCAAAACACCCCTTTAATAATAATAAAAAAGACACACTATATATGGTCAAATTTCTCCAATGTTACCTATCTCACCAAGAGTGAAAGTCAACTTTCCTATTAAACCTGCAGCCCCCTATGTGATTTGTCCTTCACCTTGCAACATTTGCTTTCTGACATAATGCCCCACTGGTCTTCAAGCTGTTTTGTGATTGCAGCAGTTACATTCCTTCCTTAGAACTTTTCAGCTACTCTTTACAAGCCAAAAATATTCATTCAGCAAGCTTCATTCCAGTCCTTCTTTCAGACAATTCATAAAACGTTTTATTTCAATGAGACATTGTTAGACAGCTTATACTGAAGCTCATTCCCCTATAGCCTTTCTCTGCAACTATATTCATTTTACAACAGTATTCCAGTATAACAAATATTATTTCTCTTTAGTGTTTTCATTTGTACTTTATTTTTGTTCTTATTGGGGTATAAGCTCCATGAGGGCAGGCATTGTGAGTTAAATGAAATTTTTTTTAAAATGAGTTTAAGTGAATGAAGTAACTTAGCATGACTTAATGTTTTAACGTTGTGCCTTCCACATTGTTATGAAATGCTTTGTTTTAAAAACACCCTCCCTTGTAAAATTTTACCTCTCTGGATCATTACATTACAAGGTTGTCTTAATTGCTTACCACTCAGTTTTTTTTTTTTCTATTTAAAACTACATTTGTCAATAGATCATATAAGAACTTTTTAAATGTCAATACATGCAAATTTTAATTGAATGTATAAACAAAATGATAAAATGCTCTTTGTTGAGAACAAATACTCTTTGCTCTTAAGCAGAATTTTAGGGTTTTTTTTTTTTTTTTAACCTTTGTTTTTTCTAGTGAAACTTGGTACTATCAAGATAAAAATGATAATTGAATTTGAATCTTTGTAGTAACTACTTTGTAAAATCCCACAATATTCTTCAGTATATAGTCAAGTGTTTTTGCTTTGAACTCTCAATATTAAAAAGGCAATGCCAGGGAAAAGAATCCACATATAACTAAAATAATCATGAAAACAAGTGATACAAATACTCAGTGGACAATTAGATTGACCAGATCCTTTGCAGGAGATCTTGGAGCCTGCTACACACCTGTTGCAACTTCTATGTGAACAGTGGAAGAAAACTGTAAGTCTTTTTATTTATATGTTAATTCTAGGGTTATAAATGTTTCAGGAATTAAATGAATGTTTTCCATAGTGCAAAGACTTTTTCTGTGAAAAAATGTAACTGAGAAAAAATAATGGCCTCTTTTAAATTTTACTTTTTTTAAAAGAATGTGAAAATAAAGAGCTTAAAGTAGCAAAACATAAATCAAGGAAAAATTAATTTTTTACTACACAAGGTAAATTTTTTTTACTACATAAGGTAAGTGAACATATTAAATAATCATATTGGATGGTTTGTATTCTTTTATCAGAAACGGTCCCAAATATTTATAGATAAATTACGTGAATAGTTACACACACATACATACACACACATATATTTATATATAAATAATTAACTTATACAATCCTTACAAGAAATAGTTACAGGGCCTCCCTGGTGGCGCAGTGGGTTAAGCAACGCACTATGAAGCAAACCACAGCCACTACAGCACGAGTTCGATCCCTGCTGCTGGCCAGGGGGGACCCACATGGCGTGGCAGACCTCTTCTGCTGTGCCCGCTGCTCCCCTCAGCAGTGTACTTCCGTTGATCTGCCTGTTCTGCTCCCTGCTCTCTGTGGTGAATCCTCTCACCCCCCCCCACACCTCTGGCCTGTACCCCAGTGCTTGTATGCATAAATAAATAAATCTTTTTAAAAAAAAAGAGTTACGTAAAATGCATTACCTGTATTTTAGATAATATATCAAAATAACTCAAATAGTAAGGGAAGTATGCACTTTGCAATGCAGTAACAAATATAATATTTCAAAAGTACAAATACGCCATTTGAAACTAAAACACCCATGTTTAAATAATCCCACATTTAAAAAGGAATAGTGAAATTTATATGATATTAAAAGTTAAACTACAAAATGTATATTATTGATTTCTATCTATGAAGTAGTGAGCAGGAAGAACTTTTCCTTCCCTTTACAGACAACTAGATAATTCCATAAAGTATAATTTATGCTGCTCTGTAGTTATGTACATTTTTCAGCTATAAGAAAAATTTTATAATATCGCAGATAAAATATTTAAAGTGGAAACTTTTCAATAAGAACTAAGAAACCTAAACAAACAGGTAGAAATGAAATAAAATGAATTACTAATCAATAATTATTAGGTACTTCCACCACCCATCATAGAAACAAACATACACAAACACAAATCCCCTCTGAATTGTTTCCTCATACAAATTTTATAAAACCCAGAAGAAACAGAAAATTCAGATTATTAAAGAAAAATTCCCAATCCATTATAGATGAATATATAACAGAATTATAGGCCTATTGTACTTCCATTAATACTTGTCATTAAATACTTGTATTATCTTGGGAAAGTTACAACACTTCTATGCATATCTACTATTCTACCTATAAAAGTTCTTTAAACTTACTGATGAGATAGAAAAAACCAAATCAGAAAACCCATTCACTCTTCATTTTCATCAGTAGAATGACCAGGTGTAAGATACTCAGTAAAATAACCAGCTCCTAAGCTTCAGATACCTTCCTTTCTAGTGAGGCCATATCACTAACTAGGGAGGTGATCACAATTTCAAGATCATACCACGGTTTCTTGCTTAAATCCCTAAAAGGCAGACTATGGTCTCTTTCTATTGGAATCCCAGCCGTGGCTTGCTCAACCTGCCTCAGCCCCGCCTGAGGCTGGGCTCTGTCTAGCATCTCTGTGCTGCACCAGGATTCCATATGTATTCTGTTACTTCTCTACTTGTTAGTTTGCTTGCCCCCTCCCTAACCCCCAAGAATAAATATTTTCTATTTGAGTATTTAACAATAAAGGTGTCTGAGTCTGTTTCCTCTTGCACAATACCTATGCTTGTTCTGCTAATTGTGATTCATACAGATAATTAATAAATTTCATTGGCTGTTATTATCATTGGGGTAATTTTCTCTTATCTGCAATTTGCCACAACAAAAATAATGATTTTTTAATTCATTTTAAAAATAATAATTATCTTGCTTTCTATTTGATCGCTCCTATTCATTCTTATGTGTTAAGTAAAATTATTTCAATTTTGAATTCAAAATTTCAGAATACTGTTTGCTGGTAGGTAGTTTAAAAGAATTGGACACAGAGAACTGAATATTACCCAACTTGAGCAAAAAGAAATTTCCCTACATTATTATTTTGTCCTTCAACGACAGTGCAGGGCCAGAGATATATGTTTGCACTGTGTTTTCTGTCTGGCTCGGATTGCTATAATGAGTTAAGCTGTCAGTGGTGAGTGTGCAGCAAAAGGACTATGAATATGTAGAATGCAACAAGATAAAATGAACCTGAGTATATAATGTTGACTCCAAGGACATTGTATTTCTGGGTTACACTGTATTACTGGCATTATTAAGCAACATTCATTTTTCAAAAGTTTTTCACTCATTTTTATGAACCCTTCCCGGAACATGCATATAAAAGATGTTGATTTTGCCTGTTTCTGCCTTTGATCAAAATCATAAAGTAGGGTGAAAGGAAATAGACATGTATGGAGCACCTGTTAGTTATCTCCATTGTCCTAGCTTTGCTCTGTTGTCTTCTCCATGCTACCTGTATCCAACTTTTCAGCTAATGTTCCACTCAGCAGCCACAGAAGTAGCTCATTTTAATGGGATCATCATTTTACTAGAGCCACCACATCAAAAGTTTTTGTTGTGCCTTGTTTTCTCAGAAGCATACATGATAAAAGATTACTAATAAAACATTTTTAGAGCTCAATAATTTAGACAGAAATGTCACATACAACAGGCTAATTGATTCTGCTATGTGAATCTGATAAACTCCCAACAAGATATTAAAGTTTATTGTGAGAACAAACACTGTATTTTCAACTGAAACTTTCTAAAAAAGTAAATTGACTACATATTGAAAGAAACATTTTGGAGAAGAAATATGCACACGTTGGTGAGGTATTTTGTTAGGGCTACATCCATCTGAATTATATATTGTCAGGGCAGTGGGAAATGACAGGATTTCCCACATCTCTATAAAAAGGAAGAGATGACTTTTTCTGAAAACCAATGTACTTTTTACATTTTAAGAGGTATTCCTGCATATTTCACATGACAGCCACATATGATTGATGGACTTTAAATGTATACAAAGAATATATGTCTACACTGATTCCAATAAATGCTCCATAGAGTTTTAATACTTCCGATTTCATGACCATTTATAGATACTTGGAGAATCCCTTATGGGAATTATAAAAATGCAACCATAGAGCTTTTTCTTCTACTTATCAATGTTAAGTAATAGTGAATAATCGATAAAATCCATGTACCTGACAATACTTTTTTTACTGTCCAACAAATCATTGTTTCTTGGTTTATAATTCTAAGAAATTTTGGCCCTTGTCATTTTTGTCACTCTATATTAAACTACTTAAAACAATTCAAGTCCAAATCTCAGGAAGGAGTTATTAAAATGTTTCCTAGACGTCAATAGCTTTTACAGTCTTTACTACTCTTCAGAGAACATTTTCCAATTTGATTTTAAACCAAATAATAATTTCATTCTGGCTCTGAAGGGCTGATAGTGAGTTAAAATATGAAAGACAAAAAGAATAAGATAGCATGGTTCCTGTTTCAAAGATGCCATTGATATTGGCTCTGAGAGTAGCTCCTTTGTTCCAACATTCAGACGTGTTTCAACCTGCACAATTATCAGTAATAACAAGGTTATTGATTATATAAGAACAATCTATCAGCAGAAGTAGCCCACTGATTAACACAGTCATTCGTTCCAATGCAACTTGGAATAGCTTATGAACACAAATATTCATTCATCACAATTTTTGTACTCGCCTCTGTTCCACCTCACCACTCCTATACATTGTAAGACTCTTACAAGTCTAGGCAGTGACCTAGTCACATTAGTTTCTTCAACATCAAATGAGATAATAAAAGTCCTCAATGAATACATGAATTATTGAATATGGCCTTTCTTGGAATAGGCTTTTTTTAAAGTATCTCACTCATGTTTTGATAACATGAATATGCACATTTAATTGTTGGATAAACTTTTTAAAATCAAGCTAAAATGTGGTATATGTCTCTTTTTGGGTGTTTATTTCATACAATTGAAACAGTCCACAATAAGCACATAGTAGGACTGAAAGAAAGAAAAGAACACATATGAAAAGAAAGGATGCAAATCTACTGATATATCATTATAAACACATCATGATGAATATGTGAGTGTATGAATGATATATATAAATGTGTTTATATATGTTTTATATGCATGTGTATGTACACATATGTATGTGCAAACGTACATGTATGAATCCAAGCTCTGTCACATAAGTAAATGCCAGTGCCTTTGGAAATGGAGACATTTGTTTTTGGAAAGCAGGTAGCTGACACCACATGTGATACATTGATTAAGCTACCAGTTAATTACCAACAATGTCAAAAAGAATTATATTAAATATGTTTTTTAACAGTGATTTAATGATAACATTAAAGGCTAGCAATAATGTTACTTTCCTACCATTTCTGTATCTTTTAAAGCACCTTACATCAACTATTCTGTTAGATATTGAAAACAACACTGGGGAACAAAGACAGATGCAACTTTACATATTTTTTTAACTTTATTATTATTATTTTAAAATTTTTAGAGGTTTATTTATTTTTATGCATAGACCTGGGATACAGACCAGAGGCACGGGTTGGTGAGAGAATTTACCAGAAACAGAGTGGGGAGCATAACAGGCCAAAACCCTGAAATACACTGTTGAGGGGAGCAGTGGACAAGACAGGAAAGGTCTGCACTGCCATAGTCTGCAGAGGCTAGCCAGGGATCGAACCCTGGCCACAGTGGTGATATCATTGAGCTTTAACCCCTAGGCCACCAGGGAGGCCCTATTTTATTATTACTTTTAAATTATTATTTTTAAATTAATCTTTAAAAGTTTTAAATGTAGAACTATTGTAATCACACTTGAAAGGAGAATATATTACCCAAAAATTAATACCAGCCTAAGAAAAAAATAACTTCACATATTTTAATGACAAAAAACACAAAATAAAGGAAGTCCTTGTCATTTCATTAGACCATAGACTCAACTTAAGTCCTTAAAAACAGGACCCAGATCTCATGAGCTATCTCTATCTTTTCTAGCAAATAATTAAACTTACTGAAAAATACTAACAGTAAGAATACTTTGAAAATCCAGATTTCACACATTAACAGAGCAAGGAGAGGAGAGTTTATTTAGTATGAGAGTTTTACATTATTTTATTTAATTTTGCCTGCAGACTAGAGACCGAACCATGAAAAATTTGAGAAATTCTAAGTCATGTATTTATTTGCCAAGGAATAATTGTGACATCAGATCTGCTCCAAGCAGCATTCAGTTTCAGGGACTATAATGGGATGTTTATATTAGGAGTGATAAGAGAGACCAAACCCGTTTTCACAGATATTCATCCCTAAGTGGTGGTGTTGTGTTGACAATAGCACACTGACAAACGGGAGTCATGGAGCAAGCTGTAGGATGCAGGATGTTGCTGAAGAGCAAGATTCTGGCCTTTTTATTGATAGAATAAATCATACAGCATTAGTTGTAAGAGGATGGAGGAGAAAAAGTAAAGGGAAGGGTGAAACTAGAAAAAGTGATCTGTCCTCTCTAGTAGTCAGGGTGTGAGTCTGCCCCCAGGCACTTCTCAATCTGCTTGATGACTCAGTATTGTAAGTGACATCAAGCCCTGGATCCCCAGCTATGGTTTTAATCTTATCAATAAGACTTTCCACTGATCAGCTACTGGGGCCCCTTGTCATACACTGGCCCCTGCCCCTAGGTATTCCCAGTTTATGCACTGGTCATCAGTTTACCCCCAACCCAAACCCCCAGCTCCCAGCATTCCAGGTCACACCTCAGGAAGCATACCCTTCCCAGGGTGATCAAGCTTTCTGCTCTTGATTGATCTGAAAGGCACCTTGTAAGGTTGGGCTCCTAGAACTGATTGACCCAGCAGTTCTAACCTAGTACAGGAACTGCAGATAACAAAAAATGGTGGTCAAACAGGCTGCTTAGAATTAGCAGATCCATGGTGGGACAACAATACATGAGAACAGAAATAAAACAATTTCATAAAATCGTAAAGTTTGGAAAATAAAAAAAAAACAGAACAGGGACCATGTAGAAGATTTGTGTGTGCTCAATACAACCTTTAAATAGTATCATCACAAAGGAGACCTCTCTGAGAGGATATAATGAGGATGTGTATTTAAACTGATCATTTAAATAACATTTAACTACTGTTTTAATTAAATTTAGTGGGAAAGAGCTCAAATAGGCTAAAGACATAGGCAAATCATTTGCCATAAATTACAGTTTATGATTGGTTTACATTTTTTTACTGAATTTTATACAATTTTACAGTGTAAAGATGTTATTCAGGGCCTCCGCTGGTGGCGCAGTGGGTTAAGCAACGCACTATGAAGCAAAACGCAGCCACTGCAGCACCAGTTCGATTCCTGCTGCCGGCCGGGGAGGG
>JAGFMF010011747.1:6931441-6999598 GCA_019455555.1 Galemys pyrenaicus | reverse complement strand
CTCCCCGCTCTCTGTGGTGAATCCTCTCACCCCCCACACCTCTGGCCTGTACCCCAGTGCTTGTATGCATAAATAAATAAATCTTTAAAAAAAAAAGTTTAAAAAAAAAAGATGTTATTCAATAATTCATGACATATCTTGTTTGCAGTTATTATTTATTAATTATTAGTACCTAATTTGCCATTATGAGAAAACTACTGAATGCATTGCATTGTTTTGTTCTCAAGGAACTGGCAAAAATAACTGAAACACTTTTCCAAATTAGTTGAATAATTATTTGTGCAAAATGATTGACTTTTATAGCAGTAGCTAAATGTATGTGTGCATTTTTTACTTTGTTCAGTTTTGACTAATTGGAGCACTGTAAATATTAGAGAAGTTATTTTCCTTACATGCTATTCTGTTTGTGTGTCAAGTAGCATGCGACTTTGGAAAAAAAATTCTAGATTATTTGTATCATTCAAGAAAAACACATTTTATTCTTCTTGCTTCAAATTTGCCAATAACTAAATATCAGTTTGAAGTTTGATTTAAAAATGTAAATGAAAATAGCATGCAATGGATGTTCAAATATTATCTTTAGCTTTCTAAATGTTTTAGCTAGATTATCACATAAATCCATGACCTGATTTAACTTAAAGACAGAATACACTTGATATTACAATCTGAGATATAGAAGCTATAGTTATATTTGTGAATGGATGTATATCTTTAACACACATGTACTACTCAACTCATAGTTTATATTTTATGCAAAAATTCCCTTCTGAGTTACTGTCACCTAAGTCTTATCTCAATTATCACAAAATATTCAAATATATTTGCTTCTAGAGTTCCCTAATTCTAATGCTATAAAAACATGGCTATTAACTCATGCAATAATTGTGAAAAAGAGGTAGGAAAACCACTTCAGAAGCTATATTGTAAGTACTGCTAATAAATACTTCAGAGATTTTTGACGTTCTTTATTACACATTGGGTTTCTGACTTTTACTCTTTTCTGCTAACATATTTATTTGACTTCATCCAATAGCAATATTAGCAAGTCTTGCTCTCATCCAAAATAAGTCTGCTTGAATTATGGTACCACTGAAATCTTCAGTAATGCAATTCTTTTCTTTCTGCATTCCTAGCAAAGTCACGTCTGTCACGGAAAATTATGCAGATTATATTCCATTGCACCTGTGTTGACATGTTTCTAAGAGATGATTTTAACAAGATTGTGTGCCAGTGTAGGGAATGACTTCTGGGTGGGATTTCTGTTTAAATGTTACAGTCCCCATCTGGAAATTCAGGTAGCTCATAACACATATGAAATTGAATGTTAATTTAAATTAACTTAGAGAAAATGTTCTCCTGTCATCTAGACTCCAATTTTCCTAGAATTATCTGTGAACCAGGAAGATGGCAATTTGAGTTACTTTGTATCTTTAACCACTGAAATTGAATCTGAATTAAGTTGCAGATAGTGGTTCACCAGTGCTAGACTGATGATTTCAGAGTTGAACATGAGCCTTACAGTAGAGAATTATTTCTTAAATTGCCTTAAAGTAAACCAGACAGCAGGAACACATTTGGGCTAAATTTACTCTCATTACCTTAAAAGAAGAAAGAAAAATTGAAGCTCATTTTACATACTGTTATTGACTTTTCTTTGCTAATGTTTTCTTTTATATCAAGACTTGCCACAAGGATGTGTTGTATACTTCAGTGAGGGAATGCAAACTGCTCTTTTTGCCAGTCTCCTAGACTGAGCAGGAGAAGCTGTGTGTGTGTGTGTGTGTGTGTGTGGAGGGGGAAGGGAGGTTCAAAGGAAGTGTACTTGTTCAATAACTCAAAGGAAAAAGGCAAATGTGCCTTCTCTTTTCATCTTTGATATGTACCAATTAGCAAACACAAATGGTCGGATCGCCTGGAAGCACCGCCCTCCTTACACCCTCTGGTTCTCTCAGTAGTTGCCTTGAACACGGAAAACTTCACAAACTGCTTGTTTTAATGGAGTAGTTGAACATGTAGGGAAGTGAAAAGTTTTCCTTCACTCTTAGGGTCACCAATTAGGTTTGAAAATTGAGCTGACAAAGATTAATAAGAGAAAAGCATGCACAGCTATTTAATATAAATGTTACATGACACAAGGGACTTTATTAGGAAATGAAAAACCCAAAGGAACCTACTCTAGGCTTGATATGACAGTAGTTGTGGAGGATTGTGACTAGGTACATGTAGCAAGCTGGGGGCAGGTGGTTTAGGATTGTTTTTGCTGTCTCACTGCCTTCAGAGATTAGGATCCTCCTTCCCACTGAATATAAAGAGGATACCTCTTCTAGGAGGATTTTATGACCTGGTGTGGCCTCTCCCCCACCTAAGGCCTCTGCGCTTCTCTGTGCACCTTCGTGTGTGTGAAAGATTTGGATACGGCACTCCCGCATGACTGCCCTCAGACAACTGTCCACATCATAGGCAGCTGGGGAGGCTGATTGTGTAGTCAGAATCCAAGACAGTCTGGGAGTAGCTCAAAATTACACCAAGTACCTGCACGGGTAGTTCTCCTTAGATACGTGGTTGACATGTCCTCTCATGTTCCCCTCGAAGTTGACTATCCTTTGTCTCCCCTGGACCCTGCTTCTCCTGCCATTGTCCTAGGATCAGTCATGCTTATGATGATTGCTAATAAAAAGCAAGAGGACTGCACACTGTGCAGCAATGTCTTACCTTGCAAACCTGCTCCACGACTCATACCTTGGGGTGTCCCCATGGACGTGCTGGAGCATCTGTGACCATCAGAACCTGGTTTCAGGGAAGAAAGAAAAGATGGGAGGAGTCTCAGTCATTTTCTCAAATTCCATCAACTTAAAATACTTATATAGCAAGATGGCATATTTTGGGGTAGCATGTGTTGAACTCATTAAAAAAATCTCTCTTCCTTACTGTAATATCCTCAAGTAAAATCACCCATGCTTTTTTAACTTGTTTGGTGCAATATAAATTTACTGATAAACATTAGTCTGTCTTTCCAACAGTCAAAAATACAAAATCACACTGTCGCAGTACTCAAGGTTAGATAGATCACAGGCTCTTTGTCACATAACTAGTTATTCTAACCTCTCCATTGTACCCAGTAGGGGAGAACTAATAACACAAGATTCATACTTCATCTCTTCACAGTAATGACTAGTATGTATCATACAGATTGGGGCAGCCTGCTCTATCTTCCAAGTCATTATTACCTCACATATTTAAACCACCTGACTATGTAAAGTGAGGTGAGGAAGAGTGTGTGTGCTGAACTGTTAAGAATTCAAGATTTGGATTTTAGCTCTTAGAATTCATTCTGTTGTTGGAGCATGAAAAATTCACTTAAACTCTGCTTCTCGGATTGCTCATTTGAAAAATGGGGTAGATGTGAGGGTAGTGAGGAATATTCATTAACATATGTGAAATGCTTATTGTGTACTATGCATTTTTCTAAGTGGCTTACATGAATTTAATTCCCCAGTACAGTCATGAGTAGCTAAATTATCACTCCCATTTCACAAATGAGGATAGCAAAGCAGCTAGATGTTCAGTCATTTGCAGATGCTGACAGTCAGTAGGAAGTGATGGAACCAGGATGGGAAAGCAGAATCTGGCACAGAAGTCCATGTCATCAGGCTGTACAGTGGCACTATAGATGGCAAGTACCCAGGCCAGCATCCAGGATGTGGAAAGCAGTGCACATCCCAATTTTTTTATCATTGCTCTCATTGCCTACGTTTTACTAATATGCAGGCAATATATCATTCTTGTTAGAATGTTTCAATAAAAAATGAACATGGATTATTCGAGGATAACATTTAAGGTAGGGAGGTATTCATATTGTCCATATATATACATAACATATTCCATGCGTCAGCTATTTACCATGTCATCCTCCTGGGGAAGAATCATCTACCTACACAGGAACCCCGGTTATAGAACAGGTAAATATGACCAGGGCTTCCAGAGAGATAGGAAGTGAGTACATTGAATTCTTCATAGTATACTTGATAGTACTAGTAACAAATTATGGACAGCATCCATTCTTAAAGGGAGAGTAGCAACTTGTGAAACTTGAGCTTGAAGGGATAGGATTGGAGATGGGTATGGAAAACAAAACCAATACCTAAATGACATAGAAGTTACTTTTCTCTCTTCCTTCAATCTACCACTTAAATAATCTGTGACACTAGAATAAACATAATTTCCCCCTAAGAACTCAAGGGAAAGTCAATTAAAAATAGGAAGTATAAAATATTTGGATATAAAGCTAACTGTCAAAATATCAGAAGGGACTCATAGAGACCTTAGATGGGCATCTTCCTGAATACAGGTGTATGATACTCTCCTTCAGTCAAAGCAAGTGGTATCCACTTTAGCAATAGAAGCATCATCAGCTTTTGAACATGTATTCAAATTATTTTAAATTTTATTTAAATCTCTTAGAAATTTATTAGAGTTCTTTTAAATATCTTAGAGAAGGAATAAAAAAAACTAAGAAAATTTCAATAGTGCCTGAAACACAAACTGAATTTAAAAAAAGTCACTCATTATTATCCCATGTTTTACTCTTTCTGAAGACCATAGATAGGCAAACAAATAAGTAAGCTCCTTCTTGTCAGATATTTTGTTGGAAAATTCCTTTTGTTATTTCAGGACTAACATTGATACTTATGAAATGAGCTATTGTCTTAAACCTTCCACAAATCAAGCCCATTATTGCCTTTCTGATGGGAGAGCTGCTGATGCTGCTTTTCAATCAAATCATCACTGTACACCATTTTAAGCATAAACACTTAAGCACAGCCAGTTTTGCTGGCTTAATTTACTAATGCTGAGAACCAGAGGAAAGGTAACATGCAATGGTATGCAAATATTTCAAATGTTTGGGTTTTTTGTGTTTGTTTGTTTAATTACCCACTGCAATCTTTGGCTAAAGGTGAATAGAATCTGAAAATTGTTTTTATTGATATGTATACACACATAGCCAGTGTTATTTCCAAAGGTTAATTATTTACATAACCTCTCTGAGTTCTATCTCTGGCTGATTTGGAATTTATCTCAGAAAAAAATAGCATTCAAAAATCTAAATTTGCCTTTCTGAAGGATCTGAGAGCTATGTGGAAGCAACTATGAATATTTAATGAATGGTTTCCCCATATTTGGAGAATCAGAAGGTACTTAAAAATTGGATTCATCTTGTAAAGACATTCAGACAAACTTGAAAAATAAGGAGATAATTTATCTAAAGTATACAGCAGTATCAACTTGAATTAGTATATATACTACTTTATGGTTTCGGTGTAAAAATCCCTAGGGAATTGTTTGGGTTTTATGTTGATTTAACTGTGTGTGTGTTTTGTGTTTGTTTCTTTTTTTGCACAATAGTTATGTCAGTTATTCAGTACATTACTTTCATTAAATATTAAATAATATTTTCATGTGATCCATCAACTCTGGAAACCCTGAACCTCACTATCAGAGCTTAGGGGAAAATTTCCTCACCCCTCTGGGGTCTTCTGAGATTGGAGGAACAAACGAATTAATATCAGATAGATCAGTGGGGAAGAAATAGCATGTTTAATGGCATACTTATGAAGTATATGCACGACTATAAATGCTAAAGTAGATGGGGAGGAGGTTAGCAATCATTATCGGTTATGGGGGGTAGGGGCACCAAAGAGAGGCAGGGATTTCAGTGGCAAGAAAATTATGTCATTTGACTAAACCTTGTCTCTAGCTGTTTCTGTGCTTTAAGATAGGTTTCTGAGAATGTATGAAACTGTTCAATATGTAGGAAAATAGATTATTTCTGAACATAGTCTAAATCTTAGTAATCTGTATTCTGTAAATAAAGTTTCCAGTTTCTCCAGGGAACCACAGGACCTCAATTAACCTTAATTCCTCAAACAAGGTGATACATATTGAAAAAGTCATCTCCAGACATCTTGGGAAAAGCCTATCTGAATATTTTTGGGAGATGTACCATTTGTACATCTCTTCTGACATTATCTCTGATGTTTATTACCTTCCAATGATTGTTGGTAAAACCCAACACCAGTAAAATATAGCAGAGGTGATTAGATGGTACTCCTGTGATCACATTACATAAAACTTCACCTGGCTAGAAATGCCTGATTAAAAACTCTCAAACTCAGCCAAGAGCTTCTTTTCCATGTCTCAGTGAAGTATACAATCATATAGTCATGTCAAAGAACACCAGGTGGCAAGACTTTGATGTGCATGTATGTGTGTGAGTGAGTGTGCGTGGACCTAGTTATTATTTATTAGAAAAACTGTGAGCGTAGTTGCACTAACAGAAGTAGAACATTCCCTGCTCTCTTCCTGCCCTTAACCATACATCCCATACCAACCACCTACTCAGGGGTTGGAGTGCCTCTGAGATCACAATTTCCAAGGACTTGGGAAGTAGTCTCTCCAGAAGTCTGGCTGCCCCCTCTTGTTACACTAAAGAAAAGTAATGTCTGCTTCTCTGCTTCCATCACCCCCACCTAAACCTCCCATCCTGTTCTTCCGGCTTCTAACCAACAGCAAGAATTGGGGGGGTATTAACTTGCATTACCGCAAGGAATTTAATTCTTCCAACAGTCTGAGTGAACTTGGCAGTGGATCTTTCTCTAATTGAACCTTCCTGTGAAAACACAGACCAAACAACACTGTTAAGATCAGAAGATTCAGCAAAGCTTTGCCTTTTGCTCCTGACTTACAAAAATTTTAATATAAAAATTATGTTGCTTTTCAACTCCATAGGTATGATAATGTGTTATGCAGCAATAGTAAGCTAATATCCTTCACTTTTTGCTATTATAAATGAAAGTTCAAGCATAAATTATTAAATTGAAAAATTAATCCTTACACATAACATAAATAATCCACAGAACAAAGAGTACATGATGAAAATAATCATTTCTCATAAGAAAACAAATCCTACTTCCAAATGTAACATTATTAAGGAACTCTTGTATGATTTCTCAAAAATCTTCTGAACAATTTCAAGCACTATATGAGAGATTATGTTTTTGCATAATTTATGAAGATATGTGATTTAAAGATTCTTTCATTCAAATAAAAGAAATACAGTAGCAAACAGTTGTTTAGTTTTTCATTGTTTTAAATTTGGTGAGATTAATATACTTCCATTTGTCCAATTAAAATCTGAGTTTCCTTTCTTCTATGAGTGTTCTGTTTATGTATTTACTCATATTTATGAGTAAATGATCATTTTCTTAACAATTCAGGGAAATCATTAGTATATCACCAACAATAATATAGCGTTCTCACAAATATTTAAACATTTTTTTAAATTTTTTATTTAGTTTTGAATACATAATCTTCTTAGAATGTGTTTACTAAAATGCAATCAACTCTGTTAACTTTCCCTTTATAGAAGTTCTGAAACAAATGCTTTATAGAACAAAATTTTGCCACTATGTCCGTTATACTTTAATTTATTAATTATATCTTTTAAAATGCTGAAATATCCATTAAGTAGACTTTTTTTAGTTTTAGTGTTAAAAATATGTTCCTATTCTTTCCATATATTTTAGCATAAAATTATTATATGATAAATTCTTATGTTAATCATTATTTTCCATTTGAAATATTTATGAAAACACAAAATTTTGGAATGGTGCAAGTACAGTAGGCACACACTGACTTTTGGTTGAGTGAAATAGTCTATATTGTGTTTTTTAATATAAATCACATATCATCATTATTTTATTCTGTATGTATATCCATATGTGTATGATTTTCTTTGTTTACTGATTCATGTATCACCTTTGAATTTCTTTTCTTGTTTTAAATTTTGGTGACTATTTTTGTGTTAAATTTTTATGACTTCTTTATTACACACACACACACGCACACCCACATAAAAATCTTATATTTCCAGCTAAGAAGAGGTATGTGATATTTTTATTGAAGCATTACTCTAAAATTTAGGGTAAAAATTTGTATTAAAATAAAAATCAGTAAACTTTGTATATGTGTATATATATTTAAAATAGAGCAATATGAATGAAAGAAATAGAGCTATGTGTTGTTAACCAAAAGAATACTGTCTGATTACATGATATGCATTTAAAATATCTTAAATACTGCAGAAAGTATTTATTTACTCACAAAACATATAAAGTAGGCATTTCTCAATAGTTGTCAGCTTTTCTTAAAGTGGTCAATTTAGGAATTAGCTTTTTCCATGTTGTGGTTCTGCTCTCCTCTAGGATTTTTTCAATATCTCTACTCTGTAAGCAGAAATGTAAAGCATGCACTTGTAAGTTAAAATTCTGAGAACAGATACATCCCATCATTCCTATTCACAATTCATTATGTAGCATCCAGTCATCTGCTCACAGTTACCTACAAATAAGGCTAGGGAATAGAGTCTAGCTCTGTGATCCTCCTCACCAAAAACCAGACTTTAAAGTTAGTGTGCTTTTATCACATTGACAGGTGTTAATCTTACAAACAAAATATTGAGTGAAAAATGATATGACTAATAGGAAACAACTTACATGAAAATCAAATGTTTGCAGTGAGCCATACGATGCTAGGAAACATGCTTGTTTAACAAAATTATAAAGAACTTATAATGGAAATAATAAGTTCCAAATTCAGGAGAGTAGAAATCTTGAGAGTAAGGAGGGGGGTTTTTGCAAGGGTAATGGTGTTTGTATAAACAGGACACAAAACATTATAGTATCTGTGTCCTATTTCTTTCTTAAACTATGCATATGAGTATTCACACAGAATATTTTTTATTCAGCTATATATTTTAAAAGAAACTGATTCTTTCTTTAGAGAAAATATAAGCATTATAAATAAGTCAGCTATCTAAATTAACTTACAGAGTTTTACGAATTGGTGAAATGTTGGAACTGAGATTGTAGAAAGCCAACATATCTCAGAACTTGTAAATACGACTTTCATTTATATGAGAAAAGAAAATAGGTGCATTTATGTGATGAACAAAGATCTATATAACTTGAACTAAATGAAGAACATGAATCCCTTCTAATTTCTGCTTGCACATTCCTAAACAATGCAACCTTTTTAAGGAGGAATGCTATAAGTCTTGCCCTCTACCCTGAGATGTCACGAAATGTGCCAATTAGTTAGAAAACAATTAGATAGAAAAACAAGCAGGATCACATACTTGAATTACGTGAATCTCACTAAAGAGTACCAGAAAATTTCTTTATTTCAGTATAATTTATTCTGTCGGTCTCTTCTGCTTTTCTTTGCTTAAGAACTAGATTCTCATGTTAAGAATGTTTTGAAGTGGCACTGCTTTCTTTTACTGTTTACTGAAGTATTGTTACCTTCACATTAGGTTTCCTTGTATAGTCTTTGCAAGATATCTAAGTAGCTACAAAATATTTAGACAATGCACACTCAACTGTTGTCAAATACTTTAGTTAAAATTTTGCTTATTTAACAAAAATTAAGCAAAATATAGTCTCATGAATTTTCGTCATAATTGAAAGTAAAGACAAATGCTTAGAAGTGAGTGCAATTCTATTTTTTTCCTAAGATTTATTTGTTTATGCATACAAGAGCTGGGTTACAGCCCAGAGTGCAGGAGTGGTGAGAAGATCCACCAGAGACAGAGTGGGGAACAGAACAGGCAGATTGGCTGAAATACACTGCTGAGGAGAGCACCAGAAGAGGTAGGAGAGGTCTGCTGTGCCATGTGGGTCACCTCCCTGGCTGGCAGCAGGGATTGAATTTGTGCTACAGTGGCTGCATTTTACTTCATTCATAGTGCATTGCTTAACCCATTGTGCTGCCAATGAGGCCCCAAAATGAACAGTTCTTGATGTGACAATTCAGTTGACATAGGTCACTAAGAAAACTTCTCAAGGAAAATGGACTTGGTTTTGGGGCTTGTAGTCTATATTGGATTTCAATATGAAGGGGCAGATTGGAGCAGTGGTGCAAGTAATTAAAAATGATATGTATTTAAAATCTATTGTCTTTGACAAAAGTCACAAATATCTATGTTATATGAAAATGGCTACTACAGGGAATTATTCAGTTCCTTCTTTACCTTTTAATCTCTATTTATTTTTGTCATCCCATTCCACTCATGTGTTATATATTTATATATATACACACATATATATGTATGTATATATATACACACACACACATATATATATAAAGTAGTTATCGATGAATTAAGCACCTGACAAGTTAAAAAAATTATTTTTTCAACTCAAGAATGCAAAGTCCATTTTTGTGGCTGTTTCATATTTGTGTTTCCAGGACCATGGACAGTGCCTGGCACACCAAATCAGTGCAATATTAAAAGAATAAAACATTTTCCATTTATATAACTTTTTTCACATTTATAATTATAATATAGCATATACTTATTTAATTATAATTGTTGATATTATATAAATGTTATGATGGTATAAATATTAATTATTTATTCCTTCAAATGTTATTTTTTTGCTTCAAAAATCTGAGAAGGAGCGTAAATAGAAATAATTATTATTTGTGTATATATCTGATTTAGTTTGCAATCAGCATTCACCAGTTAATATCTCCCTAAGTTGGCAATAAAGGAATAGATCTCAATTTGGCAAAATTTGCCTTAAAACTCTGAATAAACTAAAGCTTTATTTTAACTTCAGAGCAAGACAGCCCCATCTTTAACACATGAAGTTTATTCTTCATTCCTGTTTAAATGATTCAGGAGCATGTTTATCCTGTTATAAGAAGGTTCAGCAAATGACCCAAGCTGACAGACCTTCATCACACACCTTCTAAGGTTTCCCCAGGTATTGCATACTCATTAGCAATTGAAGACAGAAGAGGCATCACAAGTTGAGGTGCTTGTAAGTCAGGCCTGGAAATGGCATGCATTCCTTCTAATCACTTTGTTTTAGTTGAAACTACAAATGGACACCATATCTAAAGGGATTCTGGGAAATGTAATCTAGCTGTGTGCCCAAAAGAGTAAATTATTTTGTTGTGTCTGTCATAGATTCCACCACCTGATCTTATTATGCTATCCAGAAAGAGGAACTTTATTTATAGGGAAGGAAAACCTAAAGATTGCAGTGAATGATTACATATTTTGATAAAGGTATCTGTTGAAATTGAAGGGTGCAGAGTTAGCTGCAACGTTGGACTTTGGGACCAGATTTTTTAAACAGTCAGGAAATTTGTACTGATCAATGTCATTTAGAACAGCTAGGAAAAGTTTCAGAATGTGGTACACAAAAGTGTGAGATAAAGACACCTTCTTAGTGACCTAGGAGTTGTGAGACTTTATTCCAGTTAATATACCGACAGTATTCAGCCCTAGCATGATTTTTGATTCACTATATGAAAGGAAAATTATTACAGAGAGGTGTTATAAACATAAAATTGACATAGAAAAATGTCCAGATATACAAGAGAGCAGACAGGCTCCTCAGGTGTAAATTCTCACTCAAGTTAATGAGGATTAAAGACTGAGATATTTGAACTATGAGTCTCACACAATACTTGTAAGAGTTCAATAAGTTAATAACTTAGTATGTTTTTAGAAAGAAATTGTGAAATATTTGCAATTTAAAATAGATGTTCTCATATATATCTCACGTCTATGTGAATTCTTGAAAAGTTGCACCTCAATACAATTTTTGAAAAAAAACCAAAGTGACTCACTCACTTTTGCAAACATGACCACTATGCTGTTTGTAGGAGGTATAATAAAATAAAGCTTTGAGAAAACAAAATAAAAATAAACACAGAGAAGTTCTTTATCAACTAAAATATACATTCCAAAAAAAAATGATCCAAATTCCTTACAACGTAGATATCCCTTTGTAGAAACATCTTCATTCCTTTGTGCACATAATCCAAAAGATAACAACACTGGGGATTAAGTACAGACATTTGATGCAGATCTCTGATTTTGTGTAAGTTCTTATGATCCTTAAATCACATCTGTAAAGTCATTTAATAAAATGTATTCATGTATTCATCTTAAAAAGTGCTTATTAGCACATTGCAACTTTTCAAAAGGTGTTAACTGGTATTATTACTTCTCTAAAAATCTAGTTTTCTCAAAATGAGTGATATTCATTTGGGCTGATGTAGGTCTGTTTCCTACTCCAGATTATGAAATTTTGCCTCCACTGATAATTCTGCTCAAAATTCAATGACTTGATTAATTTCATTATTAGGATTTTAAAAACATTTGCATTTTTTTTCATTTGGCAAGATGATAAAATTCTCTTTATATTTATTCTGAAGACTAATTCTAACTTAGAGGAGAAAAAATTTTTAATCTTTAGATGTATAACATTCTCTTAGATGGGTGGCCAACAACAAAGTTGCCACTGGGATTTACTTTTCTCCTGAATATGGATGAGTCTAAGACTTGTTTTAAGAAAAGAAAGTAGCAGAGTGATTGTGCCAGTTCCAGGGCTAAGCTGAAAGAATGCCTGGAAGCTCCCATTTTGGTGTTCTTTGGTTCTAAGCCGTTGAATTTTCATGTATGAATCATGGCTTCCCTATTAGAAAGACCAAATGTTGGCATCATGCAGAGAGGCCAAAGGGAAGGAGAAGGCGGTGTCTTGAAACTACATAATCTGAGAGAGGGGGAGAAAAGAATAGGGGAAAGAGAAAGGAATTATGGGACAGGAGGAAAAGGGAGGGAGTTCCTTACCCATCCCTTGTCCCAGCTAAGCCCATACCTCAGCAGATCTGACATTTGAATGCAACTACACAAAAATCCTCTAAGAAGAAAATCAGAAGAGTTGTCTAGCTGGGCCCAATTCAATGATGAATTCAGAATAAATAGAAGAAGGATGTTATCTTAAAGCACTGAATTGGAGGTGGATTGATTTGTGCTCAGATGTAACTGAAGTGAGAATTGGAACTTGGCAATAAGGAGTCAGCAAAGCCATATCAAACTGTGGTATGGACTTTTGGAGCAGCCAGTGAGAGGACAGAAGTACTCCAAGGAGAGTATTATTGGAGACTAGAGAATAAGAAAACTCTACTAGGGATTGAGTAAAAAGGATTCAAATTACTTACTGACAGGAATATTAGGGATATTTTATAGTGGAGACATTATCACCTATAGCAATTAGGAATGTTCTTAATAAGCTTAAGAATTTTGCTAAGCAAATTTTCAGTGAGACTATTTAAGTACTTATTGGCTTCTTTTTGCTATGTTGAAGTTACAGATAGAGAGGATTTGAAGCAGCAACTCTGTCATTATCAAAAAGAATCAACAAGAACTGTTTCCAATCTGGATTTTCTGGGTTGGAAAATAACGATAATAATAATAATGATAATACCTTTTCCTTCACAGTACTTACACCTGGCAGAAGGTATCCAAAATTAAAAATGGCCTCAGGAAAAATATCAAATCCAAGACAAAATCATAGATGGACTCATGAGTAAAATCAAGTCAAAGACAGGCATACAATACTTTTTATATAATTCAAAAAGACTTAAGTAGAACTTCTCAGATTTTCTCTAGTGATCTCAAAGGCTTGATTATAGACATATATTCTAGAAAAAAGAGCTTTGGAAATGCTAAACATATTTTCCTATGATTTTATGACTCTAGGTCCAAATGGAATTCAGTTTTGGAAAAATTTTTGTTGGGATGGCTTTGGTCTAATGGAGTGAAATTACAATATAAATCTAAAAGCTCCTTCAGTTTTTAAAGGAATTAGAACAACCTTTATTAAAAGAGACAGAGGCAGTACAAACTGAATATAAACCTTTGGATTCCAGAACTTCTAACTTGAGGTGGCTGACTTGAGAAAACTACCAAGATGCAGTCAACTCTTATGAAAAGATAAGAATCAAGAGTTAAAGGCCCAGATTAGAAAATCAAGCAACAAGAAGTGATATCTATCACTCAAGTGATATGGAACAGAAATAGATTCCAATCCACATACAACCTCCAGCCCAAAGTAGAGATTTAGGATGGTTCTGTGGACTTTGCTGGACTTTGCCATTACTGTGAGCTATTGCATGCTAATTCTCCAATCTCCCCACATCTTAGTCTCACATAAGCATTTTCATGTAATATCAATAACATTTATTGATTTTCTTTCTTACCAACAAATGACCCATGAAAGTAGAGAAGGCAACATGTTTCTAGTTCAAATATCTTGAAAATAAATGGAATTTTTAACCAAGGGTCCCCATTCTAGACATAATTTCAATGATGGAATTCTGAACCTCAAGCTGGAGCTTGAAGCATTGATGGGATAAAATGTTTGGGGGTCTTGAGAAAGAAGTGAATTTGTTTTACATGTGGGATGAAAGCAAATCATGAAGGAACATAGATAATATCCTATATACCAATCAATTATGCCTCCTAGTATTTGTTTTCCAATATTCACACATTTCTATAATGTCTTTCCCCATGAATCTTCACTAGTCCTGTGACTCATTTTAAGTAACCGAGTTTGTTGTAAATGATGTAGCTCTTAGTCTAAGCCTTACAAAAAGCTTGATTTCCTCTCTTGAAAAACCTGATTAAGAAGTCTTATTAACTTGATGAAAAGAACACAGAGAAAACCAACTAGAGAGGCTACACAGAAAGAGAAAATTTTTGAGACATGGTGAAAAGAACGATGACTTTCTCACTAGGGAGTCACAGTAAGATAAAGTGAAACTTGGCTCCGACTGAAGAATTATGAACAGGTAAAATGACTGTTGTTTAAATTAACACATTTTGGAGTTGGTCCTTCACAGCAATTGATAACTGGAACAAGCATCATACCTTAGAAAACCAGAGTAAGTTACATCTCCCTGGATACATTAGCCAAACGGAAAAAAATACTGAAGGGAAAAAAAAAAAAATAGATAGATGCATTTGTTTCATAAATGTCTTTGTTCATGACTATAGAATCTCAGCACTATTTTCAAATAACTATGAGATTAACTTTAATTTTAGTTTCATCAATGCAGAAAGCAAAATTCATAACCAGACATAACCATCATAATTTGCCTCTCATGAACCACCGCACTGTGTTTTTCACTCTGAAGCACATAAATTTGAAAATTAACATCAGTACCTCTTTTCTTTTACATAAAAGGAATTGTTAAGATATTTCTCTTGCAAAAAGGGCCCCATGTTAGCATCTTGTTTATAGTCCCTCCAGTTGCAAGTTAGTCTTTACTATTAGTTGAGAATATTTGTTGGTATTTGTGAGTGCTCATGCCCAAGGGACTGGGAATTAATCTGTACTTTACTGGGAATGAAGAAGACTCTCAGTGGGGGCAACAGTGTCCATTGATGGATAACTCAAAATTTCATTTTCCAAACATGGTGTACCTGATGTCATCCCCTTCTTATTATTTTTATTTCCCCTTAGTATAAAGCAGGTGTTATCAGAACAGTGTTTTCTAGATTAATTATTTGAAGACTAAGATTTCAAAGCCACAGAGGGGGCAAACATAGAAATACTCATTTTAATTCAAGAATTTATTCATTCTTCTATTCATGAACTGATGTGGTAACATCTATGGAATATCTATTCATTTCCCAACTTAAGGAAGTTAAATATGTCAGCTGTAAGCTATTGTTTAGTGATGGAACTTAGTAGAATCCATCATTCATAGACCACTGTCATCTTACAGCCATCTTCCATGTCATTTGTAAGGAAGCTGTTTCCCCAAAGCTAAGTGACTTGCTCACACTACACAATTCTTAAACTGACATTTGGAGAGTTTCCCTCTGATGTCAAAATCTGGGTTTTATTTTCACTATCCTAACCTCTCCTAATACATGAGTTAATGCCTTGAGACTTCAACGCAGCACATCTGAACTTGTAGCTTGAGGCCACAAAATTTTAAGTCTTGAATTAAGGTATATTCTTTAAACACTCATTTACCAACTGAATTCAAAATATACTGTACAGTTTTTAGAAATACAATTAGAGAGAAGTAAATATCTAAGCTATTATATACAGTTAGCTTGATTCTTTGCCTTTCTCAAGAAATTTTATAAATCACAGTTTATTCTTTTAAATTCTGTGGGTTTCAATGGCTTCAATGGCAGATCTATGTTTAATGTTCTGAGACACCTCCAGGAATGTACCCAAAAAATTCAAAAACACTTTATCACAGCACTGTTTACTGTAGCTAAACTATAAAAACAACCTAAGTGCCCTAGAACAGATGACTGGATCAAGAAGCTGTGCTGGGTATGCACAATAGAATACCGCTCAGTGATCAAAAAAGATAAACTCATGCCATTTGCAGCAACTTGGAGGTGGAGCTTGATAGGATAATGCTGTGTGAAATATGTCAGAAGAAGAAAGATAAATTTCAAATGGCGGGCCTCCCTGTGGTACCAGGGGTTAAGTTTCAACACAATGAAGCTATTAGCAGCCACCATAGCATGAGTCCAAACCCCAGCCAGGATACCAACCCACATGGCACAGCAGACCTCCTCTGTCTCATTCGCTGCTCCCCTCAGCAGTGTATTTCAGTCCATCTGCCTGTTCTGTTACCCACTCTGTCTTTGGTGAATCCACTCACCCCTGCACCTCTGGCCTGCACCCCAGGTCTTGTATACATAAATAAATAAAATAAATCTTTAAAAAATTTTAAAATGTCAAATGGTGTCATTAATATGTGGAATATAAAGTAACTAAATTAATAGTCAGATAATGACAAGCTGAAAAACTAATCCCTGATAGTTGACTGCTAAACTGAAACACCAAGGTGGAAGGGATTGAGGAGAAAGTACAAGACGGAGGGACAGAGGCATCATGGCCTGAGGTTGTGGGGCACATTCGAGTTGGAGCTGAATACACAGTGATGGTAATATCTGAAAGGATATACCGATTTTACTTCAATTAAAAACAGACAAATTTATATAAATAAGTAAATCAGTCTATCAATCAATCAATAAATCAATCTTTTGGGTCTTTGTCACATTTTCTTAACTTTGGTAAGAGCAAAATAAGAAAGACAATGATTTCTTTAGAAAATATACACTTGGAAAAATCAGATTCATAGTAACAACTACTACTAATAAGCATCAAAACATCAAAAGTGAAAAATTTAACTACTTATACCAAACATCTATGCGTTTAGAAGAATATGTTATTAGAAATATCTTTTGACAAGCGACCAAAAGTTTGGATGGATTTTGACCCATTATTTCAGAATTTCATAAAACATTCTCTGTAGAAAACTAAATTGTGGAACATTAATGTGCAATTAGGATGGTGCTAATGGTATTTTTGACACAAGGAAAGTAAAATCAGGGCCACTTTGTTGAGAGAATTGAAGGCAGTTTTAGAAAGTGAACTTCATTTATAACCTTCCCTGATTTAATCTTTAATCACATCATGTACTTTTGATCTAGATTAATAGCTCCCAAACTGCATCACACTAGACTGCATGGATAATTCTATGGCACCCTTTTTTAATCAATCCATTTGTACTTTCCAAAGGTAAAGTTACTCTATAATGAAAATTGCCATTTTGTACCTGATCTTTTGGTGTGTGCATGAACTATGTAAAATTGCAATAAAATGAAATTACAAGTTATTATTGAATCACATATCTAGAGTCTTAAAAATAAGATACTATTGTTGCAATTAATTATATTAACAGCAAGCACACAACAAATAAATTAATGATAATTAAGACAAGTCTTAATTTCAGTTACTTATAACTGAAAAACAAAGAAGTACTTCAAAAATCATTTCAATCCAAAACAATACTGATATAAATGCATCCTTTATGCATTTTCCTAAATGAAGTAGAGTCTTATTTTCCCTTCGCAACATGTGTTGAGTTTCACAAGACTGTTTAATATGCCATGACTGTTATAGTTCCTATAATATTAAAATGAAAGCCCTTAGTAAACTTGAAATGTGTCCATATTGTTTTGGGTCAACTGTTAGTGACCTTTAATAATCTACTTGATGACTTACCAATACATGTACTTTCAAAGTTATTCAGAAGTAAACGTATACACATGACAGTTGTCCAGCCAAATTTTGAATCAGAAATCCTGAGTATCACTATGGAAATTAAGTGATTAAGTTTCATGAGTAGAAAAACTAAAAAAAAAAAAAAAAAGTAGATGTATACATAGTAGTGAACATACTCCACTAAACTCTTTAAAATAGGAACTTGTGGTTTTTCAAGAGGTTCCATGTGGCCCATCAGAGAATATGTAATAATTGGGAAGGAATTATTACAGTATGTACCTTTTTCCTTACTTTTGAGTATGACATCAAACAAAGCCACTCAGTTTTCTAATCATGCTTGCTCATCAGAAAAATGGGCTAAAACTAGAAACATGATATAAAATTATGATATGATCAATACATTGGCTTTTATTCTTCATCCTTCCATATATTTTTCATTCTACCCTTCTTCCATGCATTTAGTAAGACATCTCTGTGAACAGTGTATATTCTCCATCACTTGATTCTGGGCTTTGTCACTTAAACTTGTTTTGGCCCAAGAGAGGAGGCAGAAATAACAGTGCTGAAATTTTAAGCCCATAACTTCAGGAGATATGCATATTAATATCTTGGGTTCTTTTTGATTTTTGTGATTGCCTTGAGAAAAAGTTATTCAAATGGTTATACTCTCCAGTAATATGAATCTGCTGTGCAAGAATACTCATACATTACTTTACATTGAGTATTATCCATCTACTTTGACATTCTACTTAATGAACTCATGTACAAATGCCAACTCCCTCAATAAATGAAGCTGAGTTTCTGCCTTTCATTCAATCAGTATCAATAGACAATGGAACCTTGTTAGTAAAGGAAAACATAAGTTATCTTAGGAAAATTTTGAGATAGACTCTACAGCAGGCAATGGAGCCATTTTGTTTGGTAAAACACTAAGACTGACCCATTGTGTGTGTCTGTAACTGTTTTTCATGGCATTGAATACAGATTATATACTAACTTCCCTCCAGAAATCCTACACTTTAGAAAATACTACTTTTTTTATTTCCTATAGACAACTACAAAAAATCTGTGATTTCTAATAGTATATGCATCGAGAAAACTTTGGGAATAAAAACATTTATTCTGTTGTAGCATGAAGAATGAGTATAAAAGAATTTCAATTCAGTCATAACTGCACACCCAGCTGATGTGTGACAGCAAATCCAGAATCCAGAGGTGAGATGAAAGATTAATTCATGGAGATGACAGTTTGGCAGACACACATTATTAGTGTTGCGCACAGCGGGTTTTATTTTTTGTGCCATTTATTCATAAATATTTGCTTTGGTTTCCAAGCATTTGAATAAGTCTTTTGTTCTTTTAAACTGCATGATATTAAGTAGTGCTATTTCATGTTGGATTTGGTTATGAATTAATGAGTCAACACTTCTCTTGATGGAAGGAGGTGATGCTTAGATGACCATGAGCAGGGATGCTGATGTAACTGACAGTAATTGAGGCTGAGCATCAACCTAATAACATCATGTGAATGACCCTTAGCTATCAGTTTGTGTGAAATGATTTACAGAGGGAGGAAAGCTGCTAGGTTTGGTGGCACTTATGATTTTATGAAATGGGCAGGAAATAGAAGGAATGTCACAACTCTTCAGGTCTAAAGGGTTAAGCACCTCAAGATAATGAATACAAAGAGAGACACTTTACTGGAAACTCCAAGATACAAGGACCACAGCCAGAGGAGCATCATTTCTCAAGGAGCAAAATGAGACCTGGAAGCAGGATCCTTGCCATGCAGGCGACATTAAGAGATGGCACCTGTGGTGCTGGTGTGAATCTTTGGCAGTTAGGAATCAGCACTGGTGGAGAAACACAGTAGGCTAGGTACAGGGGAAGGCAGGATGCAACAACAGGGTGGGAGTGTAGGAAATTGACTGAGAAAACTGTTAGTGAGATTTTTATCAAAAAATCTCCAAGGACACTCAGAAGTCACTATTTAAGAATCTGAGTTATGCACCAAATGCTTTTCCACTACACAGGTAGGGCATTGTAAAATGTGTGACTGGTGTGAGCTCATTTGTACTCACAGCTGGTAAAGCCCAGGGAAACAGGTCCCTGCCTTCAAAGGGCACACCATATAATGGAATGACAGAATAATATACAGGAAAAGATAACATAATGTGAATGTTCCATGACAGATAGAGACAACAGTTGCTCTGGGATTAGAGAGAAGAGATAATTATGAACAAACCTTCGAGACTGGCTTTCATTTTACATGCTGCATGCAATGCATATCTTAATAGCTGTCTTGGGAATGCTGCATTCCTTTTTCTCCCTCTGGAGTTCTGTAACCTGTCTATGTGTTCCTAGAGCATCCTGTACTATTGTAGTAAATGTTGCATGTGCTTGTGTGTTTTCTTGCCTATCTAGCCTTAGGCTGCAAGCTCTCCCATTTAAAAGATTAGTTCTTTATTGTTGAAATCTGATTTTTTTGTAGTAAACAGTAGATATTGTTAATTTCCACGCACTTAATATCTAAAAATTATAAATGAACCCTAATAAAAATAACCTAAGTAAACCAGTTTTTACAAGTACTTATCTAAAGACTATCAATGAAATGACTGTTCGACCCAGAAATGTTGATAGACTGTAGCTGACCTATAGATTTCAGATATTGTTCAACATGACTGTCTATTTCACAGTTGAATTCTACAGTCTGAATTGCAAGACCCCTGATCTAAGCAATTCACCACCTTCTATCTATAGTCCAATAAAACTAGCTGGATAAATTTCTGTGAGAGCAACTGTGAGATGATGGGAGCCCTAATTTTCTATACTTGTAGACCCCAAAGTTTGCATAAAGGACTGAGGGCCTGCTGGGAAATAGCACACTGAAAATTTCCCTTCATGCCAGGATGCCCAATTATTCTTCATTTTAAATGTCCTTAATGCCTGGAATTGACATTTTCATGCAAACTCATCAGGGATACTATTTAGGGCAAAAGAAAAATAGAAGTATAATGTAGGCTCAAATTTCTTTACAAAGCTATTCATTCTCTTTTGTTACTTAGAGGCCCTGTCAGTGTGTGATCTCAAAATAACCCAAGTATACCACAGCCATAAATCTAACTCTGCCAGACCACTAACTTCACGGGTACCCCTCATCAGAAGCCATATTCTACCCAAACTTGGGAAGTCCAATTACATTTGCCTTCAATAATGATAGAGAAAATGAAGTGACAATAGATGTTATTGACTAATCTGATCTGAAATTTACATCTTAGAAAGTAAGGTTTGAAAAGCATACTGAATTCTTATAATCTCTTCTCATGATGCAGAGATGTAATATAATCTCATGATGCAGAGATGTAATTAAAGGATTTTATATGTCTCTCCAAAAGGAGACATTCTTTTTTTTTAAGATCTTTTTTTAAAAAGATTTATTTATTCATACAAGAGCTGGGGTACAGGCCAGAGGTATGAGGGGTGAGAGGAGGCACCAGACAGAGTAGGGAGCAGAACAGGCAGATGGACTGAAGCACACTGCTGAGGGGAGCAGCGGGCAAGACAGGAGAGGTGTGCTGCATCATGTGGAACCCCTCCCTGGTGGGATTGAACTCATGCTGCAGAGGCTGTGGATTAACTGCTTGCATTTAATTTAACGTGTTACAATGCTGTGCCTTAACTGCTTGCATCACCAGGGAGGCCACTGTTTTAGCATTCTAGGAGTTTAAAACCTCCTAGGAGTTCTTCTTTGGGAGTTCCCAGTTTTTAACTTTTAAGTTACTCAGCTGATGGCCCTGATCACATTCTTTTCCAAAGAAGAAATTTAAAGAAATGGCCTTGTGATGAGCATATTTTGTTTAATAATCTATAACTCTAACTTACATGACTTTAATTGACTAGGTCAGTCTTTCCTCCACTTGTGCACAATGCTGATGATTTTCTCACTTATCCACTGGCCTCTGTATGACCTAGTATCCTTTTATATAAACCTTTTGTAGGCTTCTGATAGTACAATGCATTTCCTAACAATTAAACCACAAGAATATCTAGGACAAATTTAATAGCCATCAATGGCCATGATATTTCTATTTTTTTTAAGTTATGACACATTTTTAGAGTACAGCACCCTCAAGTGAGCCAAAGTGTTGCCTTGGTGCCCATTTAGCAATAGGAAAGTCTCCTTTAGAGTGTTTTTTCTATGTCAAACAATGATGCTTATTGTTCCTTAGCATGTTGAATCCAGGTGTTCACCAGGTAGAGATAAACAAGTGTCCTTTATCCTTGACAAAGCTCTTAGATTTACAAATTGTGTTCACTTCTTTAATTTGTCAGTATTAATGTCAAAAATCATCTGTAGAATTTACAGAAAAGTCCCCCCTTGAGCCTATCAAAGATAAAGCACTCAAAAATGTCAAACCTCATTTTGCAAGTTTGCTATCTGAATACTGGTGATGGGAGCAAAGTTGGAAAAGGGAGGAGGTAGGAATGATTAAGTGGGCCAAGGACAGGAACCTTGGAAGTAAGTGAAAACAGATGGGATTTATGGCTTAGCATTCTCATTTTAAGTGTCACTGCTGGTCAGTGATTTGTTTCTGTATCACATAATATTTTTTATTGATAACCAGCTAGAGATTTAGGTAACTCAAAGATTCCCAGAAGGGAGAAGAACAGAGAGTACATATAAAAACTGGTGAAATCTGAATAAGGTCTGTATTTGAGTTAATATAATTGTACCAATGTCAATTTCCTGGCCTTGACAGTGTATTATGTTTATGTAGCATATTATCAAAGGGAAAGCAGGATGAATTCTATATGCCAGAACAATCTGTACTATTTGTTTTAACCTATTTAAGATAACCACTATGAAAAATAAAATAATACAGAAAATTAAGAAAAATGGTCCACCCTAAAAGGTAAGATTAGCCAGCCATTTAATCTTTGAAATCACTGAACAACAAAGTGAATGAAGAATAGCAGAAATGCATCCTTTTTTCATTTTTTAAATCTATCTGAATGTTTTAGGTTGACAATATAGAACTTGCATTACATTAGTCATTGCCATCCCAATCTGTGGTACCAGATTTGACAACACTGTTAATGAGAAATTAGTACCCTTAATTTAAATCCTATCTTACTTTTTTTGATATTTGCATCAATTTTTATTGTAATTCAGGGCATGATTTAACAACTCTTTCAGAATTCACCATTCTTATTTTGTGGCCAACAAGCAGGTCTTCAGATTAGCCGAGGTCTTTCTTGAGAGCATATGCATTGCTTTTGTAAAAAATTTGACAAAGGTGACAGCCTTGACGATTATAAGACTTTTAACTAGGTTTGACAACTGCCAATCTTCACAATACCAAAATATGTTGTCATTAGATATGCAATGTCTTATGCACTTTAGAAAGTCAGATTTTTCCTTATTTCTAAACTCACTTAAGTTTCATATAGGCCAGCATTCTATCACACATGGCCTGATGTCTGAACTCTTCTCACATCCAACAACACACACCACACTACAGAAGGCAACACACATACACACACAGAGAATTTTTCTTTTACTTTTTTTTTCTTTTTTTTTATAGTCCAAAGAAATTCTTGGACTAGGAGATGTGTAACTAATGAGAGACAGTTATCTGTTTCTTCACACTAGGGATGCTTGAAATGTTGTACTGACATTTTTCTAAGATTCTTGTTCATTGTCTTTTAAATTGCAATGTCATATTCAAAAAAGCAAAGGGACAGAAGTTTCCCTCTCGTGGATATTTTGTAGTTTTCTCAGAGTTGAGATTTCTATTTAGCTTTTTTAACTGGAGTTTATAATGCTGTGCTGTCTTCACTATATTCACAAATACTTCTTGAGCACATACTATGCATTCTCTGCAGCTTCTAAGATGAATAGAACATATTCCCACTCTATTCTAAAAGAAAGTCAGATTTTCTGTTATTTTACTAAGGAATTAATAGCTAAAAATATAATAATATGTTTTGCTCACCTGGGAATTATAGTACATTGTTCCATATAAAAATAATATAACCATTATCTTACATTTGTTTATCCCTTGCCCTCCATTTTCTTTTTGAAAATGATTCCTTTGATTTATACTTACTCAATTTTTTAAAGATTTATTTATTTATGCACACCAGAACTGGGGTGTAGATCAGAGGTTCAGAGGACAAGGGGATTCACTAGAGACAGAGAGGGGAGCAGAGCAGGCGGATCCACAGAAAGACACTGCTGAGGGGAGTAGTGGGTGATACAGGAGAGGTTTGCTGAACCATGTCTGTTAGCTCCCTGGCCAAGGACCGAACTCATATTGCAATGGCTGACAATAGCTTGATAGCACTGTCTTTAATTCTTGTACCACCAGGGAAGCCCCTACACTTATTCAATTTTCATAACAATTCTTCTAGGAATTTGGAATAGTCCCTTGAAAGATGATATAATTGAACTTGAGAGAGAGTATGATCTGTTATTTTTTAATACAAACAGCCAATGCTGGAATCAAAAAATTGATCCAGATGCCTTCAGCCTTACGCACCCACCACTGGACTATGGACATTGGGAGCGGATCAATGATGGATGCCAGTGATTTAGAACAATGGGTCCTCTCTTTGGCAACTGATGCCACAGACTAAACATTCCTAATTAAGATGTTGTCCATTTTACCTAGGGGAAAAGTTTTGGCCAGAAAATAGCATGTCATAAATATAAGAAACTACTAGAAATATGAGAAAGAATAGTTTCAAGTGAAAGTATCCTTCCATGATTAAGAACATAATTCAACCTACTCCTCAAGCTGATTTATGGGTCCACTATACTGGGCTGGTTGGTAATTCAGTCCTTAGTGACGTGTACATTCTATTGGCCAAATAGGAAACTGCATTTTTAAAGCTGTAAATTGAGCTCATACATTCAATGAATGTATCATTTATTCCACCAAAATTCATCACTTTTTCCAGTGAGGAAGATTTACTAAAATGTAATCATATATGTTCACCGTTTTATTTCTCAATCCCAGTCTCCAACATGTAAATATATGAACACTCGTATATGAACCTGATCCCATCTTTTATTTTTTGTAAGAAATCTGTTTTATTGTACTCCCTTAGGAAAAGATAAAAGAGAATATTTTCAAGATGATATCTAAATTAACCCCCTTTGCTTTCATTGCAGATCCTGCATTCTATATCTCTCTCCTCATATTTCCTGCCCTTAGTTTCTTTCAACTGTCCACTTTTTTTTTAAATGTCTCCCGTGGGTAGTATATCAGTGGCAATACATATGAATCTATTTCACTATATTTTCATAAAATTCTCCCACGAAAATAATTAATATAAAATACTCAACCGATTATGGATTTTTTTCCTAAAATAATATCCACATTGTGTTCTAAATTGTGCACAATATTATGAGTTGACCAGTCAGCTCTATATTCAGAGCACTAAAAGAGACATCTTTCTTTTTCTTTTATGAGCACAATCACAAAAAATACCTGACATTAAAGAAGATTCCAAAGGAAATCCACAGTTGAAGAAAAAGGAGTGCCGAACTACTTCAAACTAAAAGTCTTGACCTTGTTCTTTGAAATTTCCATAGGAATTTAGGGTCACGGTCCTAAATCAGAGAAGTTTATCTGTCTTTGCTTCTTTCCATATGGAGGGCAGAGCATCTCCTGTATGTCATAATGTTAGAACAACCGGAAATCTCCTCCAGAAGGAAGCCTGTGTCTTCTCAGCGCCACGGTCCAGGACTTAACGCATGCCCAGTTGCTCCTTCACCGACCAGCAGCTAGGAAGGCAATCGCTGAATGAACTATGGTATTGTTTCTCATGGCAACAGATGCAGTGGGCCGCTGCTTGGTAAAATGAGCTGTGAATTTTCCAGGCAGGGCACAGACTCTGTAAGAGAGCCACAGACCTTTGGCGATGAAGCTATCTGTCCCTAAGCACTTCCTTCCCCCATCATCAGGTAGGTTGACACAATCCTGCATACTTCTGGGAAGGTCTCATCTGTCCCAGATAGGCATGTTCCCTATGACCTTCAAAGAAAGACAGAGAAGCAGTTCTTAAACATCTGTGCCCTGTTCCTTACTCAGAGCACCAGGCCCCTCATCTGCCAGGCCTCCCTTTTCTTCCTCTGCAGGGGATTGAGAGAAAAGGAAAACCTTCATTTTTATTAGCACTTCTTTATTTGGCTTTTTTAAAATATGGTTCTTTTTATGATGTCTGGTACTTATTCACTTTAGTTTGCCTCCTGTAAAATGACAAAATGCATTAAGTTGCTCTATTCCCTTTGTTGTTTGAGCAGTAACATTCCTTAGATTTCATGTGGCAGTTTCTAGGCATTTATGATAGAGAAGAAAAATATTAGCAATAATGAATAGAGCTATAAATCATGGTGGCTGCACTACCTTGGCATTTTTGTTCCTTAAGCTTAAATCCACAAGTTTTCCGGAAACTGAGGACTTGTGAGGCCCTGGAGTCAAGAGTCATTGGCTACCGCTGAGTTGGGAGAAGAGGTGAAGGTTTAAAGATGGAAGTGAGAGAGAGTCTGAAGCTGTTTTTTGATTCTCAGTCTCTATAGAAAAAATTGAATCTATTTATACGTGTTTCAAAACATGTAGACCAATAAACCAGAACCCTTCCCCCACTCCCCTATCCCCCCACCCCCATGCCCTGGGATGATCTGCTTAGAGACTTCTATACGTAATTCAAAATGAAATACTTCCCTTTCTCTTCCAGGAGTTGAGGGCAGAAATATTGTGAAATATTAAACTTGTTTCAGGCATAAAAAGAAGACTAACATTAGCCTAAGAAGTCATGGCATCAACGTTCTTCTGTTCTTTCTTGGTGTCTTTGTGAATGATGCATGGAAGGAAATTACCCTGCTCTTAATGGATGATGATTAAAGAAATTCAGGGTTATAAAAGGAGATGTCTTTCCAGAGCAAAAGAATAAATGCAAGGATGTTGTCCCAGGACTTATAAGGGTAAAGTCTGTTCTACTGCAATATTCCTCCTTAGAAAGATGCTAATTAAAAAACTCATGATTTTGCTTACTGTTAACCCACCATCTTCGAGTTCATAAGGGATATTGCACTGGACAAGAGATTTTTTTTTTAATGTTGTAAGAAATGTAGTTATTCAAAGGCTTGGATGAGCACAAATCAATCCCAGAAGAACACTAATCTTTGCCAAAAAGGGAGGTAAAGTAATCTCCCAGTGGCATTTTCTGAGTTTTCATAGCTCTGAAATTCCTAAAGGGGTTGAAAGGATGGATCTTTGTTTTATTGTAGACAGATGGACTGGGAAGGGCCAACAGAATCCATTAAAATCAATAGTTAGCAGAGACTGAGATGCCTACAGCAGTGTAAATATTCTGCCAACAAGGGAAGCTACATAAGTCTTGTTCAACAATCCTTTTGCTTTAAAATGACTCATTTGTTAAGCTCTGAAGGAGAATAGGAAGAAACTTAGCTAAGAAAAGGAAAGAAAATACAATCGTTGTCCTCCTGCCATATTGAATGTAAAGTTATCATTTGATTTTCTGACACTCAATAACATGGCCCATAGAAAGACCAATGGTCTGTTTGCAGCTAATGTTCATGATACACATGTTAAAAGCAAAGGCAGCTCCCAACTAAGTGTCTAGTGACCAGAGGAGACCATCGTCCATGACATTGGCCACTTGTTTCCAAGGAAACATGGTTTTATCAAGTGTCCTGCATTTTTTTCCCCGAAACAGAAGTCAAAGCATCATTTATATTTGTGCACATATATGTGACTGGAAAGGGTAGAAAGAAAGAAATGAGTCATCTCTCTTCCTCTTTTATAGTTTACCATATGTTAAAATAGGAACTTTGTTTCCCACATATGACTTTCTCAGAATGCTAGATGGAAAATGGAAACCAAAGGTCTACCAAGCTCATGACTTATGGAAGTCCACTATTATAACAATATTGTAATCACCAGCTAAGATTGTGACACTGATCCATTGTACACCCTTCTCCCTCACACTAACCTGGCGCCACTTACCATGGTAGTAACTCCTTCTATGTCACATCTAGAAAGAGAAAAAGGAGTAAGGATGGACAGAAAAGCAAGTGTTGTCTATCTGACATCATCTGGGTGCTACTTGGTACTCTACTCCCACTTGGGTTCTCTCTCTGGTGAACAAGAGAACCAACTAGATTGGTAACTAAGGAGGATAACTATTTAAGGGGAACAAGCTCACTGTCAAGGAGGGTTAACCTATTAGGCATCTCTCTGGCCACCTACAGTCCTGTTCTTAATAATCTCTTGGCAGAAAGTGATTTCAATGAAATTTGAGTCTCATTTAAAATTAAAAAAAAATTAAAATAAAAAAAAATCAGAGCAAATGCCAAACTAGATGGGAAACTGGGACAATGGACATGATTGGGCCTGTCTCAGTCAAATTGGGAAATAGCTTCAGCTTAATAACATGGAATCCTGATTTTACAGGCATGACCATCTGAATCTCTGGGGAAAAGACATCCTTCTCAAATCTCCCCTGATTAGTTCTCACTAACTACTTAGATTGAAGGTACATCAGTCCCTCCTCATCCATCGTTTTGTTTTCTATTATCTGCAGGTAACTAAGATTTTAAAATATTGAATACAGATATATTACTATTGTAATCAAGAAGAAAACATACAGAAAACACTGCAGGACCTCCCTGGTGGTGCAAAGCGTTAAGGGGTAGCACTATGAAGCAATCCACAGCCACTGCAGCACAAGTTTGATCCCCAGCCAGGTAGTGACACACATGGCACAGCAGATCTCCCCTGTCTCATCTGCTATTCCCCTTAGCAGTGTATTTCAGTTGATCTGTCTGTTCTGCTCCCCACACTGTCTCTGGTGAATCCTCTCACCCCCCACACCTCTAGCTTGTACCTCAGTACTTGTATGCATAAATAAATAAATCTTTTAAAAAAACCAAAAAATACCATGTACACATGTACACAGAGAAAAAAGCTGGAAAAATAAAGTAATGGGTTAAAGAGACTGACGAAGAAGGCAAACACTATATTAAAAGCTTTCAAATTGCAAAATATATCCACTTGGATGTTTTCAAATTACCTATAGTTATTGAATTACTTAACATATTTATTTAGAGTCATCTGAATCCATCTTAAATTTTGTATATTTATAGTATAGGTAAATATTTATCAACAATTTATATGAATGTGAATTAGCTTAATCTGATTGTATTTTATAGCACCTGCTGTAAGAAGACTTGAAAAGAGATGTTTGACCTAAGTAGGAGGCAATGAAATGGTGTTAAAAATGTGGGCTTGTGATAACACACTCTGAATTCTTTCCACTATGCCAGAACAACACATAATAAAAGAAAAAGATGATAAGTAGCTATTTTAAGCTTTGCTTTTGATTGACAGTAAAGTTATATTATAATTTATGTCTACTAAAATTTATAATTTGACAATCTGATTAATCAAATGGGTGACCTGAATTTTCCAAAAGACCTGCTTGATGAATAATATTGAAAATTGTCATAGTCAAATATTTCTGGTACATTAATAAAACTTGTTACTTTTTTTTCTATTCAGTAATTCAACTGGTGGTTCCTAGCAGTTGCTCATTGGACTTGACTTTTGTACTATTAGTTTTAGCATTTACTCCCCCCCCCCCACACACACACATACATGCATGTCCATGCAACCCCCACATATAAAATTGCATGAATTTGTTATAAATCAATATTTCATAATAGATTCAGAAGGCACTGTCCAAAAAATAAAGGCCTATTTCAAGTGAATTGGAAATGTTTATTTCTTGACTGTACAAGTATTTAACTGGGATAATGTAGAAATGATTTAAATGACACAATATGATTCAACTGGGGATCTATTTATAGCTTTTTACAACCTGAGGACAAAGGATTATCTCTAAATTTTTATTTGCTTATTTCTTTGGGGAATAAGACATGAAATCAGTATCAAATATACTATTTATGTCATTTCTCAAAACCTGGCTGGAGAGAACTGCTTTCTCCCACAATGAGTAATGCCCAAGTCCCAGCAGTGGTACTTTGCAGCCCCCCAAAATGCACATGAGAAAATATGCAAGTAAGTCAACTTCATCCTGAGCAAGTTCCTTTTCTTCTGAATAGTTTTTGATCATTGTGTTCATCCCAAGCACATATATCAAATTTTCCCTAAACAAGAGGGGTTTTCTCTGATGCTATTCACTCCGTGCCCTGCATAAGTGTTCCCAGAAAAAACAGTGACCTGTTAATTATGAGTGATTGCTTTTCCCATCCCAGGGTGATTGAGGGATAATTTCAACTAAGTATTCATAGTCAGGAATCATCAAGTGATTGCTCTCCAGATTAATCTCTCTGGGCCCAGGGGCTGCGTGGTTGTGGTTGGAACATGGCACTGCATTCTATCTGTCCTATTCAGCACCAATAGGGAGACCTTATTTGCTAAACCATTTTAATTCCTTCTGCACAATTTAATTATGCTTCAGTGCAAAACCACCTGTGACCTTGGATTTAGTAATGAAATCCACTCCCAGGTCACCACTGCAGAATAGTCTATTTGGTAAAGATGGTGGGAAATAAGAATCTTAAATATTGCTCATAACTGGAGGAGCCCTGCTCTTTTTGACTTGTTTCCTTTAATTTTGTTTGTGGGAATTTGGCTATTTTCTAGAGGAGATTTTGTATAGGAAGTACCGCCACTGGAAGATCTGAATAAGACTTGAGATGATTCATGACTGCCTCTGAGAAAACACATGAAAATGTTTCTTTCCCCCTACACACTTTGTATGTAGCAGAGGGTATTTTTAAAATTAAAATCCTATGTTTCTCTCTCTGATAAGTAAGAGAAACATAATACCAGGTAATTATTGCTATTTTTGTATAAATCTAGTCCGTCTGATATTCCAGTATTAACTGAAGGTATTATTTAGTTTGTAAGAACTTTTAAAAGCCTGTTTCATATTTGACAAATTCTGTTTGATCAAGGTATGGAATGCTGATTGGACAAGATTCTCAGAGATTTTTAGATTTCCAAGTATGCATTTTAACAAAACTGTATTTTCCATGATGCTACACCTTCTGTTATATATCCTTACCCCAAATGTCACTACTTTGGGAAGTGATAGTTTTCCTCCAAGCAATAATTATGCATCCACCTGACATACTTACTATGCTGACCATTTAGCAACAGCCCTTGGCCTTTCCCATAAAATACATACTAGCACATTTTGCTGACTTGTAAGATGCATATTTTTATTTTTTAGATCAAATTTTATTAGTGCTTTTGGTCATACCATTTATGATGCATATTTATTTTGACACATTTCACATCTCTGAAATATGACTATCATAAAAATCAGTAACATCTTATCATCCCATTTTCTAGGTAGCAATTAGGGTATAATTGTCAATGACCCTGTTGGGAAAACTTGGTTTTATAGTTCTTCATGTGGTATTTTCTTGTCCACCCAAACGAGTTAAAGAGATTTAATAAATGTAAAGTCAAAAAAAAAAAATCAAAGATTGCAAAGCTAAAGTTTGTAATTTAATTGGTGGCATTTTTTATCTTAGCAATGCATAAAATAACATGCCAAATAATCATTGTTATCAAACATTTGATTGAACATGCTAATACTATCACTTTCTCTTTGTTAAATTGTTCAATCTTTGTCTGACTTCAAAACTGATCAGGTTTTGCATCCTCCATCAGGTCTTTCCCATTATAGTAGCTGCTTTCCCTTACCCCCATTTCCTAGTCACCAATAGAGTTGTGTGTTCCACTCAGGATGGCTGATTATATTTAATTTAATTTGGTACCCTGTTACTTAACAGTTCTCTATAATTCTTATGTCAAGAATCATGAAATGTAGGGGGAAAAGGATCAGAGTCAATTATAATAGTGTAAATGTTTCAATACACAACAAGGAAATGAAAACCAATGGAGTCTGTGTTAGTGACAGGTCTGAGTTTGTGTGACGACATCGCAAGTCTGATACAAACCCCAAATTGAACATGATTCTTGACTTTTTAAGAGTTTATGAACTAGGGATCTGATAGTTTGTCCCCATTTTTTTTTTTTTTTTTTTTTTTTGGCCAGTGTTCTAACAAGTATACCAAGCCTCTTCTTTTGTCCTTGAGAAAGATTTCATGGGTCTGCTACTATGGCTTCCCCAGTGTCTAATTCTGTACTAAATCGACATTGAATGCTCTCTGAGTTAAATTAAACTGTAAAAGAAAGTTAAAATCTCTTTAAATTGCAGGCATGGGTGACGTTTATAATGCGTCAAACCCTAAGTAACCTATTTCAGTACTATCTGTCTTCTTAGCCTGTGTGCCAAAAAATGAATGACACAGAACCAAGAAGCATAGCAAATGAGATCCTCAATTCTAGTGTGAATGAAATCACCAGGACTCTGTGAATGTGCTTAGACATGAGATTCTCTTGGTAAGAAAATTGCAACATTGTTAACTTTTTCAACTACATTCCTATCGATTCCCTCCTTGTTTTGAAAAAAATGATAACAACATTTCTTAAGGATGCAAAGAAGCATCATAGAGGACTAATTATAATGAGATTTAAAAGGACGACAGAAAAAAAAAAAAAGGACGACAGAAAATAGTGATAATAAAAAGAAGAAACAAACACTAAGAAGAAAACACTGACATTGTTTGTGATATTCAAAATTTTCTTCTTTTTAGAATTTTTGGAGACATGATTTTCAAGATAAAATATCAAAAAATAAACAATTTCTCCCAACCCTCCCAATCCCAACTGAAGTTTACTGTGTTGTAAGTGATGATTGGCCTTCAAGTTTCATTCAGTTGGAAGCTGCAGCATTGTATTCAGTGGTACTCACTAAAATTGGACACAGTCTAATAATTTTAGAGGGTTTTCCTTACCAAGCAGAAAAAGACACATCCAGGTTTAGGAATTTTCTCCAGTGGAATAAGAAAAGTTAAAATGTAAATATACCAGGTTTTAGTAGTATGTTAAGCATTTATCCACTATTTATATCTCAGAGAGATCTTTGTTAATCAGATATTGCTTGACGGGCACAGCTCAGTAAATATACCTTTCCAGGATACACCTGCTAGATGTTGCCTCTTAGAAAAGAAATACAGCAAATGATAGAGTGAACAGGGGAGAGATGATAAATGGGTGAGTGTACTTTAAGGCATCAAGATAACTTTAATCTGACCCAATAAGTAGCAAGAAACAAATGCTAAAAGGTCCTTAATTTACATTTAGTTTTTCAAAATATGAAGTGCACAAGCAAAATGGAATACATATTAAACCTGTGGGAAGGCATGAAGTTGGAGGGAACATTGATGATATAGGAAAGGAGTCTAAAAATGAGGATAGAAGACAGAGCTGGGAGAGATTTAGATGCTATCTTTATGTGGCTATGAATTTGATTTTGACTGGTGACTTTATTGAATTAATTCAGTTAACTTGAAAGCAATGATTTTCCCTTTTGAATAACCCTTTCCAATGTAGAGTTAACTCAAATATCCAAAAATCTTTCTAGACCAACTAGTTGAAAATCAATGAGATTTTGTATTAGACAGCAGAGTGATACTTGGGTCTTTGGACAGACTGGTTCTCAGGTCTTTGATCTCAAAGTGGGAGGGATATCACTCCCCTGGTTCCTAGTGTGGGAAGGAACCCCACACTAGGAACATTTCTAGGACACAAGGAGTAAGGATTCTCCAGTTGCCTTAGTCCGGTCCTGAGGTCAAGCTGAGGTCACATACTTTCCATGATCTCCTCCAACCGTTACGTAAAATAAAAATTGTCACTTCTGTTACAAAGGCTAAAATTTTTAAGTAATTCAACCCAGATAACAATTATTTTTTATTTCATGCAAGTAGGCTAGCATAAGTCACTCATGGTTGAGAAGATACTCTAACACTATCACAGGCCCAATTAACATTTGTCTTGTCACTTTGTTGGACTTATTTATAGTTCTTTCCCTTCCATAAAGAAAAAAAACATATTATATAAAGTAAAAGAGATATTCATCATTAATATATTTTGCATACATGAACCATCTCTAGGCCCTTGGCTGCACTGTCCTCATCCGTAACCCTTGCATGTCAAAACTAGCAGGCAAGTGGAAAGATCAGGTCATGTGTTCTTTCTTTAAATACTTAAGAAATTACACCTATACTTTCATTTTATGGAAAAGTCACAGAGGCATTTGAGGAACACTAGGAGACTCTGCTACATTTTCTGTAATTAATATAGTGTTTAGCTTATCTATCTTCACTGCTTATAATTTAATTATTAGCTCTGTGATAATCTAATTTCGTCCTTGATTTGCTTCCTTACTAATGCAAGTGCATTTCTGCTTTAGTTTTCTAGGTCTACTGTGACAAATTACTACAAACTTGGTGGCTTAAAATAACAGAAATTGATTCTATCATAGTCATGAACCCAGAAGTAGCTTCTGGTGGATCCTGGCAGTTTTTTGCACCACTAATTTGTAGCTGGGTATCTCCAACGTCTGCCTTCATCTTTACAAGACCTTATTTCTTGTTTCTCTATATCTGCAACTACATCTGCTTTTCCCCTTTGTTTTGCTTTTTTTTTTTTTTTTTTTTTTTTTTTTTTTTCTNTCTGCTTTTCCCCTTTGTTTTGCTTTTTTTTTTTTTTTTTTTTTTTGTCTTTCTGCTGTCACTTACTAGGACACTCATTATGGGACTTTAAGTACATACTCATCCAAAGTGAAATTTGACTCATCTTCATTATATCTTCAAAGACCCTTATGACAACTAATAAGGAAACATCCTGAGATTCTGGGTGCACAAACCTTGGGTATCATACTATTGTTATCATATTAAGCTATGTTCCTTTCTTTAACTGGTGAAGGTTATTCAAGATTTTAAAATATTTGGTTTTATTTCATCAGGTACTATGAGAATGACATCATAATATGCCCTTGATCATTCTATAATTTTACACTTGATGACCATGAACTAGAGGAGGGAATAGTAACTGGAATCCAATGGATAATGTCCTTGGAAATCCATTATATCCCAAAGTAATCAAAATTCCTTCCTAAAGTTCACCTTCCTTGGTGTTCATATGTTTTTTCAGAAAACATTCATAGGCACCATTTTCTGAGACCAAACAATGGTATAAAAGAAGCTGATGAGTTCAAAGTTCCCAGTTCATGTTTACAATGAACTCACTCCAGATATTAATTAAACATTTTTTCTGCTAAATACAAAGTTACAAAATAATATTTCTGGCAATCTTAAAATATAATTTCTTCTTAATGCTGTGTCTGGTCCAAACTAAAGAATTAACAATTATGTTGCTATATTAAAATCAAATGCACTTAAGGTTTAACATAAACTATTTCAAGGAAACTGAAGGAATTGTGACTATATTGCTATACAAATTATAAACCAAACTGTTAATATTAAAAATATATGAGAAAACGGGGCCTCCCTCGTGGCACAGTGCGTTAAGCAACGCACTATGAAGCAAACCGCAGCCACTGCAGCACAAGTTCGAGCCCTGCTGCCGGCCAGGGAGGGGACCCACATGGCCCAGCAGACCTCTCCTGCTGTGCCCACTGCTCCCCTCAGCAGTGTACTTCCATTGATCTGCCTGTTCTGCTCCCAGCTCTCTGTGATGAACCTCTCATCCCCCCACATACCTCTGGCCTGTACCCCAGTGCTTGTATGCATAAATAAATAAATCTAAAAAATATATACATGAGAAAATGAATGCATTTTTAAAACTGTATGTATGTAAATAACATCATTTTATAAGGGAAAATGATGCAGCCAACTCTTCAATAATGTAAAGCATAAAGCACAATAGCATGGATTTTAAAAATACCATAAATAAAAAAAAGAAACAGGGGAAATCTCACTTTCAAGTGAAACTCAATAGTGCTGAAATCAAGCATGTGGAAACAGTTGTCAACAAATTTCTGAAGAAGGGAATTTGAAGGTCAAAACAATCAACACAGGGCTAAGCAAAGTGGGAATGGAAGATAGCATTGGCTGAATAACAATGCAAACTTTGCTTTATTTAGATCACTGTCCCCACATTATCAAAGGAATTTGGATTATTTTCTATTTCTTGCAAGATCTCCTAAAATTATAACTATCTAAAAGTGACATGCCTTTATATTCTTTCTGAACTTCTGCATTTTTCTTGGGCACTAATAACAAATAGAACACTGCAACTCATTGTTAAATTACTGTTTTCTCAAATTTTCTAGAGTGGTGGGTAAGATCTTGGAATATAGGATTTGATAGACTGGGTCAAGTTAAGGTACACAGCCAAATAAACAGGTGTTTTTATTTAAGTCAGCTCCTCTCACCATCTGACTATTTCCTCAGAAGTAAACTGATAAGATAACATTATCTCTTAGAGTTGTTGTAAGGATAACATTTGGTAGATAAAATTAAGTGCTTTTTATAGAGCCAGACACATGCTAAGCACTCTATAAAAATATGCTATTTAAATTATCCACTCTCACATCTTCGAAATGTAGGTGCTTGGTAGCTTTTGATTATGGTGAGGTTTCTACCACATCATCTTAATGAGAAAACACTGGCAGCCAGAGGGTATTTCTAAAGAGTTTAAAAATAGTTCAGAAACCATGAAAGCTAAAGGTGTTAAACACCCTATCACACTTGGCTTCTGCAATAAAAGCCCTGACAAACTAGACATTACCCAGGGGTCCTGAAAAAGTAGTTAATTTGCAAATACAGTTTAATGACAAATAGATCAGTTACTGAATCACTTTTCTTTTGGGTAATAAATTGCCCTTTAATTATTCTACTTTTGATATTTGCATATGTTTATTATCCAAAGACAAGAAGTTAGGATTTAAGTATAATTTTAAAAGCAACATTATAGATAAGAAAAATGTGCTGCAACATTAACCATGGAAGATTCTGGATTTGGCAAACAAGAGTCTTCTATGAAAGCAAAGCATTTCCAAATTCGTCAGGAAAATGAAGGTAAGGATCAGTGGTGTTAGTTACAAGGAGTTTTTTGAGGAAGGAAAACTTAGTAGAGTTAGATTAGAAGAAGGAATGATACTATAGGACAGCACTTCCTACTGTGAAGAATTTGAATGGAACACTATTTCCCTCAGGGCATCTGCTTCTAGAGTGGTTTCTGGCAGCAACCATCTTTATCAAACTCTGAATGTACTTGTGCACCTACTACTCTTGCCACTCCCCACACTTCCTTTCTGACTTTTGTGTTCTTTGACTCACCAATTCTGTCCACTTAGAAGGGATGACAGCTTAGAAACCCCCTTACTTTAAGTTGAGAACTCAGTGAACTATTCCCCTAGGATTTGCTCATTTTGTAAAGAAAGAAGGAAGGGAATAAAGGTGACTGGAAAACATTACTACAGAAGAATCATTCTTACGGTGAATTTCAGATCACAAAACAAAATGCACAAAGGGGAAATGTGGAAAGTAACATGATAATATGCATCACATCACATTATTTAATTAGTTTTGATCATAAATACAAATATATAGCAGAAATAGTGCAACTTGGATTTTGCTCAACAACATGATTTTTGTCAAAGCAAGTTAACTATAACTGAGCAACTCATTAATGAATGTGACTTATCCTATTTGTAACAATGGGATCCTCATTAGAAACAACAGTCCTGAATAGAGGGAAGAAAGGGCAAGGGACTAGCTCTAGAACTAGCAGGTTAAATAGCACAGCCCTTAGCTTGAGTTGTTTGTGCTTTGTTGAGCATCAAGGTAAGTGGGGAAGGCATGAGAATAAATAAGAACCACTGTATCCTGTTAGAAATAAAAAAACTTGCCTTGGGCCTCCCTGATGACCTAGGGTTAGTTAAGTGTCAGCACTGTCAGCTCTAAGATCTGAATTTGATCCCTCCAGGGAGCTGACCCACAGGGCACAGCAGACCTCTCCTGTTTCTGTCGCTGCTCCCCTCAGCAGTGCATTTCAGTAGATCTGCCTGTTTTGCTCCCCACTCTGTCTCTGATGAATCTTCTCACCTCCCTGTACCTCTGGCCTATATTCCAATACTTCTAAGTAAAAAAAAAAAAAAAAAAAACTTAAAAAAAGCCTTGCCTCTTGAGAAAAATGTAATTTATTCAATCAATGAATGTACTCTCAGATGTTAAAGTTTTTAACCTAAAAAAACCCTTTTGATAATGAACCTCCTAAAGGCAGTGTTGTTCTCTCGTCATCATCTGAATCACTCTAGTTTCATTCCCTTTTTTTAAACATTGAAATCTATATTTATGCCGTATGATTTTTATATTGGAGCAGGGCAGTCTCTGTTTTAATCTTTACTTCTTTGTATACTTTTTAAGATTTATAACCACAAGGAAAGAATTAAAATCAACTTGATGGCAATTTCATGGGGTTATCACATTTTATCATACTTAAGAAGCATGACTATTAGAATATTTTAGTTCAGGTTACATGGAAAATGGCATTTCATTTTTCCATTCCTTTCTCCTTCTACCTCTCCCTTCTTCCCTCTTCTTTGTTATTTGACAATCATTTATTAAAATGTATTGTCGTTAGGTTGGTCTTGGTATTGATATTGCAAGATTGAATAAGTTCATCATTTGAGGCCATCAAAAATTTCCTAAAGAAGACAAAGAGATAATGTAACATTAGGGGTAGGCCCAGGGTATTATGGACATGGTGATGAAGAAGGACTTTCTGTAACAGGGTGGTACCCAGGAAGAAGGGGAGGTTCCAAGTTCTCTGCCCCACCTAAAAGAGGGTGGCACTGAGCAGGGGTGAGAGGTGGGGAGAAGAAGCTGGAGAGGAGACTGAAGTGGGAAGGAGGCAGGATGGAGTGCAAGGAGACCTGGAGGAGGCACATGGAGTAGAGACACATATGAAGAAACTGTGATTACTTCTTGGTCCTGGACTGATTAGAATAGATGTGGATGAGAAACCCATGGGGAAGTTAACAATAGTAGCTTTTATTTTGGTTTTGATTTTGCTCTTTTCCTCCCAGTCTTGTCTGGCTGTTTCTGACCCTGCTCTATAGGTCTCCACAAGAAGGTGCTTTCCACTTGTGGCAGGCTTTGGGCCTTGCTTTGGGCCAATCCTGTTTAGTTGAACTTTTACCCACGAGGGGATGGGTAACTTTGGGTACTAGATTTGGAAACTATATATTAGCCTTGTCAGTACTGCACACCAGTTGTATTAAAGTTCCTTTCCATTAAAGGTCTTCTATGTTTTGTATTGATATGGTGGATGGCAGATCCTATTTAGAGGAGGCAGTTTTGGGGGTTCTGGGACGCCCTTCTCCCTGCCCTGTAACATTTTGAGAAGAGTTGATGTCATGATAAGTTTCAAAACATACCTTTTGAAAGGCAGTCAGGATTAATTCAGATGTTCATTTAATCATACTTCTAATTGGTAAGAAGCACTAAGATAGGGATGTACTGATTTAGCATGAGTGATCAAACAGATGAAGGGTAGTTGTGGTTGACCTGTGACCAGCAGAATAAGAGAAAGTCAGACTGAATAGGGAATTAGCACTGGCAAGCTATATCTAACTGGCAACCACAAAGTAATAATTACAGATCATGTAAAAACAAAAATTGCTACTTTTCAAACATCACATTTCCTCTTTTCAATAAGGTTTACTTCTTACCCTTTACTTTTCATATTTAGCGCAGGTCAATGATTCCACTTAATTTTACAAATATTTATGAAGAAGTTATTGAGGGTAGATGATGGTCAAATTTCCTTGAGCAAAAATGAGGTGAGTAGCTCAACATCCTTGGTTTTTAGAACTTATCTGTAGTCTAACAGGAAGAGGGTAAGACAAGCAGGGTGAATATAGCAGCATGGGAGAAAAAAGTCAGAATTCAGAGGCGTGGAGCAGTCAGAAGCAATACTTACATTCACAGTTTGTTCTTAAAACATTTAAATTTTACATGGATTCAAACAAATTTCTTCTTCCTAATCTTTATCATTTTGACTTCCCCAAGTTCCCTTTGAGTGGTGTCTGAAAAATCCCACATAATCTTCTAAAACTGACTTCTTGTACAGATAAGAGTGAAAAAAAATCAAGTTTAAAAATGCATATGTTGTTCTGTTCACATCAAGCCAAGACAGGAGGGTTATCAGGGACATTGAATATTTTCTCTCAGATGACTGAGAGAGTACAACCAGCTGCACTCAAATTGCATTGAAAATATATACTTTGCAAATTCTCATCTAAATGAAAGTTTCAATTACCAAAAGCAGTCTGACCGGTTATCTTTGACTAAAGTGGTTTACAATTTGCATATAAACTTCATTTCTTTTTCTAATTATGCTGAATAAAATGCATTCATTTTCTCTATGATTATAGGCCAGCCCTGCCAAACACCTGTGACTGCCACAAATCCTAATTTGATATTTATTTACTTCAAAGAAGTAAATGATCTGAGGTATCAAAGACCTTAATTATTGATAGTCAATTCGATAGGGTTAACGTCCATGTCCTTGAGTGGGAGTGTCTGATTTGTTCTTTCCTTTTAAGCATTACTTGGCTATAACAGGTTATATGATTCTCTTATTAAGGGTACTGGAAATTGCATTCTTATGTATTTGGAACTAGATTTAGAAAGCAACAAAGAGCCAATATTGACAGCTTTGATCTGAATTTCCTTACTTTTTGGAGAAAGGAAGCAACTTTCCATTTCTCTGAAATTTTAGGATCAACCAAGAATTTTCTGAAGAAACAAGATGCTATAAATGTCATTCCATAGGCAGAAAGAGGATACTGATCTGAAAATTATTGGATGACTGGGTGGAGATGGCTGGATGCTTTGAAATAGTGTAATTTTCTAAAACACTGAGTTTGTTTTAGAAACACTGATTTCTAAACACTGAGTTTGAAGAAATGGAAGAGGTGAGTAGAAAAGTTAAATGAGAAGTCATTTCCACAAAATTTTGCAACATAACAAGTCCCTAAGGATTGTCACGTAGCTGTGTCACCTTTTTCCAAGCAATAGTTCATTGTAAATTAGAGGTTTCTGAATCTTTGAGTGGAGTTTAAAATGCATTTGTTAGATTTTCTCAAAGGATAATCCCAATTCACCCCAGTGTCCTGCATGAGATCCTTTCAGAGATTTCATGTTGTAAACTAATTTCATACTACTACTAAAATCACATGCCCTTTTCACTCTCATTCTCCTAGAAATGTACGATGAAGTACTGTAGAAGCTATACATTACATGAGCCATTATAACAGAATTATCGCAGAGGCTGATGTGAGGATCCAGCTACTATCTATTAAATCAAGAATGTGATATCAAAAAAGTTAGCAACAACAAATGTCAGCAAGGATGTGGAAAAAAAGGAACTCTACTACACTGCTAGTGGGAATGCAAACTGGTCCAACTGAAACAGGGGGGTGGGGTAGGAGGCTGCTCTGACTGAAACAGGAGCCAGAGGAGGGCCCGAGAGCCCCCCAAAAGCCCCTAAAGGTTAAAAGGCCACAAACCAGAATCAAGGGCTATAGCAACAGGGGCTATAGCCTATGAGAGGACAGTGCCTGATACAGGTCACTGTCTGTGGGTTCTCGCCCATGCGCACAATTGCAAGGGACTTCAGGCTACAGGAACAACAGCCATGGGATTTACTTACAAACTGGGGGAAACGAGAGCGCTTACATATCCACAAGAGGCTGGCTGCTTCATCCAGACAGCATCAGCGTTGGCAGTCACCAGTCACCAGTTCTAGGCAGCACTGTCCAGTAGCAATGGCCACTATGGGCCTGCAGAGGTGATGTTCCAGTGAACACCCAGTGTTACAGCTCTTGTGAGTTGTTGGTTTATGACACCAACAGACAGCTCTTAGAGACACCAGGCTCAGGGCCTTTGGTGCTCCTTGCAGTCAGTGTCACAGCCAGGACCGAGTCCCAGTCTCTCTCTCCTCGGAGGGCGGCGGCTGGAGGCTTCCCTCCTTCCTTCGAAGGCTGGAACCATCTTCTCTTCCTCTGCAGGAGCTCTTCTTCCCCTGCTGCTGCTTCTCCATCTGCTCCTCCAGGTCGCTCCGAATCCCCGTCAGCTCTTTCTCCAAAATGTCTCCCAACGAACCTTTAAGCTCCCTTCGACCAGGCCTTATATTCACTTTTTCAGGTGCTCCCCCCCCCCACAGTCTGATTGGTCCATTTTGCCTGCACATGATTAGTCCATTTTAGCCTGTTCCAGAATTCAGGAAGTATAATTTACAAGAGGGGATAGGCTATCACTAACTTTTGTTGATAGTCGGAGTCCTGGTGTCAATCAACCCAAGGCTCACTTGGTCCATTCCACGATCCAGGCAGCACACTGCTACATAAAAGGTTTCTAAAGAAGGACTGCCACACTAACTTGCAGGGCAGCCAGAGACCACTCCTCCTGCCTGCTGCAGCCCGGTAACACAACCACTATGGAAAGTGGTGTGGAGTTTTCTCAAACTACTAAAAATGGAACTCCCATATGATCCAGCAATCCCACTCCTAGGAATTTACCCAAAGGAGAAAAAAACACTAATTCATAAGGACACCTGCACACCTATGTTTATTGTGGCAGTGCCACAATATGTTTATTGTGCCTTTTCACAATAGGCAGGCTACAAAAACAACCTAAATGCTAAAAAATAGATGACTGGATCAAGAAGATGTGGTGTATGTGTGTGTATACACACATACAGTGGAATATTACAGAACAATCAAAAAGGATAAACTCATGCAATTTACAGCTATGATAGAGCCAGAAGGGATTATGCTGAGTGAAATAAGCCAGACAGAAAAGGAAAAATACACAATGGTGTTACTCACAGGTGGAACGTCAAGGAAACAAACAAGGAACTAAGGGGAAAAAAATCAATTACAACTAACAATCAAAATCAACAGAAAACTATAAGTCTGAGACATTACCAAGTGGAGGAAGAGAGAGAAGGAACAAAAGGGGTGGGAAGAGCACACGGGACTATGGTGATGGTGCACAGGTGAATTGGTGATTGGAATTCCATGGGGATAAGAAATATAGATTGTACAAAAATGAAAACTAATGTAAAATATATATAATAAAATATAAATAATGTGAAAATAATGCCACTTCCCTCATCATTAGTTTTCACTGAGCTATGGTATTTACCATACAATGGTCTTATAATTTCTTTTAAAAATGGATATTTTAAAATACCTTATTATTTTAATATGGCATTTCTTAATTTACACAATCCATTTAAAAGAAGCTCTAAGTGGTTAATACTTTCTTAAGTGTAGAGTCCATCAAGCAAAGACTAAAATACTTGAGGGCACCCTCTTGATGTGATTGGGCAGACTATACATTCTTCTGCACACTGACTTTCTCACCACTCACATAGTTTTTGATTACAGTTTTAGTTAAATCCTTCTTTATGCTCTTTAACTCCTATAAGAAGCAATGTGGATATAGCTTTCAGAAAGAATGCAGTCTGGTAGAAGTCTCTGTGCAAAATGATAATCATAATAAAATTGATATGCTCAGTTGCTGTGGTAACATACATGATTAATGTGACATTCTACTTGGGGGAAGTCAGATAATTTGAAGTACAATGTCTGGCTTACAGCATTTACCCAACATTTAAAGATCTGTCCCCACTTTACTCCCTGCTATCCTCTTTCCCCACCTCCCTACCCACTTAGTTTTTAATCCCCTTATCTCATGTGTTACTGTATCAAGCATCCTTGGAGAAGTATTTCTAGTTTTTCTTCCTGAAAAACAAATGTTTAATGACCCAAAGGCATGGGAAGGCTGGAAGGCAAATGGGTGGGGTATGAGGGTGGAGACTAAACCATCCTGCATCACAGCTTTAGTAGCCACTAAATAAATCTAAGTGGTGTCATGTTTAAATCATACTGGGGAGAGAAAAAGATGACAGTGCTCATAGGATTTGCTATGGTTGTCAGGCAGGTGGGCTGTGGGGTCTTCTTAAGGCTACTGCCAGATCAATGAGATGCTTTATTTATGCATGCTCTATGCTATCACTTGTCAGGGATGATCTCATGTTGTGTGATTCAGAACAGAGGTAACGTGAACACAATGTGACACTCAATTAGCCACACATGTCAATCAGGAGAAACCCAATGGATTGCACTTTATCAACAGCCCACTCACTGTGCAGGTGGGAGACAAAGCCTTTCATTACCTGCACTTCCTGGAAGGCTCCTGTTTCCAGGCATCACACAGATCAATCCTGTAGACCTGAACTAATGTTCCAGTATGAAAACTTAAAAGGGGAACCAGAGGATTGCATTTATCTCTTCTGCTTGTGAAGTTGCTCCTGATAGGTTTATGAAATAACTCCTTTTTACTTTTTTCATCTGCCTTAAGTTCAGATTTCTCACCCTTTTAACTGAATGTAATAATGACATTGATTAGAAGGCAGTGCTTTTTCACAGGCTTATTTGAGCTCTTAGCCTGCTGTTCTTATTCCATTTTCTCTAACCAAGACTCAGAATGTATGGAGTTAAGTCACACAGTATGGAGAAATGAGATGTTTTCTTTTTTAACTTTTTTTTGACATCTCTCCAAACCCATTCCTCCAATAAACCAGACAGACCCCAGCTGCTCTCCATGGTCTTCATGTTTGTTCAATATAATTGTTTTATCGAATGAATCTATCTTGTTGTAACATGCTTTGTGAAATACAGGTAAGCTAATAAGGACTTTTAATTTCCATGTGTAAGACTTTTATTAAAAAAAATCCCACTCCTATCTTTATACCAACAAAATTGCAAGTGCTAAGAATTCCAACTCTGAGCATGTTATGAACTGACTTCCTGAAAAGGGTGAGGGGGTACTAGGAACTAGGGGCAGAATTAGGTGGCCTTGGTTGGCTTAAAACTGAACACATCAATGTGCCTACACTCTTGCTTTTCTGTCTTCAATTTGTACCCTGATTCTCAGGTCACTTGATGTTGATGATAGGATGTATTAACCAATTAATTTTCTCTCACTCTTTGTTCTCTGTCCTCCCTTCTGGAGTCCTTAAGCATATGCATGAGGATTCACAATCTGGGTCATCCCATTCCTCCAAGGGTCATCCTGTAACAGTATCTTTCTTTTCTTGTTACTTTATCCTTTCAGCACTCATCTAGTGCTGCCAGTCTTCAGTACATAATGCATATAGTGACTTCCTTCCAAAGACTGTAATGTGAAAAGGGGAAAAAAAGTAACTTCACAGTTGAGAAAAATCTAACAAGTATTATTTACAGATGTGATCAAAGTTCACCACAATGAGAAGTTATGCTGATTGTGTGCATCCACCACAAAAACCATAATCCCAATCTATTTGGGAAAATTTCATCAGGTAAATCCCAATTGAGGGACATTCTACTAAATGCCTGACCACTACTTCTTAAAACTATCAAAGTCATCGAAACTAAATCAAATCTGAAAAACTGTCACACAGAAGCCTAAGGAGGCATGAAGGATATTTGTAATATGCTTCCCTGGATGGGATATTGGAACCAAAACAAACAAACAAAAACAATATTAAATAAAAACCTAACAAACAAATGAAGCATTGATATCAGTTCATTAATTATGACAAAGTATTATACTAAATATCTAATCTAAACTATAGGGGAAATCAGATTTGGGGTGTGATAAAATTGTTCTGTCCTTACAATTTTTCTATAAATCTAATGCTATTTTAAAATTGATAGGTAGAAAAATAATGAATACAACAGTACCTGAACATAGGAAAATCTCAGTATGCTTTGTATTATTCTGTTTTTATGAGACCTGATCTCACGTGGCATGGTTTCCAGTTTAAACGTGTACACGGCAGGATGAGTAGACGTGTTTGTGAGTTTGTGAGGTTGTGAGTCACACAGATAACAGCAACCAGGGACCCAGGTTGTTATATTGAGAAAGGTCCAATTTAGCTCTGGCCACTTTTTCATAAACATTTTTGGGAGAGAACACTTGATTGTCATCTAAATGAATCAAAATCTTAAATTCTAAATTTAAAGTATGATGTTGAAATTTTATGTTAATATAGTATAAATGTTGGTTCAATGCTGTGTCTACAATGAAGGGGTAGAACTGACGTTAGAAAAATGATTTGAAATGATTGGCATTTGCTTGGTACTTGTCAGCCACCACCAACTACCTGGCTGTGCTTAATAAGTGCCAGGATTATAGCCAGTTCACTTTATAAAATAGAGCTCTCCTGAGCTTTCCTTAAGCAGCCTGTGATAATAAGACACTCATACCGCCTGATGCTACTGCCCTTCCATTTTTTGAGACAGTCTAATGTAAGTGTGGTACCCTCTTGAACTCGACAAGACTGATGTAAGTCATCTGGATTCATGGTATACACAAAAATTCCCACATATTTTTCTCTGTCCTAAACACACGGAGGTTTAATCCAGAATGATAGGAATTAAGTTCCTATACTTTGACTTTGGAAACTTTACTTTTCAACCAGTGATGTCAGAGACAAAATTGTTTCTCAGAAATTTGGTGAATTTAGTCTAGTGATTCTCAGCACTTGTGGTTTTATTCCAACATTTTATTTTCTCTATTGGGATTTGATAATGTTTCTTACATCACACAACAAACAGAACCATGATTTTTTTTCCCATTTTACATAACTGGATTCGTGTACTGTTGACAGCTTTTCACAGATGCTGACAGCAGAATATTTCCAGAGTAATGGAAGATACATCATTTCCCATCAATCCTGCTCCACAGTGGTGCTTGGGATTTCTCATCAGCCTGTTTATTGACTTCAACAAGCATTCTAGGATTTCAAATTAGGTACATGAACCAGAACATGGCCATTCTGAGGTGGTGACCCAGACTGTACCTGGGCAGTTATCTTAATTTATTTGAATTCTTCAATATATAATGTTTTATCAGTTATGCACTATATGTTCCTTCAGTAGGAGGTCTCTGATTTTATGATTCACTATGGTGACAACAGTTACTGGTAAGTCCAACCATACCTGTTTTTGTGTAATCAAGTTATAGGCCATAAATGATAAAACATGTGACCTTGTGACGACAGAATTTCCCCAGGGGTTTTCAAACACTGGAAATTGTTATAGAAGTACTCAGTGTCATAAATAGCTATTTCTTTTATCTAAAGGCTACTTAAGTTTCTGATGGCTTCTGTAAAACACAAAGTGGCAAATAATTTTATGAGAATGTGTTATGAGAAAAAGTGTCTATTTCCATTCACTTTCCCAGAATCCTTACTAGGAATAGAATGTCTGATACATTTACAGAATATTTTGTCTGACCCATTATGTTAATTTTTTCACTTTTATGTTGTAACAAATATCAGTAGTATCGCCCTTGCAAAAGCATAATGCCTGATAGTTTTCCATTCGTTCCTTTCTTTCCCACGCTACCTCTCAATTATTCACTCTACACATATTTTATGTGTATTGGGAATTGTGACAGGGTTGCTGCCATCAAGAAGTACAAGTTTTTAAAGAGAATACATTTTGAATACATGGTTTGAAGTGCAAAATTACTTTATTGATTTGGGAGAAGCTCTTTGCAGGTGGGTTGTGGCATCAAATCTGTGATTAAAAGGATGAGGCTTTACCCAAGCTGTGGGAAGTATGAATAGAATGAACAGAAGAAAGCATTGCAGGAAGAGGCGATAATACTTACTCATTGCTTTTGTGGAGAATATAACTCTGTATATGCTTAAGGAATGAATTTTTGAACTAATAGTAAGAACAGAACAATAGAGAGTTTCTGTCCTTTGTTAAAAGATGGAACTGCAAGAAAGCCTAGCTGATGATGCCTAATGACGAGTAATGGTGTGGGGGGCACATGAAAAACTGCCCTCTGAAAACTCAAGGTTACCTTAAAAAAGAATCATGACTGTTCTCAACAATGTAACACTTTTATTGGCTCCAGGAGGAAACTTTTGCTCAAAAACATTTCTCCTGAAATTTCAACATTAGAGATTTATTCATGTGTCTTAAGAAACTCAATTTTTTAAATGTCAGTACTTCTTGAAGTTAAACTGGGCTGTAACTCATCCATGGTTTGGTGTGGAGTCTTTAATGCAGATGCTATTTTCTCTTTATGACTTAATCATGCTAATTATGACTGGAATATGGAAACTTCCATGGGAGGATGAATGGAAAGGTCACCTTTCCTCTTTGAATTATCAGAGAAGGGATCTGTGCAAGCAGCCAGGAACTCTAAGAGACTGTGGAAAAGATACCCAGGCTTAAAAACCATGACATCCTTTTTACCCTCAGCAAACTAATACTGTTTTGTTTTGCCATATTACTACGCCTTTAATATTTAAGGTAAATAGGACCTCCCTGGTGGTGCAGGCTAAAGTCTCAGTGCTATCAAGCTATCAGCAGGCAGCCACTGAGGCATGAGTTAGATCCCCAGTCAGTGAGCTAACCCAGATGGTGCAGCAGACCTCTCCTGTGTGGACCATGCTCCTCTCAGCAGTGTATTTCAGTACATCCACCTGTTCTGCTCTGTCTCTGGTGAATCCTCTCACTTCCCCCCCCACACACACACAGAGACCTCTGACCTGTACCCCAGTTCTTGCACACATGCATAAATAAATAAGTTAACAAACAATAGATAAATCTTTAAAAATAATCTTTAAGGGAAACAACTTTGGCAAGTCATTATCATGTTTAGTGTAGATTTTTTGCTATAACACTGACCTACTTATCATAATAAGGATAATCAACTACTGCTACTTAAAATACCTGTGACGTATTGTCAACATAGCATAGAGTATAGACTAGGAAACAAGTAAAAAGCACATTCTTCTTGCTCATTCACAAGGCATTGCCAACAACTGTATTTTTTCCATAAGTGGGAATTTATGCTGCTAAAAAACCAACAGAGTAAAAATATTATAAGTTAATAATTTTAATGGAAGAGTGGTTTAATATTTAGACAAATATGAGCTGGAATCTCAGTTCTTGTAAGTAATGTTGATAAGTTGCTCTGAATCTCATTTTTTTCTCATTACTTAAAAGTAAGTAATATGTATTTTATAGCACTGCTGTGAGGAATAAATAAAGTGGACTAGAGTTCTACCATACTACGTATAAGGTAGTCACAACTAATACAAGAAAACAATAGTGATGTAATTCAGACTGTTACTCAAGACTAGACCAACTATAAGATGGACAAATGACAACAGATCTGCAGAAAAGAGGATGTAGGATATTCACAAACCTTGGAGAGGTTCCATGCGTCCAGATGTGACATTTCCACATATTAAGACTTTTCATATATTAATTCACTTAATTCTCACAATAAACCAATTAAATTGGTGGATTATAATGCAGGTATCTCTCTTTCTCCTTTTCCTAATACACCTGTCCTCTTAAATTATAACAAAAAAGAAGAAAAAAGACACAAACAAAAACCCAATAATTATGGAAATAATATTTGAATCAAAGAAATATAGCTCAATGAAAAACTTAAAATACTGTATAACGAATACTATGTTATTTTTAGTTTCCTGCTCACACTAAAAAACACACCTCTTTATTTGCATTATATTAATACTAAAAAGTAGTACTGGCATCATATTGTAGTTAGTTATTTTGTGGAAATATTCTTGTTAAAAGTATTATAGTTAATTTGATTAATTAACAGATGGAATTAAGGCATATTTTTATTCAGAATATGCAAAATTCAAAACAGGGATAGTTGATGATTGGTTGATAACTCAATATATACTGCAAACATATTGCTCTTTAATGTAGATCATCAATTTTATGAGTGCAATCACCCTTGTAACAATTAATAATTAGTAACTCAGCATATATAACAATGATGGATAGTCTTTGCAGGAATGAGAGAAACTACACATCTAAATGTATACTTTCTTTGCCCTTCAAAGTAATCAATTTACAAGCCATATTTTTTTTCCATGATGCTACCTTTCTGTTACACCTTATTTTATCTTTGACAACATCTACAAAGTCTGAAGTATATTTAACTATTAATTTCAGTATTTTCAATGGTAGCAAAGTTTTTATATTTCAATTATAAATAGATATGTGTATAAATGTATGTGTTATATATGATTGTAATTATTTAGATATGTAATTATTTTTATATAATTTATCCATAACTATACAGTTATAGAGCTTTGAAAGTCCATCTCTCTACCTTTTTACATTGTATATCATTTAGGGTTTTAAAATTGCATGGATTATTCTTGTCAGAGATAAAATTTGGTGAAACACTAACAAAATTTCCTGTATTATGTGAACAATACATATTTATGATCATGCAAGCACTGTAACAGTATGTGTTGGATACGTTTTCCTCATTCATGTTTTTTAACATTTTTTTACTTCTTTCCAAACATTTTCTTATTTTCTTCTCTGTTTCTCCTTCTCAGAACATCCTGTCCCTTCTCCTATTTTTTTTCTTTTCTAACTAGCCATCTTCTTATTTCTCCCTCTGTATTTCACTGAAAAGAATTTTGCCACATCATGTTCAATAAAGCATTTTAACACCCTAGTCCTTGCCTCCCTGATGGTGCAAGGGGTTGAGAGCCGCATTGTAGGGCTTCCACAGCCACTGCAATGCGAATTGGATGCTCCGCCAGGGAGCTGACTCATAGCACAGCAGACCTCTCCTGCCTCAAAATACACTAGTCCATGTTATAAATCTTATGGCTACTGTCTTTTACCATAAATGATGGTAATAACTGCTATTTGTTTGTAAGTAACCTTTACCAAGTTAATTCAGTTTTTCTATATTTCTATGATGTTGAAATGTTTTTATAAACAAATGTTGCATTTTATCAATACTTTATCTATTGAGATGATTGTATCATTTTTGTCTTTTTGTTATAACATGCACAAATTTCACTACTCATTAGGGAATTTGAGAAAACCCCACTCGGTTCTAATGGTATTATAGTTTTCTATACTGGCGAATTCAACTCACTGATATTTTCTTTTATTACAGAATTTTATCAATACATCTGAATTTAGGATAGATTTGGGTCCTTTGCTACACACAAAGGGTTTCAACTCCTTTGAAGATTCCTATGACGATTGCACGAGTCCTTTTTCTATGCAGTTCCCTCTCTCTGGTATCCCGTATGGCTCAATCTACCTTGCTCTTTATCCCCAAAGACCAGATCTATCTTTCCTCTGTGAGGCAAGGCCACCATTCCACTACCCCAATTTAGAAAGTGTGTCAGACAGAATCCCAGAGTGAATATGAAGCTCATTTTGTGTGTACTCCTTATTTTAAGGATCACAGCTCTGTGACCCAACACTGTCATACCATGCTGTAACTAGTTGTCATGTATGATCAGTCTAGGTCTATAGCATTTTGCAATTGGAGATTTATTTTGCGAACCATTATTGAATCTCAGTGAAACCAATGATACCTGTTAATCATTTAAGAGCTGATGATAAATCATTCCACTCTAAAAAGGAAGATCATTTTTAAAACACTCTTTGAAATACCTTATTTATATCTTTATTCACTTCCATCAGATTTATATATTAGGAGATACTTATTTTAGCTTGCATGGTTTTGTGATTTCATGCCCACCCACAGACTAGATCTTTATAAAACCCTAGAGTTTTTGTTTTTCCCCTGTGGATTTTATATAGAAAGTTTGTGACAGGTTTACATTTACTATTCTAATTATTCTATATTCACAATAAGGATAAACATGCAGTCCCTTTTTGTGACTAAAGAAGATAATTTTCATACTTGATTGATTGCCCTAGAATTCCATGAACTGCTATAACATATAAAGTCACCTGGAAAAGATCTGTATTCATTTTTACTGGAAATTCATATTAATTTTACAACTCAAATAGTTATTTTTGGACAGTGTCTATTGCTCAGGGGCCAAAACTTGCATGTAAAAATTAGAATTTCTCTAAGACTTGCTTTTTATTCTTTATACTGTACTTATACTGTATACTTGGTAAGTTAAAGTGCTGGAGGTAGAAAAGCAGAGAACTAGGTAAGACAACACAAAAGCATTTACATAGGTCATATGTGATAAATAAATTAGGTTATTTATTGAGTAGTCATACTTATTTTTTTTGTTCCCACTCTTGTTTTAGAAGTAAAATCCAGAATTGAGTCAGAATTAATTCTGAGATGTACATAATATTGGTGTCATACTTTTATGAATGTATTATAGTTAAGTTGAAACACAGTGATCACCCATGTACTAGTTGAAAAAAATATGTGACATGTCTAAGATAAATAAATACAATACTTATGTAGTTGGATGGCATATATTACCTAACACTTGCTATTAAAAAGTACTTTATTCAAAATGCCAGTATAATTTATAAACATATATTTATAAAAATAGATACTAATCTAAAATACTTAGGACTCTAAAGTTAAATACTTCACATACAGACATAGGAATAGGCACTAATACGTCAATATTTATGTAACTTGTAGTTAATTATGTCTTATCCTATATTATCAAAAAAATAGTGAGCATCAATTTTTCCCTCGATTGACTTTTGCTTCTTAAATATGATGGAAATGATCTTATTTTAAAAGTTGCTTTAGTTTGTTGTTTTATAAATTCTTTATATATGTATATATATTGTTGTCAACAGTAGAGGTAGGAGAGGAAGAGGGGTCAAAACTGGGAAAGTGCATCAGGGACTTTGGTGGTGGGTCATGGGTGATATGGTAAGAAATACAGGTGAAGTACAGGACTACACCTGAGGAGAGAAATACAGTACTATATCTGAGGGGAGAAATCAAATGCTGTATTAAAAAAAAAGTTGCTGTAGCTTGATTGCTATGAAAACATCACACATTTGTGCTATTTATTTTTGGAAGATATAAAAACTAGAAAAGTATCACATACTGTCACATATTTTCTATTTGCTTGTTTGAATGAATAATGAATATAGAGAATAAGACGAGAATGGTAAAATTAGTCTTATCATTGACCTTCTATATCAAATATTTACAAATTGTGTAGAACCAGATATTAGTCAAGTTTTTATGACTTTTTAAAATTCCTGTGCTTGTGTAGGAATATATATATGTATGTAAATTTGATTGATTGTTATCATTACTTGTGGGGGGGGTCTTTGAAGAACCAGAGGGGTTCTTAATAAATGGTATTTTTATCCAAATATTTAGACTTTGGGAAATAAGATAAAGGAATAATAAATAATTGTCTAATATCGGTGTTATTCTTGATAAAAGCTAAATGCCATACCTCATGGGGAGGGTCTTAGTATCTCAATTAAAATAATAAATATATAAAGTAGTAAAAATCGCTGAGTGGAATACATTGATATTTGGACTAGGACTATACTTCAAAACCATTACAATGTACAGATACTCTCAGCATTTCTTAAGGTAAAAAAAGCTAAGTTGAAAATGATACACAGAGCCCAGATTCAGACAGGTGTACCTGAGCACCCTGGAATGGGGCAGACTTGCCCAGGTAGCACTTAGGTCATTAAAAAGCACCAGAGAACTTGTGATCCTAACAAGGAGATTGCTCCTCAGAGAAACAAGAAGGTGGTCCAGCAAAACTTTGGTTTTCCAAACTGACATCTACAAATTTATGAATCATATAAATGACCACAGCTGTTCACTCGGGATAAATAACAGAAGTCAGAAAGGTCAGGGATGTTACACTATTGAATTTCTTTCTGATAAAAGATGAATGGAGGCATATTGCAATTTTAAGAGTTCATTTGAACAAAAATCTATTGGAATTGAGCAGTGCCAACCTAGAAGGGGTTAGAAGCTTTCTGATGCCAGAAACTGGTGAAAAAGGGAGAAGCAAGATAAGACAATTGGTTGGCTAGAACTTACAAACTAGTTGTTTGGTTTTGATTCATTGTCTTTGCATTTCAGTTTCCTGAGTGAGGAATTTGCAGGCTTAGATTCTGGTTTGTTTACATAGGTGCCACTGCATTAGAGACACCTCAGTCTAATGGTCTTGTTTAACTGAGCTAACATTTCATAGGGATGAGATCATCCAGAGTGGAGTATATGCATTCTCCCACAACACTGTATGTATGCATTTATGTATTTGCTGGTCTTTGTTTTTTGAATAGGGACCTTATGATAGTTTATATAGCTTTGGAGGACAAACCTAGCAATGCTGTCCATGAATGAGAAGATCTTTAATATATGTTATCCTGAATGGAGATTGGGCACAGAGAAACCTGGCTCAGGTTTGAATGTAACTTATTAGTTGTCTAGACATGGGCAAGTTACCCAAACTTTAAATGTCTCCTTCAATTATGAAATAAAGATTATAATGCTAAACTCAGAGTTAAAATGAGTAAACCAAAGACATGAAATGTAATCGATCCTAATAAATAATAGCTATTTTTAGTTCTTAGTGTTGTAAACATGTTGTGTTTTTCAAATTTATTTCAAATTATCATAGACTCCAAGGGGGATTACATGCAAATTCCAGAACATTTAGCAAAATATTCATATATTATTGGTTGTAAATTAAAATAAGCAGAGTGTTTTATAACTACATAGGTATTTTGGTGTGAAAGAGTTATACCATCAGTCCAATCAAAATATTTATAGTATTCATTTAAATTTTTTAAAACAAAGTAGACTGTTTTATTAATCTGATTAAATTTAATTGATAGTTTTGATGTTTTAATGGAATCATTTATGAGACTATGGAGCTAAAATTATTTTAAAACAGTTGACCAATACATGTTTTAGACATGTAGCTTTAAGATTACCTCTGAGGAAAGTGTTTTAAGTTTTATTCTTACTTCGTGAGATGGGTCTTGAGTTGATACTTCATGCTGACAAAAATCATAATTTTCTCTGGTGTTTAGACTCCTGGTCATATGTGTTTTTTAAAGCATGCATGTCAGAAAATGCATTCAGATAGAGCTAATTATGGTAACACTTCATTTTTGTTCAGAGAGAAGTATGGCCAATTCCTAAGTGTATAAATTAACAGAGACATGACTCATAAATTGGGAATTTGGAATATCGTATATTTATTTCTTATTGCCTGAAAACCCAGGAAATGTTAATACTCCAATACCTTATACCCTTAGTATATTGCTAATATAAATGTATGCATTCTCTGATTTTCACTTATTTATTCATAAATATGTATTGAATACCGAGTAAATACCAAACCATTGATCACCAAGTATTTGCTATGTGTTAGGAGTACAAAGATAATTATCTTATTCCCCTTGACAGAACTCAATCTTTTGATTTTATAAGAAATTTCTCCATTTTTGGAGAGAGAAGAGCGCATCTATTGATTTTATTTTATTTCGCAAATCATACCTTATATCATTTAATATTTCCTGACACATTTCCCATTCAGATGATGTATTTACTCTAAGCAACACAAACCTGTATTTGCATCTTTGACAGCAAAGGAGAGACTGACTAATGGAATTGATGCTTGGTTTGAATAATGTAAGATGTTGTGACAATGACAGTAGCAACGAATCTTAAATAATAGGCCCTACCTGATGCAATTTAAAAATATGCACACTATTGTCTTAGCTGCAAATATGTTAGATTTCATTTCTGCTTCTGCAACACAGCTGAGCATAATCCATCTTGATGACAGTTGACAAGAGAAACTAATTTTTCTTTTAAGCATTTCCCAATTACTCTCTCTCTCTCTTTCTTTCTCTCTCACTAAACACTAGGCAATTTGAGGTATTTGAGTACAAAATCCTCTTTCGATGTCTTTTCTCCAGTAGAAGAAGCAAATCAAGGGGAGAGGCAGATATTAGGTGTAACTTCCTTCTCTGAGTTGCAAAAATTAACTTCCTATAGTAAATGACTGGAGGACACTTGATTATTACTGACTTTTGGAAAATGTGTTGTATATTGCTAGTGGAAAAATTTAGAAGTGAATTCATATATCAAATTTCTTTTCACTTAAAAAAATGTATGTTTTAAAAAAGGGAAGAAAGAAGGAAGAGAGGAAAGGACAAATAGAAAAAAGATAAGGAAGCATTTCCTCTTTTCCATTCCAAAGTAAAACCGCAAAACAATATGGGAGAATCTTCCTTACTCATATATTTTCACAGAAACCATCCAATTTTTTTTAGATAAATAAAACAGCTGAAGTTAATGGCATGAAACATTAAGAGGTCAGAGATATTAACACATCTACCCTTTGCTTGCCCAATAAGCAATGGAATGAGAATTTTCCATGATAACAAGACGTGCTTCATCTCAAGTGTCACGGCTTGAAATTTATATATTGAGAAAATGAGTGTTCCCAGAAAATTAGCAGGATTAAATATTACTTAACAGACTGCATATATCATTTCAATATCATTTTCATTTTGCATATTCATTCCAATTTATATCAATCTTCCCTCAGCAAAGTTGTAATTAATTTTGTCACTTGCCTATAGAAGTTGGGTGAACTTTTCCTTCATTCACAGTGATTTAGCATTAAGGGTGAGATTGATGGTGTTTTAATGGAGAAAAGAGAATAATAAAAGACTTTAAAAGAAAATGACTTGTTTTGGTAATGAGACATGATATTATTTTGATGAAGATTGAGAGTTGGAGTCTATGGAAGGAAAAAATGTTCAAAACCCTTAATAGGACTGAAAATTATAACAGAAGATGAATAAAAGAATTTGTACTACTATAATAATTTATACAAATAAATATGACTGTTTTCCACAGTATAATTATAAAACTATAAAGAATAGCTATAATTTATTTAAGACAGAATATAGAGAAAAATATAAAAATGGATGAGGTTGTTCCAAAAATGTTAGAAAACAAAGAAAGTATTTAGAATAGCTGTCGAAATTTGTGAGATAACCTTTAATCCCCTTTAATGTAACAGATGAGAGAACTTTGAGTTTGAGAAAGGGTTTGAAATGATTTATTTGCAATGAGCTACACTATAAATTCCTTTTCCTGCCTTACTCCACTCCAGGGGAGGAGGAGGTTGGCTGCTATTTCTAATACCCAAAATGAGTTGGCAAGATTTTAAGGAAATGATTCAAAGACAATATGAAGGATTTTGTGGAGTAGGAGTCTCCTCTACACAAGAACACAGCATAGAAGACTGTACCTCTGTAACAAAGAAACTTCAAAGAGAACATTTCAAATTTAATTTTTGTTTCTAAAGCTTAAAAAACACAAGGATTGAGATATGACAGACACCTGAAAGATTTAAAGGCAAGTGATTCCTAGCTAGTTGCTTAGAAGACACAAACATAGAGAAATGCTTGGGGCAGATATCACATCTCCAATAGCTTGTCACTACAAAAGTCAATCAGCTGTGTGTCAGTAATGAGAGAAGACTTCTTAGGGTCACTTGAGGTCTAAACAGTCAGACTTAAGTAGACTTCGGCTAGGAAAAGCCAGAGGAGACTTGGATTCTGAGTCTTGAGGAGAATGCAAGGACTGGGAAGTGAAGAAGTATATTTACATCCAATTGGAGTGACTGCAGGTAAGTGATACCTGGGTCCTAAGTTTTCAATCCAAGAGCAAGGAAAGAACCTGCCCTCCGCAGGCATTTAAAATAAATGGAAAATTAAAAAATAAAAAAAATTTAAAAAAGAATTAAGAAGAATTGCTTGAAGATTTGAAGATTTTATCCCCAAATGCTGTCAATTTTGGTGTTATTTGGTGTAAGCAAAATACTATGGGGGTAAACAAATAAAATTCAAGTATACTCCCAAATAATAATTGCAACTCTAAGTTAAGCAAAGACTAGGACAAAAAGGCTTACGTTTTCCAATAATCCATTCAGATGCATGAAAGTTGTGATCCAGTAGTTAGTGACACCACTGATTATTTTAAGATTCATAAAATCGGATAAACTCTCTAGAAACCTAGACATGATAATGGCCTTTTCTGAGTGAAGAATGCATTTGACAAACTAATGTAACCAATAAAGAAAGGTCAAAGAAATACACCACCAACTTTAGGTGCGGAGTATTGGCATTTAGATTGTAGCACTAAGGCTTGATCATGATTCATTCTATAGTGTAAAAAAATGTTTCTTTTGAAAAACACCCAATTGCTACACACTATGGTTGAGTCCTCTGTGAATATATTTTAGTTCAAGTGCATTGAGTGACTGGAAGTAACTGTGTTCTAAATTTGCTAGGGAACAAGACTTTCCAATACAGAAAACATAAACATGTGGATTGCTAACTTTCTCCATGTACTTTTCAGATAAAGGTACAAAACAAGGGACATACTGTCTGTCCTTAGAAGAAGGTGTTTGATGAAGGCAGCCCCCCCTAGCTCTACAAAGAAGTGGTTTCCAGGTTAAGTATGGTGAGATTTTGAAAGGAATTGGAAATAAAGTGCATGTAAAAGCTCTGTTCATTTTTTTGCTTTAATTCCTGATGTTATTGATTCAATTTCTAGGTTTTCCTCTTTGAATTCTTAATTAAAATAGCTGTATCTTCTCTTTTGTATTTAAAACCAAAATAAGGGGAAAAAATTAAAATAGTTTTAGTTGACTCATAATCCATGGACACTGGAACTGGGGGGTCTACTGAGCTGCTGTTAATGTGGTTCATACAGCCCTATAGATAGGGTTGTTTATTTCCCCAAGAGGGAAATACGAACCAATCAGAGACCTATCTAATATTTCCTTACAACCAGAGCATATATAATCTACCTTAAATGTTAGAATAACAATTAATTAATTAAGTACAAACATGAAACAGAAAGTAACTGAAAGACAAATTATCTAACATGGAGTCTTTTTTTCTTTTTTAATTCAATCTGCTTCTATGGTTGCTGTATTTTATAGTCTGAGAGTTCTTTCTGAAGAAAGTAAGGTTTACTCACTGAAGCCACTTTGTCATATTTCCCTCTAACAATGAATTCTGTTATATTTTTGAAACTCCCTGCAATTTTTTCTGGGATTAACTCTTTATAGACAATGACTCTTATACTTTCATTTTGAAAGTGTACCTGTGGTTGGCTTTTTGTATTAAGTGCCATACAAGAATAAACAGTCCCCACAGAGAGATAGGGAAAAAGTGCAAGCTAAACTTGTTTGTGAGCATATTGGTCAGAATTTGAAACCAGGCCAGGCTCCTGTGGTGAAATTCAGAACATTACTAACCAGAATGGCATATAGTTGGGATACAGATTAAGGAGACTGTGACAAGAAATATGAACTCTCTTGGAGTCTTTTGAGTCTGGGTAATCAAAACACAATCAGAAGGCTGTTGAAAATCAGGACTAAGAATGCCCATTCCTACCCAGGCATGTCCAGACATGTTCATACACAATTCAGCTGTGGAAAGGAGCTAAATGATATAAGTCCACAGGACTACCCAGGATTAAAATAGGATTAATTATTGTTCAAATAATTTTGACCTCATTTGCATATTAGCCACCAATTCGAATTTAACAAACTTCACATCTCATGTGCATGATGGCCCACCAATCAGAATTTGGCGAATTTTTAACCCTTGTATAGCTGAACAGGGTGAACATAATCCCTCCCTCAGTTTGGCAACTAGGAAGGCAATTCAAAGGCTTCCTGAATCATGTCTCCCTGGCTATAGTCCTAATAAAATTCCAAACTGAGGCTTCCATTTTGCTTCAGCCAGCTCTCATTCCTTTTGGTACTTCAGAAGTTTTTTATCTTTCTTCTTGACCTTTTATCCTATGATTCTCACCTGGAGTGATTTTGCTTCATAGGAAACATTTGGCAAGATCTATATATATTTTTGGTTATCACAACACAACAAGGTTATACTGATATCTGGTCCAGAATGGTCAGAGTTGTGGCTGAGCATTCTACTTGTGCCAAGGAGAGCCTCCTCTCCCCACACCTCCAAAAATTCCAAAGAATTATCTGGCTCAAAATGTTAATAGTGTTGAAATGGAAAAATCCTATATTTCGCTTAATCTTGACTAATTCTTAAATTCAGTTCATTGCTTTTATTCAGTTATATTTTCATTTTTCTCTTTCCCTGTTATTTACTTCATTGTCTCCTAACAAAGAACAGAAGAACATCCATGAACAGATAAAGTAATGGATAAAAAGAAAATTCAAAAATAAGAGAATGATTTTTTTAATGTAAATTCACCAAAGATCTAATTTAATTGAAAAAAATAATATAATGTTGTTATATCTAAAAACCTGTTTAGAAAAAAAAGAGCTAAAAGTAAATTTAGAAAAAAATACTACATCAGAAAATTTTATTTTTTGGAAAATATCCAGTTTATAAATTTTACGTTTTGGTGAATTAATAACATTCTGCCTTAAAACATTTTTATGTATGTATGTATGTACAGAAGAACTGGGGTCTAGGCCAGAGGTGTGTGGGGTGCGAGGTATCATTGGAGACTGACTGGGGAGCAGAACAGGTGGGATCTACTAAAATTCACTGCAGAAAGGAACAGTGGGTGAGACAGGAGAGGTCTGCTGAGCTATGTAGATCAGCTTCCTGCTCAGGGATCAAACTCAAGCCATAGTGATGATAGTGCTGGGACTTAACCCCTAGGTCTCTAAAGAGGCCCACATTCTGCCTTTGAAGATCGCACTGGGTTCAAATTCTAGGCCTGACAATTAAACAACAGGTGTTTTTCTGCATACCTAAATCATCTTAGATGTTGGAAGGTACTGAAAAAAATACAGGACCGCAGAGGGCACTAAAACTGACCAAGAGTACTGCTCAAATAGTTTACCAGTCACTGTCTAAGTTCTTTACCCAGGCACACAATTTCAAGACTACTCAGGTTCAGAGAACGATAATGAGATTTATTTAACAAACCAGGGAAAACAAAGAGTTACTAAGGCCAAAATGGCTGTTTACTTCACATGAAGCAGTGTCCAGAGTTTTTAAAGTTCAAGCACAAACACTCATCTTTGCCCTATAAGTCTTCTAGTACTCAGAACTACTTTGTCAAGGGCATAGAAATAGTGTCTTTGAAATGCAAAGTGCTCATGGAATGGCTGTCACTCTCAGTCCCTGTCAGAGGATAAGGGTCTAATTCAGTGGGTATCTTGCTCTAACTTGTACAACCATTGCCTGCCCCAAACCATGAGAAGTCTGCTTCTTCTCTGCATGTGCACCAGTTAGCCACAGCTAAGGACTGAGTCATAAGTCACACTGGCCCAATCCTCCCTTAACATTCTGAGGTGCCGTCATGTAACAAATCATTTAAAACCCTTCTTAAACTCTGTTTACTCTGGACTGTCTGCCTTTCTGAGGTAATTATCATTACATGTATCCAGCTTTGTTTCTTTTGGAGGCTCCTAGAAACAATAGCAAGGAGAGTAGCTCCCATGATGTAGCTAATTCCTAAAAATTCCACTTGCAGAATGATGAAAAGGACAATGGATCTATATGTGCATGGGGATTCTTTTACATAACAGTTATGACTTCCTTTCTTAGGAAAAATGTGAGAAATAGCACATTGGTAAGTTAAAGTTAGGTAGGGTAAACATCTGTTTTGAAATTTGTTGGCCATTAAAGAAAACTGAAATGGTTGTCATGTTGTGATCAGAACAACATTTTATGTTTGAATATTGGTCAAACACTATTTTCCAAAGTAGGAAAAACTAGTTGAGTCAATGTTGATTTATAGATAACTTCCTTCCTCAACTGAACCTTGGGCCAAATTAGCGAATGATCAATAACATGCTGAGTTAGTAGAAATCTGTAGGGATCAGTCAGGTCCAGAGAAGAGGGAAAAGTAATAAATGCTGGGACTTCAGTCAAGGGGTAGATTTTCCAGCTGATAATTTGAAATCAACTCAGCTCACTAATTTTCTACATGAAAACAAGCAAAGGAACCAACTACTGGAGACCAGTGCAAACAAGACACAACATGAAAGGTCATTGCTATCACACAGCTGTATCTACTCTAAAGAAAAAAATACAAAGTCTAGAGTGCCCTACTTGGAAGAGAAGGTAGAAAAAAGAGAATAGGCAACCGCTACCCCCACCTATGCCTTTTATTCCAAAAGATACAAATTTATAGACTTGACCTTCTTAAAAATAATTTGGTACAGGAATGATCACTTTGGCTTAAACAAAGCAGTTATATTAGCAAGGGTGTGAGAGAGCCCAGAATCAATTTTGATACATCGCTCTTATTCAACACATTATTATGATTATTTATCATACCCTAAACCTTCTGAAATCAGGGCATAAAGAGGGTCAGGGTGATACCTTGAGCCTACATCTAAAAAATAAGATTCTCAAAATGTAGGATTTAGAGTATTAATGGCGGTCATTGGCATGAGAATGGGAGCTAAATATAAAATGGCATCTATGACCATGACAGCACTTTCTGGGTGCTAGAATGGCTTTCCAGAGAGTGAGGCAAGGAAATAATTACAGATTGTAAAATTAAGCCTCCTTTTTAAACAGAAGAAATAAAATCTAATGCCACTGATTAAAGATTATAAAGATTAAGGGATGGCATATGGTCATCTGTGTTTCCTCAGCTCTGCTAGTTCCAAAAATAATTTAGTGAGAGGGAGTTTGTATAACACGCAATAATTAATTTGTACAGTGGTTTTCTTTTTTTATTTTTTTGCAAAGTACTTTTACATTTGCTGCCTCATTTGATCCTTAACCCTCTGGCAGTAGCTTGCATTATATGTGTGAGCAGTTTCATTATTAATACATCCCATTACAGATCAGGGATTGTTCAACTTTATCTAATGATGTGAAGAGGTTTAGTAAAAAAGAAACCAAGACCTAAACAGATTGTTCAGGGTAGGGGTCACTGTTAGTTTTGAGTGATATAAGAGGATTGCAAAACTGATAGGAGTGAACTAAGATAGGAATGATAAATGAGACAACTGCAGTAGCTGATACAGACAAGTCAGTGTGGACCTCTGTCGCCTCGCGGGTGGCAATGCTGGAAGCGGCACAGCATGAGGAAAACATTATTCAAAGTCCATGTGGAGCAATGAAAAGCCTAGAAGAGCTACACTGGAAGAAATGTGCTAACCTATTCAAAGGCCGTCCCTCGTATTTATTAGCATTGAGTACAAAGGTGGATGAGTAAGTAGGGAGAGTGCCTGTATGGGGGGAGGAGTTATTGGGGAATAGAAGCTGGGACTGAGTGACCATGGGCTATTTTCTGGGGGTTCCATTGTTTCTGCTGGTCAAAGCATATTATCTGTATTAATCTGCCTGCTGTTTTTAGCAAGTACTGGTTTCCCAGAATGTTCCTCATATTAGGACTTATGCTCCTGGCGAGAGGCTCCTGTATGACCCTACACCTAATTGATAAGCAGGAACTCTGGACACCAAGACAATATCCCTGAGAACAAGGGGGCAGGGGATCCCACAGACCTCTACTATACAGAGGAGTGGTTTAATAGCATAGAGCAGGAAGAAGACATGGAAACTAAGTTTGGAGATATTATTGCATGTTCAGATAATGATAGGATTAAGACAGTAAAGGGAGCACTTGGTCAATAATACAGAAAATAAAAGAGACGATTGGTCAGATGTAGACTTGACATTTGTGCTGCAAAAAGGCACTCATGAGTCAATAGCGCAAGAGTAAACAGAGAAGTGGAGAGGATTACAGGTCCTGTAAGAGCCTGGGAACTGAGTGATCATACTTGTAATAAAAGCACTCTTTCTAAACTTACTTATCTTCTATAGTGTTACTTTCCATAAAATAAAGTTTTCAGACCAGTTAGAATATTGCTGAAAGTTTATGGTGGCATGGTGGGAAGAGAGGAGGGTGTCAGTCATGCATTTTTACAGTGTTATAACCAGACCCAGCTCTTCTTAGCTTGGACTAAGCATGCATTGTTATGAGAGACTGGAAGATTTGCCTGGGGAAGTCAGAAAAGACAGATCCAAATTTTCACTAGTGTGAGAGGTCGTATTTAGACATTTGGTTAAGCACTCTACAATTTGAATTTCCTGTCCAAAACTCACATCATCATCTATTAGAAGCTTCTTAAAGGCATTAAAAGTTGAAAAGCTATGGGAATTATCAGTCTTTATAGCATCACTACTCATGAAGGTTTTGAAAGGACCTAATTACTGTAGCACAAGCTTGTGTTATGAAGACTGTTCCCTCAAAATGAGAAATACATTGTCCTCTTACTTTATTGGAAAGTACTTTACTGGTCAAGGTATCATTCATTCCATTTACAATTCCAGCTCAGACATCGATGGGTGTACACTGAACTCTTAGATATTTTGTATAATTAACTAGGAGTTATGTTCCATACTGTATGAGAGAATCCAAGTCTCCCAATTTTTTGTTTACTTCTTAAGGTATATGATGTTATATTCCAGAATCGGTAACCTATGCTGCATTTGCTGTACTTTTGTTCTGTAGTGAAGCATCAGTCCTGCATCATCTTATACAAAAGCACACACACCTTCAAACTCTGACAATTTTAGGGGTATTTTTGAATCTTTGAGAAAAGGCAAAGAAGTGGAATCCATGTGTTGTGTGATCCTTCGCGTGCTCACTCAAGTGTTTTCCTCATTTCCTTCTTACCTACTTTACCTATTTTCTCTTAATACTCTCCCTGTTGCCTCAAGTGTTTGAAATTCTTCTCTCTTCTACAGTAATGGTTCCCTAATGAGAAATCCTAAGCTCAAGTTGACTTATCCTAAACAGCCTTTTCAAGCTAATTTTCCAATAAAGAAGAAATGTTGATACCAGCCTCTGCCTCCAAGAACACAGAATTACCTATCTTGTTACTCAGTATTATCAAGAAGCAAGTCTTAATTGCTTCAGTCACAATTGGAGGAAGTGCATTTTTTTTTCAAGTCAAACTTAATGTAAAGTTCAGGAGTGAAAAACTGTGTGTCTGTCTCTTTCTCTAAAGCCTTATGCTTTTCTAGAGTCACTCTGGAGATGAGAAGACACATCATGAATATTAAGTCTCTGTTCCATCACATAATTTTTTGTGGAAAAGTCAAGCAAGGTATTTGATTGTTCTGCCTGTATCATAGATATACATGGAACCTCATCTTGGGGGTTGCAATACAGGAGATGAATTACAGTGACTGACCATCCCAAGCCCACTTACCCCGTCCATACAGACATGGGACGCTGGGCACCATGATTGACTCTCACTAGAAAACAATGAATGGGGAAAGAATAAGTGGAAAAGAGGGATGGTATTGTAGAAATTAAAGAAAAGTGATGATTAAATAAAAGGTATAGTTACTAACATTAATACATTTAACCTCATTTAGAAGACTCACAAAAGCTAGAACATGCTGAGATGCTAATTTTTTATATATGTGAATGTCAGTAAAAACATACATATATTTAATATCATCTATGTATTATATGTGTCTACAATCTCTATATATCTACTACTAGATAACTGTATCTAGTAATACATACCTGTCATCTACTATATGATTACAGTAGGTGTATCTATACATACAACTATATTATCTAATATGTAAATGATTTTTTTACTTAAGAATAATTTTAATTATAGAACTTAATGCATTTAAGGAGAAATACAAACATTCTTGAGCAGATACCTGCCATTTCTAACTGTTCTGCAGTTTTGTGAAGCAAGTTATCAACTTAGGCTTCCATGTCTTTGAGCGCTTCTAGAAAATCCCATTAAAGAACATTTTCCTCTCTTATAGCCCTTTGGCTGAGAATAAATTGTTATAGAGAAGGTGACCTATGTATGTATTTCTTACTTATGGTTTGTGTAAAAGCCAAAGGAGCAAGGGCCAGGTCCTCTGTGTTCAAACCTTTGCCTTCAATGTTCTTATTATTGTCTTTAACAAAGAAAGGCTTCTGCTAGAGCCATACCCCTGCTTTTAGCCATAGGCATGTAGAGATTTTGAGACTAACAGCTAAGAAAATTCAGGATAATTGTTCCTCTACCTGGATTTTTTGGTTTATGTAAAACTCAGAATGATGGCAGTTGCTCAACTAGGTGATTTGGGAGTAAGTCAAGATGATTCTTCAGGGCATGATTGGCATGGGATGAGCATGATGTTTGTCTACTTCATTAACCCAGTTGTGTGTGTGTGTGTGTGCGTGTGTACACATGTGTTATTTTGTTGGCTTTAAATAAACTGCAAGGTTCATTTGGAAGGGAAACAAAGGGAGAAAAAAAAATTAGACACGAAGGATGTACCATGAGAGTAGAATGTCTTAGTATTGAGTTGCTCTCATTTTATTCAATTATTATTAATTGAACCACATTTTTATTAAACTCGCTCTATAAATGTGTCATTGAGGAAAGTTTTGTTCATGTAATGCACCCAGTGATGGAAAGAACTGCTAAGCAGGTAGTCTCAATTTTTCCCTTGCTGCTCCAATACCTGGCACTGGGGGATGAGTCAGATTGTCAGTGTCCCCAGCTGGTGCAGGTGTGCTATCATCCAATTCCTGTGAACCACTCTCAAATTTCCATTGTCACAGGTGACACAACTTTGAACTTTCCAAAGCCTGGTGTTACAGTATTTCTATCAATATTAGACATATGGTATTATATGCATATTTACAGACACATCAAGAAAAGTCTGCAGTCAGAGGATGTGGGGATGTGGACCCTAAAGACATGGACAGTATACTTGAGTGTGGGGTTTTCTCTTGGCTTCTTACCTGTAGGAAGGGATGTTGATAAGTCAAAAACAAATGAAATTAATTGTGATCATAGCTTGAAATAGATATGAAAAGTCTGTTTTCCTTTAACAGTAGAAATGGTAGCTCTCTTTGATTGTTCAGTTCTGACTTCTTGTTAATGCCCACATCACACGCAGAGTGACCATGGCAGATGTTTGATAATGAATCTTGTTTTTATCCCAAAATGGGAAGTAAGTAGGGGCTATCCAAGATCCTAGAAAAGTGATGAGTTTTAGATCCCCCTAAAGCCAGAAGGCACTTTTGTACTGACACTGAGTTTTCAATGGGTTAATTATTAAAACTCTGAGTGGTCAAGTCAGAGACATGTCTGGTGCCAGCTTCTCCCTAGTCTTCCCACAGGAATCAGTATAAAATGTGCCTTTTACAGAAAATTTTATGCAATAAAAATGGTGCTGCATTTCAGAGAACATTGCTTAAGTGGCTCTCTCTTCATAAACCCATTTATAGATCTTTACATTCTGCTACATTTAAGGTATGTTGAGTGATGATTTTGTTTAAGTGGAATAACAAAGACTTGGAGAGAGAGGAAAATAGACTGGTCAAGTTGTTTCCATAGGTGGATAAAAGCAACTATATGAAAGCAGAAGAATTATAGAATAACAAAATTTTCAAATTTTAAGGAACTTCCACATATTTTTTAAAAATTCAATTTTGGTATTTCCATTGTATAGGAAAAATATATTATTTTTCCAGTTGCTAGATGAGAACAATGAGACTTGGGTACATATTAACTGATTTTCCTAATTTCAGATCTAATGTGACTTTCTCTGTAATTCTCTCTGGCTCTCTTTCCATCAAGTACCCTCCTATACCAACACCAGAAAAAATCTGGAAACTAAATTAGATTGACTTTAGGGTATAAGGAAAGACTGGATCCATCAGGAGTGAGAGGCAATTCTTCTGAGTGATATAATAACCCTGTGGTGGTTTGTGTTAACTGTAAAGGCACACACGGGTGGCAGGAATGAGGACACCATAAAAAGGGGACTCCATACACAACTTACTCATTGCCACTTTACATAAATGACTTCCTTTCTCCAATCTCAATTTACTCAAATGTAACTTGAGAAATACAATAGCATTTTCCTCCAAAGCTTTTTTGCAGTTTTACTAATTGAGGTAAATAAAGTCTCTGGCACAGAGCCTGGTGTATTGAGAGCTCTCTGCAAGTGTTAGTGGTTACCATTTTCATAAATGCATTTGTTGTCTTCTTGTAAGAAAGAAATCTTTCCACATTCCACATTGTCTCTGGGATTCACTTGGACGGGTAGGAAGCTTTCTTACAAATGTCAACTACAATCTGACTTAAAAAGAAAAAGGATTATTTGAAACCCAGGCTAGATGAGCTATTGCTGTGCTTAGTACTGTAGCAACTTTCAGAATATACATATATAGTTGCAGAATACAGTAGAAGATATGAGCTAAAATGCGGTCCCTACAGAAGTAACAAGGACATTAATTTTTACTTAGAAATAGATGTGTAGGGCCTCCCTGGTGGCGCAGTGGGTTAAGCAACGCACTATGAAGCAAACCACAGCCACTGCAGCACGAGTTTGATCCCTGCTGCCAGCCAGGGAGGGG
>JAGFMF010011747.1:6902908-6931391 GCA_019455555.1 Galemys pyrenaicus | reverse complement strand
CTGCTCCCCACTCTCTGTGGTGAATCCTCTCACCCCCCACACCTCTGGCCTGTACCCCAGTTCTTGTATGTATAAATAAATAAATCTTTAAAAAAAAAAGAAATAGATGTGTAGACAAAGGCGGTGGTGGGAGATGAAATAGAAGAAAAATGAGAGAGGGATCCAATTATGTATGGAGAGAATTTTCTGTAAATTTTGGTAGGACAGAGGCTACATAGAATAAAGTCAGTACAAGTTTACCTTACTGGAAAAGACTGAGACAATTCAAACAGATTTTTGAGACTGTTACTTTTCTGGAGTGTTTATTTCAACAAAGGTCTGTTTCACAAATCAATTATGTGTTAGAGACTGTGCAAAACAGGGAGGAAATATGACTAGGGAATGAGTATGATGTAGGGAGGAAATAGGCAAGAATCACTGGAGGCTTCTCAGCAATTAACAGAAGCTCATGGGACCAGGAGCTGCATGCATGTAAGTTTGCCTGAGCAAACTCGGGAGCACAGACTGAAGAAATTACAGGAAAATGATGACTCTGGAACTCCAGGGGGTAAGAGATTTCCACATCACATACACAACATGCACACATGCATAGTCAAGCAAGCATCTCACATATGTGGCCATTTCCATACACATTCACATTTCATGCCTACTGTTTTTCTATTTAGTTTGCTCAATTCACAAATCCTTTGCTCTACCCACTGAGGAAAGTAAAAACATTAGGAGGCAGAAAAAGGTATTTATTTCTCCGAAGTGGTTTGTTCTCTTTGGATTTAAAGAAACATAATGGAAAGAGTTTCACATTAACTAGACTTTCTGCTACCACAGATCTCCTTGTTTAAAGCTGTGTGTTGGCACATATAAAGAGCAAGTGGCATTGAAAATGGAATCATCCCAGTGAGAAAGCATCATCCTTGTCATTTCCCTTTTTTATCTTTCTCCGGGAGCACCGATTCCAGGTGATTATTTGCCCCTACACTCAACAATATCCCCGCCCAGATCTCTAACTGGGTTTGCTCAGAAGTTGCCAAATGCCTGGTTTCTAGAGGTTTCTGATTTCTTACAGGCTAGTAGTCAGACCACACAAAGCTTGGTGCAAAATGTTAATCTCATTTATGTTAAATGAAGCATGTCCATTTGATGGGTTCTAGAGGTCAAAGTTATAGTTTTCATTAGGCAGATAATGTATAGGACAGTGTTACTCACATGTCTAAATTACTTTAATTTAGGCACCATGGGAAAGTGCACATTAAGGATGTTATTATTATCATTAAATTATGGCATATTTTGCTGCTTGCTAAAATTATGCTCAGAGGCTGTGTCTCATATTTTGCAAAGAACGTGGGAGGCAGTAATTCTCACTACAGTTCTATGAACTAATATTTCCCCCATTTTAAGGATGAGCAGACTGAGGCTAACAGATGTGAAATAAATTTCATAAAGCTGAGGCACAGGAAAGTGGCAGAATCAAGTGCAGAACCTGAGCTTTTCACCAGCACTCTGCACTGCAGAAGAAAGCTGAATAGTCATGTCATCTGTCAATTCAATTCCACCCTTTGCTTGTAGAATTGCCTCCAGAGAGAAAGTGTCACCTTTATTCCTGGAACCCAGATATAATACCTTACACCTCCATTCTTGCCTAAGATCAGAATAGGAGCTGGGGGGAAAGAGAACTGAAAAGCTCCACATGCAATTCCATCTGTCATGCCTGTCCAGCTGGTATTACACGTCACTCCACATCAAGCAGAGAGCAAGGCCGAATTAAATCTGACTGTCAAGACACCCAAATTTGCAGCAAGTAGAGATGCTCTTTACTCTTTATGTGAAAGCTCTGATTGAAAAGACAAAAGGAATTTAATCAGTCATCTGCACTGCTGCTCTGGTAGCTCTAGTGTTTTTTGGGTTTTTTTTTTTTTTGGTTTTTTTGTTTGCCTTGCTCTCCTTGCTTGCCTGCACCTTTCTTTTGAATGCCAAAATGGCACTGCTTTATTTAGAATCAGTGCTCCCAGCTAAACAGCAATAATTGGACGACTCACACACTGTGCAAGTTGCTCGTGTAAGTCAGCAGTTTATGGAGCTGAGCAAACGGGCAGGTGCTGGACCAGAAAGGGCACACTTTTCCTAGGTTGGCTCAGGGTTCTCAGGATGCTTTAAAGGTTGATGATCTGAAGCGGAGAGTGTAATCTACAGGTGATAAAGGAAGTGCAATATAGCCAGTCACTCAAGTGAAGGGACACAGACTGGAGGGCAAACGTAAAGTTGGTGGAATTATATTTTCATCTGAAACTCTCTGAATTGCCAGAGGGATTAAGGTCAGGAGATTATGGAAATACTTGACCAAAGGCAAGGCAAGCCTCTTTTACTTAGCAAGGCTACCTCAGAAGCCAGGTTACTGGTTCCGGTGACCTTGGTCAAATCTGAGCATATAAATAACAATTTGCCACAAGTCATTAACCAGCATGTTGCTGAACTAAAAGAAGTAGAAGTGGGAGCTGTTCATCCATGGCTGAAATGTCGCTGTACTGCGACAAAGTGAAAATAGTTGAGGAATGGTGGACCCTTTTGAACAAAAAACATGAAGTGAGTCACTCCATTACCGCCTCATGAAAACTCATCATTCTTTTAGCAGTTCTCACATCTGGATGTCACTGCAGTTACCAACACAGGAACTAAGAAACACCGTGTTGATTCAGTTCATGTAAATTTAGGACTCTTAAGAGAAGTTTACACCTGACATTGCATAGTAATTATCCAGTGACTATGCTATTGCTCTTATCCATGGCAATGTCTCATCCATCTTAGTTCCATGGTATCTGATAATGTTCTGTAGGCAAAATACTCAGTGAATGTTGTATATTAAATGATAGGACTATGACCATCATTATGTGGACAACTTTCAAATAGCTTTATGTATGTCATCTGTCCTTCTAGCACCCCTTCAAAACAAGAGCCATTACTCTTATTTTATAAAACAAGGAGATTCAAGTAGAATTCAGAGAATCTGGTAAGAGATAGACCAAGGGCTTAGTTTTACAGTAGTTTGAGATCATAATGCAAGCTTTTCTTATACTAGAAAGTTAGAATGATGAAGATAAAAAAGAAGAGGAAGTTAGGAACCTTCAATTGTTAGAAAACCCCACTGTGGTCTTCAGCATATTATTTAACCTTCACTGCCTGAGTTTTAATTCTGTAAAATTTAATTATTACTTATTGTCTAAATGTGGCAACTAAATTAGATCCTTTTAAGACCATTAGATCCTTTTTAGAAACACATTCTTAACACATGATCCTTGGATTAACATGAAATTTTTACTTGATGTGTTTCATTTTCCAAGAAAGATTTATACTGTGATGTACATATATTTTAAAGCTATTTGATTTGTTCTCCTATCTAAATATTTTATATGCATTTAACTCTAACTTAGAATTAAGACAGTATCAAATGACTCAACAGATTTGAAACAGTTGACATATGTCTCTAAGAAATTACTCTTATTGATAATTAAATATCAATGAAGAGAAAGGGTGGAGAATGATTAAGTTGAAATGACACATACAGAATTTGTACAGAATTATGGAGTTTTGAACAAGAATAATAAAAATACAGAGAGAAACTTCACTGAAAGAACGTGTCTTTCTCCTAAAGGCATAGATTATGGAGGAAGTGAGGCATAGAGTAAAATGAAAATAGCCATCAAGACCAAGTTCTGGTGAGCTGAAAAGAAGGCATGAAAGTATGCACTCAAACTCAGTAAGATGCTGAGGTCTGGACTTCGAATACTTAATGATTCCATTCTTCACTCTTTTACTCTCCTTCAAAACCCTTGCAATTTGTCGCCTTAACAGTGACTTTCTGCTGAAATGCTAGCTTAGGAACCAATCATAGTTAAATTCAGGTTGCCATTCTTATGAGGGTCCTTTTATTCAAGATTACTCTAACTATTTTAGTTGAAAACTGAAAAATAGCCTGTGTGAGAAAGCATGTATACTTCTGCATGTTTCTTGGCTAACATATAAATATTTGTTAAATAAAATAAAAAATGACATGTAAAGATTCCACGAATCCCAAAGCACAACAGAACAAGGTTCATCTCTAAGATATTTTTGAAACAGAAGACACATAGACAATTCTGTGGCTACAAAACAAGAAAACAACAAAAAGAACCAAACTAGAGGATGTGCTATCTATCACTGCTTAAAATTCAGTTATATCAACAGGCTATTTCTCTTCATTCATCTTTAATTCTGAATCATATGAAGATGTATATTCTGCACTCATACTTACAAGAGCAGGATAGAGACCTGTGGGAGAAAAACTAGGTGATATCAGTACTAAATCTCTATGTAGAGAGGAGGTGTGATTTCACAAGTTCTACATGGTGCCAGGCTGTGCTGCACAAGAACTGTATTGGCTCACAAGGTCAGGAACCCTTCTTTGTCTAGTTGGCCACACAATAACACCAAGTATATAAATGAATATAAAATAAGTATTTGATGATTGAATAAGATAGCGAGTTAGTGCATGTAACTAAGCATTCCAGCACAAGCATCAACACACACACAACTTTAAGAGTATATTTTTGATAAGGCTTAAGGATAGAAAACAGTAAATAAAAAATAAAAGGGACACCATATTTAGGACATGTGTAAATGGCTAACCTATTCAAATAAGGTCTTGGTTTTCATCAGACACCTGGAACCTCAAATTTAAAGGTAAATGAAAGGTAAACCAGAATATGCCTTCGATTTAACTCATCTCCTCTGTTCGATTCTCAAAAAGGTAAAATATGTAGACCTATTCTTTATCAGTTTTGAATTTAGGACTGACATCCATCACATTTACCAGATGGTTGAGAAAGAGGAACTCAGCAAAGCTGTTCTTACCCTTTTTTTCTTTTTTTCCCTACTTACCTATGCTTTGTACTTCTTAAAGCATTTTGGGCAAATTTTGATCAATTTGAGTTTCATTAAGGTGCCCTCATCCATGGGAGAGTGCTAAGTAAGCCATCTCAAGGACTGTCCAGAGGCTCCCACCCCTACTCTCTGTCCTCACATATGGGAAAGACTAGAGAACGATTTATGTTGCTGTGCCTGTGGGCTTTGCAATCAGCAGTCAAGTGTACATTTTCAAATTAGGATTTGTCCAGTATTATCAAAATGCACCAACCCTGACAGAATATGGCTTATATTCATGACTGAAGTTTATTTTAATTCAAGGAATAGAAATAGAAAACAAACAGGAACAGAGCCAAGATTTCCTTTCTTTTTTTTTTTTTTTATCAAAGGCTTAGAATTCTGATACCAATCAGTGTATGATAAACAGAGATGGCAGTAGAAAAACAATCAAATAAAGGCTATAAAAATCCATCATCAACACACAGTCATATTATGTTACTCACTTTATCACTCTGCCCTAGTAGTGTCTAAGTAAATTTTGGGCTGTATAAACTTGAGCTTATTAACAAATAACAGCAAATAATTAGGAGAGACTTTTTTTCTCTCTTCTTTCTTAATTAGTAAATTAGAAACATTGTCAGTGGCATAACACATAACCATTCCCCAAGATTACCTATTAGTATAATTTGATTTTCTTTATTACAACAATCTACTCAACCCCAATATTCCTTACAGGGAGTCATCCATGAGATGTTTAATTATATGAACTGAAACTTCCTGGGAAATATTTTGTTTTTCTGTTAAAAAAAAAATGTTCAGGAATAGCTGGCATCTACCTTCCCTCTTGAACTTACTTCAAACATGAACATGATGCCTGAGGCTGTGATAATGACACAATTTGCACCATTTATGAACCATCCCAGACAAGCTCTCATTAAGTCAACCCCTGGGCATCTCAGATGGTTTGGTACCCACACTTGTCTTCACTTCAGCATCAGGACAATCTTTTGTGAACCCCTCCCCTTAGATTCCTAGAGTCTTCCATAGCTGGTTTTGTTAAGATGTATTAATCGTCTCCATCCCACCTCTGGTTTTGTATTGTCAGACCTTCCATCCTAAATTTATCTACTCTAAGTTTCCATCAGCAGTGAGGTGATAAAACAGAATGACTGATCCTGCCTGCCTTTTTTTTTTTTAACTTCCACACAAAATGAAGCAACTTGGTAATAATACAACACAACTTTTGATTAAGTGAAGCAATCAATTCATACTTGTGTATGTGCAAGTATGTGTATATAGATGCACATGTAAGTATATATAAATTAGTACATGAAATATATTTTCAAATTCAGCCTGTTCTTTTCATCTTGAATGTGAACAATCTAGACTAAACTGTGATTGCCTCTTACTAGAGATGCTATAATAATTTCCCACCCTCAATATAGTTACTGTTAGATTTAAATTCTGAAATACTCTTGTGTTGAAACCAGAATGCTCTGTGGAAAACACAAATATGATATTGCCTGTCTGCAAAATTCTGTTCCCAAACATTCTCATGGCTCTTAAGAGAAAGTGTAAATGCCTTCAGGGGTCTGCAAGTCCCTGCTCATCACCCTCACCCTCACCCCCCTTCTGCATTCCACAGTCCTTCCCCACAGGCCCTATTGTTCTTTCTAGATACCACCAAGGACTCCTAATCTTCTCACTTACTCTTTCCTCTTTTGCCATGTTAATCCTACTTATCTTTCCATATTAGCTGGAATTAAACTCAGCTGAAATGTGTCATTCTTTGCATTTGCTTCCCAGCATTCCTCCATCCTAGCCTCCATGCTGACTCCGACCTGACAAGGTGTAGATCTTTCCCCCCAAGAACTGGTGTACCCCAAGTAGAGGATCTCACCAAATTCTCAGGGTGACCTGAGCTTAAATCATCCATACTGCCTGATTTTCCAGTGAATGGTGTGGGATGCCAGGTTTAAGTGGATTATTCACAGCATTCTTTTAGCAAAGGTATTGTTTTGGAGCTAGGCCTGTTACTCAATTTGGCCTAATGAAATACACCTTGAAGTTTGTGAAGGGTTTCTGGGAAATTTTTTCTTCACTCTGAAGAAGTAGACACTGGCATGGAGGACTCTTACTTCCTCTTCCTGTTTTGCATGGGTCTAAAGCTACAAAGGATCTCCATTTTTTATTCATACTGAGAAAAATGTTATCACATAGGGCACAGAAAACAGTATGGAAGGAAGGGATGGAATAGCAGCTATATGGAGTAAACGTGACTCTGAGCTCTGAGTTGGGACTTTCAATTATATGGTCTACATTAGTTTCCCAAGGGTGCCACAACAAATTACCACAAACTCTGTGGCCTAAAAAAATTGAAATTTATTCTTTCACAGTTCAGAAGGTCAAAAGTCTAAAATTAAGATGTCAGTCAGGCCAGTTCATTCGGAAAGCTCTGAGGGATAATCTGTTCTTTGTGTTTCCTAGCTTCTGGGGGCTGCCAGCACTCCTTGCTATTCCTTGGATTGTAAGTGGGAGACCACCATCATAGCCTCACATGGCCTTTTCCCTCTGGGTCTCTGTTTCCAAATAGCGCCTTCCTTAAAAGAACACCCATCTTTGGACTTTGGGTCTGTCTTAATCCAGGTCTCATTTTAACTTGGTTAACTTATTTGCATCTGCAAAAATTCTATTTCTAAATAATGCTGCTAAGTATACAAGTTGGGGGCCTCCCTGGTGGTGCAAGGGATAAGTTTTAGCGCTATCAAGCTATTGGCAGCCAGTGCAGCATGAGTTCAATCCCAGGCCAGTGAGCTGACCCACATGGCACAGCAGGCCTCTCCTGTCTCACCTGCTGCTCCCCTCAGCAGTGTTTTTCAGTAGATTTGCCTTTTCTTTTTCCCACTCTGGTGAATCCTCTCAACCCCTGCACCTCTGGCTTACACCTCAGTTCTTGTAAATAAATCTTAGAAAAACAAAACCAAAAAAACACAAGTTAGTATTTAAATGTCATGGGAGGGAATTGTGTATAGGTCAGAGGGGGAAAGGGGGTAAAAGGATTCTCCAGAGACTGAGTGGAGAACAGAAAAGGTGGATTTATTGAAATGCACCCCTAAGAGAAGCAGAAGGGAGACAGGAAAAGACTGCTATCCAGAGAGTCAGGGTCCTGAGGCTCTGTTTATACTCCAGGAACCACTGACTGGTTAGGGTGACCAGTGTTGGGCGTGTCCTGACCTATGATCTGAATTAACGTAGTGGATCAGCAGCTCTTCTGATCATTAGCTTAATGCCCAGTATACCCATGGCAGTTCCACCTACTCCGTTTATCCATTCAAGCCTTGCAAACTTGCCTGCTGGGCAAGGAATGGAGACTTGTTTTTTTTTTTTTAATTTAGCAGTCATATCACAACATCAAACATATATTTTAGAAGGTTACACTTTAACACACAGGACTAGTATATTTCTTATTTTTGACAACACTTGACATTGTGGTTTCCATTATTTTCAGCTGATGGTATCCTTAATAAATTTTACCCTTTTTTCCAAATTGTGGGTGCTCTTTGAATTGTTTTTATAAAGCTGGCATGCCCAGTTCTTTGGAACAGTTTGTTTTCTTATTAGTTCTTTGCAAACAGTAAGCTACCTCCCTTTGTCTGTCTCAGTTAAGATTCTGTTTGCAACACTTAGCAGGGGACCTAACATGTATTATGTGTTCTATAAATATTTACTGAATGATTAAGTTAAACAGAATTTGAGAAATATATAAAAGTAGGAAGTACTATTAAATCATCACCAGTATGACTGTCTAGGTGGGTAAAAAATTATAAATTTGTTTCCATAAATCCTTCCAGCCTTTTTGTACAGATATTTCACTCCATAATTATTGTACAAGTTTCCTGCCTTTTTTTTATATTATAAATAACAACCATTTACTTTCTGTCATTACAATCCTTTCAAACTCTTCAAATACCTGCATAAAGTCCATTGAATGATTATATTAAATTGTACTTAAACATCCCCTAAAGGTGAAATATTTACCTTTCATTTTTATGTATATTTTTTCTTAATATATTCTTAAATTTATCAATCTTTACATGTAAAGATTTTTCTAATATCTAAGAATAGTTCTTTAGCTCCCAATCTGACATACTTAAATTAAACTTTAGGATCCTTGAGGGAATGCAAGAATTCAGGGAAAAAGTTTAGTTCATGGACTAGAAAAACTCAGGAAGGTTTTCATGAAGTTGGAAGAAAAATCAGACCAGGGAGCAAGCTGGCCATGGATACTCAAGGAGTGAACAGTGAGGGAAAGCCCAGCCTCCTTCCTCACAGCTTCATTTTATCACTGCGAATGAATGTGACTCTCATTTGTCAGGACCTGGTGTCAGAACTCAGTGACTCCCTGGGTTTTATCTGACTTCTAAGAATTCAGAAAGAGACAAACTCAAGTGTAAAAAATAAGAGTGGAATGTACTACAATTAACTCTTCCTGGGAAGTCATTATTAAATCACACAATCAAAAAAATGTATATGGTTTTGAGAGCATATTCAGAAGTCATCTACAGTGAGCCATGAAAATGCCATTTTACAGACAGGCTCTTAGATGAAAAGGAATTCATAGACTGTCCCATTTTCATAAAAGTTATTAAACAGATTGAAGTCAAACCATGCATGTGGGCCTTTTCTACAAGAAAGAGTAGAAAATATGAACAAAATACTTCCTTGGCCATATTTTTATTTCTAAAAATTATATATTTGCATTTTCAGCCAATAAAAAATCCATGCCTGTTAGGGGTACTATAGAGAATTTAATTCAGTCCTTAGGATTAATGAGGGTCGCTAGTTCCAGTCCTGCTACTTCCCTATCTGTGATTTAGAACAAAATAGATAGCAACATTTTCCCCTGGATTTGGCTTCCACATTCACAGACTGAATGGATCAGATGTGATAATTCTTTAGATGCATTGCCCTCTAAAAATCTTTGATTCCAAGCAATTCATGATGTAAAGCTAGACAACAAATTTAAATGTGCTGAATATTGATTCAATTCTGGCAGTAAAGTAATAAACCATAGTCCCAAAGACTTAATTTTGAAAAGTAAATTACCATTCAATTCGTTGAAGTAGCCTAGGTTCTTGGCAGTCAGATAAATGGAAGCTGAAATGGTTTACAAGAAAAAAAAAAAAAATCCAGCATCCTTGACTATTTATCCTAAAGAAAAAAGCATTTCTAAAAATCCACATATTCCTTCCATAACAGAAACAATTTGGACCTACTTGTGTATGATAACAGAGCATCTGTCAGAAGTAAAATGCTAAGAAACACTTTGCAAATGTATCTTACAAATATTGTAGAAATTAAAAAGCAGTCGGCTCTATGCAATAGAGAACAAAAAGAAAAGTGATGATGTGTGTAATACCCAAAAGGTTCTCCTACCCATTCACACATAGTATGAGTAATTTTGAGCTACTGAGTTGATGAATTTTAACATAAAGTTTTTCCTCTGTTTATAGGATTTTAAGAGAAAGTGGACTCTAGACTATCACTATTTCAAAAAAGAGGATACCAGTTTGCTGTACTTCCAAGAACCTGTTCTCGCAGATGGCATACTAAGTGTATGACACCATACATTTTCAGTTATTTTTCTTTCAATTTAGAGAATGTTGAAAATGAGCCTCACATATTCTGATGGTGAAGCCATTAAACTTTGCAGGTATTAATATTCAAGCAATAATTCCTGAGTATAGCAAGAGGCATCCAACTCACTGGAAATTTTGGTAATCACTGCAGGTGACTGGTTATGATTATAACACACTGGAAAAATGCTGACACCTGCTATACAGGTCACAAGATGGTCCCCTATCATTTTATTAACAAGTTAATAGTTGGGGAAATAAGTTAAATGTGAGCAGTTAACTGTCCTTTATCTACTGTCAAACTGATTTATTGTTTCAATTAGTTTTTTATTGGAGTCTTTGAGTTTTGTATGTATATTTTCATGTCATCTACAAATAGTACTTTTTTTTTACTTCTTCTTTTCCAATTTAGATTCATTTTATACCTTTCACTTGCCTAATTGCTCTAGCTAGGACTTCCATTACTAGATTGAATAGTAGTGGTGAGAGTGGACATCTTTTTCTTGTACCAGAGCTTAGTGGAAAACCTTTCCATTTTTCCCTATTGAGAATAATGTTAGGTTTGGTTTGTCATTATGGACTTCATTATGTTCCATCTACTGTCATTCACTCAGGTACAATAGTCTATTCCTTGAATAGTCAAAATTTTTTCTCTTTCCCTTTTTCCATAAAGTATCATTTATCAGTGACCTTGGAGAAAATAGAGATCCCAGATTTGAATCACAAAACTGGTATTTCCAAATAGTGTGACCATTAGCAAATTTTTTAGCATTTCAAAATCCGTATCCTTATCAATAAAATGAGAATATTAACAAACTCATATATTACCTGTGAATATTAAATAAAATAATGCATGTGGAACACTTAGTCCAGTGTCAGAAACACATCCGGGAAGCAGTGCTTTATCTGAGTCCCTGTCCAAGGTCTTCTCCTTTTCACTCTATTACAGAACCTGACAGTCAGCAGAATCAGATCCAAGGAAAGTCCCATGAGACAAGATGATCCTAAACAAGGTAACTTAGTGAGCTATCTGAGTTCATTTATTTTAGGAATTAATCATATATACATGATTTATATAAAATTGAGGCAGAAATGAAGTTCATTGGAATGAAGAAGGCTGGATTTCCATAGTAGGTCCTAGAACTCTATACACTCTGCAGTATGTAAAGAATAACTGATCAAGGAACAGGCTATAAAAAGTCATATTTCTCCTCCACCCATAGTCTAGATACCACTTTCATTTTCTCACTCTGAAGTTTGCTTCTGCATCACACCAAATTGCTTAGAATAGTCTACTGTATAGGAAATGAATAAACCATAGCAAGCAAAGCAAAAACAAACAGTCAAAGGAAAACAAAGCCTCCTTTGATCCTAATTCTCTTTAATTACTACCTATTCTCTCACATTTTCATTTTTTTAAGATTTATTTTATTTATTTATGGATATAAGAATTGGGGTGTAGGCCAGACACGTGTGTGTGGGGTGGGGAGAGGTGAGAGCATTCACCAGAGAGACAGTGGGGAGCAGAACAGATGGACTGACTGAAATACACTGCTGAGGGGAACAGTGGGCAAGGCAGCAGACCTCTGCTGCGCCATGTGGGTCACCTCCCTAGTCAGGGATCGAACTCATGCTACAGTGGCTGGAAATAACTTCATAGTGCAGAGACTTAATTTCTTGTCCCATCAGGGAGGCCCTCTAGCATTTTCTTTATAACAAATTTTCTCAACAGAAATATAAGCATTCACAACCTTATTTCCTCATTTCTTACCTTTAATGTTTCATCTTAATAAAAAAAAAAAAAAAAAAACAAGCAAAAAACAGAATCCCTCAAGATTAGGAAGACATTGCCAGAATTGGGGTAAACATTCTCAAACTTTCAATCTGAAATAAGATAAATTGGTGACATAGTCAGATTCCAACTAAATGCTATTTGTAAAAATGGGAAAAATACCATGACCCACATACCTTATGCTTACTTTATCATACTCTCTAGTATTAACTTTCTATATTCAAAACAGTTTTTTCCCCTACCATAATTATTTTTTTTTAAAGATTTATTTATTTATGCATACAAGCACTGGGGTACAGGCCAGAGGTGTGGGGGCGTGAGGAGGTTCACCACAGAGAGCAGGGAGCAGAACAGGCAGATCAACAGAAGTACACTGCTGAGGGGAGCAGCGGGCACAGCAGGAGAGGTCTGCCGCGCCATGTGGGTCCCCTCCCTGTCTGGCAGCAGGGATCGAACTCGTGCTGCAGTGGCTGCGGTCTGCTTCATAGTGCGTTGCTTAACCCATTGCGCCACCAGGGAGGCCCATCCCTACCATAATTAAGCAGAGATTACTGAGTATGGAAAGTTAGTACTAGCGAATATATAAAGTAAGCACAAAATAAATAATTCAGAGTATTGCCTACTTTTACTAAAAACAAATCCTGGGTTCAAGCTCAAAAGAAATGTGTCTTCTTTCCCTACAATAGATTCGAAGGTAATTTGGCTCTCTAGAAATATCAGAAGGAATATGCAGGAAGCCACACATTAACACCTTTGCCTATTGAATAGCATCAAACATTTAAATTACTAAAAGCCTAGGAATAATGCAAGTCTTGGAAGGTTTCAAAAAGTAGGTCAGTGGAATAATTAGAGAGCAGCTGAGAAAAGTCACATGGCTCACTCTATATACAAGATCAGATAGAGTCGTGTGTCCTCAGTCAGAAAGGGTAAGGATTCTGTCAGCACTTTGAATAACTAGGACACATGGACACGTCACTGAGCCTAGGAAAAATTTACTTTCAGTGGGAGATAATGGAAATGGAGACCAACATGAGCTTTGGGAGCATCCTTCAAAACCACAGCACAGCAGCTTGTAAGTTTGTGTCCTGGGCATGTCCAATGACACTTAATAAGATAATAGAGGAAGAAGTAAGCATGTGTCTTGGGACAAACTGGGGGTTTTAAGGACACTTAAAATCTTTCAGTGAAAGAGCTAAAGGATCCAAATTCTCCCGTTGAGTTTTCCCACATGTCTAACAACTCTTCCTAAGTGGAGTTTTAAAATCATAGGCTAGCTGAATCCATCTCTATGTTTCTACTAATGGAGGGCAATAAAAGGGTAGTATGTGATTTCACACAGAAGAGGAGAACCCTCTGCCTTCCAAATTCCTGGAAGTTTTGCCTATTTAGCCCCTGTATTTATAACAAGTATTTGTTTTTAAAGATTTATTTATTTATGCACACAAGAGCTGGGGTACAGGTCAGAAGTTGCAGAGGTGAGAGGATTCACCAGAGACAGAGTGGGGAGCAAAACAGGCAGACTGACTGAAACACATTGCTGAGGGGAGCAGCGGGGCGAGGCTGGAGAGGTCTGATATGCCATGTGGGTTCCCTCCCTGGCCAGGGGCAGGGATGGAACTTGTGCTGCAGTAGCTGCTGTTTGTTTCACAGTGCATTGCTTAATCCACTGCGCTACCAGGGAGGTCCATAACAACTCTTTTAATGCTACACAAGATTATTTCCAGTATTAAATACAACTTTTCAAATATTGAAGTTCTTGCCAGTGCTACTGAGATCATATTACACTATGACCTAACACTTTGGACTTTGTGACACAGAAGTGTCCCTCCTTTAAAAGTTTTTCCCCTCGGCTAGAAACTGATTTGTGTTGCCCCAGAATTCATCAGTTGAACACATAACAGTCAGTGTGATAGCACTTGGAGATAGGACCTATAGGAAATAATTAAGTTCAAATAAGGTTATTAAAGTGAAGTCCTGAGCCATAGGATTAGTGCTCTCTTGAGACAAGACACCAGAGAGCTTGCCCTCGTACTCGGCCAGATGACAGCCTGGCCAGAAAGGGGCCATCGGAAAGCCATGAAAAGAAATCACTAGGACCCAAATGGGTCTTCACCCTGATCTCATATTTTCAGTTACCATGACTACAAAAATATTGTTGCTTAAGCCCCCCAGTCTGTGGTGTTTTATTATGGCAGCCTTCATGAAGGTTCCCTGTCTTACTCTTCACTCTCAGTTGCAGATGTTATTTCTGATAATTAAGACCTTCACCAGTTACCTATATATTTCTCTACTCACCTCTTAAATGATTTTCCTCTTAGGTCTTTTTTTTTATATTTATTTCTATTTATGTATGCATAAAAGAACTAGGGTCTCGGCCAGAGGTGCTAGGTTGAGAGGATTCAACAGAGACAAACTGGGGAGCAGAATAGGAAGATGAAATACACTGCTGAGGGGAGCATTGGGCAATTCAGGAGAGGTCTGCTGTGCCATTCAGGTCAGCTCCCTGGTTGGGGATCAAACTCATGCTGTAGTGGCTAATGATAGCTGGATAGTGCTGAGACTTTAACCCCTGCATGGCCAGGGAGGCCCCCTCCTTTTAGGTCTTGCTCCTTTTAACTGGTAATTTGCTATAATCTGAGTCTCATCTCACCTTAGTCTCCCTGACATTCAATTTACAGACTTGGAGACAAACTTGTAGAAACTGATTGTCATCAAAATTTTTTTTTTTTAATCAAAGATCTGAGTAAGACCCTCTTTGATCACAGTTCTATAGTAGTGTTCCACAACATGTAGAAATAACGGAAATCACCACTCAACATGCAAATCTTGCCTGATCTGTCCTCAGTCTGTCTCTGTAAATGCCCAGTATTTCTCACTTTCCACCCTGTGTACTCTCCAAACTAATACAGCTATTCTTATACCTTCAATCCTTTGCTCAGTTGTCCGTCAGTGTCAGTATTCTTGGCATTATGACAGATGCAATAATCTATACTGTTCTTCTTTTCAACTCAATTTTAAACTGTGGTGAGATGGAACCATTGTTTTTAAACAAATACACAAATAGTGACATTCCACAAATCATAATAAGGACACCACCACTAAAAATCTACATACAGAAGACTCAATACACATACTTCGTTATAAAAAAGAAAAACAGTTAAATTGGAAAAAAAAAAAAAAGAAGAGGAAGAGGAAGGGAAGAAATAAAAGAAAATGGTAAAAGGAAAGGGTAAAAATTAGGTTGGAAAAAAAGATTCAGTTCTAACACACCCAGGATTTTTAGTAGTTCCTCATTAAGATTTGGAATTATAAAATACCATAAGGTATGAATATCAATGTTATTGCCTCAGAAATATAAAAGTAGCTATAGAGAAAGCTATACATAATCCATACTTTATATTATGAATATAAGTCCTTCTGGAACAAATGTTTTCCTGTGAAGCTGCAAGTGAAACAGACAGGCAAAACAACAGACACTTATAGGTATTATTATTGCAGACTTTGGGTCAGAGGAAACCACGCATGACAGCTGTGATGAAGAGGCCAGTGTCCTAGTGGTCAGAGCAGGGAGGAAATAGGGTTTATTCAGGCCTGGACCACTTTTAAATCAGGAAAAACAAAAGGCAGTCCTTTTTCATCCCAGGAGAAAAACAACTCCTTCTCCCCTTTCATCCTGACACAAACTAAAGCTGTGCATTGAGAGGGCCATCTTGTGAGCACTTAATGGGAGAGAGGAAAGAGAGCACAATCTTAACCTGCCAATAATTTCTGAGTTCCAAAAACCAGTCAACAACAGGACAAGAAAGAGCCAATCCGGAGACTTTGGCCATCACATGGGAATGGAGACCTTGCAGAGAACAGCTCTTCTTCTTCTAGAAAGCAGAATTCCTTGGCATCATCTACCCTATTCTTGTGCTGTCATAGTGCATGGGGGTGGGGGTTTCACCTTTCCATCTCTTCTAGTGAAGTTGAGTGATACAGGTATAGTATTTCTCGTGTGTGAGAACATTGATTAACCACAAAAAGGCCAAACTGTTGTCTGCCTAATTTCATGAACAGAAGAATTCATTTTCTTCTCGAATGAAACTGTGTACTAATATTTCTCACAGTGAACAAAAGGGCCAGGCACAGGCCTCCAGGGATTGAGACTGAAACCATTACAGTTAGGCAGTGTCATTTGATGGTGATAGGACTTAATAAAATTTCCCAATAATTTAACAAACTTCCTTTAAAATTAAATCTAAGCAATGTGTATTGTCAATTTTTAATCAGCCTTATGACCTTATTATTATTGTAATGGAAAAATTTTCAGCCACTTCCAGTTAATGAAATTTATCTTATCCGTTTGATAAGTTTCTACATCTGAGTCGAGGAGCCCAGAGAGTCCAGTATGTGGCAAACCTACTTCCCACTGGAAAGAAAATTACTTTGTTCATACCTGATGCTAATGGACCAGGAGTCCAGGAAGGATGGATTTCGCACTGATCATTGAAGAAAAGGCTAGATTGGACCATTTATAAGCAAAGTGGAAGGAAAAGTCATCTTCCTACATTTGAGGTAAGATAATTATAATTATAAACTAGCAAATAAAATGAATTATAACAGGACCTAGTAATATTTCCCTAGTGACTTATGACATAAATTAGTAAAGATTGACATATCTGTTTTGGACTATATCTTGAGAAGTTTCACCAAATTTCTTTTCTTTTTTTTTTTTTTTTTAAAGTATTTTCTTTTTGCATAGAACTCGGAGTACAGGCCAGAGATGGGCAGGTGAGAGTATTCACTATAGACAGGATGGGGAACAGAACTGGTGGATTGACTGAAGTACCCTGCTGAGGGGAGCAGGGGGGAAGACAGAAGTCTGCTGCTCCAGGTGGATTAGATCCCTGGCGGGGCATTGAACTTAGGCGTTAGTGGTGATAACATTGAGAATCAACTGAGAATATAACACCAGCGAGGCCCTACCAAATTTCTTTTTTTTTTTAAACATAATTGTCATATTTTACTTTTTAAAAAATATTTCATTTATTTATGCATATAAGACCTGAGGTAGAGTACAGGCCAGAGACATGGGGGTGGTGAGAGGATTCACCAGAGACAGAGTGTGGATTGTGTTGGGGGAAGCCAGAGGGTGCAAGAGCTATAAGCATCAGTCAAGGACAGAAAAGCCGAGATCCTTCTGAGACTTGCAAACAAGTCACTCTAAAAGGAGCTGCACACGGCTCCTAGGATAGATGCATACACTCTTACACTCTGGAAGAAGATAATGAGGAAACAAAAAAGTGTTAGATGATAGTAGTGGCTAGTTACATGCAAGGCTTGGCACACAATTATGCATCCTTGAACTTCTGGGCTGTGCTTTTTGTAGAAAGTAGCACATGCTTGTTAATTGTTCTCCTGATCAATAAAAGCTACAGAGAAGTTAGGAGGTTGGCTATTTGCCTAGGAGAACAATAGCCTGCCTTCTCCATACTGACATCTTGTCTGCTGCACTCATCCCTGCCTCACCGAACACACAGCACAACATCAGCACTTTCACCGCTGGAGATTACAGCAACAGAGCAGAACAGGCAGACTGACTGAAACACACTGCTGTGGGGAGCAGTGGGCGAGGCAGGAGAGGTCTGCTACCCATATGGTCCCCTCCCTGGCCAGAGATCGAATGGTGCTGTAATGGCCATGGATGCCCTTCAGTGTGACCTTTAACCCCTGCACCACCAGGGAGGCCCCAAATTTCTTTTCTAGGAATGAAATTCAGTTCACAGAAGTATGTTACATCTCTCCTTTGGAGTAAAGGTCATGCATATTTCTTATAATAAATGACAGCCATTTTAGTGATATATTATTAAATGGAAATTTAGCACTTTAGTGTTCATGTAAAAGAAATCTAATAGTAGTTGGAAACTATACCCTTTTGTCCAGGTTATTTGTTAATTACTGTGGAACAATGAGAAAAGTGCTTTTAGTTGTAAAGTAATGTATAAGTATTTAAATGTATATAAAATATATTTTATTAATATATAAAATATATATTAAAAAGTCCCTAATTCCACCTTCCAGTGGAATAAAGTTAAGTATGACAAAGTAACAACAGACTTTCCTTAAGTGTGACAAATCTGATTTTTTACTCTACATTTTATTTCAAATGAAAATACTTTGTCATAATATTTAATTACTTTTAGATCAGTTCTTATCTGGCAGTATATAAGGATAGCAAAGATATAAAATGTAAGGATAGCAAGATAGATGAAAAATATCTAATTATATACCCATTGCTTCATTTGTCATTGGCTCACTGCCCACATCAACCCCCCCCCCCACACACACACCAGTGTTTTCCATTTTCTTCTTCCAGCTGATAGTCATTTCACAATTAAAAGCCCAGAATGTCTGCATATATGCTTTGTAGAACAAGATGAAATAGCTTCATCTTGGAAATCTCTGGAATGTGAAATATCTGGAATGTGAAGTATCACTGGCCAAGGAAGTTCCAGTCACTCTGATTCTGAGTCCCCAGGAGTCACATGAAGTTAAGATAAACTCAGATTGGGGGAGAGAGAAATGTAGCATGCAAAATTTGCTAAAGGCACACCAGCGTTTTTCAAGTTTCCTTCACACGATCGATGAGTGTGCATTTATTAAGCATCTCTTCTTTTGCTCCCTATGCCCATTGGTCTTCTAGGTATTAGAAAATGAGGATGCAAAACATTTCAAAAATGTGTAATTGTGTAAATCGACTATCTTAATTAATAACCTCGTATATGTTTCTCAAGCAGTTTAAAGTAAGTATAATATAAAACACTAAATGCCCTTATTCTTATGGAACAAGGTGAACATTAGACAAAGTTACCATTGAACATTTATTTTATATACAAAAATGTCATCAGTTCTATGTGTATGTATGAAATCATTGTAGATAAATATAATATGCATACTTAAATATATAGAGCTTATTGAAATAAGTGTGTATATAGTTATTTTACCTCTATATCAAGAAAAATCTTACACAATAAGTATACTATTCTTAAACATGAAGTCTGATTATTTTTCACGTGTATATCCTGCATAATCATCAGATTAAAATATATAATATTTACAGTTTATGATAGAGCTTTATCTCTTACTAGTTGGCTCTATTTATTGTAAATATTAGGGGAGGCAACTTGATTCTTAAACCTCTATACTCTCTTAAAGTATTTAAAAAAGCATAAACCACTGAAATAGTCTAAGAAAACATCTTTTTAGCAACCTGAAAGAGGAAACTTTAGAAAACTCTGTTTTATTCAAGGTATGTTTTTCAAATTTCTAATCATGGCATTTGTAAAAATTGTAGAGTAGAATTCTAGAGTTTACATCAAAATCTTCCAGTCTCTTCCTATGACCCTAGACAAAGTATCCCTTTCACATCTCAGTTTTGTAATCTACAAGATAATAAAATAATAAGCCTTACTCTATATGCCTTACAGGAAAATTGTAACAATCAAATGATGAATTATGCATGGTCCGTTTTAAATTGTAAAGGACTATAAACAACAGTATTGCTCTTTTATTTGACAAACCACTTTGGAAAATTTCAAATTATTCTGATTCATTCCCAAAGGAAATACCTTCTATCGCTTGATTGGGAAATTATTGAGGTTTATTCCTAATAATTGACTGTTTATACTCATTTACTCTATGTGATTTCATCCTGTTAACAACTATCTTCCTTCTAAATTATTTCCCTTAGGGAATTTATGCTTTTCTGATTTTTCTGCTACAGCAGTGATTATTTGTGACATATTATAAGGATATTTTACTGTATTTAAAAGACCAAGATTACTGAGTCTCATTCAGAGGTGTCTCCCAGTAGGACCAGGAAATATTTCGCTCTACATGAAAATCTTGAGAAATGCAAAGTTAATCATAAATGTCATTCACTTTTTCAAACTTAAAGCAGTAAACAGATAATATGTGAAATATGAAAAGGATTATTTGAGGGAAATGTCACATAGAGCAATTTTATGCAAATATTTATTTGAAACATGCACCCATGGACATAATTACCTCCCATGGAAAATGTTGTGACTATTTTCGAACACTGCTGCTCTCCTTTATCCTCTTTTGAGGTGGTAGACTAAACTTTCCAGATTGCTTCAATGGGCCTTTTGAAAAAATCTAAATACGGAACATGGCACTTATGTATCAACAATTATGTATTAATAAAATATTTGGTTCTTCATTCCACATTTGACTTTTTTTTCCCCAAGGGAAAATGTGAACAGGAGATCAAAAAGTGTGCTATTTTAAGGTGTAGACACTTCTTATAGCAAAGGTTTATTGTCACATTGCAGTATATATATAAAAAAAATAGATGTTTATCTTTCTACCCCAGTGAAAATGCATCCCTCTGCAGAGGGGATTCCAGACACATGCAACAATTTGGTCAGCACAGATTTTGAAAGATGCCTAATGAAAACCATACAAAGAAACAGGAGGCTGCGTAGACATTGAATGTGGTAGAAGTAAAATTCTTGTACATACAGGAGCCTCTCTGGTGGCTCAGAAGTTAAAGTCTCAGTATTATTAAGCGATGGCCAGCTGCTTTGGCTTGAGTTCGAGTCCCAGCCAGGAAGCTTACACACTGCAAAGCTGCTGTTTGTTCTGCTGCTCCCCGCAGTAGTATATTTCAGTAGACCAACCTATTCTGCTCTCCACTCTGCCTCTGGTGAATCCCCTTACTCTCCCCTCTCTTGCACATCTAGACCCTAGTTCTTATAGGCATAAATAAATCTTTTAAAAAAATTCCTGTAAATACAAGTGTCATCTGACCTGAGTCTGAATGTTAATATCTTCACTAGCTACCTATAAAAAATTGGTCAAGACACTAAATTTCTCTGAGGCATACTTTTCTGAAATCAGGGATGTCAGTATGTTTTCTTCCATAAGTAGAAGAACACCACCAAGAAGAACACCACACTCAGAAAAGAGTGTGTGTGTGTATATATATATATATATATATATATTTCCCACAAAGCAGGAACTCTGAAGGAATGAATCTTATATTCATTTTCCATTTACATTGTGCTGTTAGTATTGAGCTTGGTGTTCAGAAAATGGCCGAGGCAACCCTATGTATCACATCCTTTCATAAAAACAGGAACAATTGCACCTTCATACCAGCCATCTTTCTTTTTATCTCAGGGACAAGAATCATTCTCAGAATTTCAGAGAGGATTTGGCCATATGGCCATTCCTAGGCACAAGGAAGACTGGGGAAGAGGCTACCATTTTCAGTCATTATCAGACAAAGTTCTTCCAGCAAGGACAAAAGGAAATAGATAATTATAGGGGACCAAAGTTATAGTTCACAAACATTCACAACCAGATAATATACTGAGTCATTTAGTCTATGTATAGGAAATTATAAATATATTAAAATGTGTTATTGTTCATGAGGAACCTTGGAACTAAATTTACAAATCATCAGCCCAAAGATCAATTTGGGGTTATTGGAAGACATTTAAAGAATAATAAAATATCATAAATAAAATAAAATGAAATCTGTAATATTTTTCTCCTTACCCAAATCTACTTTCAACAATTATTTCACAGGTCTATTATCTTCCACATGAGTCTGTTCATGTGTATGCCACCTGCTTGACCCCTGAAGCCACGTGCACATTAACTCACTGCAAATTTCTACCAATCATTTTGATAGACTTTATCAATTATTATGAAATAATAAAGAAGCAGCTTATTTTTGAACTTCAAGTTTCTCATCTATAAAGTGTCAGAAGCATTATCCGTTATGAAATTTATCAGAGGTATATCTTAGATTGGTTTTCCTAAAAGCAGAGGTTGAGAAGCAGATACTTGTACCGAGACTTTATAGAAAGAGTGCTGCAGTTCAAGTGACTACAAAGCATGGGTATGACAGGGGAAAATAAGCAAACCAAACCAGTTTAGCCAGAGACTGAACCTATGGAAAGTTTAAGGACCATGAAGCATCCAGAGTTGGATCCACCTTGAGGCAAAGCCACTGGCATGTGTATCTTTATCATCTGGTTGACCATCAGCTGTGGGGGGATGAAGAGGGAGAGTGAGCAGTATGTTACCTGCTGGGTGAATTGGCTCCCCCTTGACAGAGATCAAGTGTCTATTGACTAATAGCACAGCCAACAGGGGGGTGGTGTGCTGGACCTGAAAGGGGATCTGGCTAGGGCACCAATAATATCCACAATGAGGGATAAATACAGTGATGTGTGTGAAGCATAAGCACAGTATTTGGAAGACAGAAAATAATCAATAGTTCTATAAAGCAATAAAAAGTTAGAGTGGCTACAAAGAAAAGAGGGCAGTGAGAATTACTACACCATTTTTTCTTTACTCTGGAAGTAATGGGGTGGGGATACAGTCAAATTTGAAATGATGGAATAATAGGGCTATATTAAATACTGAAATAGAAAACTTCAGTGACAACATGGAGAAATGTTTGGAGATGGCTTAAAAGGGGCAGTGAGAATAATTAGGATAAATTGATGGAAATCTGAGAAAGAAAAGTGAGTCTAAACTAAGATGACAACAAATAGCCAAAAAAAAAAAGGTAAAAATATCTAAATTTATAAGGATTATTTCAGCAAATACTCTATTTGTTATATATGAGACTAAGGGGTGGCAAAAATTACAATTAATAAGTTAAATAATATGCTTCTAATAGTCACTCTGGATAAAGGAATAATTTTCAAACCTTATGTTATTATGGCTACTTTACCCTTGCTTATCAATCTGTTTCATTTCTTAGCAATCTGTTTAACAAAGGTATAGAATCAATTCTGTGCTGAAAAGTAATAAACACAGAGCCCATTCCTTAAATTGAAAAACCTCTATCACTGTCACTTTTCCAAGTAACTGAGGCATTTGACCAATGAGGAGTTCCACATTTTGTCATTCACTGAGTTTGTTGGACTATTGTTCAAACTTATCATTCTCTGATATCTATGACATACACATCTACTTTCATCTAGATAGTGGCAATTATGAAATAGTTTTTTTGTTTTATTTTTAAATAAATCTATGATCTCAATTTCTGGAATCATTATTAAAACCCTCATCCCTAATTTCTCACATTTGATATTTTCCCTCTATTATTGTGGAATGTTCAGCACTCCACTTAGATTGATCCCCTTTCTTCATAGTACTCTATGAAGACATCCCAATTTGCTCAATATATTTGATACTAGTAATTCATTATGAATCTAAAATACATAATTTTGAGGATTGTATGTGTCTCCAAGCATCTAAGATTTGAGATAAATGTTTGAAAACTTCAAATTTTATACATGAATTTTCTCTTTCAATCATTTCCTGGGTCAAGTATTTGATGCTGACTTTATAATCAAACTGCAAACTGTTAGTGTGTGTGTGTATGAGTGTGTGTGTGGGGGGGGGGGCATAATGGCATTCAGAGCCATAATGGCATTCAGCCATTATCTGTACTTTTGATAGTCTAATACATAAAAAGAAAAACCTTTCTTTTTTCTTATAGGAATAAAATTGGACACAGACAATAAAAATAAGTAGCACAAAATCTGTTCTGAAAAAAATTGCTTTATCTAAGTTTGGTTTTTAAGTCAGTAAGGCATTAGGATGCTTTGTGGAAATTTTAATTGTTTTATATTTTATTGTCATAAAATTAGATCAACTGAAATATTCAAGTTTCCTGTTAATATTTTATTAGTTGGAGATACATTCTTTATCTTATTAGGATCAGGCTCAATCTATATACTTTCTTGATAGGCAAATTAGTATTTATTGATATCAACTGCATTTGTGAACCAAAACTGGCTCTGCACAGATGATTTTCAAGGTCTTTCCTGCACTGTTAGAACTTAAGTCATACAGATATTCAATTGATGACGTATTTACTGAAGAATGCCATGTCTCAGAGTTTATGTTAGGTGCTACCAACAAGAACAGAATAAGACCACTGGAAATGCAGCTGGTGCTGTAAGGATAAAGCTAATGTTCATAATCCCTTGGGGGCACTTAGCAAATGCTTATCACATATAGGTGGTAGGGCTTTCAAGGTTTAGAAGGTAGAGTTAGAATAAGAGAGCAAACGAAGTTCAATAAATAGCATGAGCAAATATATAAAAATGTTTAAAGAATACACAAAATAAGTATAAAAAGCTTAAGCATTTGGTTTTTATTTATTTACTTTTCGGTTGCTGCTGGTATATATGAGAAAATATAGACGTTCAGAAATATATATGATATTATATGATGGCATCTGAACAAGTAAATAAAGTTGTGTTTATTGCCTGGATATTTGCTTATCTATAGACACAAGCTACTCAAACTTTATGGGTATAAATTAATGACATTATTATTACTAACAATCCTCAACACTTTTATTCTCTTGAAAGAATAATATTAAAACACATCCAAAAATTAATTGCCTCTTGTGAAGAGCATCAGAAAGGATGATGAACCAATATTGACTTCTTTCAGTGAATACTATGCCAGAATTCTAGCCTACAGAACTCTAAGATTATAAATGTATATATTTTTAAACAACTGGTTTGTGGTAATTTCTTACTGCAGCCACAGGAAATGTTTACAGTGACAAATATGACATAATGAGCATTTTTCAGAAGACCTAAGTGGGATGCTCACTTAGGTAAGTGGGGGGCTCAGTGAAAGTTTCCTTGTGGGGGCCTCTCTGCTGGCCTGGGGGTTAAATTTCAACACTATCACCACTACCACTGCCTGAGTTTGATTCCTGGTCAGAGAGCTGACCCACAGGGCACAGCAGACCTCTCCTGCCTCATCCACTGCTCTCCAAATTTACTATATTTCAGTAAATCTGCCATTCTGCTCCCCACCCTATCTCAGGTGAGTCCTCTCCCCCCCACATCTCCGACCTACACCCCAGTTATTCTATGCAATAAACAAACAAACAAACAAATACATAAAAACAAAGAATGTTTCCTTGCATGTCTTGGATAAGATGAGGAGTTAACACGGCAAAGAAGAAAAATGACAGTCTAGTTTGGGCGGTGGAGGGTGTGTGTATGTTTGGAAACAAGCAAAAAACAAAACAAGAAAAACAAAATGAGAAAGATTCAGAAAGAATAAAGAACTATCCTGTATAATGCAAGTGTCTTTATCTTTACAATGATAAAATCAAACCACTTGCTAAATAAAATGTGTGCTATTTAATATGTGTGCATTGCTCAGTTGTGAAACAACTGATAACCAAGTATAAAGGCATATTTACATGCTAGGCAAAATTCCTAGCATATAAATACATCTTTATACATGGTTACTCAATGAAGCACTTCAATCTATCATAACATTCTTGAAAAAAAAATGCAGACCTAACTACTTTTTCTCTGTAATTTACGTGGGCTATATGTTTTTCTTATATTTTGATACATGGCAAAATTTGTTAATTTAACAATACGAAAGCTGTGATTATCCATACCCAACCACGTGCTCATAGGGGCAGGACTGGATGGTATTGGAAGTAAGCAGCAATTACAAAATGACAACACTATATCCTCATTTGTCTCTGTCTTTGAAAATTGTATCTTAAACATCAGAGATCATAAACCCAATTAAGGCCAAACTCATAGCTCTATGTTTACACTAAATCCCAGCATCTAGAACATGAAAAAATCATTTACTGAAAATTGCTTTTGGGATAGACATTAGTCTAGAGATTCAGAATTTAATATGGAAGATTCAGTCTTTTTCTCCCCCAAGTGTGGAAGGATGAAAAAGTATCCAAGTGACCAAATAACAGGGGAAAATGTCAATTAGGTCATGATAGATTATTAAATAAGGTGGGTCAGAGAAGGTGACTTTGTAGTAAAATTTGAGTTCAGTTGTAAAATATGAAAAAGAACCAGTTATTTAAAGGGCAAAGGAATTTGGAGATAAAGGTTGGGAGTGGCTGAGCATTGCCAAAGAGACCTAATAGTAAATGCAAAATCTCTGGACTCTGGGGATTTAGAGAAACAGAAGGGAAAAGTGGTTGCTAGAAATAGTGATTTGGAAAAAGTATGTGTTCAGATTAGATTCTGGAGGAAAGAGTAGAAAGTTGAAGCTATTTTTTTGTAAGGACAATGAGAAGTGATGAAAAGGCTATAAATAAAATACTAAAATGGCCTGGCACAGAGTAGGTGCTCACTATAACTTCCATGGAAAAAGTGAACACAGTAGTGTTCACTTTTGGTAGTATATTTATGTTTAATTTTATACCATGACCTAATTCATATTTTAAGTAAATGTATAAGCTAAATCTACCTGTGATTATAATAACTTGATTTGAGCAGTTGTTTTTTTCATACTAATGTCTGCTCAGAATTTTCATTTCAAGAAAAACAAATCTGAAATAGATATGAAAACACTCTTATTTATACATAATCATAGGTTGACTTCAACTAAGTAGTTGTGTTATTGTCATAACTTATTTAAGAAGTTTATAATTCTGAAAGATGATTCCTACTACAAATGAGAATCACCATTTCTGAGAGAGTAATCAAAGAACTCCAATGTCTGAAGGTGACAAAGGTTTTCTAGGACAGAACAACCGAAAGATAATGAAGGTGATATTTATTGTGTGAACTGAAGACATATAACAAGAGACCTTAGGACGCTTTCAAATTCTCCTTTTTGCATTATTTTTGCTCATTAACAACTACAGAATAAGCAGTGAATTTCACAAATTTCACAGTGTTTATGCTGCAGAGGGATGGCGGACTAAGTATTACATCCAAACAATATGCTGCTCCACCACATTCAGGGCACTGTGCTAAAAGAGTTCATGTGAAATAAGTCTGCATCACTGACTAATGTTACATTTGATTTACTTTACAAGGGTGAAGTCATCCTCACAGTTTATGCCTTTCCGCCCTCATATGCTAAGATCAGTTCAGTGTGGATATTTGGATGACTTTAGTGATAACCTTTTCCAGGGTATATAAGAGACTCTGATGGGCACGGCATGTGTGAATTATCTCAATTTTGCACAAAGAAGCTTGATTCCACTATACCTGGCCTCCATTCCCATGGCCACTAGCTTCCCATACACAGACAGGAAGCTACCTCAGACTCTGGGATTAATCCTCTCCTTATCCAAAGGTATTTAAAAAATAAACCCTGGGCAGGATGGAGTACGTCTTATGTAGAAACCCAGATCAATTAACTCAATGTTTTTCCTTATTCCTATGACTAGACTTTGACTTCTTCCTCAGTTCTAATACCGATAAGCTGTATGTGTTTGTTTAAATAAGGCATTTTATCTTCCTGAACAAACTTTAGACTCTCATGTGACTATCACACATCTATGAATATTAAAACTCCCAAACTCTCCTTTTGATGATATTTTTCTAGTAAGTGGTATTTTTTTTTTTCCAGGAATACAAGGGGACCTACATGTGAGAACCTATATAAGCAGTGTTTCCTAAGAGAGTATGTTCACTCTGGGAAAGCTAGCCTACTTTCTAGAAGTTCCTAGGTCATTCTCAGATGGATATTAGGATTGGAAATCATTTTCAGCATAAAAAGAGAATATTATATTTGGCAAAGGACTAACCAATATACACAGGAAGTAGAAGGAAAACGTTAGCACAACTGGGAAGCTGCACCTGGAGAAGTGCCTGTTACACCCTCTAAGAGTGGCCACAGCTGCTGCTTGAGTGACTTCAAAAAATGCAGGAAACAGAGGAAAGAGAATGACCTCATGTTCAGTCATGTCTCCAGAGAGAACGGTATCATATGGGATTGGTTCCAAACCACCTGAACAAATATGCTTCAGATAGGTTTATATACATGCAGCAAAATATAGGGGAAAATATTTAACACCAAGGCTGTCAAAAGAGAATTAAATTTATAAGAGGGATTTCCTAATGATAATATGGGACAATGAAGAGTTATAGTTGCTGGCTTAGCAAAATGTATTGAACTCTAAGGTGAAAGGGCATATTACAAGAGATTCCATTTATTGCATTAGAGACACCTCCTTCTTCCCTCCTTCCTTTTTTTCTCCCTCCACTCTCCTTTTTCCTAAGTCAGTTCCTTCCTTCCTTCCTTCCTTCCTTCCTTCCTTCCTTCCTTCCTTCCTTCCTTCCTTCCTTCCTTCCTTCCTTCCTTCCTTCCTTCCTTCCTTCCT
>JAGFMF010011747.1:6859187-6902858 GCA_019455555.1 Galemys pyrenaicus | reverse complement strand
TTCCTTCCTTCCTTCCTTCCTTCCTTCCTTCCTTCCTTCCTTCCTTCCTTCCTTCCTTCCTTCCTTCCTTCCTTCCTTCCTTCCTTCTTCCCTTCCTTCACTGGAAACTCTCAGGGACATTTAAGAGATAAGCAAACATGTAAAGACATGGGGTAAGGGCCACAGAAGTGTTAACTGTTATTATTTCACCCAAGAATTACAAAAATAAGAATATATAGTTACATGAATAAAGCTAATAACGGCCTAGATTGATTTTTAAATAAAATGTTTAACAGAAGAGTCCAATTTCTAAAAAAGTGATTACCTTAAAAAATAATTTGTTTGCATAATGTGATCATCAACATTACTTTAATAAAAAAAAGAAAAAAATAGCCACTTTTTTTTTTTTTAAGATTTATTTTATTTCCTTATTCATGCAAGAGTGGGGTGTAGACAAAAGGTAAAGGGGATGAGAAGATTCACCAGAGTGGGAACAGAATAGGCAGATATACTGGAATACACTACTGAGGGGAACAGCAGGCGAGACAAGAGAGATCTGCTGTGCGATGTGGGTCACCTCCCTGGCCAGGGATTGAACATGTGCACAGTGGTTGCACAGTTTCACAGTGCTGTGATTTAACCCCTTGCACCACCAGGGAGGCCCTGGGAAAATTTTTATAAGTGAAGATGTTGGGATGTTGGAATTAGTGATAATTCTCTACCAATGACTGAGGCATCATCACACTAACAATCAAAGCAAGAATTGTGGTGAAAATCAAAGAACTTCCTGACCTTGGGCCAACTTTCCAAACTGCCTTTGATGACAATTTTAATTTGACCTTGTATTTTAGGTTCCTGAAAATACAATGAGACTCACAATATAGCATAGAAGTTGAAAATGACAGAAAACTTATAAGACTTTATTCCTAAAGAAGTGAATACAGAAACAGATGACACCTAGTTTAGAGAAACTAAAAACTATTCTTAGAGATAAAACAGGGAGAGAATTATAAAAAGTAGGATTATTATGAGAATGTTAGCTCTTATTAGTATGTTGGCTCAATGAAGAAAAAATATTTTTTAAAATATTGCAAAGATTTCTGTGGTTTATATCCTGCTACCTGTGAATATTTGCATTCATCATGAATATGGACAAATTAAACTGCTTAGACCTTCATAACCTCATATATTCTGATGTCACACTATGTGGAGATAGGAATTCAGATTAAAATCCTGACTACAGGGCCTCCCTGTTGGCGCAATGGGTTAAGCAATGCACTATGAAGCAAACCACAGCCACTGCAGCACGAGTTTGATCCCTGCTGCCGGCCAGGGAGGGGACCCACATGGTGCGGCAGACCTCTCCTGCCTCACCCACTGCTCCCCTCAGCAGTGTACTTCGGTTGATCTGCCTGTTCTGCTCCCCACTCTCTGTGGTGAATCCTCTCACTCCCCCCACACCTCTGGCCTGTACCCCAGTGCTTGTATGCATAAATAAATAAATCTTTAAAAAAATAAAATAAAATCCTGACTACATATATAACTCAATTGACCTAATTTTTAAGTCAATGCATTGTCAATTTGTAAAGGTGAATTTGTTCATTATTTTTGTCTAGATACCCAAAATATGTCTGCACACAACTCACCATGAATGTGAATAAATGTGTGTCTCCTCTTTGTTTTATTTTTCTGTTTTCTTTGGTTCCTCTTGGGGTCTACCCCATAATTATAACTCTCAGCAGAGAAATAATATGACAAACACATTTACTCAGTTGTATTACTCAACTAAGAGATAAATCACTTTTCTGTTAATAATAAATAAATCCTTACCCATCTTTTAGAAAGATGACCAATGGAACAATCAGAAAATCTGACATAAATTCCCATCTCTGATGTTGATAATGTATGAAGCCGGGCAAGTCACTTTATGTTTTAGTTTCCTCATCTATAAAAGGAGAATTTCTACTAAATGATCTGAAATTTCCCTTCGAACACTAGACCTCCATAATTCTAAGCTCACAGAACAATGTAGGCCCATTTGCTTAAATATGGATTGAGAAGAACAAAATTTTACAGACGAGAACTGATTTATCAGCAATTTTTTTTTTTATATTTTAAAGTTTGCCCAGCAAGTCCTTAAAGCTTTTATGTCACAATAACTTACAAAGATTTCCTAGAGTTTTTTCTTAATTCTCACCTTTGTCTGAATGCACTTATACTCAACATCACCAACTCTGGTGTTTACTGATTTGATTATTACTATAAAAATAATGCATGCACATTATAAAAGTAAATGAAATTAAAGTCTACAAAAGAATAGAAATTTTAGTAGTGGATTTGAAGTAGTGTACACAGATTTTGATTTATAATGATGAACACCTGAAACTTATATGTTATAATGCAAATGTGACTTCAATTAAAAAAAATGATTTTCCCTCTAGTTCCAGAACAATTTTTTTCTCATGGATAGCCTTGCAGTAATTTCCATTATTTTGAACATGAAAAAAATACACATTCATACACAAGAGCATATATAAGTATATTGATATACTATTTAAAACCATAACTATTTATCTGACTAAACAGGATTTGAAAAAATCTTTCCATGTAAGAATATAGATTTATAGATTTACCATCTTATTTTAAATAGTTGTTTGTGTATAAATATTTTATAATTATTATATACTTCACAAAGTTAACATTAACACAGTGTGTGGTGAGAATATTTAAGTTTTACTCACTCATTAATGTTTTTAAGTATTTATCAGAGTATTGTTAACTAATATCACCATGGTTTACAACTGATCCCCAGCTTTTATTAATTTTTCTTCAGTAACTTTAGAGTTCAGGTCTTCTTTATCTTCAAGTTATGCTGATGGTATGTGTCTTTTATATATTTTCATTTGTCTTGATTTTCAACTTCAGAAGTATTTTGGAATCAATTAATTGAATGAGGAGAAAACCCAATGGAGAAATTATTACTTGCTCATTAAGGGATATTTCAAACTCAAAAAAAAAAAAAAGTAACCCTTTGTAACTTGAAATAAGTCCCTAAAGAAAGCATTATTAGTACTCACAAAATTAAATCCTTAGTCTTTAACCCAGAAATTGATTGGAACAGTTACTGAGGCGTGTGCTGGTGATGGAAATGTGCACATAACCTCCTATCGCTAATAGTCCCCAGTAGGAATAATCAGAAAATGATACAGCCTCTTGGCTGACATCATTTGCAATCTTAAACAATTTATTTTTAACATATTAAGAGCAAAAGGAAAGAAAGTCTGGACCCAGTGAAGAAGTATTTGCCCCAAATGAAGATTGTCTCAACGATAATATATGTGAACACTCTCCTCTTTACTTTTAATGACACCTATTCCAACACATTTGTGTTCTATACCCAATTTGTTTGTTCAAGTGGGCCCAAATCTCCTACTTGTCCCAGGCTACTCCTGACAGTTTTGCTAAAATGGCATCTTCATCCTGGACATCTTGCTTTATGGTTCATGAGTCTGCCATTCTCCTGCCTATCTCACCATTTCTGGGTTCTTGAACATATTGGAGAATTCAAGAAAATCATGAAACTCATGACTAAGAGGGGTTACATGTTTACATTTTATTACAGAATCTTTATTTCTTTCTTTTTCTCCCAAGCTTCAGGGACTTCTCTTAGTACAGGGATGGGAAATGACAGCAGAGGAAGTAATAGAAAACAGGAGGCATTTGTAACCTCAGGAAACAGTGCCCAGGATATTCAGGATACACAATGTTCTGTTAGCCAGTATCTCAAAATGACTCTGGGGTTGCCCAGATTCATATCGTCTTACCCAGCAGCTTGCAGCAGTTTTCCACACAGTTTGAACAGGCTCATTAAGTTTTACCTCCTGCGAAATAGCTGTCACTGACAAATCCCTCACGCTATTCTTGTTAACATCTTTAACCCTGGTGCCACATAGCATATATGTAAAATAAAGTCAAATTATACCTTTATAGATGAAAAGTTATCCCAAAGAAGAGACATATATTTTTATGTTTTACGAACACAGGGCAAATACTACGGACACTGCAGAATGTACTCTTTCTGCTCACATCTGTTACCGACACTTCCACTAAATCTTGTTAGCTGTTTCACTTGAATGGATTTGCATATGACCATTTACATGTGAATTATGCATGCCAAAGTCACTTTTTAAAAGCTTTCACACAATCAGAACATACATGTTGCTATATATATCTTTGGTTTAGTTATTTTTCTCTCTTCACACTGGTCTGTCTCATGAGAAGAAGAAAAGCAGAAAAAGTGGGGAAAGAGAATAATATAAAAGGTAAAGATCAATAAGATAAATGTCACAAAGCTATACGGTTGTTATATTTCAAAATGAAATATTTATCATTATTGTGTTTGTACTTTACTTCCAAAATACATCTATCTTCCCAAAACCCTTTCAAATAAATACATATAAAATATTCTCCAAATGGAGTAACAATTCACTTTTATTATTTTCCAAGTCTTTAAACAAAACTAGCATTATGTATTCATTTTAAAAGTAGGAAATTAAATTTTCTTCTTAATGTTTTCAGTATAATTCCATTCCATGTTAAAATTGTCATCCTTTTGCATTCACTAAACGAACACATGATTTTATGTTGGAAAGGGATCATTAGCTAGGCAGTTTCCCAACTATTGACCTCCTACAGGTTCAGAGAAGGAAGCATGCCTTTTAGAAAGGAGCTTTTTTACATTTCTCTAAATTTAAGAGAAAACGATGAACTCCTTTAGAGTCATTAGCAGTCTGGGTGCCTAAATTATTCCCTCACATAAGCAAAAGCTCATTTTGATTGTTAGTAAAAAATTATGTTGCTCAGTATTGGAAGGCACTTTTTGAGATTAACAAATATTTTCAAAAATAACTCCAACTGATTTCCATCTTGAAAAGATAATCAAATTGCAAAATGGTTGCAATCTACATAGATGGTATAGCATGACTGCTGTTAAATTACTTTTTTTTTCCTATGTAAACATTAGTGATGGCTTCTTTGATAGACCTGCCTTGACAACTGATCATAAAAAGATTCTTACTCTTGGCAAGGGAAGAGGTAAAACATCTGGTTTAATAGATGTTGATACATTAGAAGGGATATCAATCACCTTTAGATTAGATTGTTTGGGTTTGATGCTAAGTGGAAATTTGCAGATCTGATTATTAGAGTGGGAAAGCAATTCTTTATAATGGCCACAGGGATAAACATAATTTAGAACTTAGAGCAAAAGCCAAAGTTCTAACCATGTGTAGTTGTTCAGACTCAATACACTTCCATCAAAGTCAGAGGTAAGTATGTCATTCTTTTCCCTTCAAATGATTCCCAGACAGAAATATGACTTTTCAAACGTACCGATCTTTGTTGGTCTCATGTTCACTGGTTAATTCAAAAGGACTCTGTATTTGGAGATCATCTTTGCAAGTCCCTCAAAGACAGTTAGCTACTTTGACACCATGCTGTAAATTAACATTCAAGACAGCCATGCAAAAAAAAATCAGAAGTGTGTAATAATCATGATAATTTGAAATATTACATTAGGTAAATGTAGAGATGTGACAGATTGAAAACTCAGAGACTATCTTCACTTCTCTCTTTTACTACATTTAATTTTGCTTTCCATATGCATAAAAATACCAGAAAAATACATCAAAATAAGTAAAAGTAGTTATTGTGGAAAGACATATTTAAGAATCCCATCATTTTCATTTATAAAATTTTCACAGGGGCATCCCTAGTGTCACAATGGTTAAGTCTCAACACTATGAAGCTATCAGCAGCCACTATAGCAGGAGTTTCATCCCCAGTCAGGGAGGTGACACACATGGCACAGCAGACCAGTCCTGCCTCGCCAGCTGCTCCCCTCAGCAGTGTATTTTAGTGGATCTACCTGTTCTGCTCCCCACTCTGTCTCTGATGAGTCCTCTCACACACACCCCTCTGGCCTGTACCCAGCTCTTGTATGTGTAAATGAATAAAATCTTTAAAAAATAAAAATAAAAATACCTTATAAAATAGAAAAATCTGCACATGTATAGTGCACTTATCTTGAATGGAGCTTACAGCACCGGAAGTTGCTCTGATGAGCTGGCAAGTGAGTGTAAATGAATGTGAAGGCCTAGAACATTACACTCTGTAGACTTTATGAACACTGTATGCTTAGCTTCCCTACAGTTATGAAAGCTTATCTTTGTTTAATAATAAATGATCCTTAGCTTACTGTACATTTTTATTTTATAAGTTTTTATGTTTTCAACTCTGAGTCTTTCGAAGTAACAACTTAAAACACAAGTATGCTGTTTTATGATTAAAAAATCATTTATTAATATCCTTATTCAATAAGTTTTTCTATTATTTTTTAATATTTTAAATTAAGAAACAAACAAACAAACCTGAGACACACACATTAGCCTAGGTCTGCACAGAGTGGAGGTCATCAATATATCTGTCTTTTCCCTACATTCCCTGGAGGGTCTTTGGGGGCAATAACTTTCACGGAGCTGTCATCTCCTATGGTAACATACTTCTGGAAAACTTTATGAGGACACTGAGGTTCTTCTTGAGGAAGACTAGTTCTTTCAAGAAATGCATCCATGTTGGCTACCTTGTTTAATTTTTCATCATAGGCTGGCTTTTAAATGGATAGTTTAAAAGGATAGTTTTTGTCCTACTGGTTATAATTCATTGAAACTAATGTTTGGATACAAAATATATCATGAATACGGATGTGTGGTTGATCTGGGTCTTAGTTTCACATGTCACCTACTAATTAGTTGTGTGTCAATAAAGAAAACAAGTCATCACATATGGGCTAAATTTTGTAAAAAGAGAAGTAATAACATCTACTCTACTTATATTTCTATGGGTATAAAATGTGGTTTAAAGTATTTTGTCAACCACATAAGGTTAAAATAATGTGGAGTATACATTTTTTCAAGTTGTGGTACTCCAAATTCTATGGTTTGGGAATGTTATTCAGGAATTTCTATGTGATACTGGAGAAGGGACAGGGCTAAGGATTATGCAACAAAATCCAACCAAAACATTTCAGTATCTGTTCCATATTTGGGGGTTCTAAGTAAAAGTTTGGTCCAAAAAGAAGATCTGTTAATTTTAAAAATTAAAAATAAACAATTAAAAGAGAAAACAGTAATTGAATTATGAATTATAAAACCTATGTTTCAGTCAGAAGTTTGAAAATCACAAGCCATATGACCGCAAAAAAATAGTCCAATTTATCTAAAAATGGCTATCTTTTTACTCAAGTAAATGATGTCTACTTGGTTAGTTCAGAATGAAATTTGTCCTAATTTCAAAGGGAATTACTGCTATCACCCACAGTTTTAGCCTCAAAGTTTTTGCTAACTATTCTGTCTACATGTCTGTAATTTTCTTCTTCACCCAAAATAAGTCTGCATTTCTAAGCCCCATGCATAGTCACCTATAGACACAAACACCTTATAGGAGAGTGAATGACTTTAATCTTATCCCAACAACAGAAAATATTTGTAAAATATTAATTATTGGAGACAGTCTTTAAGAAAGAATAAAAATTATTTCATAGACTATATTGACTAATACAAGGAAGCTTATTTTAATGAAAGCATGAAGAAGTCAATTCTTTCATGACAAAAGTAGTTCCTTTATTCAATATGTGGTGATACAGGTGATATGTGCTGATACAGATTTTATACTTGATCTTAAGAAGCAGGGTCAGTAGGCATTTTGTCATAACAAGTTATCTAATGATGTTAAGCTCTATAAAATACAAATGTGCTTAGAAAACCATTTTTCAATTTGTTTTATCTATTAATGAAATTAATGGCCCCTCCCTATCAAGAATAGTTTATTCTTCTCTAGCTGATGGTGCTGAAATTTGTCACTAACCTGAGAAAAATAGTTTAAAAAACAGTAAAGCTGATAATTACCAGGAAGAACGTCTCGAGATGTTTTCATTCAAATTGATCATTTTGCAAATAGTGAAATTAATAATCACTAATATTGAGTACTTATTATGTACTAGTCACTATGTTCAACAATTTACATGGGTTATCTCATTTAATCCTCATAACATCTCTGTCAGATAGATATTAAATGCTATCATTTTACAGATGAAGAATCAAGTTGGAAGCAGTTTAATAAGCAATCTCCCATCTAAGAAGAGCTGGGAACAGGGCTTTGACTCAATAACTGCTTTCAGAGACTGTACAGGAACTCTCCTGACATTTAATTGTTTTATATCCAACAACTTGACATAGCAGGATATGTTGCATCAGGAATTCATTTTATCCAACATCAGGGAGCTACACTTCTTAAAATTAGATGTCTCATGGGTTAAGAACTGCAATTTCTCTCTTACCATTATGAGCGATTGGTAATGACTGAAAGTTTGTTGGGAAAAGTTGTTCCTGCATCCAGCAGAGCACTAGAGAGCTAAGAGAGGTGGCTTCAATTGACTAGATTGACATTTCAGAGAGTCGATTTCATTACAATGGGGTGTCATGTTATGTCTGCGGTTTACAAAATATTTCATGTATGAATGAATATGGAGATGGGGGCACTTGATCTAACTGTGCCTCTCCAACAAAGGGAAGCAATATATTCAAAGAAAAACTAGGCTACATTGAGCAGCAATCGTCAGTGTGTGTGTTCATATGTACGTATGAGTCTGTGTGCATGTGAATGTGTGAATGCATATGCAAATGAAATGTAAGCAGGTGTATGAAAGTAAGATTGTATGAGTGTGTGAAACTTAATATGTGCATGTGATCCTATGTTCTAATTCAATTTCTTTTTTTGGATTTGACTATTCAAGTACTCAGAATTAGACTTTTGCTTCACCTGTGGTAATTGTACACTAATGTGAGCTGTATTTCATGAAATAATTTACCATTTATTTTATATTACAACAGTGCCATTGTTTACTTCATTTATCTATAGTCCCTTATCTATTTTTAATTTATTGCATTGTACTTGTATTTAATGAATCTCTTTTTTTAAATCTAATAGGGAAAAATTATGTTTCTACTAAATACCTACATTCCTTGAGATACAGTGTTCTCCTTAAAATGGGAGTAATGAAACTCTCCTTGGAAGACAACCAAGATTGGTGAAAGAATTTTTAAGCCAATAAGCTTTGCTCTCCTAAAAGGAATTTTTACTTTAAAATTCTTAAAAACATTGTCATGTTCTATTTATAAATTTAGGATGTTTTTCTCAGCTAGAGAATTTACATAGTGCAATCAAATAAGCTCTAACTAGGCACAGCTGTTCCAATGTCTTAACTGTATAAACTTAATACATTTCTCTAACAACCCTGTTGGGTGGTTACTAATAGTATCCCATTTTATAAATGGTGGAAATGGAAATATACTGATGGAGATTCCAAACTTGACACAGGATTAAACTGTGGGACTGACTTAAGTCTGGAAAGCAGCAGCAAAGAAAGAGAATGAATGGACTCCTGCTCCATCGCTACTCATTACCCTCCTGTTCTATGGAGAGAGGAGAATGGGAGGAATGGATGAGATACAATGAGATGGCAAGAAAGTAGTTAAAGATTATACTTTTTCATCCCTCTGAGCAGCATGTGGTATTCCTGTAGTATTTTTCTGCTGGAATCATCTTGCATCTCAGGAAATCTCAATTTTATAGGGCCTTGTGACCTCAAACTGACTCTCTCAATCATGTGTCCATGTTGCCAAGTAATATTTTTTCTAATATCCTGACAATATTCTCTTAACTTTCTACACCTTCCTCTGTATTCTAAGTGAATTTTAGAGTTCAAAAGTTGTAATCTTTTCTCTTTGTGACTTGTAATTAATTCCATATGTAAAAAATGGAGTTTGGGGTAGTCCCTTATCAACTTTAACATCTTGATCTCTGTTATATGAACAACTCACTGGAGATGGTGGCAGATACAATGCAATACTGATAACCAATTGGGCAAATAGGAATGAATCAGTTTCTGTTTCTGATTCTCATCAACATTTTCTGAGTCCAGATTTATGCCTCTTATTGTCTAGAATGACCACAAGACTAGCAGCAAATATAAATGGATTTTTCTTTTTTTAGTTTTAAAATTCCACAGTGCAAGTCCATTTAATAGCCTCTCAGGTTTCATGTTTTTTATATCAGTCAAACAGCTGAAACAACATTTCATGAGAGTATTCTTTCAACTGAGAACATCTGCAATGGACTGTAACATCTTTTTTTTTCCATGAAGAGCTCATATTAAGTTTATGAGATATCCACCATTCTCTTCAATATCTGTAAGATATTTCTAAAATCAAAAAAAATCCTCAAAACCAGTATTATTACAGATAGCAGGTTATATAAATAATATTTAAGAAATACCTTTAAATATTGTTTTCCTAGTTGTTTCCAGTTTTCCATAAATAAGAAAAAGTACTATGTGATTATTTCTTTGCACTTATCTCACTGATTGATTCTTTACTTCATTTCTGAGCTCAACTTTGTTCAGACAAGTGTCATTTAGTGAAAATACAACTTCATCTAAATACATTTTTATTTTTTGACTGTTCTGGTTATCTAATGGACTGATTCTTAGAATAGATAAAGTCTGATTTTAGAGTCAGCTATTTTTCTCTTATTGCCTGCCTTGGAGAATTTCATTTATAAGTTCTTAGTCTTAGTTTCTTCTTTCATAATTTGGAGAAAAAACTCTATGGACAATAGTGTTTTAATGATTAGAAATTCTCTACTTAAAAGGTAGGAATAATAGTAACAATATAATAATAGGAGTCAATAACAGAAATTATCACCAGTAACATCACCACAACCACACCATCATTATCAACATTATTTGTGAAAACAAATTATTAGTTATATTAGAAGTACAAAAGGTGCTGATTCCATGAAACACAGTGATACAGGGCCTCCTGGATGGTGCAGTGATTAAAGACACAGAGCTCTGAAGCCACTGTATCATGAGTTCAATCTCCAGCCAGGGAGCTAACAAACATGGCACAGCAGACCTCCCCTGTCTCACCCACTGCTCCCCTCAGCATATTTCAGTGGCTCTGCCTGTTCTGCTCCCCACTCTGTCTCTGATGAATCTTCTCATGCCCTGAACCTCTGACCTACAAACCAGTTCTTGTATGCAGAAATAAATATATCTTAAAAAAAAAAAGAAAAGCAAAGATGCAAAAGAGAGTGATTCGATGTTAGATTTCTAGACATGGATTTCCTATTATATCCAAATGTTCAAGAGCAGTGATCTGAGGCTTACTATAACCTCCCTAGTGCAAGAGTCAGATAATATTTCAATAAAATCCCAAAATTAGCCAAGATATGTTGATATTGTATTGAAAAGGTGAAGCATATAATTTGAAAACATATAGCTATCTGATTAACTTTTATATTTCATATGATTTTAAATTGATATGAAATAAAAATATAATCTGTCTGAAAGGCTGTTTAGTTTCTCTTAAGATGTTGTTTGTGATTTAAGAACAATCCTTAAAACAACAGTTAAAGGGAAGATTTGATTATTTCTTTAATTGCAAAGTGAACATGAAAATACTGTTTAGGTTAATTTTACATGGGTGCAATTGACTTCAATATCAGAGTTATAAAATGCAGCCAAGCTAGAATGTTTTATTTAACATTGTGAAGCTCCTCAGGGACATTTAAGTTTTTCCTGTCCACACACATTCAGTTAATAATGATCTAAGGCCTCAGACATTATATTTCGCATTTGGCAACTTTCCTTTAAGTATATTTTTATATGAATTACCACTGAGAAAATATGGTCTATATTTCAAAATTTCCTAGATGGAGTATCCAAATTAGGTTATAGGGATACATAGTAATGATTATTTTTTAAATTTTAAGTAAAAACGTCATTGTTTACCTATTTGTGTGATCAAGTATCCCTAATCAAAAATCAAGTGACTCTCACAGTGGTATTCAATTCTTTTCAAAAAACACTGAAAGGTTCTTGAAATAAAAACAAACAAATCCAAATCACTCAGTAGCCATAGCTTCTTTCTTTCTTTTTTTAAAGATTTATTTTTATTTATGTATATAAGAACTGGGGTGTAGGCCAGAGGTGTGTGGGGTAAGCAGATTCACCAGAGACAGAGTAGGGTGTAGAACAGGCATATCTACTGAAATACATTACAAAGGGGATCAGTGGTTGAGACAGGAGAGGTCTGCTGTGCCATGTGGATCCATCATCTGCCACCCACCTTCCTTTCCCCCTCCTTCATTTCCCCCCTCCCCTCCCTGCTACTGCTAGGCTAGAGATAGCTTGCTAGCACTGAGACTTTAACCCTTACATCACCAGGAAGGCCCCCAAAGTTTATTTCTTTCTACTTCTTTTGTTCTATTAGACAGAGTCCTGGGTGACATTATCATTGAAAATAAAAAAGGTTATTTTTAAAAGAACTTTAAATTTATAGCCAATTGATTCAGATTTATTCACTATAAATTATTATATATTTTTGATTAAAAATAAACTCTACCTGGTGATTAAATGAAAATATCATGTACTTTTAAAATATTAAACTGTATGCCAAACACTTAAATCAAGATGAAATCCTATCTTCAACACAGTCATAAAATAAATTATGAGGAATTCATGATTCAGGAAACAAAGTGGGTAAATATTTTGCATAAAAAGGAAAACTATACTTCTCAGTGTATACCTATTATCTTTTTAAGCAAAGCAATGATTTTGAATTGTTTTAATTATTTATAATAGCTGTACTTTCAAAAATAATTAATTTGGTTTAGAGATGTTAATTACCATAAGGTACTATAAATATAGTATCTCATATAGTACATAACAAAATGAAATTATAAAGTAATTATTATCCATTTCTCAGAAAAATATAGATGAGCATAATCTTCAACATTACCTTTTAAAAACTTTTGTATAGAGAATAATCTCCATTAAATGATTTTTTTTGTGTGTGTGATTTACTTGTTATGTATTATTTTCATAATTAGTGATACTGTTACAGGGCAACCCTAATATAAAATGGGTTTGCCTGACTGGGTCCTCACCCGCGTGCTTGAACGGCACTTATAATGCCCCAACTTCAGGCACACACAACAAAGGTTGATAAAGGGTTTTATTTACAAGGGAAGGGGGAATAGCGTAGTGAATAACACAAGGGGAAGAGAGGGATACAGATCTGTAAATATCCTACCAGTTCCTTGGAGCTGGAACCCAACGGTGCGCTGAGAGCTGACTCCCAAGGAAAAAGGACCCCCAAGGCCCACATGTTTGCTTTTATATTCAGCCTGGCTGCTCAACTCCACCCTCAGGCCCCAGTGATCCGCTCTTCAATAATGACCTTATGGGATTTGTAGTCCTTGGATCTTGTAGGTCTGGAATGGGGGTCGAAGTCCATAACCTATTTGTACAATCCATTCAGGAGGGTCTTTCCCCCTAACAATACTATCAGTAATTCTAAGGATTTCACAATATTAAAGCACTTATAAGTCTATATTTGTATGGTCTTTATTGACCAGAAAATTTTACTATAGAAAATAATGGTATTATTTTTTAGAACTGTAAACAGCCACATAGACATATGTATTACACAGACACATTAAATAGCACAAACTGGGAATGGGGGTGGGGGCTTATTTTCTGATTATTAATGATATAAATGAATAAAACCACAAACACAAAATTTTGATCCACTCTTTTCCTGCCTCAGTTGGAAATTTTAGACAAACAGTTATAGCTTAAAGTCAAAGAAATTATATGTTTGAGAGATATTTCCCTTATTTTATACAATAAAAATAATCCATAGTTAATAAGCTTTCTTTTATCACTAAGATTTTTAACATAGATATATATTTTTCCCCTTTAGGAGTCCCTATCCCAATCTGCTGAAGTGAACACCTGTGTCTCTTGCGGCCTGTCTTTTTTTTAATGAATTTTGTCTTTATTTGGCTCTGTAATCTTTTATTTTAATGAAATATCCCTTGTTAAGCATTTACTTTCACTTATAACTACTTTTTTTTTTTACTAGAAAAGGAGATTTTGAGACTAACGAGAGAAACTGGCTCATTATCGTGGTTGAAAAGCACTATAACATACAGGTTTCTCAAATAGGGCAGATGATTTTTCTCTAAAAGCCTCAACCTTTTATATTCTACACTCACTTCTGGAAGACTGGATCACCAAAAATAACCACAATTCCAAACAAGCAGCTAAGCCATTTCTAGAGGATGTACTAATTTTTTCTACCTTTTCTGCTCATGTCAATGAAAAATGAGAAGATGCATTATTCTCCAATAAAACAGATTTATCTGCAAACAGAAATTAAGGATGGAAGAACTGATAACTTTCCATGCCTTTGGACATGAACAATCAAAAGTTGAACAGGATGAATTTTCTCAGAAGTTAGGAATTTGGTACATTGAGGTTCAGAGTTTGATTTTTGTTTGGTCACATAACTTTGCTCTGGAACCACAGAGTAAAGGTTAAACTTTAGCCAAAAATATTATATACAACATCATTTGGAAGTTAAGACAGTCTTAGAGATATCATCAAACCTCTGATTCTCACATGAAATTGCAACAGTTTTAGTCACTTGTGTCAATTGTGAAGTTCATAGCAGGATGAGATCTACAACTACAGTGTGTCATTACTCTGTAGGGCTGCAATTGTTTTGTTCAAAGCTAGAAAGGATTGAGGGGAGACAGTGAGAATGAGAGAAAGAAAATAATAATATTTTTTCTGGCTTAATAATAAGCCAGAAAATGGCTTGTCAAATTAACAGGGTAGCAATAATTATCTGTTCTTTTAATCAGTCATTTCTTAGTAAATGTCTGTGAAGTTCCTTTGACTTGCTTGGCACTGTGATAGGTGTTGAGGACAACAAAGTAAATAGATGCCTAACTTTGAGGTATTTTTGCAACAGATTTATTTAAAAAGAAAACATAGCTAAATTTCCTTTGGAACATTCATTACCACTCATTCCTAGTTTGAGAATTCTCACTAGCTTTTCTGCATGGGAGCTACTAGGGAAAAAAATCAACTTACACATGTAGTCACTGGTAAAACCTCTACCCTCTGGAGTAGAAGACAGAGTTGAACATTCTGTCTTCTGTATTCCTTAGATTGCTCAAAAAATTCAATTTCATCGTTACAGTTATAGACAAAGATCTTCAATATGCTTAATAACGCAAATGTGTATGTGGAAGAATCACAGGTAAAACCAAATAATCTGAATAATGACTGGGAGTTATTCTTAGGACATCATTCTGAATTCAAGGCAATGTTAATGTTTCTTGATGTGCTTTCTTGCTTCACAATAAAATCAAAATCAATTTTAGTGAATTAGGGTTATAAGTTTCAGCAATACCCATATATTTAGGATATATTATGCTAAGTTAGTACACAAAGGCCTTTATCATGATTATCTCATTCAGGTAATTAAAATAACCTGAAAATACATATATTTTCTTCTACATTCAGGGAATTCGGGTTTATAAGGGTTATGCAATTGCTAGTTTCCTATCTTTGGTATTGTTGAGCTTTAAATTTTTGGTCAGTTCAAAGTCAAAGCCTGAGCTGAGAAAAAAAAAAGAAATAAAGAACTATGCAATTATTTCAGTTCTTTCACTTATAAACCACTAGTGATGTGTGCAAATGTCATACCAGTATAAAACATTGCAAAGCGCCACTCTACACATTATCTTTCACACAAAAGACTAACTGAATATAGCAAGTAAGTCATTAAATGAAGCGAAGCGAACAAAGAACAGGGCAGAAGATGAAAAATGTATTCATAACTTCAGTAGTCAAGAGAGCTGTGTCAGGGGAGGCAGAAGACAGCAAGGCAGAAGACAGAAACACTGTACCAAGTAGCCAGGAGTTGTCCTCTCATGTCCTGGTGAGAGGCTATTGCTACAGTCAGTGTTCACTCCTGAATAGAACACATCTGGAAAGATATTTATTTCTACCTACTTATTTCTATAACTCAGGACTCAAATAGTAAAAATAATATTGTGATCACTCTTGAAATTAAAAGGTGAGTTCACAGAATAATGAGATTGTCACAGGGTCTCTCTTCCTGACGGAGAATTGGGGCAACCCAGTTCAGTTTTGTTGACATGTTCTATGGATTTGTTAGGTATGACCAGGGATTTTCTTTTGATTGCCATATGCTGTCATGAGACAAGCGCAGATAGAGCAGCTTAGTTCCCAAATCACTCTCCTTCTAGTATCTAGTGTCACCCCGTAAATACAGCTTGTGACTTACCATTGCTAAAATTTAAATATTAAGTAGTAATTTAAATATTTTATATTCTCCCTAAAAAGTATGCCTAGGTCTGGGAGACACAGCTTTTGTGATGGCAGCCCTGCTCTCTAGCAGTCATGGTACTGCCACACTTTGCTTCATGATGCTACATCTTCACAGAACCTGAGACAGAGAGAAAGCAAGACTTTCTAGCATCTGCTTCCTGCTAGTGACAAGAGGCAAGACACGAATAACTTGGATTCAAATTTTCCATCTCCACAAGCATATACGCAGATGCTAATGCCTATGTGCCTCAGTCTACCTTATTATCCAGGGTTATGAACAAGCTAACAAGGCAGTTTCAATATAGATATTTTCTCACTGTTAGAACAATCATGAAACACATGCTCAGTCCTGATCTCAGCATTGACCTTGCTGCACATATAAAGGTCACCTTTTTACCACAATAGCACAAACTTCACACATAGTCACACACATTGTATATTAATCAGGAAGAATCTAAAATAAATCAAGAATAGACTAAATAGGACATGAATATAAAATATAATAACATCAAAAATTAAAAAAAGAAACGTCTCAGTAATTATCCAGCTAAGCACTCTGTTAAACATTTCACAAACATGCCTCATATGTTCCTTATAAAATATCCACAAGAAAACTTTTTATACCCTCACTTTACATTAAGCAACTTGTTGAATGTCAGGTTTCGGGTAGTGGCATAGCCAGATTGAGACTTGAACTTGATGATTTCCAATGTCTATTTTCTTCCATCCCACACTGTGTGGTCTCTGGAAGTGCCAAGTCTGCTTATAGGAATTGTGATGTCACCATCTGATCATCCACAGCCGCAAAGGTAATTTAGTCTGGGGAAAGTGTTAAATGAATTTTAAGGATTCACAAAGATTCACCTTAAGCAAACTTGATGTTATTTATTAGCCAGAGAAGATGAAGGAGCAACATTCTCTTTAAAATAACTTGTTTACTAATGTTCCAGATACTTCTTGATAGTAAAAGCAAGAGGGAAATCAGATCTTCAAAAACTGAGCAGCACAGACCAATTGGTTTGGTGAAAAAAGACCATTTCATGAAACCCCAAAGACCACATTTAAGAAAAAAAGTCATATTTGAAAATAGGAAGATACATGGCATCATACAATGGCCATGTGACTTACAAGTAGCATGATGGATGGCTACATACTAGCATACATCTCATTTAAGTAGCTATATTTGGAATTGTGATAATAATATGATATACAATGTGAGAGAATTAGATTCTCAGAAGAGAAGGAAAGTACTAGTCTGAAAACAGAGCAGAGTAGAATGTCTATCTAAATGGAGAGAAGTGATACTCAGAAATAAGCAGGGATCAGACAGGTATCATGAGGTCTAAGAGAAATTACAGGAGCGAGGCAATCATGAACCCTCACTGAAGCACAGTTCAGGTCACAAAAGGTAATGACTTGAGCTCAAGGGACTTGAGACTTCAGAGGACAAACTGATCTCCATGACACAACTGTCAGTACCAAGACAAAGGTCAGACAGAAAGATGTGCATGTAAAGAAGTAGAGAGAGAAAACTGTGAGCACAAAACTATTCAGAGAAGTTTAGATGAACATGAATAATATATGGCAATAGCTATAGATGCTGTGGTGTTGTGGGGCTCAGAGAGAGGTAAGAAGATGGGGAGAGAGTAGGGAAGGAGGGAAAGGAAAGGAGAGGAATTGGGAGAAGAGAGAACAAAATTAATGGAGCAGAGGTCCATTGCTAAGTTGCAAATCCCCAAATCATCTGAACGCTTGATAGGAGAAACTGAAATGGCTGTTGTGTCAGGAAGAAACCTGGATTTTTATGAACCTAGTGAATTTTGCTCTTTGTACAACTCAAACCTTCTCATATGACACACACGCTGTCAAAACTGTTCCTAGTATTTGGAATGCCTTCATTAATTATCAGACCCTGTGTTCCTGAATAAGACAAAGATTGTCTATATAAATCAGCCAGAAATCAGGGCATCAGGAGTGAGTGAAATAGTAGAAATATCTGAGTAAGGCAAATACTCTGTTCTGTACCACCGTTTTTTTTAACTGAAAATGTCCCAAATGCTTCAGGGTACTTTCAGATGAGGCCAAGAAATGAACCTAATGCTCTGACAATCTTCGTTGCTTAGTAGGAGCCAAATGATCACCAGCCACAGGAGAAAGAAGACTGAAAAATACCTACTTAGTATTCAGGAGCAAGAAATAAACTGCTCTGGAAGGCAGGAAGGGACTGGGCATATGAGCCTGTGAATGGTGTCCAGATTTAATTTGTTCTATTTTATAAGTTAAATTATGATGTTCTAATGACCGGCTCCCTAGGCAGAAACACAGATGTGTAGCCATTAATGACCAACAGGATCTGGGTTAACTTTTAGACGGTTGATACCATAGCATGTGAAGTGATAGAGACAGGATGCTGAACATAAAAACTGAACTTCATTTTCTTTATCAATTTTATATTTGGAAAGAGCTGAGGCATGCAAGACAAGAGAGTCAATGGAAAATATGTGATGATATATGTAAGTCCAGCTGATCAGGAGCACTGCCAGCTAAATTATTTCGTTTATTTTAAAGATTTTTGTTTATTTATTTATGCATAGAAGTACTGGGGTGAAGGCCAGAGGTGCAGGAGGGTGAGAAGATTCACCAGAGACAGGGTGGAGAGAAAAACAGGTGGACTGACTGAAATACACAGCTGAGGGGAGCAGTGGGCAAGACAGGAGAGGTCTGCTGCGCCATGTGGGTCAGCTCCCTGGCCGGGGACAAAACTCAAGCCTTCTTGATAGTCACGCTGAGACTTAAAACTTAGGCCACCAGGTAGGCCCCCAACTTATTTTATTATTGCCAACAAGTTTTGGGGGTATAGCTTTAATGTAACTTTGAGGGTTAAAGGAATAAAAGTTTAACCATGATAAACTGTTAAGTGGTTTCTTATGACCTAATTGATGCTCTTTGGTTCCTGATGGTATTTTTTGTGAGGAATATAATGACTCCCAAACTAATATCAGCTGAAAGCTAGACATTTCCACTTGGATAGCTCAAAGATTTAGCATTTACAAAAGCAAATCATTCACCCAAGAATCTTTCCTTCACCTGTATGCAAATCACTATTGCTACCTATCAATTTTTTCAGTTTCACTTCTCTCTGTCTCTCCCTTAGGTATATGTGTCCAGTAATTAAAACCTTGTGATTGTCATTTAAATATTTGATAAATCCAACCCCACCCCTTGCTCTAGGTAACCACTATCCTTTCTCCACCTTTGATTCATTTCCTACATTGTCTTCATAGGAATCTTCCTGAAATACTTTATGAAACTGATCTTTTGCTTAGTTTTCAGAAGTCCCTTTTTAGCTGCCTAATCAATTCGAAGCTGGTCACTATAGAACTAGTTCCTTCATGACTTGACTCTTGCTCACCTCACAGCTTCCTCTTTGCACACGTGCAATGACTCACTTTTCTACTGTCGCATGCTCTAAACTCCATTCTCACTTAACACATCATGTTCTTGGTCACCTGTAAGTGGAAAGATTTGTTAGACTTTTTGTCAAGGTCATTGTTTCTCCATTTCTGCCCTGAATTAATAAATCCCACTTAGCCTTTGGGGTTCAGCTTTGCTATATCTTCCATCTTGAAACCTTCCTTGACCTGGTTCTTCTACAAAGCTGTTCTTTAGCATGAAATTCTCTCATAGGCATCACATACAACTCTAATTCTCTCTATTTGAGATGCTTTAAGTTAGGTGGTTAGGCTACAATAATGTCAGTAATTAGCAAAATCACAATTCAAATCGAGTTTCATCCTCTCTCTGTTGGGACATGTTACTTGGATTTAACCCCATAGCCTTTAGCAACTCTACAATCCAGCAACTTTTAGTAAATTTAGAAAAAATTATATGTTTGTTCATTCCTACTTCCCTATAAATTTGCTACATCTTTTCATAACCATATTCACCAAAATGACATTATTTTTTATCCTGTGGTGTTCTGTTGACTTATCCCCATTTGAACTAATAGACATACACTTAAAATCTTTAGGTTTAAAGAGCCTCTAGAACACTGATGCTCAAATTTGGCTGAATATTTAAATTATCTGAGAAGTTTTAGAAATACAGACACCTGATTCTATCCTCAGACATTTTGATTTATGAAGTACAGCCTAAGCACCAACATTTTTTATAAAATCTATGAGATCATTCTAACATATAGTACTTGAGAACCACTATCTCTGAAGAGATCTAACTCACTGTCTTTTTTAAAAAAGAGGCAAGTGAAGTGTAGAAAGAGTAAATGGCATGCCTGAGGTTAGATGATATAGTTCAGTATAATTAGTCACATGTGATTGACTCTTGAATCGAAGATTGGCTACTGTTGCAGACTAAAAATAGCCAGGACTTCAGAATCCTGTTGTCACTGAAATGATGCTATAGTGAGGAAAATACAAAAAATAATCCTTTTTAAGTCATCAAAGCAAAAAGAAAAATAGCAGAACTCTCCATTTGTATCATTGTAGCTTATGATTAGTTATGTTCAGATGTACTTTATCAAGTATGTTTATTAAATATTGTAAGTACTTTCAGATCTGTTATACAGTTTTTCTACAATTTGGAGAGAGTCTACTTATTGATCTAACATTTTAAAAATTAAAACTGATAGCAAGTTGTGAGGTGGAATGCCAGACTAACAAAAGCGATTAAGAGAAATATGTAGGAAATCATAGTCTAGACATGGTACAATTCATAAGATTAAGAAGGGAAGGAGCTTTGGAATTGGTCAGTGTTGAGTTTAAAACCTAAGCCTTGCACAAATGACCTGTACAGCATTGGAGAAGTCACTTGACTTTTCTGAATTTCAGTTCCCATAGAGAGGACTATAGTTATTCTGTCTATGGTAAAAAATATTAGCTCTTAAGTATGTCTGAGATATATATATATATATAAGTATATATATGGCATATTGATATTGGTGATACAAAGGTAGTAAAAAATCACTGCAGTATTATCAGAAGGTACTTAGAAAAGGTTTTATGAAGGAAGGTAGAAAGTGAATTGAGTTTTAAGAGGAGTGATAGCACAAAATGTTTGTATTTTTCTAAATAAAGAAACAGATTCAAAGAAGCTAAGCTCCCTGTGTAGAGTCAGCATGTCCATGGTTTCAGGGTAGAGCTCTAATTAGACTAGTCCTCTCTCCACAATGTCCTTATTTAATTAGGTTTAACACTCAGAATGTGGTACAGATTTACCTACATCCAACCTCTCATTAACATTAAAATTCTTAGCTAGATATAACCTTTCCCAATTTGGCTGGAAATTTTTCAAAAGCCAAGCACATCCAAGTGGTTCCAACTCTCTGGACTAAACTTTCAGTAATGAGGTTCACAGGAATCAGTCACTTCTTGGAAACAAAGCAGAGATAAGACTGAAATGCCAATTAATAAAATATACACTCTGAGCATCTGCTTCTGCAAGAAAACAACAAGTGTAGGTTTCCCTAGGCACATGTTTTGAACTCTGAGAACAAGTTTATATTTTTCCTCTCCAGAGTCTGAGAGTCCTAACATCACCTTCCTGTGATGGAGAGAGAACTTTGTGGGATTTGCATGCTCTCGGTAGTTTAACCTTGGACAATGCTCTTAAATCTTCCTGCCATAATTCCTGCTCTGTACAGTGAATGAATACAAGTTATTTTGTAAAGTCAGCTTAAGAACTGAGTACAGCAAGGTATAAAAATATTTTGCAAATTATAAAGTTCTGGATTAGTGTCTCTAATCCTGCTTTCACTCAAAGTACAAGAGCTGGTTATTCCAAGGGCAGACTGAAGGTCATAAATGTCTCTTCAAAATAAATCATTCTTCTCCAGGGAAAACCAGTGATACTGCATTCTGTTCCATTGTTACTCTGCCTGGGTATTGGAAGTAGTTAGTAGTAAATTATTGGTAGTGTGAGATGATGGATGAATACTCTTTCATTCTTTTTAATCTGGCTAAAAAAAAAGCATTATCTGTTTGATTTTATGGGAAAGTTCTTTGTTTGAGAAGCAATGCGGAGCTAGTAAGAAAAACAAAACAAGGAGAAAGCAGTGAGAAGACCAACCAAAAGTATTTTGGATTTCTTTAAAAAGATCTAGAGAGTCAAAGGGATTTCTAATGGGATCCTGGACTCCAATCTTCTGTTCTCAATTAGTTAATGCATTTCATTCTTTCATCAATTACAGTCCATAAAAAGCCTGCTATTACTTCCCATCAGGTCTGCTTTTTCTCACATGGCATAGGATCCCAGAGGGAAGGATAAAACAACAACAAAAAAAAATTACTTCTCAGAAACATAGGATGAATGTGCTCTGAGAAATACCACTGGCAACGAACTTTTTCTTTCATAAAGAAAAAAATAATAATTTCCTGCATCTTTAGAATATGAGATCAACGTGTAAATCAGCTGATGGCAGAGGGTCTCAGGGGAAACAAAATAGCTTCATCATTTCATTGCTGTCATCTTTACTTAGAAGTGTCCATATCACTATGCCCTTCTTATTCTTTCTTTGACTTTTGAATTGTAAGCTAAATTTACAAATTAAGAATTGAAACAGATAACAGTCTGTGGAAAAATGGAAAGCACCAGTAAATATAATCCTAACTCACAAGTTTTTATAGCTTTGAAAGCCACGTTTTAGGTCCAATGACAGGGAGAAACTATGAATATTTGAGTACTTTTTTAAAGGGTCCCAGGAATCTTAGTGTTTTTGAGAATAAAAATTCTTATGTATTCATAAGCTTTGTAATTTCCCTGCCTTCATCAACTGAAAAAATAAAAAAAGAGCTGTTCCTAAATGGATTTCATACATTCTAAGAATCTAACAGATTTTATAATTTTTAGATAAGGAAACAAATCAAATTAAGTCATCTGTCTTAACTTAAATGGTTGATTAGGGATACTCATTTGGATTACACTGAAGGTTGAAACAGATAAAAGAATTAACTATGAAATATCAATGAACCAAGACCTAAAAGCTAGGGATATAATTCCATAGAAGCCCTAAAGTACATGATAAATTCAACAAAAAATGGGAAGTCTTAGTAGACAAACAAAGTAGATCAAGATACCAGCTCCTTAGAACTGAGGGTGTCATGTTGGATAGTTTCTATTTATCTTTCCAAGTATATTTTGCAAACTACTGTTCTGCTTTGTTTCTAGGGACATAACCATGACTTTCATCACCCAGAACTGCTTGTCCCTTTGTCTTCTGATATGGGCTTTATCGTCAGCTGCGGGGAAGAGACCAGAAGAAGATGAAGGTATTGGAGATTGTATTCCTTCGGCCTCCTCTCTGAAAAATTGAAGTGTGACAATTGCTACAAAGGGCACATGGAACACATACTACTAGAATCACAGGTCTGCTGGACTTCACTCACCCCCTCCTTCTCCTGGTTCTTTCACTTCTAAAGATGTCAATGATGCCCTTACCTTTGTAACCTGAGCGTGCATCATCACCCCATGCCTGTTTTCTTTACCTAGTCTACATTTATGCAAATTAAAACAATTCTTCCTAACTAACCCCTTTAAAGAGGAAATCTGCTTCCTTGCTGAACCCTGACTAAGCCAGTAATAACAGTATAGATTTGCAGAGTCTCACTGTTAATACACATTAGATTTAGAATGACTCTTCAGTTGAAGCCTTGGTGAGGTTCACAGTCTCATCCTCATTTTACAACTGCTCATCCATGTGATATAGTCCAACCACTGCCTGCATCTCTGCAGTGACTGTGGTCTCATCCAGGTCTCCAACGACTTGAATTCTCCACTGCCAAATTCAACAAATATTGTTCGTTCTCCTCTTGCTCAATTTACCAGCAGACATAACCACCACCACTCTTTCTTGATTATCCTTGTTCTGAGGTGTTATTTTTACACCAAACTGACACATCAAATAATTTTATGACGTTTGCATAAGTTGATAGTCTTTAACATTTCCTTTCCCTATCCCTAGCTCCCAATTTTCTAGGAAAAAAAGGTTTTTGACTTCTCCAAAATAAATTATCCTATGTCAAACCCTTGTATTTGTCTCCTAATTTCTACATGTGTTGAATTTTTTTTTCTTCAGTTTTTCAGCTTTAGAAAACCCCATCAATTTCCTATTAAGGATGCTGATACTGTCATACTCTTACATTGCTCCTACCTATCTACCTACATACATGAACAACTTCTTTCCTTTCCTCTTCATTAAGTTGCATTGTAATTTTTAGTTGAATCACTCTGTCTTGTATATATGATTATGTCTAAGTATTCACAAGTCATTCATATATATATATATATATGTGTGTGTGTGTGTGTGTGTGTATATGTTTGTATATAATTCCTAATGATCCGTAATGGGGAAGAGCCATTCAATTACTAGTCTGAGATTTGTAAGGGAAGGCACTTAGGAATCCTGATATTTCTTATGCAAACACTTAAGCAATGCTTTTATCTCCAGCACCATCTGAATTTTGATTTTTATAAGTACCTGCACCTTCAATTCTTGAGTATGTGTGAAAATTTATGTTATAAATTATTTTCAACCTAGCTACTACCACCCCACCCTTTTTTCTGTCTCTTTGATGTGACTGACCATAATTTCTTAGAAAATCAAATCAGATTATGTCTCATTTCTGAACCTTTCAGTGACTTCCCAGAACACTTAGAAGAAAACCTAAATTATCTCATAATATAAAAAATAACCAGATTTTGTTCAGTGTTCTCTTTTCCAGTTAGTCCACTTATGTCATTATTATGCCAAAGTCTTAAATAACATAAAGTATTTGCAAGTTGTGTTCCAACTCTTTGTAATAACCTTCCAGAACACACACATACCACTCACACCTGCACAGATTTCAGCTACAGTGTCACTTCTTCATTGAGGTCTTTCCTGAATATTCTACTCATCTCTAATTCCCATGTTAGCCCTTTATTTCTTCTTTAACACTTACCTGAATTTGTAATTATTTTCTTTATGTCTCTTAAGAATAAAGGTACAGCTGCATGATTAATTTAGATATGCAATGTGATTTTGCATATTTATGCAAACCACATTAATCTTCCTGACCAATATGTATGCCAGATTATTTTCAGGAAATGGCACTGGCTCATATTACTCAGATGTTATTATTTTCATACAATATATTTCAGTACATTTATGGGTTCCTGGGAGGCATTTTTATAAATAAAAACTAAACCACACCTGTCAAAATAAAAGAACAAAGTGTGATGAGAGTTGACTGTTGAGATTAGATATTCTCTTCACTTCAGCAGTCAGAATACTAACCCCAGGAGGTTAAAACTGGCACAGGAAGATAAATGATAAACATGAGACAGTAAGAGGCAGGGTGAAGGAAGTACATTTACTGAATTCAAGTCATCTAAAACATACTTCATGTACACAAAATGAGAGAGATGATGAAATTGATTCAAAATAAAAGGCAATATCATTGAACTGGAATAAAATGTCATCAATGTTTCTCTTGCAAGAAATTTGTTTATTACACTTTAGCAATTATAATATGACACTGTTATTAGATTCTATGATATTGATATGCTTGGGGTGCTATGGAACTTTACAGTAGGGGTATCCAAGCTGTCATGTTGGAAGAGTGGGAGTTGAGAGAATAGAAAGAGCAGAATAAGACAGTGTTTTATAGTTTTTATTTGGAGAGAACCTGGTAAGTGATCAAATCTAATGCCTTTTTTTTTTAATGAGATATTTGAGGTCTAGATAAGTAGAATGATTTACTCAATTCCTCAGAGTTGGACAAAGGCAGAACTTGAGACAGGACTTAGTCTAGAATTCTTATTTACAATACTTAGCTCTTAATTACTATTTGTTTTCGGTTGAATTGTGTCTTTGAAAGGAATAATACAGGGCCTCCCTGGTGGCGCAGTGGCTTAAGCAACGCACTATGAAGCAAACAGCAGCCACTGCAGCACGAGTTTGATCCCTGCTGCCAGCCAGGGGGGGGGCCCACAGAGTTTGATCCCTGCTGCCAGCCAGGGGGGGGGCCCACATGGTGCAGCGACCTCTCCTGCTGTGCCCTGCTGTGCCCGCTGCTCCCCTCAGCAGTGTACTTCCATTGATCTGCCTGTTCTGCTCCCCGCTTTCTGTGGTGAATCCTCTCACCACCCCCATATCTCTGGCCTGTACCCCAGTGCTTGTATGCATAAATAAATAAATCTTTAAAAAAAAAAAAAGAAAGGAATAATACAAATCACAGTGCATGTGAATATGACCTTATTTGGGAATAGAGCTTTTTCAGATATAATTGAGGTAAATGAACCCTCAATCCAATGACTAGTGTCTTTCTAATAAAAAGGAAAAAAGGAGAGGGAGATTTGCATAGAGACATAGAGGGAATCACATCATATGGAGAGAGGGAGGGAGAGAGAGAGAGAGAGAGAGAGAGAGAGAGATCGGAGTGTTATGTCTAAAAACTCAGGACTACCAAGAATTGCTCATAATACCAGAAACTATGAATTGACAAGGAAGGATTTTGCCTTACAGCCTTTATGAAGAACATGATTCTGACCTAATGTCTGGCCTCCAGAAATATATAAAAATAATTTTTTAGTGTTTTCAATCACCCTGTCTGAAGTAATTTGTGACAGTCATGTGGCAAAGGATACAGTATCCATCAACATTAGATTAATCTCACTTTCATGTTTAATGAGAGATTATCCTAATGTCCCCTCCTACCTCCTGCCAGCAAGGCAGAGTCCAGTGACACACCGAGGCATACACTCTCAGCAATCATTCAACTGCGGTTTTTCTATTTTTTTTTTTTTTTTTTACTTTCCTTCCAGTTTATCTGTTTTTTGGGAGTCAGGGTACTGTTAATTCTTCCATTTCTTTGTACCATTTGTGATGTTTCATGCCTCAGCTTGACTGGGATAAAAGATACCTAGCTTGCTAGTAAAATATTTCTGGGTGTCTGTGAGGGTGTTTCTGGAAGAGATTAACATTTGAATCAGTAGACATAGTAAAGAAAATTATCCTCATCAATGTGAATCTGCATCATTGAATGCACTTAAGGCCCAAAGCCAAATAAATGGTTGCAGAAGGTGAATTTTCTCTCTGCCTGAGCTGAGACATCCATCTTCTCTTGCCCCTGGACACTTGTTATCTTCTCAGGCCATAGAACTCCAACAAAGCCTTCCATCACCAATCCATTGATTCCTAGGCCTTTGGCTATGACTGAGATGGTTATCATTGGCTCCTCTGGTTCTCAAGAATTTGTGTTTGAACTGAAGCTACATCATTGGATTTCCTGTTCCTTCTATTTACAAAAGGAGGATGGTGGGACTTCTGGCTTCCCATGAAGCCAGAATTGCATGAGTCAATTCCCCCATAAAATTTTGTTTATGGGGCCATGGTGCCACAAGGGGTTAAGTCATAGCACTATGAAGGTATCTGCAGCCACTACAATATATGAGTTCTATCCCTGACCAGGGAGCTGACCCACATGGCAGACCTCTCCTGTCTCACCTGCTGCTCCCCTTAGCAATGTATTTCAGTCAACCTACCTCTCCTGCTCCCCATTCTGTTTCTGGTGAACCCTCTCACCAACACTACCCCTCCACCCCCGCACCTCTGACCTGTACCCCAAATCTTAGATGATAACTATTTAAAAGTTTGTTTGTGGGCATCCCTAGTAGTGCAGGGGTTAAAGTCTCAAAACTATCAAGATATCACCAGGCATTACAGCTTGAGTTTGATCCCCACCAGGGAGCTAAGCCACATGTACAGCAGATCTCTCCTGTCTCAACCACTGCTCCCCTCATCAATGCATTTCAGTAGATCTGCCTGTCCTGTTCCCCACTCTGTCTCTGGTGAACCCTCTCATCGCCACCACCCCCAGCCCCAACATCTGTGGCCTACACCCCAGTTCTAGTAGGCATAAATAAATAAAATCAATCTTTAAAAATAAATCTGTATATAACTTTACTATTGACTGTTTCTCCAGGTAACTCTAAATAATACACCAGGACTGGATCTCAGTAAATACATTAAATCCAAAGAATGAGTGAGGAAAAAGTTATGAATAGATACTGCAAAAAGGAAGCTATACAGGGGGCCTCCCTGGTGGTGCAGTGGGTTAAGCAAAGCACTATGAAGCAAACCGCAGCCACTGCAGCACGAGTTTGATCCCTGCTGCTGGCCAGGGAGGGGGCCCACATGGCGCAGTAGACCTCTCCTGCCTCACCCACTGCTCCCCTCAGCAGTGTACTTCCATTGATCTTCCTGTTCTGCTCCCTGCTCTCTGTGGTGAATCCTCTCACTCCCCCCCCCCAAACACACCTCTGGCCTGTACCCCAGTGCTTGTATGCATAAATAAATAAATCTTTTTAAAAAAAAGGAAGCTAAACAAATGACCAGTAAGCCACAACAAGTGATAAATAGCAACAGTCATTAGAAAAATACAAACCTAGGGTGAGATAACACTAATTACTCTACAGAGGTTAGAATTAAAAAAGAAAAACACTGAAAAGCAAATGTTAATAGGAATATAGAACATTTAGAATATTCTCTTCTTGATGGGAATATATACATATATATATAAAACTATATACACAAACATATAACTGGCATAACCATTCTGGGAAAGATCTAGAAGTTTCTTATAAAACTAAATGTATGGTAGCTCTGTGATTCAACAATTTAATTCCTAGGCTTTTACACCTCTCTTTCAAAAGGAAATATATGAATATGAAATATTTGTACTAAAATGTTCATAGAAGTTTTATTAATAATAATTAAAGTTTAGAAATAGAACAGAACAAGAAATTGCAGTATATTAATTTAATTATTCAGCAATGAAATTGAATTAATTACTGATTCATACAACATGGACAATTAAAAAAAATAGGCTAAGAGAAACCATAAATAAAAGAACAACTACTGTATGACACCATTTTACCAAATTCTAGAAAAGACTAAACTATTCAGTGTTGAAGTAGACCAAAATGATAGATTTGAAGAAAAGGTATGGGAAAGGGACATGAAAGAAATTTTGGAGTTTCAAGAATTGAAATTTTTAGATTCTAGGAACTTGGTTTACATGGTATATGTAACTGTCATAACTTAATGTACTTATGACTTGAATATGTCAATGTACATAAATCTCACACAAAGAAAAAAAGGACAAAATTAACTAAAAAATATTAAAATTTTATTTATCTAGGTGTTTATAAATTATTTAGAAGTTTAGCATACCAATATCTAAAATTTAGTTTTAAATAGTCAAAAGTAAAATATCACTTAATGAATGGATAGGAAGGTAAGTGGATGGGTAGATAAATAATAATACAAATATAGCAAATATAAATTATTGAACTTAGAAAACATGTATGTTAACTGTTCATGTTAATTTTTTTTAGTATTCCTATAGAGCAAAATCTTTTCATAATAAGATGTTGGAAAAGAATTTGTATAATACAAAGGAGTTGAAAAAGAGTGAATTAATAAATTAAAACTTAAAACAACAAACTTGAATTGGCAAAGTAAAACCAAATACAAGAATCAGAAAATCACAATAAAGTACTGGAATATAAGAATCTGATTTGGGAATCAGCTCTCACCACTGCAAAACCTCAGACTGAACTAGAACCCAAGACAAACACAACTCTGCCTAGAGCTACAATGGCTAGATTTGGGAATAAATATCCACATTGCCTGACTCTAAAATCTTTCATGTTGGAGTCTGGGTTATCTATCTGTCTCCCTCAGTCAACACTCAAAACCAGTAGACAGGAATAGACGACTTGACTTTAGCTGAATTCTAAGTGAAAACAATTGCAGCCAGCAAGAAAAATACCTCTCGCCCTATTAGATCTCTCTCTAGCTAGAAGAATTTGGCAGAGGTGCAAGGAGAGGAGTTCTGTGGTTTGAGAGTGCCTTTCTGAAAGGAAAGCCATGTCTGCCCTGAATTGGAAGCTTGCTGCTGCTACCTGCAGAGTTAAAGGGAGACAAATGACTGCTTTCCAAGAAGGAAGAGTCAGTGTGAATTTCTGATCACTTGGGGAGACTTCTGCCCTCTGACACCCCACTCACTTTGGCATGTAAGTCCTGCAGAGACTAAGATTATAGGACTCATGAGGGGCCATTACTGAAGTTATTGAAGTTGGGAACAACAACCTGTTTAAGACACCAAATCTCATTCCTTTTCCTACAAAGAAAAAGAGGGACAGTCTTATCTAGCTGTTGTATGCAATTGCTCCTGCTGGTCAAAAAGCATCTAATCTTCAGCAAAGTTCTTCAGTCACACAGTAGATCAGTGGCTCAGGAACATTTGCAAAACAAACAAAACTTCTCTTTGAGAGTAATGGCCAATTTTCCATTTGATTTTTTTTTTTTTTAACAGCAAGTATGCCTAACCCATATATCAACTATAAGGAAAGGCTAATAAGCTTTGGATTCAGACTCCAAGTTCAGAGTTTAAATGCTGGTTCTGATGTTCACTACTTTTGTGATCTTAGGCAGCTCGTTTCCACTGATGTCATGTTTTTTTTAAAGCCTCATTTTGCAAAGGTAATGTCTTGATCATTTGGGGCATTTTATTTGCAAATAGCCAAACAACCAACTCAAATTGGCTTAAGCACAAAGGAATTCACTAGCTCATAGTATTGAAATATCCACAGATTGAGCCTTCCTGGTGGTGCAAGGAGCTAACTCTCTGCACTATGAAACTATCAGCAGCCACTGCAGCATGAGTTCGATTCTCAACCAGGGAGCAGACCTACATCGTGCAGCAGACATCGTGCAGCAGACATCTCCCATCTCCCCCACTGTTCCCCACAGCAGTGTATTTCAGTCATTCTGTCAGTTCTGCTCCCCACTCTGTCTCATCACTACCCCCAAACCCACACCTCTGGCTACCCCAGCACTCATATGAATAAAATAAATCTTAAATATCTACAGACAGTGCTTCATCCAGCAGTTCAAATCAAAGAAAGAAGACATTATTTTCCTCTTTTTCTATCCTCTCCTCAGTTTCCCTCCCTTCCTTTCTCCTCCTCTCCTCTCTTGTCTCCTTTTTCTCTTGTTATGCTTCTTCATCCTAGTTTTGACTTCTTTCCCTAAGCAAAACTTGGCTATCTTGGTCCAATATGTTGTCAAAAAAGGAATAGAATGAAAAAAAAAAAAAAGACAATCACAGCAATCATGATTACTATGGTAATGATATAATAAGGAAATCTAGGATCAAATATATTAGTGCAATATCAAAAATGCTATCCTCCTAAAACTCTTCATTGTTATAATCATACATGTTGGGAAAACAACTTTATGGTACTTGTCCTACCTGTTTATTTTTGCCCAGCCATTGTCCAAGGCCTAAAACAATCACCAATATGAAAACTGGATGGCAAGCTTTTCATATTAGGATAAACTTTTCCTTGTTTTGGGTATGCAATGAACATCCTTGCATTGCTTAAGTGTGTGAATCATAAGGCACATAGCTCAACACCAGTATGTCTGTCTTCTGCAGCTCCCATTATGGGTAGGGAATGGAGTCTTTGCTTAGGAGAGGGAGGGTCCATCACACCCTGTAGGATATTAGGAAGGACCCCCTGGTCACGGGATACCAGCTTACACTACAAATGCTAATCCTGCTCAATCATTTCTCCTTTCTGTACTTAAAAAGCTTGTTCCAACCCATGTCTTAAGTTGAGCCCTCCTTTATGACTCTTGGTCCACAGAAGATGCAGTGGGTTGAGTTCTAAGAACACTATTTCTGGGGATTGCTATTGGTATGCTCTTTTTCCAACCTCCATGCAGTGAGAATCCTCACTTGGCATTGGTAGTTAGATATTTTTGCTCAACAATTTTCAAAAGTATTTCAGGAAGTTCAGGAAACTAGACAAGAAGCTCTTTTCTCATTGCTCTCAGCAAACAGTTACAAAAGTTGCATCACCCCCACATGAGTCTTGTACTTGAATGAAACCATCATTGGAGCCACAGGAAAAGGACAGTTTAGCACCCCTGAGGCTATTGTAAGAATCACATTCCCACAAATTGCATTGTGAGAAGGACAAAGATTGAAGTATCATTACTAGTGGGGGGGAGAAATGAATGTTAGTGGCCACAAAGAGTGAATATTCACAGCATAAAAAAGTGGTGGTGAAGCTCATTGATAGGACCATATATATTTAAGGTATTGTGTGGCCCAAACCAAGAAATTATGAGGTCCAGGCACCAGTTTAAAAAAGATAGTGACAGAGCACTACCCCAGCACTACAGAACTTTCAAGGGTTTAAAATCAAAAATAGTTAGTGAAGAAGAACAATTTAAATTAGTGTTTCTGCTAAACAACACTGCTATAGTACAAAACAGTGTCCTTAGATCCCATTCTCCTTTCCTAATTAATGATGAAAATATTTGAGCAATTAGAGTCCTTGAAAGTGGATTTAATTATCTTTGATCTACTTCAAACATCTTTCTGCTCAGTTATTTAAGTTTAAAAAGTGTTATGAAGTTTAAGTTGTAATAGGCTTTTTGCTAACACAGACAAATGGTGACACTTGTATAAAATGGAATAGTATTTAGACACTAAGAAGTATATTTTCAAGAAATATTTCACTGAATGATAAAATTATAGCATGATGATAAAAGAAAAGCAGAAAGCTGAATGGATAACACTGTTTAAATTTTACAAGATTTTATAGATTTGTAAGGGTGTTTTCTATGGATATAAAGTAAACTAAAATAAAAATTCAAGGCTAATCATGGGGTTTATACTGAATATTTCTTATGTTTCGGTATTTTTTTCTAAGCTTGGTTTTGTTTTAATAAGAGAACAAAAGAATTAATATAATAAAACAGTCTCACACAGGACTAGTACAAAATACTATTTTAAAATACTTTTTCTATAAAGCTAATATAGTTCTACATCTATAATATGAATAACAGAAAGGAAGGAGACAGCATTAAAATTCAGAAATATAAGTGTCAAGAAAGGATGTACCTTTCCCATGTTCCAATTCTTTTGGTGGCTGTCACTTAACCAAATGTCTTAGCTGACATTTGCCTTTCAAAGTCTGTAACAAATGTAATTTCCAAATGTTATCTCCCTTCTGTCATCCACAACTATATGTGCTTTCTATATGTGACTTGTGAATTTTTCCTCGTAAAATTAAAAGGAATAAAAGTAGTAAGAAAAAATATTAAATTACTTCAAATTGAATTCAATTAATATGTCAAATAAATCTATGATCTAGAAGAGATCTTGTATTGCCCTAAATTCACCATCTAAACATTTTCTCATATTAAACACCAAATTGAGAATTCAACTGAATGCTATACTTCTTGAAGTCAAGACTCATTTTGCTCATATTTTTGTCCAAGCAAAGCACACCCACTTTAACATAGGAGGCAGTCAAAACATGCTAGTCAAGTTGAACAGAATAGCCTAATGAAGAGTCTCAGCACTATGATGCTATCCACAGCCACTAAAGCACAAGTTAGATCCCTGCCTAGGAAACTGACCTTGCTTGTCTCTCTTGCTGCTCCCCTCAGCAATGTCTTTCTGCTGATCTGCCTGTTCTGCTTCCCACTCTGTCTCTGGTGAATCCTCTACCTCCTGGCACTTCTGGCCTGCACCCCAGGTCTTGTATGCATAAATAAATAAATCTTCAAAAAAAAAGAAACAACACAAAACATATGCATTAAGAATGTTTAAAGAGAAGTCCAAAGCAATGTTAGAAAATACATATCTATTTTCCCATTTTTACAATATTTATAATTACTTCCTTTACTAGTTTAATAATTGAATTTGAATGCAATTGAATTTAGCAAATGAACTATATCCTCAATGAATGTTTTCTTGCATATGAGTGACTCCATAAATATTTCTGAAATTTAGTTGAAATAAAAATCTTATGATCTGCATTATTTGCAAGATATATATATATATTTTGCATATAAGAACTGGACCAGAGGTGCAGGTGGTGAGGATACAACAGCGACAGAGTAAGGAGCAGAGCAAGAGGATTTACTAAAATACACTGCTGTAGGGAGGGGGAATAACAGCGGGAGAGATAGTGTTAGGGGAAAAAGTAGTCCTAAATAAACTATACAATAAAGTTTATAAACTCCACCCTCCACTCCAAACCACCAATGTTCCAAAACCACAAATCCAATAAAATAATTATCAAAAAGTAAATCACTGGAACCGAAGGGTAAAGTTAAGCAGCCAAGCTGTCTATAAAACCAGAGAGGTGAGCCTTGGGCTCTCTCTCTTCCTTTAAAACCATCTCGCTCAATTCAAAGCCAACTCTCAACGTGCCACTGCATTCCCGCTCAAAAAATCTAGTAAAATATTTACAAATTTATATCCCTCTCTTCTCCTTGTACTATTTCTACTTTATTCCCCTTCTTTTGTAAAATAAAACCCTTTAATAACTTTTGTCATGTGTGCCTAAAATTAAAACTTATTATAAAAATCTTCTAAGTGTGTGAATAAAAACCCAGTCAAAAAAACCCATTTTATATTAAAGTTGCCCTGTAACAATAGAAAGGTCTGATGTGCCACATGGGTCAGCTCCCCAAACAGGATCAAACTGAGGTGTTGAGGTGGCAGTGCTGAGACTTAACCCCTAGGGCACCAGGGAAGCCTTCATTCAATTTTGTGACTGAATTTGAATGACCACTTTTTTAAAGATCAGCCTATTGCACACTAAACTTTTGGTTTTTAACCACTTTTAAAGATGGAATGCTATACACAATAAAGTATGAGGACTTTAGTGCCCTTTTGCCTCACATTGACAAACTCCCTTTAATAATTCTGATGAATCTAGCCTAATGAATTTCTTCATCTCTTCTGAAAGAATTCTGAAAGAAAACTTTGCCATTACAGTATTTTGGTTGGAGGCTTTTTATTTTCCTCTTTAGGTCTGGAAGTTTTCTGTGGAAAAATTGTCCACTCATATTCTTATAAGATGACCTCTGTGTAACATGTTGCTTTTCTCTTGCAGCTTTTTTGCTGCTTTTAAGATTCTATTTCTTTGTCTCCAGCTTTTGGTGATTGAACTGGAATTCGTCTCAGTGTGGTTCACATTAGATTCATCTTATTTGGTATTTGTTGGGCTTCTTGGATCTGGATGTCTGTTTGTTTTTTTTTCCCCCCCAGGTTAAGGATATTTCAACCATATTTCCTTGAATAAAAGTTCTTATCTTTTTTCTTTCCTCCTTCTGGAACATCTATATTATGTATATTGTTTCATTTGATGATATCCTATAGGTTGTTTAAACTATAGTCTCTTTTTATCATTCTTCTTTTGCTCCTCTGATTGATAATTTCTACTGCACTGTCATCAAGTTTGCTGATTTAGTTCTTCCGATTGATTGATCTAGCTTGACGTTGAAACACTCTGTTGAGTTTTCAGTATCATTATTATCTTTTTCTACTCTGTGACTTCTGTTTGGTACTTTCCGATATTTTCTGTCACTCTGTTGAAATCCTCCCTTCACCCATACATTGCTTTTCTGACCAGAATATGGTCTCTTATGAGCATTATCTTGAACTTTCTCTCAGATAAATTACTTAACTTTATTCACTTAGCTTATTTTTTAGGAACTTATCTTGTTCTCTTATTTGGAACATACCCCCATGTCTTAATTTTTCTTTACTTTCTTGTTGCTTTCTACACAATTGATAAAATGGCTAACTCTCTCAGTCTTGATAGACTGGCCTTGTGTTAGAGATATTTTTTTTTATCCTAAGACCAATTTCTATTTGCCTTTGAAAGCTCTGTGGTTATATAAACCATCATCTTTGTTGTTAGTGGTGCCCAAGAATTGTGAGTTTGCCAAGATGTCCACATTCTAATTGAGCATGGGGAATACTCATAGAATTGTTAGGCTATCAGAGGAGTGTAAGTCATCTGCCCTTTCAGTTCCCCAGTGCAAACTAATTGGAAGCCTACCCTGCAGTCAGCAGCTGGGAAAATCTCATTAGATAAGTAATCTAGCCCTTATCAGGAAGGAACTTGGAGTTAGTTATTTTTTATTATTTACTCTGTTCTTAGCCAGAGAAAATAGTCACTGGGAAGACATGCACAACCAAATAGAAACTTCCTTTTTTATGTAGTACCAGAATGTCAAGTTTGCTTAACTCCTAGAATGATGTGATTTTTGGAGTCATTTCTTCAGTGATAGCTGTAACAGTTGTGTTGCTAGATGATGAACCAACATTTTCCATGGGAAAGTTGGAGAGATGGTGTTACTGTTGGGGCAAGATAGAAGGAAGATGGAGGAAGTACTCTCAAACTCTTCCAGGCTCCAGGATGAGCCAGGTCAGCTATTAGATGCATTCTATTTAGAAGCTGGAAATCTCAGGTAGAAGCTAGTAAAGTATATAGTCAAATCCCTTCCAGAATAAAACTGGAAATGGGATTTTTTAATCTGTTCTTTCTATGATGAACTACATTGGGGTTGGGTGGTATGCAGGATAGCTTTAGAGAGTGTTCACTCTGACATACCCATTTAATGTCTTCTTCTTTGTTCCTTTAGTCCTGTTACACATACTCTCAGAACTAGTTAGATTAGGTGATTAGGGACTCATATCTTGTGTGGTAATCTTAAAAACTAAATGCCATTTATAGGGTTCAAACCACTCACTCCTCAGGGAGAATGTGGGATTGAGTGTTCCCTCCTAAGCACAGCACAGTGCTTAGGCTGATATTTATGGTAAGCGTGTCTTAACCTTTCCTAATAATTTCTTTTAGGTTTTTTTTTTCACTCACCTGGTACATAACAGTTATTTATGTGGTTTCTGGATTCCTCACAAAACAAATTGATCCATGAGTAGTTAATATTTGTTTTATCCATGGGAAGTGGAAAATCCAAAAGCAACCTATGTCACAATATGGTGATGCCTTTGGAGTTATGATTTCAACTTACAAATTTTGGGATTGGCAGAAATAGTCAATCTAATGCAATTGCCCCATCTTAATGCTAATTTGTCTTACTTTTATAGTTGTTAAAGCATCTGAGACTATTGCTTTATTTGGAAAGTATTTGTTGCCCACATGTTCACAGTAAGAGAAACACATACTTGAATAAAATCTTGGTTCTATTTTTAATAGTCCAGCACTAATCTCAGCCCTTCTAGTTATGTTTCTTCCCTTCTTACTGAGCAGCTCTGTCACTTGGTCATCCTCTTATATGTCATTATTTTGTGCATAAAAATCTGTGAGTCGTGAAAGGGTAACCACTGAAGGTTTCTCTTAGTGGATTATGCATTTTTATCAGGCATAGCAGTGTACCCATTTATTTACAAAATGTAAATATTATTTACAAAGTGTACCAATTTATTTACAAAATGTAGCCAGTTTATTGTCTGTCCACTTACCCAAAAGTATTTGGAGAAATTTTTTTTAATATTTATTTGTATTTATACATACAAGAGCTGGGGTATAGGCCAGAGTCCAGGGTGGTGAGAGGATCCACCAGAGACAGAGCAGGGAGCAGAACAGGCAGATAGACTGAAACACACTGCTGAGGGGAGCAGTGGGCAAGGCAGGAGCCATGTGGGTCCCCTCCCTGGCTGGCGGCAGGGATCGAACTCATGCTGCAGTGGCTGCGGTTTGCTTCATAATGCGTTGCTTAACCCACTGTGCCACCAGGGAGGCCCTACTTGGAGAATTTTAGATGGAGTTGTGAGTGCAGCTATCATCTTTTGTTCCCTGCCATCCTTCTCTTAGATGTTCCACTTGATCTTGTAACATTTGTCAAAGAACCGCTTAGCTGTGTGCTGGGATCTTCAATAACATCACTGATGTAGTCCCTAACATTTACTATCACACAGAATTAAGATGCAGATGCATGAGAATTATTGAGATACATCGAGGAATAAGATAGAGGTCTTGTCCCCACAGGCTCTAAGCTTTCATTTGGAAAGATGGACAGAAATGTAAATAACAAGAGTAAATTCATAGAATAGAAATCCCAGACAAATAGATTCAACCTACTTCAGTATTCTAAATTGAACCACTGAAGCTATAGAATGTAGAAGCTGCTCTAACATCTTAGCCTCATTACCTTTAATTGCCTCATCTGTAAAAAAACTGGACTCAATAGTTTCTAGATTCACTCCCATTCTCCAAGTACTTATGTTCTTGCAAATCATCACAACTTCTATGTTGAATTTCCATTTTGATAATTTAGACAGATTAATAGGTGATCAGTAAATGGTGAATATCTTCTTTGCCTATTGTTATTTGTATATAGATAGTTTTGGTAAGACTCAGGAGATGAGAACACTAAATTTCATTGTTCTTATATTTTTTCTTTTGAATTGTATGCCTTAATTAAAAAAATATTTATTTATTTATGCATATAAGAACTGGGGTGTAGGCCAGAAGTGTAGGTGGGGTAAGAGGATTCACCAGAGAAAGAGTGGGGAACAGAAGAGGTAGATTTACTGAAATATACTGCTGAGGAGAGCAGCAGTGACGCAGGAGAGGTCTGTTGCACCATGTGGGTCAGCTCCCTGATCAGGGATCAGACTTGTGCTGTCGTGGCTGCAGATATCTTTATAATGCTGTGACTTGACCCTTGCACCACCAGGGAGACACTCCTGGCTTAACTTTTTAAGAACTTACTACTTAAAATTGGGTGAGATGAATTTTGGGAATCAGAATACATTTATCATCAATTGTCATTAATTGGGGGAGAATAAAGCCTTGATGAGGGGGGGCTCCCTGGTGGCACAAGGGGTTAAGCAATGCAATGTGGGGCATCTGCAGCCATGCAGCATGAGTTCGATCCCCTGCAAGGGAGGGAACCCACATGGCTCAGCAGACCTCTCCTGCCTTGCCTGCTGCTCCACTCACAGCAGTGTACTTTGGTCAATCTGACTGTTTTGTTCCCCACTCTGTCTGTGGTGAATCTTCTCATCCCCCCATACCTCTGGCCTGTGCCCCAGTTCTCATATGCATAAATAAATAAATAAATCTTTAACAAACAAACAAAAAGGGATGAGGGCTAATAAAAAAAAAGAAAGAAAGAAAATAACAACTACTAGGCCCTAAATCAGTTAATAAACTGAAAAAAAAAAAAAAAAACACACACACACAAGAAAATTCCTCACAAACAAAATCCTCTAAGAACCCTCTAAGAACTTGGTATCAAGGTCTCTTCTGTAACGTCACACACCACAGTACCTGCAGGGACAGGAATGAAACTGAAGGCCTGGAATGCACAATGTGAGGGTGCAGATGAGCCTAGGAGGTAGGTCCCAGAGGGGCCAGCATCCCTCAGTTATGGAATGAGTTCTTATATGTGTTTGTTCACAAAATAAATTCATTATCAGGATTTTTGTGAGACGTTTCCCAATTTTTAACTGTTGGCAAATGTTGCTAAAAATCAATCAATAACACATTTAATACTCAATGAAATGCATATATGTGAGATCAATTTTCCCAGAGTATTTGTTAGAGTGACACCTCTGATTTTGGCTTCAGACATGTTTTAAGGAAGCACCTTTCAATAGGGAAAGAAAAGAAAAATGGTGGAGGGCAGAGACGTAGGAACTTTTCCATCTAAATCGCTGAGAATCTCAACACCTTCCCAATCATATATGACTTTACACTGTCCTTTCCTTTCTGGTAGGCACGGTCCACCATACCTATTCAAAGATGAGTTAAGGCGTCTACACTTGATTTCTTAAGTCTGCCCATGGGGACTCCCCAGCACAGAGAATGTGGTCAAAACTAGCTGGAGCTGCCTTCAGAATGGTCTGATACGATCATTTTTTTAACTGTTGAAACTGACTTTCAGAGAGGTTTAAAAAATGGCCTAGAATGACACCATTAGTGAATAGGAAAGCTGGTACCATAACCCATGATCCTAAGTTTGTTTGGAGAGAATCCATGGCTTCTCAATTCAGGTTTATTTGTAAACTATCCATTCCTTTACACCAGGGATGAAAAAGTCAATCTTTTTATTGTTAAAATTATAAAATCTCTTAGGCCTGACTTTAAGGGTTTTTTGCATGGGTAGGCTAGCAGCAAAGTGGGTTTGAAGGACCAATGATTTAAATTCCACCATAGCCTTTGATCACTGGGACATTCTGCTCTGTTGTGAAAGACACGGGTGGAATTTTCTCTGCCAGTTGTATAACTTTCTTGCTTATGTAGTTGAAATAAGATGGTAGATAGATTAGAAAGTAGATAGACAGACATAAAGACCCACAGACAAATAGATTTCAACTTTAAGACACACGTGTTTTTTGTTTTGTTTTGCGTCTTCCCTCTCCCTTCCAGTTTTTATGAACCACAGTTTGCAAAGCCCTATGGGCAGCTTTACCCAGTCGAGTTTCGTGCGTGGTACGCCACTGCCCTCCGCTGGTTAGACTATCCTCACGATGTGTTGAAGAGTCAGGGTAAGAGGACAGTTCTGTGATCCTTTCAATTCTTTTGGCTCTGGAACATACAAGTCACACTAACAAAAGGTGTGTTGCATTCGGAAATCATTTTTCTGTCCTGACGCTTCTGTATATATCACTGATAAAACCAGAGTTAAATGGTGTCTGTGTGTGTGTATGAGTGTGTGCGTGATAGTGTATGTGCCTGTGGGCTCATGGTTGTGGAAGAAGAAATTGGAGTGAAAGACCACTTTTTAACTTCCACAATTAAGTGGGGGGCATTATCTAAAATATTCCTTAGTTTATTTCAAGTATAGGTGGATCACAGCCCCAGAATTTACTACCTATATCAATGGTATCTATATTCACTTGGCATTTTAAAGAGAGAATTCATATTCTGTAACTGGTATGATCTGCCTGCTCTGTTCCTTTTGAAACAGTGGCTTGGGGATAGTCAAATGTATATTCTCCTGTTTCTCACTAATACTAAGTTGGAAGAGATTGGATATGTAACCTATGTTTATATCATAAGGAATCCTATCCCACAAAACCTATGAGCATAAATTTGGCAGAGAAGAGAATATATCTCTGTGGACATAACCAGAATCTAAGTAATTTTGAGGTTATTAATGTGCCTCAAAAATCTGTAGGAGCTGCATATGTATTCAGACCATGAACTATTTCCCACTAGTTTTCAATATTTTATGGAGGAAAAGTAAATATTCTCACATTTAATATCATGCCATGGAGGAAAACTGAGTTCTGAAAAATTCATTTGAAGACAAAATTAAAGCCTGATTTATTTTTGAGAAAGATTAAACTCTTAAATAAGATTATATCAACTTACTAGTTAGACAGATGACAATATTCTGTTTTCGTAAAAAAAATGCATAAATCTTTGTATTTCATACTGATAAAAATGAATACATGTGAAGGTACTGTCCTTGAACACTCAAAATAATAAAATCAGAATTCAGAAATAGCTCAAAAATAATACTTTAAGGTTGATCCCATAAAAATCTTTTACCATTTTGGTGCCTATCCATCTACCAATCATCCAACATCAATTATCTACCTAATAAGCGGATTATAGATGCATCCCTTTTGAATCCCATCATTAGAAAGACTTGAGAAGTTGGAATGATCAAGGTAGATTGTCTAGTTCTACCTACTTTAAATACTTCCAGATAAATTGATGATAGAGGCAATAAAAAAAAAATCAATAGGTAAAAACCTTATCAGTTATATAACTTTTCAAGTGGTCAAGTGTACATTTCTTAATGGAACAACTTCTTTGAAAATATACCTTGCATTAAATAAATCATATGGGGTCTTGTGAAGTCTCCTTTGCACTGGTGTTGCCTAAGTCATTTCCTTCTTAGTTTTTAAGTAGCTTTGTTGAGATATAATTTACATGCTATACCATGAAGCCATAAATATTATGGAATTCATTGATTTTTAGTATAGTCATTAGAGAATTGTGTGATCATTGCAAATGTAACTTAGAAAATTTTTGTTCCTCTCTCCCCCAAAAGAAACCCCATTCAAATTAGCAGCCACTATCCCAAGTTCTCCTCTCCTCTCCATGCCCTATCCCCAGCCCACAGAAACACTAATATGCTTTTTGCCTCTATAGGTTTTACTTTTCTGTACAATTCATAAAAATGGAATTGTACCATAAGTGCTCTTTGTTACTGGCTTTTTTTTTTTTACTTAGTATAATGTTTTTGAGGCTTTCCCATGTTGTAACATGTGTCAGTACTTCACTGTTTTGTATGACCAAAGAGTATTTCCTTGTGTGTCTATATGACATTTTTTTTAAATCAGATAAAGGATATGTGGGTGGTTGTACTCTTTGACTACTATGCGCAATACTATGAATATTCATGTAAAAGTTTTTGTATGGATATATATTTTCATTTCTTGTTGGTATATAACTAGGAGTGAAATTGTTTTGTCATGTGGCTACACTATTTTTAACTCTTCAAAGTGCCAACTGTTTTCCAAAGAAGCTCCAGTCTTATATTCCTACTAGTGACTTATAAGAGTTCCAATTTCTTCATAACAACTCCAACATTGCTATTGTCTGTTTTATTTTTTATATTTTAACCTTCTTAGTGGGTATGAAGTGGTATCTCATTATGGTTTTGATTTGTATTTCCGTGACAGTGATGTTAAAGCTTATTTTCATGGGCCTATTGACATTAGCATGATGTCTTTGCAGAAATCATTATTCAGATCACTTGCCAAGTTTTAATTGGATTATATATCTCAAAATTATTAAGTTGAAGGGGTACTTTTTATATTTTAGATACTAATTCCTTACAGGCTAAATGATTTACAAATGTTTTCTCCCATTTTATAGGTTCATCATTTTACTTTTTAAATATCATTTGCATAATAAAAATATTTTACTTTTATGGTCAATTCATCTAGTTTTTTTTTTGTATTTTTGTTACTTGTGTTTTTGATTTATAGCCTGCATTGCATTAACCAAGGCCATAAAGTTTTGTTTTATTATTTTCTTTTGATTTTTGTTTTTACTTTGAGATCATTTATATCTCTTTATCTGAAGAAATTACAACAAAAAAATATTTTTTTTAGAAGAACTGAGAGCATAGAACGTACCTGGGGACTCTGCATTCAAATCCACCTTTGTTATTCTTAACTGTCCTATATATGGGACAGCATGACAGTGGTGTCCAGTGAGAGTGCCTGCTTCTGTGTGGAAACATTACTTTAATAGCACCTTAATCTTAACTCTAATCAGATTCATTCTGTGCACAAAATCCTGAACACAGAAAAACAGCTTCATAAGTAAAGCTCTGTGAACATGTAAGCCTCAAGGGACAACCGTGGGTTAAGCAACGCACTATGAAGTAAACAGCAGCCACTGCAGCATGAGTTCGATCCCTGCTGCCGGCCAGAGAGGGGACCCACATGGTGCAGCAGACCTCTCCTGCTGTGCCCGCTGCTCCCCTCAGC
>JAGFMF010011747.1:6819670-6859137 GCA_019455555.1 Galemys pyrenaicus | reverse complement strand
TCTGCTCCCTGCTCTCTGTGGTGAATCCTCTCACCCCCCACACCTCTGGCTTGTACCCCAGTGCTTGTATGCATAAATAAATAAATCTTTAAAAAAAAAAAGAGTGATAAAAACAAATGATTCTACAAGTCCTTCTAGTTATAAATACATCTAAGATAAATCCTAAAACTTCAAAACTAGAAGGATTTTCAAGAAATCCTACAGTACATGTCATTGGCTGTTTCCATCTTCCAAGAATATCAGTCACTTTCCTTGTACCAGAATCTGGTACACTACCAGTTTTGAACCCTGTTGTTGTCACAGAGAATCATTGTACCCTATTCCAAAAGTATTAATGTGATCTTGCTCTGGCTAACCCAGTACTTTGCCTCCCCAATTCATCATTTGGCTTGTGATTTTAAAACCCTTGAGCAATGACTAGAACAATCACTTGGAACTATGTTGGATGTCAATTTGGGACTGCTCACTCTCTGTTGGCATTATAGAAAGAGCCTGAATGAGAAACAGAGTTAAGGTAAACAATAGCAGGTTCTAATTGTGTTGTTTAAGATTATAGTTAAGGTAGTCTAGATTGAGTTTTCTGTTATATGCACAGGAGTCTCAGTAAATAAAATATATCACTGAAAGTGCTATTGATAGTCCTAGAAATGAGGGTCTAATAGGAGATCTCTTATATCAACTTGAATTAAAAATAAAATAAATATGAAATAATCACCGGTTAAAAAAATCTATTTGTGTACAAGAAAAAATGTTAGACTGAAATAATCATGAAATCCCAAGGCAAATTGTTAGAATGATCTATGTGAGGCTATTTCTTAGAGTTTTAGACATGAAGGACCATAACAAATGATAGCTCTAAGAAGTAAAAAGAAGAGTAAAGAACAAAAGGCAGACTTTTACCAGTCTCCCAATCAAGAGTAATAAACTTAATGGCTCCATTTCTCACAATATTCTCAGTATTCCCTTTTTTTGTATATGCTTTTTTTTTCCTTTGCGTCCTGGAGATTAATGGAAAAGAAAGAATAAAAACCATGAAGAGCTTAATTAGGCTTTTTGAAAACAAGCTTGATAAGGTCAGGTTTATTTTATTACCACTCTGTCTTCATGTACATGGAGGCTTTTTTTTCCCCCTTTTGAAGGAACAGGAAGGCATTTTTTGTTTCCCCTAATATAGCTGAATTCATTGACTTGTACTTTCCAACCCTGAAAATATTCCTGAACTTTCTGAAAAGGTTAAGTTTCAAAGAAACGTTGTTCTGGGTAACTATTACGAAGAGGTAGAGTACAAGTCAGGAAGGAACTCAGTGAGATACATCATACACTTCCATAATAAAAATTAAAATTATGGTGAGTAGAAATCTATGTGTATGTAAAAGAATAATGGTAGTTTGTCCAATTTTGAGAACCCTTTTCTTCTGCTATAATGAAATAATCCATTAAATTACCAATGGTTTATTCACAAGAACCCAACTCTCCAGACTTCGTTGCAAATATGATTAGTCACAGAATCCATCCTAATCAATGGAATGTCAACAAAAACAAATCCCTCTGACACCTCTCCTTTACCATTCTCTCCTTACTACAACGAGAGTGTTGTTCCTAGAACTTCAGAGGTTACCGTGTAAACTTTAGGAAGAAACCACAGGTTATTACTGATTGAGAGAAACTACCTGAACTACCGACCACAAGCCTCTTAACAGATTGGAAAAATAAACCCCATTGATTGTGCTCTCCATTCAGTATTCTGAAGCATCTAAAATGAATCCCAATATGCTGGTGTATATGCACATATGTGCCTTTCTGTGTGTTGTAAATTCTACTGGAAACTCTACTCCTAAGTCAAAAAATAATCGTTTAAAACATATCATGACTTCATAAATGACTATGTCAGCATTTAGTTAAACAGTGCTTTTTCACAAATGTTTAGACTGAGTTTCTCAAGGAAGGCCACTACTATGCCCTAAGGCAGTAATGAGGAGGCGGTGTTTCTGGGTGTCACAAGGCTGGGGTGTGGGTATTGCCAGCAGTTAATAATGGTGGAAATCACATAAAATTTCCTATAAGGCACAGTCTAGGCACACAAGGAAGAAGTGTCCACCTAAAGGCTGATATGACCCTGTACACCACAGTCAAGTCTGGTGGCCTATATTTTGGAGATATTGTGAATAATGTAAAAAGTTCTGTGATAAATATTTTGTATAAACAGGTAATATATTCCTTTTAAAAAAAGTTTTATGTATGTATGCATATAATAATTGGGGTTTAGGCTAGAGATGTGGGGTGGGGGTTGAGAGGATTCACCAGAGACGCAGTAGGGAGTAGACCAGGCAGATCTACTGAAATTCACTGCTGAGGGGAGCAGCAGGTGAGACAAGGGAGGTCTGCTGTGCTATATGTGGGTTAGCTCCCTGGCTGGGGATGGAACTTAGGCCTCAGTGGCAATAGCATGAGTGTGCTAAGACTTAACACCTGTGCCCCAAACAGGCAATATTTTCTTAGTGGAAATTATCTAAAATCACTAAGACCAAATTCAGTTATTTTAAGATTTTAAAATTAAGTTTTGGTCTATCATCATCTCTATCTATCTATCTATCTATCTATCTATCTATCTATCTATCTATCTATCTATCTATCTATCTATCTATCTCCCTCCCTCCATATATTGTAAAGCTGTCTTAAAGCTATACCAACATAGTTTCAAAATTATTTATTCACATTTTGCTAATATAAGTAGATTTGACTTACCATTATTATAATGGTAGTAGTTGCTTAACATTGAGTTTGCTCCTTCTTAAGGCACATTATCTGTGCCTTCTGGTTCCAAGCCATTACTGCTGCATAAATCAAGAATGAAAGTACCACCAAAGGTTGGGGGTGAGAGGTCTACTACTGACATTTTTAGAAAGATTTTATTTCACTTCTGCTAGAAGCAATGAGATCATTCTCCCAATGACAGCGCCAATGAAAACAGAGGAAAAACAAACATCCGCTTAGACCTTTCCAGACTGCACATTTCTTGCTCAAACAACCCAGGAGTGTTCTTATCATTTTAGTTTTAGAGATGAGAAAATGAGATATCATGCTTATTTGTGATAGGATGTAAAGAATAATGAGACTCCTTATAAATTCCTATTATAAAATTAATGTAAACATGCTACCGATTTCTTAATAACAAAAATGTCCTATTGTGTGAACTCACCTCTCACAATGATTTTGCTTTGTGTGATTGATTTCAAACCTTAAAAACATGAATAATACAAAACTTTGAAACAGGAAGCATTCAGCGAAGAAATTTAACTTCACTTTGACAGAGTTGCAGCTATTAACATTAGCGGGTGTTTTACATGGGTGTACGCATTTGTATCTAGGTATTTGTGTTTATTTTTAAAACACACAACCAGATAATGAGATTTGCAGACTGATGTGTGACATATTAACCTTTTCATTGTTCAGCATATGTCATGAAACACAGGAGGTCCTCAGTTTATAGGCTGAATGCTGGCCTTCCCGTAATTACTTGGTCACTGTGAAACTATATGGGTTTCTGCCTATACCTGTTGGGAGCAATAAGAATAAAAATCTGGTCTCACTTTCTGGTCAGCCTTATCTCCTGGTTAAGCAAGGGCGCCAAAAAAGGCGTGCGTCAGAATCATAGCCCTCCCACTCTAGAACCTCCAACCAGCAAAGGACAAGTACCCAACACCCAGCCAATCACCCAGAAACAGCCCTTCCTCGTGCTCCTCCCCGTGGCCCTCCTGAGCACTCATATACCGCTGTTCAAAAATAAAATTTTGGAGGCTTGATCAGAACCCTGTCTTGCCTCCGTTCTTTGTGTTCCTTGTTTGTCTCATTCTCTTAGGTGGTTCCCACGCGCCCTCATTGTTGCCCCGCAGGCCGGGGCATATACCCATCCTTGGAGTGACTGTATCAGATACAGATAGAAGGAAACCTGACTTTTGCATAGCATGTTGTATAGTGAGAGAATGTGCTAATGGTGAAGCTTCCATACAAATACCTCTTTGTGGTATTCAAATTTTAGAGCAAAAAGGCTATTTTTATCTTTAGAAATAATATTGTGATATTGTGGTTTTATGAGTTACAAAATTAGGAGTTCTACCCTGTTGTTCCTATTACTTGCATGTCTCCTTAAAAGTATTTTCTTTTTGTTATGATTTTTGAAACTATTATAACATGTCCTTCATTTTTAATGTTTGCTGTAAGTGGTACATTTGCTGATGTGAAATACAGGAATAGGGTGTGAATCTATATTTTCCCTTCTCTCTCCTCATTGACCTAAATGCTTCTTCTCTGGCAGCTCGTCACCATTTTGTCAGCCTCTTGAATCTTATTCCCAGATTCCACAGCTGACATGTATATTGGCATCTCAATTTCTTAAACACAAATTTAAAGTAGGTGCATTTGTCTGTTCTATTTTACCCAGGAACAGTGAGAGAATACTAAAGAGGATTAATAAAAAGAAATTGCCCCTACAAACTCTAGGAAAGTAAAAACGATGAATCAAGATCTAGGTCTTGAAGGAAAAAAATTCAAGTTCAAACTATAACAGAAAGTAAATGCAACACCCATGATGTATCGCCCTGGGTGTTAGAACAAATATCTAGCAACAGTGAGTTTTACCCTTGGGGAGCTTTTGGGTTCAATAGGGAAAAAGCAACACTGGCAAAGGACTTACCCTGAAATATAAAATGTTAAGTGCTTACATAAGTACAAGAGATGAAGAAGATTAAACATTGAAGAAGGGTGTGATCAGTAAATTTGGTAAAGTATAAAACTTTGATTAGGTCTTAAAGAATGGCATAGTACGCACTGCTGAAGGTCAAAGCGACCCCAAATCAGAATGTCTTTTATTTTCTTTGATAAGAAAAAATGGTTTCCAGGCATTTTTTTTCCTCTTTCCATTCTTGAACCACTTCTGGTGATATCATATATTTTTATGTATAGGGAGAATAGCCAGAGGTTCCTGCCAATAATTATCTTTGAACTAAAGGTAAGTGAACATTGACTTTGGTGGAAGTAACACTGCACCCCACCCAATCCATTTAGGTGTTTCTTTTCTCAGCCTGATGTAATTTCTTCACATTCAAGTGTTAATATAATACTGCTGGTTTCTAGACATCTCACTTTGCTTAGCTGCATGCAGTAGGATTGTATATGCATTTATCTTCTTGCAGCGATAGGTGATTCCTATATAGCAACTTTCTGAGGACTTAGTATGATTGGAAAATAACATCTTTGATGTTCTATAGCATTTGTAGCATATAAGCCATCATCATAGCTCTTAAAACTTTAAAATGACATGTATCTAATTTCTCCACAAACTGCTCATAGTTATCATCATCATTCAGCAATCTCACCTTGAAATTACTGTATAGTTTTCAGTAGAATACTTTTCTCTGCTTTGATTAAAATAAACTATACTTACTCTGGAAATCTGTCAAGTGATTTAAATATAGTAATAGAATACACCTTTCCAAAGATGATACGCAGATGGTCAACAAGCACGAAAGCTTATTGCACATGAAAAAGTGCTTATCATCATTTATAATCAAGGAAATGCAAATCACAACCACAATGAAATATAATCTCAGACCTGTGAGAATGGCCCGCATCAAAAAGATCACAAAGAACAAGTGTTAGTGAGGACATAGAGAAAAAAGAAACCTCAAACACTGTGGGACAGAATGTAAGATTGGTGTAGCCCTCATGGGAAACAGTATGGACATTTATCAAAATATTAAAATTAAGTCTACCATGGGCATCCCCAGTGTCTAGGGGTTAAGTCTCAGCGCTGTCACCACTGTGGCTTAAGTTCGATCCCTGCCAGGTAGTTAACCGGCATGGCATAGTAGACTTCTCCTGTCTTGCCTACTGCTCCCCTCAGCAGTGTACTTCAGTAGATCTGCCTGTTCTGCTTCCCACTCTGGTAAATTCTCTCACCCCTGACTTCTGGCCTACACCCCAGTTCTATGCATAAATACTTACAATAAATCTTATAAAAATAGATCTACCACATGATCCAGCAATTCCACTTCTAATTATGTACCCAAAGAATGCAAAAAACACTAATTGAAAATATATATGCACTTCCATGTTTATTGCAGCACTATTTACAATAGCTAAATTATGGAAACAACCTAAGTACCACAGAGCAGTTGAGTGGATTAAGAGGATATGGTATAGATACACAATGGGATACTACTCAGTTATTAAGAAAAATGAACTCTTGCCACTGTGACAATAGGAGTGGAGATGGAGGAGGTTATGCTAAGCAAAATAAGTCAGAAGGAAAATGACAAATACTATTTGGTTTCATTTATATGTGGAATATAGAAAAACACAACAAAGGATCAGACAAAAACAAACTCAAAACATATCCTAGAAATCTGAGCATAGAATTGACACTACCAGGAAGAGAAAGAAAGGGGGTCAAATATAGGGGACCTAATAGACCCTGGTGGAGGACTATGGGTGACTCAGTGATGGGTTTGGTGTGGTAATATCATCTAAAGAGAGGTCATCTTATGCCTTGTCATCAATACATATATCTGTAACATTGTAAATTGATGTTTCTTCAATAAAGAAAAAACTAACAACACAACAAAAACAAAAAGACAAAGACAAATCAGAGGAACTTTGTGGGCCTGGGGGGAAAGGGATTGCAATGAGGGCAGAAAGAGCACAAGGGATTGAGTTGATTGTGCACTGGTGAAATGGTGGTGGAAATTCTATGGGAACTACAATTGATGTCAAATATATATAAACAAAGGAAAAAACAATAAAAAAGGTAGAATAAATAAATAACAGAAAAGGCTGTGATTGGACACCTACTCTATTTCAGGAATTTTATAAGCTAGGTAAAAAAGGAAACAATGCATTATCATTTCTACATTTTTTCTTCACAAGTGGTATAAAATATAGTCTTCGCCCCCAAATTAGGCACACCTCAAACGAAGCAAGTATTCTTAAAAATATATTCAGTATTGCTATCCTCACACACACTGTTAAGTTGTAGCTGTAACAACAATAACAAAATCTTATGGAATCCTGTGATGCAACGTTCTTCTGCAAACAGATCCTGTCTCTAGTGAATGTATTTGTACCTGGCTACCCAAAAAGTGTGAGAATATACAGGTGATATTTTTGTTCTTCCTATCTATCTTTTGAAATCGGTGACTTTTGGTGAAAGACTCTGCTCTGATTGAAATAGATATTTTTCTTTCAGAGGACTCATTGAACTTTTAGTTACAAGAAACCAAAAAAGATTTGAACATTAACTTTAGAAGTCATGTTCAAAAATTAAAAGTAACACAGAAAGTTTTTTATTTCTGTCTTAATCGTGAGGATAGAAAAAGTGCATGAACTAAACAAGAGAGTGACTACCATGTTTAAAGTTTAGAAAAAGAGGTGAAAAGAAAGAGGATAAATTTAAGTGACAAGCAAGGCATTCTTAACTTGCATATCCTTAGACCACTTAAAATCCAATAATACTACAAAAAATATTTTATTCTTTTAATTTCTATCATATGACTATCATTTCTTTTTATAAATAAAAAAAAATGTTGACAGTAAGACTGAGAAAAGAAGTAGGTTCTAATGTTCTTTTGGCCATAATCTGGGTTTTTGTTGGTGATATATCCATTTGCAAAAATAAAAGTATTTTAGTTGATTGAGATAAAGTTGACATACAGCATCATATTAGTTTTAATAATATAATCACAAAATAACAGCATATCTCAAAAAATTTTCCTTTAATCATTTCTTGAGATGTTTCTTAAAAAAAAATAAAAGAATGTCACTAAAAAATACCTTGGATATCTAAGTGCTAGATGATTTTTTTTTAGAGACATAAAATACACATTATCATATATTGGAGTGCTGACGTAAGTCAACCTATATTACTGTTCAACTGTGCAATCTCAAACACATTTAATCAAAATTGCATTTTCCCTATAACGTATAGCTACTATTATTGAACATTCAGGGAATATTGCCTCAAGTGTTTTTCAACAAAGCCTTTTATTTGTATTGTTTCCCTACCTTTAGGATTTAATTAAAAGCAAAGGGAAGCACAACCTGAAAGTCAGGAATTTGAAAGACAAGCTTGATGCTTTGCTTATTATCCTCAAGGCTGTCACTGCTCAACTCACTCACCTTAGCCCCCCAGGACTCCTGGAGAGAAAGTTGAGGCTTCTGTCCTATAGGAGTTGAGTCACTCCATGATTTTCATATCAATAAGTGTGGAGTTTCCTCTTTCTGAGTTATCCCATATTTGCCCCATCCGATTTCTGATTTTTTTTTAAAAAATGTAAAATACCTGTCTGACAGTAAGTAATAGTGTGGATTGTTAGGAAAAGTGTGGTAAATTTCATCGTTTCTTATTTATCTACAAATTTGTGTAAGTTTTAAAATGTTTAAAATATGATCTTATGTGACTTCTAAAATGAGAAAGTCTAATCTTATATTTCAGAAAATGTAGAAAAGAGGGTAATCTATATTCTTAGATTTGTGACATCAAAAAATGCTGCAGACAGAAAAGAAATGGCAAAGTAAAAGATGTAATACAAAAATGATATGTTGAACTTGAACTTTTGAATTTGAATGTCTTCAATGGAATCTGTGCAGATTTTATTCAGGTGATTCAGGGCTTGATGTCTTTCTTAGAAATTCTAAAGCAGGTCAATCTCAACTAGTTCAGAATTTATTCATGTTCTTCCTTTGAATATAACTTTCCTAGAGTATTCTACCTTAGGAAATGGTGAGCCTAGGTCAAAGAAATTGTGAGTCAGTTAGATGAGTTCTCCCAAGTCCTGTTTGAACATGTGGACTAAATCATGGGCTGGAGAACCCTGTTCAAACAACTTGGCCCACCACACTGATGAAGAGTCACCTCACTAGATAAAAAGCCTTAGATCCTGACTACTGATTATCTCACAATTTCCTGGAGTGAGGAGCCTAGAACTCACATATGCAGTTGGAATGTAGTCAATCTGTATGTACCTGGGTGTAAGTCAATCCAAAACAGTCATGATGCTGTTCTCTTTTGCACCACACCATGGATCTACCATTTAAATATCTCCTGTTAACTCCCTTCAAGGTGCCAGGTTAATTTTTTCTGACACTGATTCCATCATGCATGAGTTTTTCTAATAAAGCCTGGCCTGTTTTGACTACAGCTAGTGCTCTCTGGTAAATTTTTTCTGTAGGGAGCAAAAGACCCATTCCTTTGGGTCTGGTCCTATAATAATAGTACTACAAATTTAGCCAATTGTGTAAAAATCTTAAGTACAATCCTGAAATTTTCTTCAGAATTCAAACCTAATACATCACATACACACACACACACACAAAGATTTGTGAAGGCTTGAGAGTAGAGAAGTAGATGAGAACCACAAGGAAATGTATTTAGATAAAGAAGGAGAGAATGGGAAAGAAACAGAAAGAAGGTTAATGGAGAATGAAGAGGAGAGAAAAGAAAGCTAAGGACTGAGCCTTGAGTTATTCTAATTTTTTTTTTTTGCATGGATCAGAAAGGTATTGATCAATAAAATAGGGAGAAAATGAGGGTAAGCAGATTCATAGAAATGAAAAATAATATTTTAGAACTAATGATTAACTGTGCCAAATATTGATATACAAGATCAGGTTTTTTAGCATGGAGGCAATTAAGGATTGGTAGAGGAGACATAACTGGAATGTATGAAGAGAGAGTTGGAGAAGTGGACAAGGATCTTGGAGCAGGTTCTCATTTAAAATCATAGCTAGATTCATCAACCTGAAGCAAAATGATATGTAATGAAACCGGTTTTGTCATAGGTTAATTAATAATCCCCAAACAAGGAAGACTCACCCAGTTGTGACTGACCTCCCCTTCATCTCCCACCCCAAGCCCCGAGCAGCACACACACATCTACACACAAAACAAAAACTACCCAGAGAAACTAATTTTTAAGCATAATGGAAACAGAAGGGGCTAACTGGTATATACCCATTTTTCCCATTCATAATCACTAGTCAAATTAAATCACTGCTCTGTTCTTTGCAGGAATGAATGAGGAAGAAAAGGGATAAAATTCCCTCACTGTGGAAGAAAATATCATGAATAGAGTATAACTATCCCTTACCAATACTTACTGGTATGTGTGTAGCGTTTACCTAAATCAATGTTTTTCATAGTATTCCAGTAAGCAATATAAATCACAAGAATGAGTGAATCAATGCAAATTAATAGATTTCAGTTTCAATTTTTTTCTTATTTATAATTTTTTTACATTCTTAAAGGTTAAGTTTACTTGGAAACTTATTCCAATTCATTCATATTCCAATTCATTCAATTATATGCCCTCATATCTCAGAACAGGAACAGGCAAATGGTAGGTCAGGAGCCAAATCTGTCTAACCACCTACTTTTGCAAATAAAGCTTTATCAGAATATCAGAATACAGTCATACTCATGGGCTGTGAGTTGTCTATGACTGCTTTTGCACTATGGTTACATTGTTGAAGAGTTGTAATAAAGACTGTGTGGCTGGGCCATAAAACCTAAATATTTAATTTGTTAATTAATTTTAATTTTAATCATTAATTTTAATTTTAATCATATTTTAAAGACATAATTTGCTGACCCTTACTTAAGAGAGTCAAGAAAGGAACACATTATAGAAGCAACTGCAAAGGCTGGACAGGAGACAGTTAAGAAAGTTTGCCTACAGGAGGAGAACAGAGCCTTTGCTTGAGAGTTATTTTTCCGTAGTAACTTTTAGTTGATTGATAATATATAGAGAAAGCTGCAAAGAAAAAGCACACTTCAGCAGGAGGCAAGAGTTTGTCTCTGGCTTGGGGAGTGCTTTGCAGTTCCTCCTACTGACTTCATCCACCTGGAAGCAAGCTCTAATATCAGCTCAGTTTCTACAGTTTACACTGCTTTGTCCACTCCTGGAAAAGGATTTCAATCAGGCAGTTGCTTTTTCCTGAGACCGAGGAAAGAAAGAAAGGACCACGAATGGCAACCAGCCTGTAGATTCCATAAAGCTCCCTACATATTCGTTTTCAGTCTTCCTTGTTAAGCACCACTACCCATGTAGCCGAGAGATTCAGACAAATGGAGAAATCTCTCTATGTGTGTATGTATATATAATATATACTATACATATTTATACCTTTGTTCTTGATATGGTTCTATCCTGCTGTGTCTTTAGAAATTCTGTCAATTTCTCTATGGTTACCTTTTTCAAAAAGAGAAAATGGAAAAACAAATATAGCATATTATACCTATTATCTAATTACCTCAACCTATAACAGGTAGGAGAGAATCTGTCGTTCCTGTTGTAATAGACCATATTTTTTGTAAAATAATCATCTTGGGACAATTCTTTAAGTCACAAAGCATAATTAGTGATACCGAGCTCAGAAGATATCTCAGTGTTTTGAAAAATATGAATTGGAGTTGTAAACTGAGAAAATTAACCACACCTAATGTAAATCGTCACTGAAGCCAAAGACCATTACAGGAGGAAATGCTGAGGGTGTGCTGGTGAGGGTGGATAGCTCCAGGGAAAATCCCAAGAGTATCAGTGGGGGTGGAGACTCTAATAAGAAATATAAGGGACTGAAGCAGCAGCCCCCAGCATTCAGTGTTTGGGATTGAGGGCCTGCCCATTGAGTGTTCAGGATTCAGTATTCAGGATTTCAGCATTCAGTCTCAGGTATCAGTAACTCTTTGTTTTCCCTGGTTTTTTAAATAAACCATTGCTGTTCTCTGACCCTGAGTAGTCTTGCAATTGCAAATACAGGTGAAGACCTCAGCCAGTGACAGGTAAACTACTCAGGCAGGTGTCCCTGCTCAGTTTTGGTGTCCCTTGGCACCCTGTATCACTAACATTTCAGGAGTACTTACTACATACCAGATAATGTCCTAGGTATCACATCATTTAAATTTTTATAGAAAACATTCGCAGCTATGATTATCTACTTTTTTTAATAAAGAAAATGAAAGTGAACAATGAGATAGAGAAGCTTCGCTGAGACCATGGAACCATGGAGGTGAGATTAAAGTGACTCCCAAACTTTCTTTGCTCACAGTGCCCATCGTTAAACTAATTTGTTCATGTTGCCCTAGCCAGAGGAAGAGGAACACAGTCCTGTTTATTACATAGTTATATGTAAAAATTTTAGTGTTTATATCCTTGACAATTAGAAATAGTTTAAGAAATAGTGAACATAAATTGGAAAAAAAAAAAACAACACATTATTTCACCTTTACAGAACCATAGTTACTTTGGTAAGATGTATACACTGGTTGGGCATTGCATGGCTTCTCCAAGCTTAGAATCATCTTGATTTTTGTTCCATCTTGGTTTTCCTGTAATGCTCAATTTTTATATCAGCAAACTTAAAAACTTATAATGTGATATAATCTTGAAATTGTGAACAATTAAAAGCTAATGGTGTTTGTGTTATCCAGGTGTTGCTACGTTTAACTGGGAGATTTGAAATCTCAGATGGTGACCTTGTGAATTCATCACAGCACCACAAAGTGTATTACTGAACTGTTTGGGAACCAGATCTTACATAATTTCATAGCCTCGTGGTGACGGCTAACAGTCTACAAAAGTAAGGAACATGCAATGTCAGAAATTCCAAGAACTGGGCATACCATTCTAATGTTGAGGCCTAAGAAGGAGCTAAGAGGGACACAATAAAGATAGAGAAAATGGGGACCAATGACCAAGGTCCAACTGCTCTACTGATTTTGATCACTAACCCAGTATGGATGGTTCTTTAGGATAGAGAGAAAATTCCATCTTCCCAACTGGAGACTCATAACACATGCTAAAGGCACTAAGTAAATGACATTTGAATCATCAGAGGAATAAAAACAACAATGCAGATGGTGATGGCAATCTCTCTTACATAAGTTAATTGTTCACTGTGCCAGGAACTATGTTAGACACTTTATTTTACATTATCTCTAATCTTCACCAGAAGGGTATTAGTGAAAGCTCTATTTTTTAATGTTGAAGAAAGAATGCACTTTTGAGATTAGGTTTGGGAAAGTGAAAAGGTAGTTTTGTCAACAGAAATGAAATGCAACTGAGTTGAAAAGGACAAACAGAGCTATTCTAAGAGGGAATTGAACAAAGCAAAGACCACAAGAACAAGGTACCCTAAAGTGAGATGGAGAAGAAACACAGGAAGAGTGTAACTATTAGATGCAAAGAGCCTGTCATCTAAGTAGAGAAGGCACTTTCCACTCTAAAATGCTCATTTTTTAAAAAAGATTTATTTAATTATGCATACACGCACAGGGCTACAGGCCAGAGGTGCGGGAAGGTGAGAGAATCCACTAGACAGAGTGGGGAACAGCACAGGCAGATCAACCAAAACACACTGCTGAGGGAGCAGCGGGCAAGGCAGGAGAGGTCTGCTGTGCCATGTGGGTCAATCCCCCAGCCAGCAGCAGGGATCGAACTCGTGCTGCAGTGGCTGCAGTTTGCTTCATAGTGCATTGCTTAACCCACTGCACCACCAGGGAGGGTCCAAATGCTCATATTTACTAAAAACAAAACAACTATAAAAAGAGAACTAAAGCGTTATGTCGTTAAGCCAAAACTCTTAGAGGTTTGACAAAGTGCTGGGTCCCTGATGTTTTATATTATTTTGAAATGGGCTTTACCTCCAACCTGTCTATTTTATACCACTTCATCTTCTTAATTCCCATGCAAAATATATCACTATGTGATAAGTTTATATGTAGTATTTTCTGCAAGTATTTATTTACTTTTGTCATTCTTTACTTATTACAACTTAACTTCATGATCTCAAGGCCCTTGTATCTTTTTTTAATCAATGAGTACTTGCTATTTCTAGTATGTTTGATCTATCTACTATAGGCTATATAACAAACTACCGATACATGCCAACAAATACTTCATGTTTTAACATAATATTATTTTATTATTGTTGTCGTTATTACAATTATCATAAATTAAGGGGTTGAGGGGCAGGTCTACTGTTATTTTCACCTAGGCTTACTTCAGTCAGTGACTACACTGAGGTAAAAGGTCATCTGAACTGGAAGGTCTAATATGGCCTAATTCATGCCTGCCAGTTGGTATTCATCTCTATATGGCCTTATCAACCAGTGAATTAGACTGACCCCCTTCCTTATGCGGTGTTCTCTTGGCCACATTGCAAGAGTGAGACATAGTCTATGAAGCTCTTAGACCTCAGTCTCAGAACATAAGTAATAGCACTTCTGCTGTATAATCAATTCAGGTAATGCCACCAGTCTGAATCAAGGAATGGGGAAGCTGACTGTACTTAATGGAAGAACTTGCAAAATATCATGACCATGTTTTTAAATCAACCATAATTGAGTTTCATTAAGTACACATTATATAAATGCATAAATGCAATTAAAGCATAAGTGGGGAAAACTTGGTATGTTCTTTAGTTTATGAGCAATGGGTCATATAGATTCATGAAAATGAGGTGACATAACAAAGTGGGGTTTTAGGAAGATACATCTGCTTGTGGCTACAGGAGGAAATAAATTTGGAGAAACTAGATGCAGCAAAGTCATTTGAAGTCTGTCATGATAAATCGAAAATAAGAAATGAGGACCTGGAATATTCATCATAAATCCCACTCCTTTTCCCATTTACTTTTTGGGGGCTACAGCAGTGTATCTGGGTGGCACAGTGCTAAATGATTGTTTGCCAAAGGACAGATGCAAGGGACCTGCTAGGGATGACAAGAGAATAAATAAAGTTCCTGGAAAGAAATTAGGATGACACTGATATCTAGGAGACCCCAGCTAATTGTCCACATATTTACACTTTTGTTTAAGTTTATTGGCAATTCAAGATAGTTTGAATAATTCAAGGTAAACTGTGAGATATGTTCTTTGGGAAAGATTTCCTACAGATATATTTTTAGTTGCAAAGACATACTATTCAGTGGTGACGATTTGTGTAAAGAAAGTAAGTGTAGAGGCTCATAGTCATTTACTTAGAAGTAACTGATACAAAAGAAATAGAAATATTAGCGCATATAACATTTCAGTTTTCCCTAGAGATAGTCTAGCTCAGTTACTAAAAAATGAAGACACTTATATATCTCAGAGTGTTTTTACATTGGTTGACTATACTTGCTAGTGTTTTTCCTCAAAGATAATTTGGAAAAAAAAACACATTTTTAGGAATCTTTCCTCAAAATAATATATTTTTCTTAGAAAGACAATAGGACAGAAGCCAAACGTATAAGAAAGCAAGTCATAAATGTATGTAGAGGATGCTGAATGAAACTTAAGGAGGAATGTATCTGACTCTTGTGTATAAATTTTATCTTTCAGCATTTGAAGAGGTGTCATATGAAAATTGTGTATCAAGGTATAATTAAAACATCAGCTTCAATATATTTAGCATCAACCTAACAGTTACATTATTTATTCAATTATGAACTTTATGATGGCTAAAAATTAATAAACAATGGTGGATTATTTCAAGAAACTGTCACTAAATCAACATTTTTTCAAAATAAAGATTCCTAAATTTATAGGTGATAACAAACAATGTGAAGATGGCACATATTTTATTTCTTACTCAAAATATGATTCAATTTTAGGTCTAAATTTTTGTAGGCAATTTATTATATTTGTAATAAAAATAAGGACTCAGAATTCAGATCTCCTTAATAATTTCAACTGTCAAATATACAACTTTCCTTGATCGAGTGGGGGAGTTTTCGTTTGTTTTTCACTTTTCTAAGAACTTTAGTACAGTGACTATAAGTTTGATCTGTTTTCTATATACACGCTATGGATATATTTTAACTCAGAAAACTATAATAAAAATATGGTGGCATTGGTACAGTTATAAAACCAAACCAATGAAATGACAAAGATTAGCAATAATCTCACATAAAAACTAAGTCTAAACCCAAACCATTTTTTAATCTTATTATTTGAGTTATTATTTTATGCTATAAAATTTGGATTCTTACTGTAGATTTGACTCCCAAATAATCTGTTTTGAGACCCTTGAGATGTAATTGACCTTTGAGAAGTAAGAATTAATCTTTCCTTTAAAATAAAATCATAATCCTCTACATATTTTATAAGTATGCACTGGGTGCATTTTTGTGCTAGAAAATACTCAAGTTGTTAGGAATGCAAATACTTATCAGGCTGATTTCTGTTTTCAGAGGGTTCTAGATCTAGAGAAATAATTCTATTATAGCACAATCAGCAAAATACCATAAGACATGTAAGAACACAAAATCATGAGATGTTTATGAAAAGTTTTCTAGGGGAATAAAACCATAGCATGTCTTAAAGGAGACTTCCAACAGATTGGGAATTTTATGAAGTGAGAGAAGTCATGGTGTTTCAAATACTGTAATTTTCTCTTTATTTCTAGAACAGAAAGTATAATTGGAAATAAGAAATAAATAAGAAGTACTTAAGAGATAACACTGAAGTCTTCTAGCATCATTTGTGAATCTTATTTTTTACGTTTTATAAAATTACGTGAAACTCATTAAACCAAATGAGTATGTGAAGTGAACTGATATTAACAAACTGGATGGGTCTCCTGTATTCATAGAGAATATGATTATCAATATTGTTAGGAGCATGTTGCTATAGTGGAAATCCAATTCCATAGGAATAGAAAATAACCTTTGCATTATTATATTGGTCCAAGCCCTGATACACTTTGGTTCTGTTCAGAAGTTGAATCATAACTGACAGGATATTCTGTGTTTCTTCCTTGCCTGACTATAGTTTGTTCTATATACAGAAACTAAAATAAGGCTAAATAAGGTAAGGCTTCTGTTACATAAAGAAACGGAGGAGGAATCTTTTACACTCCCAGTTGCCTGAACTGAGGTTTTGTTTTTTGGTTTTTGTTTTTTTTTTTCTTATCTCCTTCCCATGTTTTTACGGTACATGTACAAATGTACAAACAGGAATACCTAAAAAGAATATGGTGACTGGGGTTCAGATGCTTATTAGGGAGGGTCTGGGTCATCCCATTTTGTAAATCACACAGATCATCAAAAAGTGAGGCAAAACCAAGGTGGATCTAGAAATGATAAAGGAGGAGACACAGAATCAGGCTGCCTTACTGTCAACTGCATCTGTGAGGGTTATAGTTTCTTAGTCAAACCTTCCTCTCATATATATTTCCCTAAAATGAAGCTCAGGGTTCCTGGAGAAGCTACTCCTATAATTTATACAAACAGAGCTAAATGGCCCATGGCAGGGTGGACTGCAGTGGGTACTGTGCTGTGCTGTCCAGTTCTGCTTTCAGATTGAGGGAGTTTTTCTCCTGGGTAATTGCTTTGGTCTTAAGTACTCAGCTATCAACCTTCTCTGGGATTTTTAACTTAACTGAATCTCAGCTGAATCATCACCAAATAACAACAACCTCAAGATATTTAATGTGCTTCCTAGTAATCATAAAAGGATTTAGAATGAAAGGACTTTTATTTGAGCTTAGTTTGATTTCCTTTGAGGACTCTAAGCATTCCAAAGTCATAGAAAAATTCTTTCATAATGGCTTGGAAGGTGTTTAAGTCTTAGACATACTAATTCCTTTCTTTCAGATAATGAGGAGACCTAGTCTATGAAAAGAAAACAGACCAGGAACCACTCATAGATACCTGCTACCACTGCCTTTACCCTTAAGATGAAAGTACATCAGCCAGAAACTTCTATATAAATGGGTGCCCTTTCCCAAGTTGCACTCTCTGGGCTGACAAAAATAGCGCTATATTTTATTTGGTTTGGTTTTGATATTTGTTTTTATTGACCACTATCTTCTGATTTCCAAAATAAAAATGGAACTAAAAATAAAAGGAGAAAATGGTTTAAGATAGTCATCAGCATCTCAGATCTCCCCAGTGGGAAAAGGGGTAACAGTCACAGCACTATGAAGCTATCACCAGCTACTGCACTGTAGTTCACTCCCCAGTTAGGGAGCTGATGCACAAGGTGTAGCAGACCTCTCCTATTTCTCCCCTGCTGCTCCCCTCAGTGGTATATTTCAGTAGATCTGCTTATTCTGCTCCCTCATCTGTATCTGCTGAATCCTTGCACCCCCTTCCCACCCCCAAGCACTTCTGGCTACACCCAGCTCTGGTATGCATAAATAAATAATAAATCAACATTAGTAAGAAAATTAATGTAACAGTCACCCTTCCTAAAAGCTTCAAGTTCCCCATGAAATTTTGACTCCATGCATTATGGATAAGACTATGGTTTCATTTTATTTTTCCTTTATTTTGCACTTTTAAACTTTTTGAAAGCAGAGATGAATTTAAAAATGTCCACATGAATATTATCTCTTTCTTCATATTAAAAAGTATGACTTTTATATAAATGTTCAATAAAAGATTTTTGGAATCAGAAGAAAAGAACTTTGGTCGCCTGCTTTTTTTAGGGTTTTAATTTTTCTGTAATTTCTTTTACCTCTAATTAATTGATTGCCACTAGGGAGATATTAATGATAAAAACAACATCATTTTGGGCACTGAATGTAATCACATGATTTCTTGGTTTATTTTCAATGATACTACTGTATCATTTTGTAGTCTGAATTTAGAAAATCTTAGAACCTTTAGGTTTATGAGAAAAATGTCAGAAAATAAAGTAGAAAACTCCCCACCTTACATATTAAGAAGACAAATAAATATTAACTATACGATTTTTATTAAAATATTCTCCAGATTTCAATCTTGTCCTGTATAAAAATACTTTACCTAACAAGAATTTCCACTTAGTTTTCACATCCTATGAGCATGAAATCTTTTATGCTCACTCAACAAACATTACTGAAGTACCCAGTGTACAATCTGTACAAACTGCAAAGGAGTTTAAAAAATAAATAGAATGAGATACAAATGAAGATTAAAGTGCACTTTTTCTCTTTTTGAATGTATAAACTACAGATATTCAGAACACCAGTGAAATTATATTTACTCATTTCTCAAGTGGAATATTAAGAAATGGGTCAGATGATTGTGTTGATCATGTTTGTTGAGTGTGTCATATATTAGGAAGAAAAATATGAATTGTCCATCATAGACTTCCAAACTAGACATATTATAGGCTAGGCTGAAAATAATTAGCTGATTTAAATAATTAGCACATCCCTTGGTATGCCTTTCCTCTGCAATAATAGAGTTAAAGATATCTAGAAGTCTTACAGCAAGAATTAGGGATTTAACTGTTTTCAATAAGAAACAAATGCAAGTTTCTTGTTCACCTTTTAAAATCATCTTTTAAGTACTACTGGTACTTATTCATTTATTGTTGCTTCTCCTCCCCACCATTCTCCTTCTTCTATATCTTTGCTTTGCGAGGACACAGATGTCATAATCTTGGGCCATGATAATAGAAATTATAATTTCCATTGGATAGAAATAATAGATTCTGAAACATAAATTGAACTTAAAATGGGTCCCTAGGAACTTCACAATCAGCTCTTTAATTCAGTAATGATTGCTTGCCTTGATTGAAGTATGCAATAAATATACCACTATCCTGTTTAGGCTGTGGCAATTTGGGTTTATATATATCCAACTGAAGAGAATATGAGTTAATTACCTAGTTTAGAAGTTTAGCAGGGGATCCAAGCTAATTTTCTCTTACTATTCTCTATTTTCATGCAACTTTAATGAAAATAATACAACTTAAAAGATGTAAACAAAGTAAATATTCCCTCTTCTCTCTCATTCACATCCAGTTTCCTCATGACTGGAATTTGAACTTATTAAAATATGTAGTTCATCGGTAAACTATGCCTTGTTTAAGAATTACTTAACTGAGAACAGGCAATTACTTTAGTCCAAACTCCTACTAGATAAATTTATCATTATATACTTCATCCCATTTTAAAGATGTAGTCAGTTGATTGTGGAGATATTATTGACTCAATTAAAATATAAAATCATAGGGATGACATTATGTGGGGCCTGTAAATATGGATATTGGGTTTTCTTTTTCTCAGTACTGTGCGGTAAATTCTGAAGTGGCTCTATTATTTTTTTATTCCTTTTCAACAATATTACTAAGATATCACTTGGATATTTAAAAATAAATATGGAAGAAGGGTTGGAATATGTTGTGTTTTATTTTTTGTTTGTTTGTTTTTTAGTTTTGGTAGCATTACTGACTTTCTAAATCAAAAATAATACATTTCATAAAAGAAATAACTTGCATGTAGCCAAATCTTTGCCTTTACCCTCAGGAACCCTTTAAGAATGTCCAAAGTTAGACTATACCTAAAATATTTCAAGAAATACTTATTCTCACATTAATTTTATGTAAAAGGAGTCAGCCAAATTCCTTCAGGAAATACTGAAGAAGCAAAATTATTTAAATGCTTTTTTTTTATTCCTGCCCTTTTGACACCTATAACCCCAATTGTACGTTTCACTAAGGTTAATCCTTTCTCTTTTTACCATTCAATAGTTTTTATTTATTTTTTAAACATCCTTGTTTATTTTTTCAGAGTATAGGATTTCTCCTCTCAGGTATGGTCACCATAGTTTTCTCACCAACAGAGTGCCCACAATCCTCCACTATCCTCTACCACACTCTCCTCCCCACTGTTCTCTACTCCCCCCTCCCTCCTCAAAGTCTCAGATCTAAGGTATGCTTTCAAGGATCAGTATTACAATTTATCTTTGTCTGATTCTCTGTTTGGCTTCTCTAGATTCCACATATAAATGAAACCATCTGGTTCTTATCTTTCTCTTTTTGGCTCACTTCACTTAGAATAATTTCTTCCAGTTTCATCTGTGTTGCGGCAAATGACACACATTTATCTTTTTTGATTGCTGAATAGTATTACATTGTGTATATATACCACAACTTGATGCACTCATCTGTTCTGAGCATGTAGGTTGTTTCCATATCTTGGCTATTGTAAATAATGCTGCTTTCAAATTAGTATTTTTGTGCTTTTAGATAGATACTAGGAGTGGAATTGCTGTGTTATATGGTAGATCCATATTTTACTCTCTTGAGGAATCACCACAATTCTTTCCATAGAGGCTACATTCCCACCAACAGTGTAATAAGGTTCTTATTTCTCCCCACCCTTGCCACCACCTGTCCAACCCAATCAAAAAGTGGGCAGAGGTGCTAAATAGGCACTTCTCCAAAGAAAACATGCGAATGTTAAACAAGTATATGAAAAAATGGTCATAATCACTTAACAGGAAAATTCAATCAAAACCACAATAAGCTACTACCTCATACCTATGAGATAGCTATTATAAAAAAAATAAGAATCTTAGGAATATAGTTATTCAGATGATTGGCAAATCAATACAGTCTGACAAAAAAGACAATTTTGATTCAAATTTAACTAAATCTCATTTTTTTTTATTGTGGGTCCTATTTACCATGTGTATGAATAATATTTTGGTGACGTGGAAAACAAGTTTTCTATCACCTCACTCTCCTCTCTTTTGTTCTTTGACTGAATGCCCATTCATATAATCCAACTATTTAGTTGCTTGCTGTGGTTATCTTACATGATTCTAGCCATCCAGGACCGCACACCTTCACTCTGTTCAGTTAGTGCTATTCCCCCATTACACCATTTTGTCAAATCCCCATGTGTGCAAGTGTTCACTCATAGGTGTGCACACTGTTTATTCTGGAAATAGAGAACCATATTTGCCAATGTGAGATCACTGGAATAAGTTTTGCTGATGCCTTCCACATGTGGTTGACTTTATGAATTCCAGTTTAACCTATGTGTGCAATATCTCACCTATGAAATACCACATATGCTGACCAAGACTTTTATTTAGAAGGCAAGGTAATTGCCAAACATAGAATGATACCATTCTGTGAAAATGGTGCTTTATTTAAAAGAAAACACATCTTAAACAATTTGACATCTCCTGTTATTAAGCTAGTCATACATGAAAGAAACTGGACCCATAATAACTTTTCTAGATTTCTTGGATTAGTAATAACCAAAATTGAATAGGGAAAAATACTAACTAAATCTCATGTTGTAAATAACTATATCATCTATCTTTAGAGAAAAAGCTTAATGAGACTCACAAGGCATTAACATAATTGCTTTAAAGGCAGAAACCTCAAGTTCAAATTTTACTCTGTCTTTTCTCTATTTTGTGAGTAACATAACCATGTTTGGGTTGTGAATGAATAGGAGTTGATGATTCTAAATTTTCTATTCATTTTTTTAATTTTGTAAGAAATGTTCTGAGCCACAGTATCAAATTTGCCTACTTTTTGTCAATTTGCAGGTTACTTGTAATCTTCTTCAGTTATCTGACTTATCTAAAAGGCACAGGGGTCAGGAAATGCAATGAATTGTGCTTGTATTTTGACTTGAGTGAGAAAGCTGTAATAATAACAGCAAACCCTCTTTCCTTGTTTCTTGTCTATATATTCTGATACTTTTATATGTCTCTTTTGTCGGGGCATGTACTTAGGGAAGGAAGGTTAGACGTATATTCTATTCTATTTACAGGACAAACTGTGATAATCCTAAATCAGAGATGGAATTCTATTTTTTTTTACCAGTAACTAACTGTTTTATGCATGATGCTGAGAAATCACCAAATGAAAAGTCTTCTGGGTTGGAATGTCTATGAAACTGATTTATTCTTACAGTAAAGACTATGAAAATAATTACCCCCTTTCTTCCTGGTTCTGGCTCTGGTCGTAGCTAAGCACTGTTGTGATATATGTACTGTGGCAGCCTTTTGGAGTCATGAGGACAAGTTTACTATTGAGTTAACATGCTGAGGGTAGTCAGAGGAAAGACAAGAAAATATGGGACCTGAATATCTGTTATTTCCAACATCCTGTAATAGTAATGTTCTCTAGTACTTATTTTCACATTTTTTTGTTGTTATTTAGTGTTGAAACTTACTTACTTCCCATACCTTACTTCTAACTCTTTTTAGACATCAGCAGCAAATTTGAGTGCAAATATTTTAGATATTCACAGTAAAATTTGTTGCACATAGTATACTCTCACTTATCCAAACAAACCAATGATACAGTGCAAAATGTAATAGGTGCCCTGAAGGAAATGTAAAGGTTTAAAGTGTTCACAGACTTTTTGCAATTATGATGAGCCTTGAGAATGTAGGGAAGGTATAGTATAGGATGAAAAAGTTAAAATTCCATGACATATCTTATGTCCCTAGATATTACCCACTATCCCTCAGTGCACTGAAACAGGATTAATGATATTAATTTCTAAAATGCTGATTCTTCCTAGCTTGCTTCATCTTCTATAAGAGGAAACACACAAAGTCCAGCAAGTATAACATTTGCATGGTTTAAGGAAGTAGTGTGTGGTGGAATTGGATTTTGTTCCTGGTTATTTGCTTATTTTAATTATAGACTGGGAGGTGGAGGTGAATAAAGAATTTCAGAACAGACATGCCAGATTACTGTCAATTCATGAAAAACTAAGTTATGAATGGCATAGTTGTTTCAATATTAGCAGATAAATCTTTTTTATCACACTAATTTCCATTTGTCTAATGTTGTCATAATTACTTTTATTCGATAACTACAAAGAGAATATAAAAAATGATCCTATCACACTTTTATTTCATTATATGGGGTTTTCCCATAAGAATCATAATTTGTTATAATTTTTTTACATGATTTAGGTTAAGGTTTGTTCATTTTCCTTGACAGTTAGTTAAACAGAATACTATCTCTGGACGATATTAGGAACATTACAGTTTATAAGCTGCTAAGTAATTCCTGCTCAGAGGGCTTCAACAGAACTAAATGGTTTAGGTTATAAATTTATTTTTCAGACTTACTTGAGTTTGTCTGGAATCTTATCTGAATTTTAGCAGCAAAGAAAGAAGTTATCAACTACATGAGTGAATGGCTACAGTGTACATTGAATCTGTAAGAGAAGATTAAAGCCTTTGCTTAGATTAAAGCCTTTGCCCTCTCTATTTCATATAATCTCCAAGAAAGTTAAATAAAATTCCTGATGAGTGTACTCATAGGCAAGAAAGGAAAAGGCATCCCATGTCCAAGTCAAATAGTAGGTTTCCAGGCACCAATGAGGACTGTGGCTCAAGTAGTAAGATGGCTTTTTCATATGCATATTAATAAATGACAGTGTATGCTATTGATAGTTGCTGAAATGCAGCTATTACTTTGTATATGAAAATACTATATAGTTTTTGCTAACAGTACTTTTAAGACAAAAGTACACTAACACACACACGCACACTCTCACCCCATGTCTGGCCAGCACACATTTGTGAGTTATCTTTTCCTCTAATTCCTTTTATTATAATCTGAAAAAAAAATCTATTACAATTTTGACATTAAATCTATTACAGATTTGACATTAAGTCTTCCAGAATTCCTTGCTGTTTTGTCACACATCTGAAATATAACCCTCAGAGTACCATATTTTTTTTTTACTTCTTTATAAAAATTTTCTTTACTTCTATAAAAATTTGAGGATTTAGAAAGAATAGTCTGTTTATTTTATTCCCATATGCACAATGACTACTACATAATAACCATCCATTAAAAGTCTGGTAGAATAACATAAATGAATATTTTGAGTGTATGTGAGTGATACCATCTAAAATGAGCTCTTGTCCAGATATAAGGGTGGTTTCATTACTGAATGATTTACTCAACACAATATGGAAAAATAAGGATAGCGTCATTATAGATCATTTGACTAATTCAGGAGAAGGAACTTTGGATCAGCTGTCTAACTTAAGATAAGCGGGAGTAGACCAAATGGAAAAAAAAAAAAGAATTGATTCCACTCTGATTTTTAAAGAAAGGAATTCTGAGACTGCTCTCTTTTGTTTGATTCTTTGCAGTTATTGCATATGAGAGAAACAGAAATTTAAAATAAACCTAGAATTTGGACATGGCATATGATAATATGGGTGAAGTTATTCATCCAATTCAACATGTAAGAACTGAAACATATTTTTGTTTTATATTGTTTCATAGAAACCTCAGTGGAAAAGTACTATATCACTACTTTTTATGGACAAGGAATCTCACACCAAAAAATGATGAAGCTACTAATATACCCCAAAGTATTATTAGAAGTTGTATGCCATTTTAAAAATTATAGTTACAAATCCAAATAGAAGATAACTTAATAACATTCACTAAGCTATTTAGAATGGTGACTTAATTTACAATTACAGAAAAATAACTAATGAACAAGAGTTGACCAACGTAATGAAGGAGAATAGGTAAGTCTATCAGGACTTTTGAACTTACATCAGTATTTTACATTTAAAAAGATGACAATATTGAACAAAATATGGGTCATTTCTTGTTTTATTTATCTGTAAAAATGGTAATTTAAATTAGTTTTTATTAATGATTTTTTGAAGAATATTATTATGATGGAATATCAAAATATTTAATAATTCACTGGCTTATAGAATTCACTGGCTAAAAAAGTATTAACTACAGGACCAGTCATATACTTCTTTGCTAATTTATAGTATGACAGAAACTATAGTAACTATAAAAGGGTTTGTACACCTCAAAATTTTCTGTGAGTGGAAATTACTTTTCACTATCATTTCAGAACTATTCAAGATATCTTATATCTTCATTAATTAAAAATAACTGTGAAAGATAAAATAACATCTCATTAAATATTACATATACATTAATAATCTTTGTTTATATGCTGAAGACAAAATTGGAATGGGACTATTTCTTGAAAGTATTATGAAATATTTGGAGCACTATTTTGTTATGTAATATAACTAGGTGTATTTTTATTCTGTGGAAATATGTATAAAACACTCAAAAAGGTCTCAATTATTTTATTATAATCTGCTTCATTGAACTACAGGAAATAAAAAGGTCAGTTAGTAATTCAGTAGATGTGAAACATATGAGATGACCCAAGTATGTTGACTGGTAAGTTTATGATTTAGACAGGTTCCATTTTGTCCAATCTAAAACTCAAAGTGTCCTTCTTCATAGACATGGAACAATAAATAGTAGTTGAACAATAGACTTTAAATGTCAAATACCCAGGTGAAATGTTCAGAAAATGTCTCCTTAAAATTTACTAGTAAAAATATAAATAACAATTTCTTGTATTACCTAACATTAGAGGAGAATAAAAATGGAGACTAACAGTATATATTTAAAAATCCCTAGAAGACAATAGTCATGATATGATTTTATATATATAAATTGTTTAAGGGAAACACTAGTCATTCTCAATTTATGATAAATTCCATTTCCAGTAAATGCAGAGTAGATTAGAATTAGTTATCAAAAAACAATTTTGCAAAAACAAGCTACTTCACTGCACCCTTTTTTACTCCAGCCTTTGGGACTGATACTGACCTCAAGAAGTGCACTCACAATGGACAAACTAAAGGTTTCAGATCAGGTACACAAGAAAAGAAATATGAGTGAGTTCCTGCCCCACTCCCAGTACCCTCTCATTAGTGTGGCTTGACCCTCCACACTTCTCCCCCACCTGGTGACAGAGCAAATGCACATATAGAAATCAAAACTTATGGCAGCTATCAGAACCACCCCCCAAAAAAATTAAAAAGAAGGTAAGAAAACAAATCAAATTAAATAAAAGTCAGAAAATCAACTAGTGGACAAACAAAAGTACTTCAACTCTCTGCTACTGATTCAGATATTAAAAAAATAGGGGGTGATTCAAAGTAGCAAATGGGCAGTCCATATATATATGTGTATATATATATATAGTATATGTAAGTGATATAATATATATTTATATATAAATATTAAATATATACATAAATATGTAATATATATATAAAACATGTGGCAACTTGAGACCTCAAGACAATATTATATCCCAAGGAAAGAACAACACTCCGAATCCAACTTAAAGACATAGAAGTCTACATCCCATCATGGTACAGTGTTCAAAATGGGTATAATAAAGAAACTCAAAGAGACAGGAGAAAACTCAGGAAACTGCTACAGTGACTCAGAAACAAAACTAATGAACAGAAAGTTAGAAAGCAAAGCTTTATCATACTTAATGCAAATGGACTGAATGTACCAATCCAATAGCACAGAGAAGTTATATGGATTAAAAAGTAAAACCCAACTATAGCTGCTTATAAGAGACATACTTACATGTATATATGATATATGCATGTACATGTATATACACACATATATAGGTATAGATAGAGAGATACACAGAATAATAGAAATGGCAATACACAGACTCCATAAAAATCTCTATCAGAGTTACAATGGCCTTATTCACAGGTAGCACATACAATTTACTTGGAATGGCAAATGGTTCTGAATAACAAACTCCCCTCCCCACCTGGAGAAAAAAAGAACAAAAATGAAGATTTCAGACTTCTGTCTTCATACTATACTCAAAGTGAATGCAATTTAAAAAGCTTAGGATTGGGATAGAAAGATTTCACAGAATTTAGGGCCCAGAAATAAAACACACATATATGGGCAACTAATTTACGACATAGAAACCAAGAGCTGACAATGGACCAAGAAAATTCTTTATAACAGATGGTGTTAGGAAAACTAGACAACCATGTGCAAAATAATGAAATAGCCATTATGCAACAACATACAAAAAATTAATTTAAAATGGATAAAAGATTTAGAAATAAAACCTGATACCTTAAAATACATAGATGAAAGGTCATGCACTCCTTGACATCAACCTTAGAGATGTATTTGCAGACTAAACTTAAATGGTAAGAGAAACAAAAAGTAAAAATAAACAATAAATGAATGGGATTATGTCAAACTAAAACACTTACACATAACAAAAGAACTCCTCCCAGATGAAAAAACATCCTACCTAAAGGGAGGAGATACACACACGTGCATGCACACACACACACATCGACAATAAGTTAATAATTGAAATACACAAATAACTCATATAAAACTTAACATTAAAAGAACAAACAATCTAATAAAATCAGTCAGAATATCTGAATAGACACCTCTTTCAAGAAGACATAAAGATGGCTAGTAGGCACATCCTTTATTATCAGAGAAATTAAAATCAGAAAAATAATGATATGGTACTTCACACCTGTGATAGTGGCTATTATTGAAAAGTCAAGAAGCAAGTGTTGGAAAAAATATAGCTAATAGAGAACATTTTTGCATTGTTGGCAAAAATATAAATTTGTGCAGTCATAAGGTTAACAATCCTTTAAAAAATAAAAAAAAAAAAGAACTTCAGTATGATCCAGTTATTCCACTCCTGGGTATTTACACAAGAAAATTTCAAAAGAAAAACTTAATTCAAAGAAATATACACACTCCCATGTTCATTGCATCATTTTTTACAATAGCCAAGAGCTGGAAACACCTAAGTGCCCATTGACTGACAAATGCATAAAGAAGATATGGATAGAACAGAATACTATTCAGCTACAAAAAAGATGAAGTCTAGACATTTTCAATAATAATGGAAATGGACAGACTGAGTGTGTTATGCTTACTTAAATAAGACATATGAGGAAAGATAAACACCATATACTTTCATTTATATGTGGTATACATATAAAACAAGCAGAAAGATAATTAAATAAGACAAAAATATGCTGGGGCCATTAAAAAGAATAAACGATGCCAATGTCACATTTAACAAATGTGCCTTAAAAAGACATAACTCTAAATACAACCACTTTCTAACCCATAGGCAGATTCAATTAAAAACAAGGAAAGAAACTTTATAATTGTCCTATGGGAATATCAAAACAAAAGACAGGAAATGTTGCATTTTAAAATTTCAGTACATTATGAGTGCTTAATAAGTATTACCTAAAGTAATTATTAGGTTAAGCTAGTAACCTTAGAACACTACATTGAATAATTATTTGGGTTCCATGGGCAGCTAACCTATTTAATCTCAAAAGGTTCAAGCACCTTAACATTTTCTTTAGGTACAGAATGAACAAGTTTTTTAAAAAAATAACAGTCCAAGAATCTTTATTAGGTAGGGTGGAATATATTAAAAAAATAATTCCTATCATTCTCTAATTATGCATAAAAACTCAGTTTTCTGAAAACAAAATAGAATTCTACAGCTATGGGTAAAGAAAATGTTACTAAGTTGTCAGCATGTGGGAAGTTAATTATACTTAGTAGATGTTCAAGAATAAGGCTTTTAAAGACATTTAAAAATATTTTAAATAGTAATATTTTAAAGACACAGAAAATAAGAAAAATGTTCAAATAGCAATAATTTACTATATAATCACCATTAAAGTTGGACATTATTTTCTTCTATTCTTTATGCATTATACATCTTTTATAACTGACACTACACTCAAAAATTTGTAGCCCTAGTCTCAGGTAAAGTTATATATGATAAAGTTGCAAAGCAGAGACTACCAAATGTTGTTGAAAGAAAAATAGGATCTCTTCCCATATTCATGGATTGGAAGACTTAATACTGGTAAAATGTTAGAACTATGCAAACTGACTCACAGATTCAATGTCATTTCTATCAAATCTCAATACTTTATTTCATAAATAAACATGTGTCCTAAAATTCATATAAAATCTTAATGAACCCTCAATAGTCAAAACAAGTGTTTTTTTTTAAAGGTTTATTATTTATATAATTACTGGGGTACAGACCAGAGGTGCAGGGGGTGAGAGGATTCACCAGAGACAGAGTGGAGAGAAAAAGAGGTGGATCTACTTAAATACACTGCTGAGGGGAGCAGAAGGCGAGAAAGGAGAGGTCTGCTGTGCCATGTGGGTCACCTCCCTGGCTGGGGATTGAACTTATGCTGCAGTGGCTGCAGATGCCTCATAGTGCTGTGCCTTAACCCCTTGTGCCACCAGGGAGGCCCCAGTAGTCAAAAAAATCTTCGAAATGATGAAGAAAACTGGAGTACTTATACTTCCTGATTCCAAAATTTGTTACAAATTACAATAAAAGATAGTGTAATATTGGCATAGAAATAGTGATATACATTGATAGAATAGAAAGCACCCAAACAAACCCTCATATGTGTAGTCAAGTGGTTTTTGGCAAGTATGCCATCCATGCTGTGAGGAAATAACAGCCTTTTAAACAAATGGTGCTAAGAATTCACATGCAGGATAAAATTAGAATTTTATGCAAAATCATATATAAAAATTAACTCAAAATGAATCAAGTTCTAAATACAATGCCTACAACAAAATTTGTAGGCAACAATATAGGGCAAAATTTTAATTGATTTTGATAGTGATTTCTTAGCTATGACAACAAAAGCCAGGTAACAAAAGAAAAATAGACAAAATGATTTCATGAATATTAAAAAGATATCCATCAAAGATATTGTGTATAGCATAAGAAGGCAACTCACAAAATGGGAGAAAATATTCACAAGTTTACTATTTGATATAGGATTAATATATAGAACATATAGGAAACACATAAAAACTTAGCAATAGAAAACCACCCTGTTAAAAAAACGGGCAAAGAATTTGAAAAGGCATTTCTCCAGTCAATACATGAATGGATAAAAAGCATGTGAAAGACACTCAATATTACTGGACATTACCACAATGCAAAGTGAAACTACAATGAGATACTACCTCCTGACCATTAAGAAGGCTACTACCAAAACAACAACAGAAAACAGCAAGTGTTCAAGAAGATATGGAGAAACTGAAACTTTTGTACTGTTGGTGGGTGGGAATATAAAATGGTGCAGTTGTGGAAAACATTATGACAATCCCTTAAAAATGCAAACAGAGTTACCATGTAATTTAGCAATTATACTTCGGAGTATTTCTTCAGAATAACTGGTGGTAAGTGTCCAAGATATATTTGTAAACCTGTCCAAGGCAGCATTATTCACAATAACTAAAATATGGCTGCGACACGAGTGTCCTTCAAGAAATGAATGGATAAGCAACACATGGCATATACACACAAAGGAAGATTATATGGCCTTGAAAAGAAAATAAATTAATTCTGCAATATGTAGTGGTGAGTGAATCTTGTGGATATAATGCTCAGTGAAATAAGTCCTTTACAAAAAACAAACTTTGTATGATTCTACTTAACAAGAAGAACTTTGAGTGTCACAATCATAAAGACAGAATGTACAATAGTAATTGTCAGAGGTTGGGTAGTTGTTTCAACTTTACATTGATGAAAAGTCATGGGGTGAATGGATGGTACACAACGATGTGAATGCATTTAATAACACTGAACTGTACACTCAAGAGATGGTAAATGTTATGTCACGTGTATTTTACCACAATAAAAAAGAACAAGCTTGCTTACTACTTCTATACCCTGCTATTTTTAATTAATTTCTACCACTTTACTAGTTTCTACAACTTTATGAAACTTTTAACTGCTTTCTAAAATGTACAAGTACTGTATTTTCTTTGATCTGAATATCAGATAAAAACACATTACACCAAAAATTTTTGTTTCCACTACTGTTAAAATACACTGCAGGGACCCATGAAAACATGTGTACTAAATAAATATACGTTGATGTTTCATATGTAATTGCTTCCACCGGGACACTAAATATATTCCATAGATTGTAAGGCAATCATAAGTCAGAAGAGACATATGAGTGTCCAGATAATGTAAATGTTTGCCTTGAGTCATGGGGGAAAACCCAAGAACCATTCTTCTTACCATTATTTCAATGACTATGGCTTCTGTTTGTCTCAGAGGCAAATAATTTGAAATATCTACACACCTCATGTTTATTTCAGAATCCCTGTGCCCCTGTCAAGGTGAAAGCTCTATGCCTCTTGGCTCTTATTTATGGGTTCTTATAATGCTGAAGTTCCAGTGACCTAGGGAAACATCTCTATCCTTAGAATTAGTTCACTTGGGTCAACTCTGTTTTTAGTTTTTGGGTGAGTATATAAGCAAAAGAATTTCTACCAAATAGCCAAAGGATTTTGACTTCTTCACAAAATTCCTAAAGTATATTTAAAGAGAAAATTCTCTATAGTATTTAGAAGCTGAAAACTAAATATGTTTTTGCAGATAAATACATTACTGTATTGATTAAGGGTAATAAAAACAAGATTTTTTTCAGTCATGATTTTTGTAGATATTTACATGAAAGGGAATAGTTATGTATGATGTTGTATAAAAAACAGTAAAACAAATTGAATTCCTTTTCCTCAACTTGGTCAATAAAACTTGAGATACAAGTGTTTTAGATCATTAATTAAAGGAGTTTTCTTCTATATTATCTCATTTAAAACTTTTCAAGAGACATTACTTCTTTGTATCTTGTCACCTATAAATTGTAGAAGAAACCACATAATATGCTAATTATATTTTCCACTTTAACTTTGATTCCAAGCTGTCATATTAGTAATTTGTTTATATCCTCATTTCTGAAAGATGTGTGGTGACTCACAGAAATAGCAGAAAGCCAAAAAATCACACTTTCAAGTCAGGGTTGTAGAAACAGGAAAAGAAATTAAAACCTAATAAGAAGAGAAGTTAATGCACCATACCTACTTTATCTACTTTTTCTCTCACCTTTGCAAGTAATTTGCAACCTTGTTACAACTGACAATTACTGCACGTGAGAATGGCTAATAATTTAATTACAGTTATTTAAAAATTAATTTGAGGAACCATTTTCATATTACTCTTGGCTATTTACATTCATTATAACTGCTTTTATGTTTGATTTCTGCAATAAAAGAGCTTCATGAGCTCAAATCCTTCATCATTCCCTATTAACCAGATTTTTGCCATGTGATTTTGCAGCTTCCCCCACTAAAGGGGTAGAGTGTGTGTGTGTGTGCGTGTGTGTGTCTTGACTTAATCATGTGATTCATTTTGACCAATAAGTAGACTATTAACAGGCATGATGCTGCCAGAAAATTACTCTCATTGAAAGTACCAGCACAACTAAACTCATTTTTGTGTTTCTGCCACAGTCAAGAGATGACTGTGCCTGGTTTAGAAGGAGGATCAGGATATAGGCAGCAGAGCTGTCTAGTTTTACACTTCTACATAAGACGACTTTGTGCTGAATGCTACCTATGTGTGAGAAAGCACCTGACAGGTGAGCGGACACGTGGCCAGCAAATTTGATAAGATTGTTAAATCATTCATGAACTAAGCCTTGAGTTCATGAACAAAACTAAGTTCATGAACAAAAAGCATTGGTGATTTGTTATTTGACAGTGAAGAGAGAGAAAGTACTTTTATTCTGAAATTTTAAAAAATTATTCTTACTAATTAATTTTCCCATTGAAGTAACATTAGTTTACAACACTAATGTAAATATTAGTTTACAATGCATATCTATATGAGTTTATACCCTTTCAGATATTTTTTATTATATCACATTTGCTTTTTAATCAAGATATCACCTGCATAAAAATATTATTCTTTGAAATAACTGTACTTCCTACATTGTTGTTACTCTGGGCTTATAAAACTGTCCCATGATCAACTGTATGTAAATTTAAAGCATTTCTTTTCATAAATTGGAAAAATATTAAATATATATGAACATTTAATAGAGTTAGGAAAGTATCATGAAATTTGGCATCAGGCTGCGAGTCAAATCCCAGATCTGTTCTGATATTACCTTCCTCATAGGATTGTGGAATATATAAAGATATAAAAGGAGCTTAGCATGCTGTATAACACTATTTCTAGAATTATCTTAAGATAAAATATTTAATCTTTTGGAATTAATAATTTACTATTACTTAAAATATAAGACAGGTTTTTAGAGCTTCAAGACATGAGGATTTTGCTTTATGTTTACTCTTCCATTCCAAAGATTGGAAATTATATCATGAATTATGAAAGATCAGAATGTAAGGATCAGTGATAGTAGTTGAAGAAAATCAATTTTCCTCATAATTCAGTGTTAAAAGATAATTTAATACATATTAAAAATGCCAAGATTTTGACCAAAAAGCCATTCTAAAAGGAAAGTACTAAATAGGAAGTGATTAGGAGCACTCCATCCATAGGAGTAAGGGGGGGGGGGACTTTTATAGAGAAGGGGAGGACTTTTCTAGAGAAAGCATGGAAGCAAAGCAGTGTTGGACTGTGGTTACCTAAGTTTGAAAGTCTAGTTGGTTGTGGTTGGTTTTCCTTATGTTTCAATTTCTTAATCTTGAGGCATTTTGACATTATAAGCTATCAAAACCTTAGAACCACTTTGGTCTAGTGCCTCCTCACTTAATTTATTTAACCAGTGTGTTTTCCATTTTTAACCTTTAAGGGATATGGCTTCCACTTGTGGCATTGATTCATTTCTATCATATTGTTTTTCCTGTTGATTATTTTTTATTAGACTCTTAATGACCTTGATTTTAGTTAAGAAGAAAACACATTCACTGGCAGAATCCACCATCTTCAACAATTTAAACTAGTATTAACATTTTTTTGAAGTGTCAAGATTGTTAAACAATTTATCTTAGCTCAACAGTATTCTTATTCAGAGAGGAAGTACCCCACACTAGTCCAGAAGGATATCTCCATTATCTGTTCTAGTAGCTACAAAATGATTAATCCACAGAGATAGACACATCCAAAACACATTAATTATGCTATTAAAGCTTTTAATTAGGCTTCAATATACTTCCCCATTTACAAAACAAACTGAAATAATTCCCCAACTCACTATTTCCTGATGCTATATATTCCCCAGGAAGATTTGTCAAATGGTATGAAAACTATGAATTGGAATTAACTTGTGCTTGACTTCCTTAACAATCCCCCTCTCCCTTCCCACCAATAAACTCTTAATAAAAAACACTGCATGTATTATTTACAGTTACTTCCTTTCTTTATGTGGCCCTACATTAAGATCAGTATGCAGCACATGGGTCTGTCACCTTCCTCTTCATCTCATTAAAAAAAAGGAGGAGCCTCTTTCACAGGAGTTTTATTTTGATATTTTATCAGTCAAAACCAAACTATAGTAACATTGCTGTTTGTGTACTTTGGGAAAGAAAGGAGGAATATCCTCTATCACATTTGCATGGCTTTCTATAAAAGGAAGAGAATGATTTCTTTTTAAATGAAGTGAACATTAGTAAAAGAGGTTATGATGGCAGACACACACATATGGCTTCTTTGTTTATATTTATCTCATGTGATAGATATAAGAAATGCAAATGAGTTCCTAGCTTTCCCTTCCCATTAATGCTCTTTAATACTTTCACTGTAAAATGACAGGCTGACCAAAAGGAAAAAAGAAAGTCATTAATCTATAACTTTTTTGCAATATTCATGTGGAAGACTAATGATGTAGTGAAAACTATACCAGCTCTGGGGACCTATTACAACTATCAGACAAAAATCCTAACAATCGAGATAAGAAATTGATATAATCTGACATCAAATTTCTCATTTATAAAATGGAAAGATCAAGATGATGTCTAAGCTTTCTTTCAAAACTATAGGTCTCAATTTCTGTAATCACAAGGAGAAGTGTCCTATCCTTTTATCTTATTGTTGAAAAGTTGCTTTCAAGAGATGATAAGATTCCACTTTAAATAAATGCCATACTTTTCATTGCCTTGCTTAGTTTTATTTTCTTGTTTAGTAATAAGAACAGTGAAGTAGATTATATGTAGAAGGAATTAAGAAACCAGATCTTATATTCAAATTGCCTGATTTAATGTCCCAGGTTTGCAACATACTGCTATGGACTGTGTATGTGATACTTTGATATTCCGTTACTAGTTTTTTGCTTAAAAAATGGAGATAATCATAGGAAATAGCTACCAAGGTTTGAGCATTTTGCTTGTATTAATTTATCTGAAGGGTTTATCATAGTACTTGACACATAGGAAGTGTTCAGTGCATATATACTGACTTTTTTTAAGATAGCTTCAATTAAAAAAAATAAACAACTAACAATGTAGAGTCCTGTTTTAAGAGGATACCCTTTCTAATTATTCAAATAAAACCTTGGGTAACCATACTTAATATAATCAAACACTTTAGTAAGTTATAAAAATAGATTTTCCTATTTTCTCCATCTATGAAGACTTTGCTCCATCACCAGTTGAATGTGCAAAGTCTTGTTGAGTTGACTTTTCTTTCACTCCTATCTTTACCTCTGAAGATGCTAGAGAAAAATTTTGTAGGTTAAAGTTTATTATGTTCTGGTTTCTCTTTGTGTTTATATACCTCCTTTCTAAGATATCAATGAAATATCTGCTTTTATAAGCATATTATAAGATGTGCAGTGTCATTTGTTACAATGAGCTATAACTGTGCATCTATTAGAATAAATAAAATTAAAAAAAAACTGGAGAAGGTGATGGCATGATTCAAAATGATATATTCTGTTTGGAAGGCAGGTTAGCAGCTTCTTATAATCCTTAACAGAGCCTTAACATACTATCCAGCAATTGTGCTTCTGGTTATCTTCTCAAATCAGTTGAAAATTTACATTCACATAAAATTCTTCACAAGAATATTTGCAACAGCTTTATTCATAAGTACAAAAGGAGAAACAACCAAGATATCATTCAGTAGATGAGTAAACTAAAAAAAAAAATAAAATAAAATAAACTAAACCTGTAGACCTCTATAACATCCATACAATGGAATATTATCTAGTGATGAAAGAGCTATCTAAATACAAAAAGACATGAAATAACCTGAAATGTATATTTCTAAATCAATGAAAAGACTGCATATTTTATGATTCTAATCATATAACATTTGGCTTCTAGAAAAGGCAAAACTATTGATATAATAAAATAGCATATATTTGCAAAGGTTTGTGTAGAATTTCATATATGAACAATGAAGTACAGGGGATTTTTATGGCAGTCATTCTATTCTAAATGATGCTGTAATAACTGACATTATGAATTTGTCAAAACTCACAGAACTCTTCAGCATAAAGAGCAAACATTTAATATATGCAAATTAAAATCCAATAATTTAGGAAGTCAGGAGATTCCATAAGGAATGCCTACATGATGAGAGAATCTAACTGTATTGCAAATGTGGAAAAACCTCCCTGAAGGGAGAATGTAAAAGGGAAGTGCTGATTTAGTTGACTTAGTAACAGGTAAAAACTTTACATATAAAGACAAAAGGAAGTGCACATAACCATTGTACTCTAGTTGATAAAGCCATGTTCCAGTGGGTCACAATTAAACAATTCCAAAAAATTAGATGAAATAATGGCACATGGTCAGAACCCCTATCTCACTGTTAAGGTGGGAATTTGTAGATAAACAAGAGAAGAGAATCCGCATCATCCATACAACACATTTGAGGGGAGACTTGAGTATGAAATAGCTTAATATAGTTTAACTTTAATGTAGATGCATATGGTTACATATAGAAGTATGTGTGTGTATATGTGTATATAGCAAAGGAAAAGGAAAAGCCAAGGTAAAGAGTAGAGAGGTCTACTATCTTTTCAACTTTCATGCAACTCTAAAACTCTTTTAAAAAACAAGACTACAATTTTAATGAAAGGCAAATTTCTGCTTTTCATGTTGCTCTCTATCCCTAAATTATTCCTTTCCTCCTCTTTCTTCTATCTTACATATACATATATAAGGGAATATTTACTGGCTTATTACAAAAATAAAAATAGCATCTTATCAGATAAACTGCATTTTTTCTTATTATTGTTTTTAAGTTCCATAAGAAAGATATAGTTCATTTTGTTGACCACTGATTCCCTATGTCCTTGCTATTGTCAGATAAACTGTATAATTTTTACCTGACTTATAAGTATAAAAATATACCATGAGTATATGATTACCCAAATAGTTCATGACAGATATTTCACGGACTATATTTACAGCAAAACAAACTATTAGTTGTTTATGCTAAGTCTGTCAACACTATCTGCCGTTAATGCAATTTGGAAGCTGCCTTGGTTCCCTCAAAATAATACAGACTGGGGAACTTATAAACAACTGGACTTTTTAATCACAGTTTTGAAGGCTGGGAAGTTAAAGATCAGTATGCCTGCATGGATGCAATCTGGCAAAGGTCCTCTTTGTTCACTGTCTCATTGCAAAAGCCCTCTTGTTGTGCTCTCGCATGTGAAGGGACAGGGATCACTGGAGACTCTTATGAAGGCACTGATCCCAATCATGGAGGCTCCACAGCATGATTTAAGCATCTCTCAATGATCCTACCTCCCAATACCATCTTCTTTGTGGGATAGGATTTCAAAATACAGATTTGGAGTGACATTAACATTTAGATCATAACAGATTTTGAAATATAGTTTGGGAAGGATACATACAAATAAGGACCCCCAAACTTAACCTTCATTAGCTTCATGGAATAGCTACTTATCTATAGATAAACAATTTAACTTCTCTACTCTAGCCAGATGTTGAATGTGTATCAATAATGTGCTTCAGATGATTTCATCAGCTTTACTACCACTCCTGCTATCATTGACGCAAACTTCTGAGCAGCCTCAGAAAGTCAATTTTAGAGTTACCCTTTAGAAGCCTTTCCTGACATATTGTAAATTAAGTTCAGCAGTTCTCACCATGGGGTCTATTATCCCTTTGATGATCACTTAACTCCAGTACATCAATGGAAACTCTATGCCACATCATCTGGAGGAATGACATCCTTAGAGGTCAATTAGCTCTTATACAATGGACATCATATAGCAGAGCCAGCCTGTGATCCTGGGAACACAAGAGAGTTTTCAAATACTGGAAAATATCAACACAAATTTAAGCATAGGGAACTTTAACAGAAAATACTCTGTGTATAAGATACAGAACAAACTACTAACTTTGCAAAAAGACACTGTCAGAGATGAAATCCCAGTTCCCTTGACACTGATCGTCTAGTTCAGAGAAACCTAATGTTAGCAGAGGATGGGAAGGACGTTTCAGGATCAGATGAAGTAGGAGCAAAAACTTGCCAGATAAAATAGTATCTTCTGTGTTCACCACCTGAAGAATCTGTCATCTTCAGAAGACCATGGCCTCCTCCTCTTGACCTTAAGCCCTCAGTTGGGGGCTAATTTCCAGCATTAAATCCTGAATTCCTGGCTGTTTATAACTGAGAGACTTACCTAGCTACCAAAATCACTCTTGTCCAACATGGAGGGGATGAAGATTACTGGAAGAAAAATGGAGGATTGCTGTGTATAAGAGTGATGTGTGTACAAAAATTAATTACCATCTGGGAGACTGAGTGCAAAAGAAATGGAGAGAGGCTAGTGTGTCCTACTATAAGCGTGAAGTTCCTACTTTCATCTCACAAGTGATTAGTTATTTAAATTCAGATTTTGTGCAATACAGTAAAATTATATATTTTCTTCTGAAGCATACGTCCTCTACCTCATATATCTTTTCCTTCCTTCCTTCCTTCCTTCCTTCCTTCCTTCCTTCCTTCCTTCCTTCCTTCCTTCCTTCCTTCCTTCCTTCCTTCCTTCCTTCCTTCCTT
>JAGFMF010011747.1:6800615-6819620 GCA_019455555.1 Galemys pyrenaicus | reverse complement strand
CCTTCCTCCCTCCCTCCCTCCCTCCCTCCCTCCCTCCCTCCCTCCCTCCCTCTCTCCCTCCCTCCCTCCCTTCCTCCCTCCCTCTGTCCCTTTCTCCCCCTTTTTACCTCTCCATTTTACATTCTAAAACTAACTTTGAGGAGATGATGGAAAGTCTTAGCATTAAAAATATAAACCAATTAAATAAAAATCCTTTATTTTTAGATGGGATGATGGATTGACTAATGAAAACAAAAAACATAGTGGTTCAGAAGTCAACCCATTTTCAGTACGAGATGTTTAAATAGTTATAATGTGAATCATAAATCTCAAAACATTTCTTCACTTTCACTCTTTACTTTTTGACCAGATATATGAACTGTAATATATTACTTAATCTCTGAACTGTAATATATCACTTAATCTCTAACTTGGCATGAACATATGAGGTCCTAGGCTTCCAAAGACAGAATTTGTACCGAAAGCTGGATTAGCATCCCATTGACCTATGAGGTTGGTGTATTTGGTTTTTAAGACTCAGGATACAAAATTGTACTTTGTTTTTCCCTGTTTGCCATATGTCATTTTGCCAGCTCACAAGTTTGATTATCTCCGCTCATCACAGCAATCTTAGCCCAGGCTTCCTCATTGTATTATCCTTTAGACGACCAGGCTAATTACTGTGCACTCTAAGTATCTGAGTTAAAATTAACTGCAGCCAAATATTTACCAACATGGAGTAAACAGATTCTTATTCATTTACTTCCTTCACACATACTTTTTCTCCTTCCCACCAATAAAGTACAGAGTGGCATAGGTATGGTTTGGTTTTTATTAAATGTGCCTGTACCTATGAACACGGTGCCCCAGTTTGAAATTATGCTTTCAGCAATTATTAGCTGAATGAATTTATGGTAGGTCACTTAATCTCCATAGCTCCTACTCAACTCCTGCTAAGTTTTAATTACAAGAAAAAAATACCTAGTACTGAGTTAATGCTTAAAACGTTGTCTATTATTTCTTCTCTTCTAATGATTTGTCCTTTGTCACTTTTCTTTCAACCTGCTTTGACTTTTACTTCTAGTATTATTTTTTTTTAAAAATTTTCATTGATTCATCACAGTCAACAGATCATGAAAGTTTCTGAAATACAACTCCAGTGAGATATGTGTCTATACCACACGCAACCAATGTTCTTGTACAACTGACCACTATCAAATCCTAGTGTTCTAATTCCTTTCCAAGTGTTGGTTAAAGACAGTAAGATTAGCACAGAGCTGCTGCAAACTGAGCCAGTGAGGACTTTAGCACAATCTTTGGGCTCTATCAGGCTCTGTCCTAGTCAGGTGTTCCATGAGTTTTAACACCGTACCATGCATTATTTGTTTTCTATAGCCTCTCACACACAATCAACCTCGGGAAAACCCGATCTGACAGGGTTGATACTGAGGTAATAAAGTTTAATTATTATCAGTGATGATAGTATTTAATAACTGTGTTCTCACTGGAAACAAATTTCCCAGAGAAATCATCTTGCTTCATTATAATATGTGAATGACGATACTAATAAAATCATCCTTGAGAAATCTTAAGTCTAGGATGAAACTTCTCCATTAAATGTTTATTGCATTTACATAAGTTACAAGGACTTTTGTTTGGATCAGATGATAGTAGTTTTTAGGTGTGCATTGACCCTTGAGGTCACAAAATATAATTGGGAAAGAGGGGTGGATCACTGCATTCAAAGGGACAGGGAAATGGGATTCCTGTTATTAGAAAGTGAAGTTGAAGAGGGGCAGACATGGAGGTAAATTAGTGTGAAGTTTAGAAAATGATTCATCCCAGTCTTTGGATCTTTTTCCAGATTAAACACTGATTTTTTTGCTCTTCCATTAGCATGGATTTTATTCATACATGTAAGGAACTGGCTACTACAGTTTAATATGAAGATGAAAAGGACACCAATGGACAAGAATATAATTGAGCCTGACTTTGAAGAACTTAACCTATTTTTCAGTAACAGTGTTAATGTCCAGGCCTTCTCTGGAAATGATATCTAACTCATTTTCACCGATTCTTGTCACCATGGTAACTTGTGCTCTGAGAGCTGTTCCAAGAGAAGGTTTCTTTGGTGGTGGGGGGTGGGAAGTGGGGGGAGGGAGAGGGGGGTAGAGAGAGATGTGTATATCTACGTATCTTTGTGTCTGTGTGTAATTTTAATCAACCCATGTAAGGAACAACATTCCAAAGGCCACCTGAAGCTTTTTCCACATTTTTGTTACCATCCTTTGGTTGGGACGCTGTGAGATGGGGAAGGAGGAGAGTATGATGCCTGAATTTTAGTTAAGAATACATAAAAATGAAAACATCACCTTAAAGTATTACAGCTAGATAGATAATAGAAAAGAGAAAAGTATCACAGATATAGGTATCATCACATGGTTCTTGTTTATTTCTTTCTCTTAACACTGGCTCAAGGAATGAGATAAAATTGACAGTATGACAAGAGGACAATAGGTATTTTCTGATCTTGGGAAATAAAGCTAGGCTCTCAGTGTCATGCTTCAAAAGTGAAGTGAACCTTCTTAAATGGGAAAAAAAAATCTGGAAATCAAGTCAAGACACATCTCTAGATAGAGGGTGACCTTCATTCACAGAAAGGTCTTTGTGTGGTTGTGAATTTGGTGTTCTTTAAATGAGACTTTGTGGATGTTTAGTGAAAGCTGAGCCATTTTCACTTTCTCTTTGTGCACAATTGGCTGTAGCTAATTTGACAGAAGTAGCTATTGGAGTTCTTTAAGGATGCTGTGACAGTGTTTTAATCAAAGGTCTTTCCTTAGATTGGGCAGTCAGGTCTTTCCTTAGATTGACAAGCTTATATTTTTTTTTTTTGAAGGAGTAGGAATATGATTACAATAAGAAAGGAATATTTAATAAATTCTAAAATGAAGTGATTCATGTATTCTATGCCCTAATCACACTGCAATACAATTAAAATTATTAATAGAAATGGAAAAAAAGAACAAACCTAATATGGGTAATTAAAAAATAAGCAGTGACCTTAAACATCAGCAGAATTGTGCTAAATAAAAATGAAACTCCAAATTGCATATATTTCAGAAAAACAATATGAAGACACTAGATCAATCAAGAGAAGAATAAACAAAGGTAAAGGGAAAATTCATACTTAAAGACATGTATTAATAAACTCGATTGAATGAAAATATATATCAGATTTTAAGCTTTACAAAATAATAACAAACTTTAGAAAGGGGAAATAGAGAAATCAGTACAAGTAAATATAAAACATAATACTTGTAGAACTATAAATATCCAATATCTGATTCATTCAAAGGAAAAAAAAAACAGAAAATTTTCAGCTTAATAATAAAAGTGACGAGGGAAATAACATCAGCATACATGCTAAGAAATTATAAAGTTGAAATTACCAAATTAAAAAACCATGAGGGACAGTTTTCTCACCCTTATGCAAATTCATTTTAGGATGTGTGTGGAATATAGGACTTTCAAGGAAATATAAATTACCAAAATTTACTCTATGGTAGGTAGAAATTCTAACGAGATTAATTACTAACACTAGGAAGATATAGAAATGAGAAGTTCATAACTCTCAGTCACTTCTCAAATGCTTAAAAAATAAATAACTTGAGGTATATTTAAATTATTCCTAGGGAGTAAAAAAGCAGACATGTGTTTTTCAAAAAATTCAACATAACAGACATACTGAAATCCTACAGAGATAACACAAACAGAAAGAAAATTGAAGACCAATTTTGTTGTTATGTATTGTTATAAACAATAACCTCAAAATACTCAATAAACCTAAAATATAGTCAGAGGCACATTAACAAAATGTTATGCCCTGTCTCCAAGTGAGGCTTGTTTCAGAAATAAAAGTTATCTATTGTTCATATATTGGTAAATAGATTAACTTGAAAATCTTCAATTATCTCCATAATTACTTTATAAAATTCAGTGTCAGTCTTGATTTTCAGCAATATAGCAGAATCTTAAATATATAGACATTTCCTTATTATATGAGTATATATAAATGCTAGATATATGCATTTTTATAAAATTATATATATAGAATTCTACCTGTTTATAAACATTTCTGAAAAATAAAGTAAAAATAAAAGTAAATATAAATAAAATGGGAGAAACAGAAGCTTTCCAGAGAATCATAAAGCAAAGAGAATTTTATCCTATTATTTTTGATATTGCTAGTACATACAGATCAGAAAGAATAAAAATATAAAGAGAAACTCATTGATGGGATGATAATAGATATATACATATAACTGTTAATCAACAAAAGTACTAAATAACTTTGAGAAATGACTGTAAATATTAACATAATTATAGTCAAGCAGGTAGAAGATAATAATGAAATAAATGATCACACAGTCAATAAGAATTTAAATGGAGCCAGAAATGAGCCTCCCTGGTGGCGCAAGGAGTTAAGCACCACACTATAAAGCATCCACCAGGGAGGTGACCCCCCATAGTGCAGCAGACCTCTCCTCCCTTGCTGGCTGTTCCCCTCAGTAGTGTATTTCAGTTAATCTGCCTGTTCTGTTCCCCACTTTTTCAGGTGAGACCTCTGAACCATCCACACCTCTGGCCTGTACCCCAGTTCCTGTATGCATAAATAAATAAATCTTAAAAAAAAGGGGGGCCAGAAAATTTTAATGATGGACAATACTGAGAAGAGTAGTAAAAATGATGCTGAAGGACAAAAAGACAAATTAAACAAAAAAAAAAGTACACCATGTTTTGATAGGGAAGAACTAAACATGTCAGTTATCTCTTATAAATCTATAAATTTGAGAGATTCCTCCCACAAATTGCCAAAAGAGGATTTTAAACTTATTCAAATAATCCTAAAAGTAATGTAGAATTATAAAGCTTCAGATTAGCCAAGAAAATGTTTACATAGTATAATAAAATGGGAAGGAGACTAGATATCAAAACAAGCATCAATATAAATTCCAGTCTTTCAATAACAAGGATACTATCACAATGGAGAAGTTATACCCAAATCAATATGAAAATTGAGTATGCAAATCAATTTCATAATATGGGAAACATATGATTTAAAAAATATGGGAAACCATGGATTTCAGGAAAACCATAAAATTAAATTCCTATTCCTGAACTCAAAGCAAAATAAATATTAATAGATCAAATGTTTATACAATAAATCAAAACAAAATAAAACAAGAAAATTGAGAATAAACTATACAATTACTTAACAGTATCAGAAAGGGGACATTTTTCTAGGTAATATATGGATTGATAGAATTAGCAAGTACAGAGTGACCTTGATAGACAAAAGTAACTTTTTAAATATTCCATTTATTAATAGGAAACTCACAAAGGTGGCAAGTTGGCTTTTCTTTCAAATTAATTCCATTTTGTCAACATAGCCATTGATTTGACCTCATAAATACACTTTACTTTGGAACTTCTTCATTTTTCTGATGGTACACTGGTTTGTTCCATTTTGAATGTATTATTTAGAAGGACTCCTGAGCTACTTCTTTCTAAGCAGGATAAATTGGTAAATAATCACACATTATGTTAATGAATAAAAATTTGACTACATTTAAATAAACTAAGACAGTGACAATAAATTCATGACAAATGCTTTGCAATCTGTTTGCTTATTCATGGAGAAGTTGTTCCTTTTCATTTATGGGAGTTTAGAATTTGATCTTGAAGAATCACAAACATTCTCATGGAGTCAGCAGGTGACATTGATTGAGAACAATGCATTTTCAGATGGAAAACTTTTAGTTTCCTGAATATTTCTAATAGAACCCTGAACCAACCATACCACCATGAGACATTTTTCTAAACTTTGCGACAGCTGAACTTAATTGTACACCTGCTCCTTCTCTCTGTGACACTGATCTTTCTCCTGGGGGGGTCACATCAATCATGGATGCCTCTCCCTGTTCCCCTTCCTATAGCTCACTAGTCACTGCTTTATCCCTAGTGAGCTCCTTCGACTGTGTTCCTCTATATGGCATCTACAGACATTTCAGAAAACAGTTGGGGAATAACGTTCGTATTTGTGGTAATCGGCTTATGATATACATTTTTGCCACATTTATAATTAAAGATTATAAAAGGAAGGAAATGAAAAATGGAGCACAATAGAAGAGAGGTATGTTAAATTTAAACTTTGCTTCTTAACTAAATTAATCGGTGACAGGTTTACCTGTCCTGCCTCTAATCCAGCATGTTCCCATTATGTGAGCTATAGAAAGAAATAGTACTCATAATTTAAGAGAAAGGTGGCCATCCTTAAGAACATAAAAAACATTTCCCTCATTTCTGGTTTATAACCGAGTTATGAAGAACAAGCTTAAGCATAAATTGCTAGTGGTCAAGTAAATAACAAGGAAAATGTCCCTTAGACCGGCATATAGAATCTTTGCCATCTGTCCTCATAATATGACTCTACAATCTGTCTCCTGTCATTTCCCTTCACCCTTCTCTTCCCCCACACCTTCCTGACTTCCACTGACTTTATGCTAAAAAGTATGTGCTCCAGATCAGAGGACCTCGCTGTCACCTAAGCTACACAACATATTGTGAGTCTCCAAAAGTGGCCCCACATACATTTCTCTCCTGCATTCCTAAACGGATGTCTCCTCACACAGTGAAACGTTTTTGAGCCTGTAATTCATTTTAGCCAATACAATGCTGCTAAAATGAAGTGATTCTAGTTCTCAAACTGAGCCTTAGAAAAGCTTCTGCTTTTGTGATTTTGTGAGTTCTGAGTTGTGTCATAAAAATCTGGTGACCCTCTTTAAGAGACCACATGGAGATATTTATATGAAAAATCCACTTGGAGATGAATAGACCTTGAGACTACATAGAACAGGAGGCTCAACCTCCAGCCATCCCTCCAAAGGCACTCAATATGCCAGTAATGTTGGAGATTCCAGTCCACTCAAGACAATGATTCTCCAGCTAAGTTCAGTCACATCACAGACTCATGAAAGAAAATAAATTTTCTTTGAAGTCATGAGATTCAGTTTGGTTTGTTTGACAGTAATACTTTATTGAAATGCACACTAATAAAACCTGGAGCTCTCTTGACCATATCAAGTTTTAATTTGCACATTAGTAAAATTGAAATTCTAATAATAAAGCTTAATTCATTGAGTTATGTGAGTATTAAGTGAATAAGACATGGAAAACTCTTGAATCCCTATCTAGCATACAGTATCCTTAACAAATTTATTATGACATTATTGGTTTTTTATAGCTCAACTAATCTCTCAGACCATTTTATAACACTTGGTATAATCCATCATGAAACTAAACATGATTTTGTTTTATCTAGTTCTCTTCTTTTATGTGGTGATTAGAAGACAAAATATATATAAGAAAACCTATCTTTACATTCTGATTTGGACACTTAGAAATGTGTAAGCTTGTAAAACTCTTTAATCATCCTCAGTAGATTGGTTTTAGTAACACTTATTTCTGATTACTGGTAGGAGGTTTAAAAATGATAATAGGGGCCTCCCTAGTGGCACAGTGAGTTAAGCAACACACTATGAAGCAAACCGCAGCCACTGCAACACGAGTTTGATTCCTGCCTCCAGCCTGGGAGGTGATCCACATGGCGCAGGAGACCTCTCCTACCTAACCCGTTGCTCCCCTCAGCAGTGTACTTCAGTCGATCTGCCTGTTCTGTTTCCCACTCTGTCCCTAGTGAATCCTCTCACACCCCCCCCACACCTCTGGCCTGTACCCCAGTGCTTGTGTGCATTACTAAATAAATATTTAAAAAATAAAAATGATATTATAGGTGAGGAATTTATGTACATTAGTAACAAGAGAAATAACAATTATTAAGTGGCCACAAATACAATTCTTAGCAATAGTATCTCTCTGTGAAATCTTCCCAGATTATGTTACATGATATATACAGAATACTTAATGGTATGCCTTTAACAAATGCAAAAAAATAAACAAGATTTTTATATTAATCCATAAGTTCTTTGGAGATAAAATCACATCTATACTAGACAAATATAATTCTTCATGTGGTCATCAAATTTTTTGGAATTTAAATAATAAAGGAAATAACATAAAGCATATAAGAAAGGCAGTCATAGCAAAAAAGGAGAAGGCTCTGGGGTAAGCACTTTTCTCACCTCAAATATCTCAAAAGAGGTCAAGTCATGTCATTTAACAGAACTAAAGAAATGCACTGGCAAAATCCCCACAAGGATGTACTAACATTTACATTGTTTAGCATTAGTGAAAAATGTCATCTATGAAATCTGATATCTTTTACCCAAAAGTCATTTATGTCAACTGTTTAATAGAAAGATGAGAGAACAAACTGAACTACGTACACTCCATCTTTTCTTGCTTTTTATACCCTCTCTATTAGTGATAGGAAACTGCAAGTGAGAACTAGAAATAACCAACTGCTGGGGATGTTTTGGTTTGGCCAAGTCTAAATCACAATTCAGCAGAACTGTGAAATTTTAGGTGTATTTTAAGCAAAACATACAAAGAACTTTTGATAAAAGTTATTGAAATGAATCATTCTCATAACTCACAAAGTGAAGTGAAACATTAAAATCCAATGAGAAGAGAGAATAGTATATGAACAATTATGTGTTCAAATATCTTTGTTTTCTTTCTGATAATTTGTGTTTTAGTTGTGTAGGTGGGAGGGCAATGAGAAAAGATCAAGGTCATATTGAAACAGACATCAAATTCTCCTACCTTCCAGAGAACATCCATTACTTTGCCTAGGATTTTGACCTATTATTCTTCCTTCTCTGACTTCCTAGAGCCCATAATGCTTGTTATCAGTACAGAAGTTTGCATTGTGTTTATATTGATTGCACTGAATATAGTATTGTATGTGATTCTGAAAGCATTTTATCCCAATTTTATAAGAGACAGTTTATTTAAAATGTATTCATCACCCAATAGTAAATATAGTGAAAAAAAAATAAAGATGCTATTTTATGTATTGATAAAATTTCCCCAAGAGTTAGAAAACAATGTTCTTCAAATTCAATTTCAATATTCCTCTCTCAGAGTTTGAAAGTGTTTACCAGTGATAGGCAATTTAGGAAGGAAGAATGACATTCACAGAAAATTGGCATTTTCCTTGCAATATCGAAATATTTCTTTAGAATAGTTAAATTTTACTTCTAAAACTCTAGCTAACAGGAGAATATATCTGTCCACATGGTTTGCTTTTAATTTAAAATATGCAACATTTAGCCCAATATGTTTCTCTTTTCCTCTAAAGCAATTGTCTATATCATTTATGATGAACTGCTAAATACTGATATTTCAAAATGCAAAAAGTTCAAAGACTATATAAAACAACTTTGAGTCAAGACCATTCAACTTTGGTATTCTAGAAATAACTAAATTAATTTAAACACAACAGGCATTTAGTAACTTCATATTACTATGACTTACAGCAAATACCACTTTAGACACTAGTATTTAGGCACTAGTATACCACTACACAGACGCTTAAAAAATGTATAACTATTAAAAAAGGAAAAAGAGATGGATTACTTTGTTCTTTTTAAAATGAGGTTATTTTTCCCAAATAAAATTATTGTTTAATATTATTAATGAACAATTTTCCATTTTATTTAATTTTAGTAAATTAGAATGTTCTTGGCAACAAGATGTCTGTAGCTTATTCTTAATTTGATCCTTGTCTAGTGTATCCTGATGGGAAGACAAATAGAAAATGGTGCAGACCTGTGGGCTCATTACTACTTCTCAGTTTAAAAATGCTTATCAAACCTATGGTTTGAAAAGCAATGGGGCATTAACACTCCTTCATTTTTTGGAGGTCAAAAAAAGCCCCTTTTAGCATGGTTCAGATGAAGTAAATTCTTTTTCCATTATTTCTTCATGTTAAATGATCCAAACACCATCTAACTTTAAGGACTGATTATTTCTTGGAAATATAAGTGAGACCACTGTACCTTACCTAGATACAGAAGTAACTGGGTTTTAGCAGCCAGTGCTTCTCAAAAGGCTCATTCCATTGTCCACCCATAACCTTTTGTGTACTAGGCTAAAATGGTAACTGATGAATGTCTTACCAAGGAAGGACTAAAGAGGCTGATGCAGCAGCTCTTCATGTAAGAGGGGGCCGACTTTTTCCCAAATCCATATCGAGGGCATCATCAGGCCCACTAGGAGCCTTTACAAAGCATCATGACTGTTTTAACAAGGAGAGAGAGTGGTATTCAATCCTAGATGAGATTCTTTTCTGTGTCTTATTTGTCAACTCCATTAACTTTGTGATACCTCAATTTATTCATGTGGTAATGGGAAATGAATATTTACCTTATATAAAATGTAGTAAGAATTTTAAGGAAAATTAAATCATGTTATAATCACATTCTCCTCCTCAACCTCATCATCAAAATTATGTAATAAGTGGAAGCTCTTGTTCTACTAACTCTTAAAACTTTCTTTTTTTTCCCTAAGAGTTATTCATAGATCTTTAAAAGAGCATGTTTCAAGAGCTGTTGTGAAGCTCATCCAAGGTGTACACAAATTTCTAAAGAGATCAGTTAAAGAAAGCCTTTTCACTAGTTTTCAGTTACACCTGCTATAAGTCCTTAATTTATCTTCTACAGATGTTGCCTAGATAATTTTCATGTATAACATCAGATAAGTACAGGAGAAAAATGCATGTCTAATGATATCTAACAGTGTGGACCCCTAAAAGCTTTCTCACTTATGTTTTCTTTTCCCATGAAAATTATTTTATCACATCAGATCATTCTTTAGATAGCTCCAAATCAAACATGCTCAGTTTACAAGTCAAATGACTCCCACATGCCAGAGGCATAAACAGTGATCTTAAATTAAAAAAATAAATAAATAACAAGCGCTTATTATTCTGTCTTTGAAAAGCAATGAGCTTTGTGTTAGGAATTATTATTAATTTTTCTTTCTTCCCGTACCAAAGGATTTTGTGGGCATGCCCCAAACCTGGTTTGCAGTTGTACGGGGTGGGCCCTCCCAACCCTGTTCACATTCCTGAGGCTATTTGACTCTGCTTGGATACCTGGGCGGGAAATGGCTGTTAGAGTGACAGAGAGCTCTTGCAGGGAGCACCTGGGAAAAAGTCTAAAGTGGTATATCTTTTTCCTATTTTAAATATTAGTTCTGTCTTGCATCTCAACACTTGCAGACAAAGATTTGTCAGCAATTCCATTTTTTGCAATAAGAATTTCTAGCAATCCTTGGTGTCTTGGAGAAGAGTGGTTTGCATACTGCCATTTGGGCAAAACTTCAGCCAGTCATCCTGAAGTCTGTAAAATCACAGGAAGACAGAAAAGTCAAATGCCAGTCTGTCAACTCCTTTGAGGAAGATGGATGGAACTATCAATAAGCCAATAAAGCAAAGGCAGGGTGATGCAAAGCAGCCATGCCTGTGACAAGGAGGCAGCTGCAGGAGTGACAGGGCAGAAGTCAATAAGGCAGCTTATACAGCCCAAGCTGATAAGTGATATCATTGTCAATAAGTAGAAATGAAGCCACCTGGGAGAATTCATGTCCCTTCAATCAGGAAAGTCAGAGTGGGAGGCGGATGCAGCTCTGTGTCACATTCTAGCAATGGTATAAATTCATTTTCCACTTTCTCTGAAAACTGTGGTTCAGATACTGGAGGAAAGTGTCTACACATCTGGACCAAAGGTTTCCTGATTCTATGCTGCATGACAAGTTGGGGATAGAGAACTACTGTCCACAATTTCAAGTTTATGTCACGCCACTCTCTCAAGCTTATAAGCAAATCAATGAAATTTTATTTTTCAAGATAGGTTATTTTTAAATATTTTTTTATCTGAGCCCAATTTGGTTAAACGCAGTTCTCAAACATTCTATTTTGACTTTCATGTACTTGTCAGAAACCATAATCAACGGATATTATATTCTGCCTCATTGTCAAGATGTGAAAAATTACTTCACACATGTCTGTAGATTCATGCCATCCTGTACATGAAAGAATAAATACGTTTAGAAAACACTGGAGAAAGTTTCATGCAGGCTGTAGGAAGTCAGGCTTACTGTCATCTGGAAACATTGCCTTAGATCTCAAACAGTTCTAATCTATAGAACAAAATGAGCCATTTCAAATTGTTCAAAATTTCAGAATTTTCAAAATCTGGAAAGTAATGTTTCCAACAAATTATATATTTTTGTAGATGTGGCTTTTCCATTATAATATTTGGCAGAATGTACTGAAGAGAAAATCTAGGAAGGAAACACATGCCAACAGCACTTTTAGAAATGTTTTCATAAAACAGACATAGTTAACTCAGGTTTCTTGGTCCGTGATAAGGAATGCAATCTGGCACTGCACTGACACTCACTCGTTCAGCTTGTTACTCTGAGAAGGGCTCACTGCCCCGTGTGCATAGGACAGAGTATGACACCAGGGTTTGAGAAAAGGGATAAGAAAGCTTGATTGCTTGTCAGTAGACGTAGAGCCAGGAGGTAAACTTAATACTACCTCCCCACCTATGAAAGGGAAAGGGGTTATGCAGGTCTTGGGAACCAGATTGAGAACAGTGCAGTTCCATTTTCTCGGCAATATAGTGGTTAAGGACAAAGAAATGTGGACTTGACTGAAGGTCATTGGCTAAAGGACAGTTCACACATGAAGAATTATATCTGAAGAAGCATTTCTTCGGATAATGGGACTTTGAATTTTTGTTGGAATTCCCTCCTCTCCAAGTCGCCCATGTCCCTGCATCTGTGTCTCCCTACACCTAACAGCTCTGGCGTGCAGCTCAAGGCTAAACAGAAAGACTCCATGCTCTCTAGAGACGGCTTTTTTTCTCTTTCTCTTTGGTGTTCTTGTGGTATGAGACCTGTGTAGTTTTTGATTCAAGTTCACTCCAATCCAGCATCATCAGGGTTACCCTTCATCAGAGAAGTGGGAAAATTTCAAGACATTCAGCCCATGTCAGATGACTGAATTCTATAACTATTGATTAATAAGAGAGTAGACTTCAGTTGGGAGTTGCCACATATAATGTAGATTTCAAGTTATTTTTGAATTTCAGATAAGCAATAAATAATTAATGATAAATAATTACTACTAATATTGTAAGTATCATATAGGACACTAAAATATCATTTACCATTTATCTGCAATTCAAAGAGGACATGGCATGTATTTTTCATTTATTATATCTGGAAATCCTGATGCATGTTTTCTGGTATTTCCATGCCATCTTGGACAGAAGCTTTATTTTTCTGCTTTGGGCTTCCTGTACTTGTCTTTCACAGACCACTTTAGAATTCTCTAATTCCCAAATCTCCTGACCCACCACAGATAGGCACTTTGTGCAGCTCTAATTGCCTCCGTCAATCTTGCCTCCATCCAGATTTAATTTAAGCCTCGGGCTACATTGCAGCATTTGTTCAATTGTTCTGCTTCCCGTATATAAGTCATTCTTTGGCACATTGCTCAGTGGAATTCCAGGTAAAGCTATATGTGAATATAACCCAGGATTAGGTCAGTTATCCTCAGAGCTAGTTATTTCTTCATTTTCGTCCTTCTCTGAATCTACTGAAATGTGAATACAATATTAATATCCCCCACATCATGTGAAGCTAGCCCAGAAATAAAAACCATCTATCTAATAATTTGTCCCATTATAATAATAGGATGAGATCATTCAAACTGTAACTTTTAATGGTATGTTTCAGCAGCACTCAGCAGCTAAAACCTCCATTTACCATATCTGCCAGAAGCTAATGTTATTTGCACCTGTGCTCAATACACTATTCACCTTATTGTCTTGTTACCCTCACTCCCCCCACCCCCCACCATGCCAAACCAACCACCCACAGCTTGTGCTACCTAAAAGAACTGGAAACCTGAATTGCACTCAACGAAAAAAAAAATTCTGAAGTTCATCTACAAAAACTAAATTCAGAAATGCCAAGTTCATTATATGACCCTGTAGCTCAGTCAAGTTTGGATACATTGTGCCCTATGCTTATTGCTCTGGCCTGCTAGGAGCAGGTGAAAGCAAGAATAGACACAAAGGTTAATATTTAGGGAGAAGGTTATTTCCATGATTTTAATAGAGTTTTCTGATTTAGAAAACTGTGATCATGCTACAATAGTATGTTTCCTTCCAGTAAGTACTCTTAACATTTATGACTAGTCTTTTAATTTTTAAGAAAAAAAATATTATGAAATGAATGTGGTCTTCTAATAATCTAGTAATATTAGTCATTAATCATTTGAATCTACTCCTTTCCTAAAACAAAAGAAGTCTAACATTCAATTTCTCTCCTTACGAAGCACCTTATCTTTTCCAAGTGTGTCCAAGCACCTTATCTTTTCTGTGTGTCAGAGACACATAGAGGGACTGTCAACCTCTAATTTGATGGAAGGACAGGAGGCGGAGTTGTCACTAAGCACATGGGCTGTTTGTGTGTGTGCAAGTGTGTTCACATGTGCTTACGTGTGTGGTGTTGGAGCTTTCCCTCCAAAGTTCTTTTAATCAGTTCAAATGAACAAGACAGGTTTCTGTTGATAGCACTTCTTAAATGCATTCTTTATTTTTAGTCATCAAAAACAGTGCAATTGTGATGCTTTGAATGTAAAGTCCAATTTCAACTGGAGACAAACCTCAAGTAGACAGATAAAATTAACATCACATACTTTAAAGTCAAAAATGTTCTTTGGGGTGCATGGGGATGAGGAGATGAATAAATCTGATTATTTTCATCCAAGATAGGACTTTCCACGGACCTTAATGCTAAAAGTTGTCTCTGGGTGAAAGAAAGAATTAGAGCTCATCTTTTCCACTCCACTTGACTGACACATCTGTCAGAGTTTTTTATGATCTAGCTGACCCTCCTTGACAGAAAGCCCAGATGTATTTTCAGGACCTGATGAAGGGCTGTTATTTTGCACTTCGATGCTAGGAGCAATATTACGTTTAATATCATGGGTTAAATAGGACAGAAGCAAATGTTGGATGAGGCTGTGATTTTTGTTCTGTCACCAGGGCTGATCTTATTACTTGCTTTTCAGCTGATGGCAGAAAAACTTCAAGATGATTTTAAACTTTTCATAGTTTTCCTGTAACTTTGACCCTGCAGAATGAGAAACTGCTGCAATATTTTTTCAGGATTATTGTCATTTAACAATTTCTGCCCAAATACTGAAGAGTCCAAATGTCTTTGTACTTGATGTGGATCAATTGTGGGATTTTATTCTCACAGAAATTTGTCAATATGCAATATTTTAAGACTAATTAGGGTGAGATTTAGGTTATAGCTTATATTTATAGTTATTGGTACTAGAGTTTCTAGTGAGAACTAGATAGGGTTTATTGTAGAAATGGAAGATAGAGAAAAATAAGTCTATTGCATAATTCTTATTTCTTTCTGAGGTAACTACGTCAAAATCAATGAAGCTCAAATCACAAAGAGCCATTTGGCTAACAGTAAAATTCATTTTAGTAGAAATGCTACTTGGGTACTATTTTACTTTCTTTTTCTTCTTTCATTTTCCATTTCAAAGACTATCCTTACCTCCCAGAAAACTGTGCGTTCATGCCAGTTGTTCTCCAACTGAAAGGTGAGTCATTGAATTATCTTAAAATGAAATTGAAAAATCAGCTCAAATGGACTGAAATAAACTAGTCACCTGGTTAAGAGAAGAGGCAGAAGATGTCTAGGAGATTTTTTACTCTGGGGGTCAACATATTAGGAAAATTCAAAAGGGAAGAATTACATTGAACCTCCCTAAATTTCCCCTGCAGAATCTCTATCCAATATTTCTTGTCCATGAGCAATTGCCTGTAAATTGGTTACAGCATTACCAGGTTATTTCTATAGGGTATTTATGCTATTAGGGCTCCTTGTAGGTTCCAGTCTACTTGGTAAAAGTTTGCTCAAGACAGAGGCCAACCAATGGGATGACTTAGTTTTTAGGGTCTGACTTCCCTATAGAGAAAGTGCTTCTTTTAAACAATATAGAACTCTAAGACATTCACCTTTACTCAACTTGGGAAATCTATGAAATGTTTGTTTAAATATCATTTCCTCTCAGAATAAATGTGGATTATTTTTATATCCTCTGAAGTCATGGAAAATGAAGGAATAAAGGGGTTGATCTAATTTTTATTTATGTTTTTAAATAAACCATAAGGTTGGTCTCTGAAAAATAAATATTATAGGTGACTTCAAAAATGTAATTATCTTCAATATGTGTATGTTCTAGTAAAACAAATATTATTTTTGATTTTATACCTTTGAGAGTGGCTTACTTTTCAGATAATTATGAAATTAAACATGTTTTTATATATTTAGCAATCATTCATAAAACACATATATTACTGTTAATACCATATTTTTTAAACTGTCAAGCATTAATTTCTTTTAAGACAGGAGAGTTCTGCTGTGCCATATGTGGCTTAGCTCCCTGGCCAGGGATTGAACTCAGGCCCCAGAAGTAATGGCGCTAAGATGTCACCCCTATGCAGCCAGAGAGGCCCACGGCTTGATCTATTAAATAATATATTCCACATTCATACACTGAGAACAAGTCACAGTTAAGATTTGAACCTGAGTGAATAGAACTTAAGAGGCTACAATGCTTCTCTGTGTGCCTCGCCCAAGGTCAAGTGTAGGTAACTAGGATGCAGAAAGATATCTACTCTTATAAGGCTTATTGTGCTGAAGACGAGCAAAACAGTTATCTATCCTACACTCATTTAGGCTATTTGAATATATGTTCAGAAAAACATTTTATTTCTCTAACAAATTTTGGGGTTGATCTATATGCATGACCTTTTAGAAGGTGTTCTGGAAATTGCTATTTACATATCTGATTTTTCAATCAGAGTTAAAATTTGAACATTTAAGTGATCATACTATAGTTTCATGTTATATCTGCATACACTAAAATATCATGTGAAATTCTGTTATTTCCCATCAATCTGAAGGGCTACCTTTAGGATTTCTTTCAAAGAATTTAAAAGATTTTTTTTTTTTTTACTCATGCAGACCTCTTTTAGAAGTTGTTTGGAGTTGACAATATTTTGCCCAAAAATGTATGAATTTGTTCTAGGTTGTCAAATGTGGAGTTCAATGTTGACTTTTTAAAACTGAGAATATCATTTAAACCCTTATCGGTACCATGCAAATTTCTGAGTCATGCTCTTTGAAAGTTGGTTGCACAAATTTATCAAACACAGAACAAAAATTGTGTCTCTGACACAGGACTGTCATCAGAAAGAAAGATACCCCACCTTTGGATGTGATTAATTGTTCTCTAAAGTAAAGTTATACTTGGAAAAATAACTTGAATAGCTAAATTGTCTCCCAACATATTTTATTAACTTGACATGTGGGGTCAGTTTAAAGACTTCAGCTGTTTGTGATAGTCTCTGGGCAAAGATGTTAATTACATCCTTAGGTGAATGTTTGCAGTGACTTTTGAAGATGGATATTTGTTTCTTGATACCCTTCATAATTGGTATTTGATCTATTTTTTTTAACATTTTAGTTCACAGATCAGCAAGGGTTAGATGACACTCCTTTTTTTTTTTCTTTTTACCTTCTTTTTTTTTCAGCCACCATTCCTTAGGTAACTCTGACCTTTCCTCCTTCCAAATTGGCTTCCTCTTAACCTGACTTCAAAGTAAACTAACCTCAAAAGACTTACTTGTTTAGTGTCCATTACATAAGTCTTTTTTTTTTGTTGTTGAGAATCACCCTCTAGGTAAACATTCAATATTTCTTATCCTGACTCACTTTACTGCACACAAATTCCTTAAATTCTTTCATTTTCTGTAAATGGCAACATTTCATCTCTCCTTATGACTAGGTAATATTCCATTGTGTGGATATGCCACAGCTTCTAAATCCAAACATCTATCAGAGAGTACTTAGGTTGTTTCTGTGCTCCAGCTATTATAAATAATGCTGCAAAGACATTATCAAGTTATATTTTTTATCACAAATGGATGCTGATTCTTGACAAATGCTTTCTCAACATCGCTTGTTATTACCCCATAATTTTTATATTTTATTTGATTGGTTGACTATATTACGTTAGCTGATTTATGTATATTAAACCATTCTTGATATCTGGGACAAATATCTCAATCATGGTGTATAATTATTGTAAGGTATAGTTGAATTCTGATTTGTTAGTATTTTGTTGAAGAGTCTATATAAGTATTAATCGGGGATTTAAGTTTTTTTTTATTTTAAAGATTTATTTATGCATGCAAGAGCTGGGGTATAAGCCAGAGGTACAGTGGGGCTGGCGAGAGCAGTCACCAGAGATGGAGTGTGGAATAGAACAGGTAGATTTACTGAAATATATTGCTGAAGGGAGCAGAGGGTGAAACAGGGATTTATGACAGAAAATTAAGGACAGGAGAGGTCTGCCCTGCCATGTGGGTCCCTCCCTGAATGGGGACAGAACTCATGCTGCAATGGCTGCGAAAGCCACACAGTGCAGAGCTCAACCCCTTGTACCACCAGGGAGGCCCTAATGAGGGATTTTGGACTGTAATTTTCTTTTGCTTTATCTGATTTTAGTATAGGGTAATGCTTGTGTAATAGCATGTACTAGGGAACATTTCCTCCTTTTGGATGTTTAGAAATAGTTGAGCAAGACAGGTCTAACTTTTATATTAAGGTTTTGATAGAATCTGTAAAGTGATCTGGCTCTAGATTTTTGGTATTGGAGATATTTTTCATTATTGTTTCAAGTTCCATGATTGTGATTAGTTTGCTCAGTTGTTCTATTTCTTCCTGGCTTACTCTTTATTTTTTTAAAGATTTATTTATTTATGCATACAAGCACTAGGGTACAGGCCAGAGGTGGGGGGGGTGGGTGAGAGGATTCACCACAGAGAGCAGAGAGCAGAACAGGCAGATCAACGGAAGTACACTGCTGAGGGGAGCAGCGGGCACAGCAGGAGA
>JAGFMF010011747.1:6767640-6800565 GCA_019455555.1 Galemys pyrenaicus | reverse complement strand
CCCTCCCTGGCCGGCAGCAGGGATCGAACTCGTGCTGCAGTGGCTGCGGTTTGCTTCATAGTGTGTTGCTTAACCCACTGTGCCACCAGGGAGGCCCTTCCTGGTTTACTCTTGATAAACTACACGTTCCTGGAAATTTGGTCATCCCTTTGAAGTTATAAAATTTATTGATGTAATGTTGGTCACAGTAATCTCTTATTGTACTTTGTATTTCTATACTATCTATAGTTATTTATACTAACTCCTCTATTTCTATTTATTCTTTCTTTTGTTAGCCTTATTTATTTTCTCAAAAAAAAATTCTTAGTTTTATCTTTTTGACTCTCTTACAAGAAACCCCAATACATTGTTGGTGGTCATTTATTTATGCTCTTATTTTTATTTCCTTCCTCCTACAAACTTTTGTTCTTTTCTGTTCCTCTTTTTCAAATTGTTTTAAGTTTAATATTAGGCTGCTTATAATTTTTCTTGTGTTATACTGTGGCCTGTATTGCACTTATATTTATTCCTATGACCTATTTTGCTGCTTCTCATACATTCTGATAAGCTGTACCTCATTTCCATTATTCTCAAGATGCTTTTAAATTTCTACCATAATATCCTGTCAATCTAATAGCTATTAAGCAGCATGTTGTCTAGTCTCCATGTACTTATGGGCTTTTTTAATATTTGATCTCTAGATTTATGTCATTATGATCATAGAGACTACTAACTATGATTTCAGTGTTTGTAGTTTTATTCACAATTGATGTGTGAATAATGTTCTTGAGAAATAATCTCCCAAGATAAAACTTGGGACTCTGACTAATTATATCCTTCATGGTGTTCTCCAAGATGCTGAAGTCTAGTGGAGTTATAGCATCTGGATTATAGCTTGAGTGTTAATGCTCTCATGTCTTTGCAGTGGTGTTACAACTTCCTCTTTATAGCTCAAAGATTACAGCAAAAATTTATTTTGGGATTAAAATATTAGAATATGAAGAAAATAACTTTTTGAAATCACAATCAAGTATTGCTAAATTGCACTTTTATTTATTAATTTTTGTTATTTTTTCTATGTAAGCCAGCATAAAAAAAGAATAAACAATATTCAAGTAAATTTAGAGATCTAATTGACTTTATTAAATCATTCATGATTTACCAGCTAGCTGGTAGGTTTAGGGTTAGGGTTAGGGTTAGGGTTAGGTTAGGGTTAGGGTTAGGGTTAGGGTTAGGTTAGGGTTAGGTTAGGGTTAGGGTTAGGGTTAGGGTTAGGTTAGGGTGCATCATGAGTTGCACAAAATGGAAGTTTCATAGTCAGAAAGCACAAGGAAACTAAAGATCATTACATGTAAAACAACCTTCCCTTAGAAGAATTAAGAGACATGTCTTATTGTGCAGATTACTAGTGCTAACCTGAAATTCTAGATTGACTGTTAAAAATCTACTTTGGGGAGAGGTTAAAACTACAATTAGTTAAGGGTGTTAAGTTCTATCACTGTTACAGCCTACATTTAATCTTTGGCCAGGTCTAATACCCACATATCATACAGCAGACCTCTCCTGTCTAGACTGTTGCTTCCCTTAGCAGTGTATTTTAGTACATCTGCCTGTTCTGTTCCTCATCTATCTCCTGCGAATCCTCTCAATATCTGTACTTCTGATGTGTGTCTGTAAATGCAAAGATAAATAATACAAAACTGCAATTAGGTTAATTATTAAGTCTGGTGGGGTATGGCATAAATGATTCCATGTGCTCCCTCCCCTTTTTTGACAAAATGGTCGAAATCCCTTTCAAAATCCAAATCTGTGTTTTATTGGCTTTTTGTTGTTGTTGTTTGATATAATAGTTGTACTTATGCACTTACAAAGTAGAAATGACTGACTTGATGGTTTGAGGCTCTGCACTCCACCAATGTATTGAAACAATTTTGTTCCTCTGTTAAAATGGTCAAAGTAACAACTAAGTAGAGTATTTTTCTTGTCTACCAGAGAAAATATTTGAAAAATGTGGATTCTTCATATCAAGTAAGTATAATACTTTGGCTATATTCATATACATAATAGTCTTTTCAAGATATTTCTGTGCCACAAAAAATTGATATGGTTTATTACATATGTGACAATTTGTACTCGAGAGTCCTATAAACTGTCTTTCTGCAATGTAATTGCAGATTATTGGTAAAAATGCTGATTTAAGAATGGTAACTCACCTGAGCTGGATTCTGATCAACTTCTTCATATGCCTTACCTTTAATTACAGTTTCAATAGAAACCATATTAAATTTGGGAATTCTGATTCAGCTCCAGAAAATTTGCACAATTATTACCATAGTCTTTTGTAGATATTGTCTAAATTGTTAATTGGATTTTACAAGTAGGAAAAAAAAATTTTAGGTGAGACATAGTATTTCACTTTCCAGTACATCTTTAGTTCACATTGCTGCTTTTTAAAAAGTAACAGGTAAAATTAAGAAGTCCAGAATACTATTATTAAATGTCTTACTAGATTTTTTTAATAAGTGTGAAGTTTGGATAAAACATTTTTATAAATATATTTTACACATATATATACTTATATAATAAACTATATTTAAGTACATGTATATAAATATAAAAAAATTATAAATGCATGCTGAAGCACATGATAAATTATCCTCCCTAAGGTGGCAAAACTACTATTTACAACATGGCACTCATTTATCTATTGAAAAAAAGACAATAGGAATTTGATTATTATACTTTATCCTGTTCCCTCTCCCTCTAAACATGTGTGTGTACACACACACACACATATAATAGCAAGTGTGTGTAAATGTGTGTGTGTGCATCTATACATTATATCTCTGACTTCTTTTGATGACTGACTCAAATTTTGACTTTTATTCAAACATAATGATAATATTTAATGGAGATTAGATAGCATCCAACTCAAAACATCTTTTTATATAGAAGTTTTTCAGGTCAACAAATAATGTATAAACCTGGAATTTTAGCAAATATATGTTTATTCTGAGATTCTACCTTTTCTATATCAAATTTATTTCTCAATGACAAATACCACTTATCAGACATAAAACCATTAACTTTTATACTTTTTAATTAATTCTCAGGAATTGCTGTTTCCTATTTCCCTTTTTTGTTTATTTGTTGAATAATGCTCAGAAACTATATTCTGCAATATATGTATTCTTTCCCTCCCACTGTTACTCTTAGAGTATTCTATTTCATCTGTATTTACTTTCTTTATTGGATCTTCACTAGTTCCTAGCCCTAATTTTCAACATTCATGCTGCTGTTGACTTTCAGCACCTAAATTTCATATTCTTCTTCAAATAGAATAATTAACCCACCACAGTAACATTATAAATTATCATTTCTGGTTTGCTTTTTTTGTTTGTTTGTTTCTTTAATATGTACTGAATGTCAAATAAAGTTAGGAAACACTCAAATTTAGAAGGACTACTTTAAAGAAAAATCATCTAATACATACAGCATTAACATCACTATTCTTATGAACACATGATGCTGAGTATTAAGGAAAAACATTCCTCAGAAAGGAAAAATGATAAGTAAATGGCAGGAAGTGCATTTAGTGAAAGAAAGAGAAATGGTCAAAGATGCCCCATGTGTAATTTTTTAGAGGACAATGGCTGTAGAATGTGCAATGTGCAGTGTAGCTCTCTGTGTGGGTCTACAGTAATTGTTAAGACTCTGAAAGAAGCAGAGCATCTTGGATCAAGAAAAGGTTGCACAGCTTTGTGGTTGGGAAGACTGAACTGAACACCACCTCTGGGGAGCTTTCAACTATCCTTCATAGAGCTGCTCTCAGTTGAGGATTAGTTTTGCCTACATTTTGATTTTTATTCTGTAAAATTAATCTACATTCCTGACCCCATACTCTGGACTACAATGGTGGAATATAAATTACTAGAAATTAAAGTTATCAAGGAAGCATAAAATGACAATAAGATGACGAGGATATGCTCAGATTATTTTACTTTTTTAGAAAAATAAGACAGGAAGAAATATGTTGACATTTTACAGGTGCTATAATAGAAGACATTAATCCTGAAAAGAATGAATTTCATAAGTTTTATGGAGAATTGAAACATATGATGGACATAATCTTAGAAGGATCATGATTGAAAACGAGGGTTTTTTTTTGTTAGTGTTATGATCCGTGTATATTGCTTCACCTCAGAAAGTGATTTTCATTCCTTTTGCATGAAGTAAAGAAGCAGAACATTATCAAGGTGTATGTACCAATAAAGCAAAGAACAGTATCTGTGGCAGAGAAGTAATCCATTCTCCAAGATTTATTCAAATTTTGGCTATTCAAGGGTCAGTGAATGTCAAAAAATAGAGAGAGCTGTATGGATATTAGGAATCAGATCACGTCAGTCTATTTGCCAAACCATAATTACCAACAATAGATGACCTTTAAACATGCATAGCTTGGAGTTGAACTACTGACACAGGGTGAGGACTTTGGATATCAGTGTCAATCTTTGTCAGAAACTCTATATTAAAATGCATTAAAATTAAAAATAAAATAGCTTAGCATGAGTGAGGTGTCCCTATCAACAGTTTGCAATTGTTGTGCATCTTCACTCTCTATCTGAAAAGATCCTGCTAATAATTTCATAGAATATTATTCTGCATAGAGGTCAGCTTTTCAGTGGAAGTAGCTTGCATGCTGCCTCAGAGAGGCTATAATTCCTCTCACCATCACCATGTTGAAATGACTTAACCTATTAGTGTGAAGTGAATGATTTTTCTCCAAAGTACCTGGTGAATGTTGTGTTCTGTCTTGGTAGGTAGATGTAAGATGTGATCTATGGAGGGAAAATCTTTTAGAATAAAACTTGATAGAACATTTTAGGTGCTACAATGTTGACATGAACCAAAAGGTGCAAATAAATTCCTTGAAAATGTGCCACAATAAGATTGACAAAAGTGATTATAGATGAAGAGCAAAAACAAAAAGAGAAGTAGCCAAATATTTCACATGGCTAAAGGAAAAAAAATATCAGAGGTACTATTGACCTAATGAAAGATTGCAGGTTCTATCACAAATGATGACCTTTTTATCTGAAAATATGAATGAAATTATTCAATGGATTCTGCTGAATATTTCAGGTGAACATCGCCACAGTGAACAATGAGGACTTTGCCATGATCATATTTTTAAAAATATACAGTCAAGTAGAAAAAAAAGTGAATATGATGTTTTTAACTTAAAACACTTTCCCAAATCTCAACAAATGGTAATCAAATATATCAAATGGTAAAAACACAATAGAAAACAAATGGGTCATATTGGTGAAAGAAAGAATTGAGTTTTATTTAATTTAGTGTGAGTGATTTCCCACACATATTCCTTCTACTAAGACAAAATATGCAAGCATCTCAACATTGACTTGCTAATCATCAAATGTTCTTTTAGGATGCTTTTGTGTATTTTATAACCTCATTGAACTATATCCATCACTACTAGTAAACCACTGTAAAACTTGTGCTTTGAAACAATTAACACTTGCATTTGCTCACATGTCTTCAGTAAGCAGAGCAGTTCTGCTCTGATCCAAAGTCGGATGTTCTTGGTTGGAATTGTTTGACTGTCTGAGAATGAACTTGACTAGTCCCTTTGGACAAGAGTGACCAAGTAAATATATCTTGAATTGACTATGAATGAAAATTAAGGGGTGAATAAGCTATTGTTTTTCACTGTACAGTAGGCTAGCCCCAATTTGCTTAGTCTTGTTTCTGGCAGAGAAAAGGAGTGAAAGCATTCAAACTTTTTAGACATAGTATAGGAATTGCCAGACTATAATTCCTACTTTGTTCTATTGTCCAACAACAAAGAATTAGAGTTGCATTTTAATATAGGCAACATGAATTTGTGGATGAGTTTTTAGTAAATATAAGGGAATGTTGGTATTGTTACTAAGATTTAAGCTTATCTGTTCTTACTTGGTATGGTTTATATAGCTATATTTATTTCTCTTGCATGGGTTTGGCCACAGTACTGGAACCAGACGGAACTTTGGGAGATTGGCAGATGAAACCACTTGAAACAACAATGCTGGAATTATTGCTTCTAAACTAAAGCTCCACTGAAATTCTGACCAAATGTAAAATGGTCCTCAGACATTTTCATAAAAGAGCTAGCATTATTTGAAATATTCTTGCAGTTTCCGCTAAGAAGAGTTTAACCTTTTGCCAAATGTGCCCCAGCTGTTCCATTTGGATGCTGAGTTTAGCCTTTTTGTTCATATGCCTGCTCAATTTGAAATTTGTTATGCACAATTAGGACAGGGAATCTCAACCACTGAAATCTTTCTCAGGATAATTAATGGTACAGAAAAAATAACTGGAAATATCTACATAAAATTGCCGTGCCAAAATATAATTAAATCTATATCATTTACATAAGGAGTGTATTCTTCCCCCACAATTCATGACCATCTGGAACCTCAGAATATGACCTTATTTGGAAATAGCATATTTATGAGTGCAATCTGTCACATGAAGTCATATTGGAGTAGGGTGGGTTCTAAATTCTAAAGCTAGTAACCTACAGTGCTCAGAGGGCACAGCCTGTCTGACACCTGTCTTGATTTCAGACTTCTAGTCTCCAGGACTATGAGAAAATAAATTGTTGATTTATGTCACCAATGTTATGATAATTTGTTATCGTAGGCTCTATAAATGAATATAAGGAGAAATATAGTAGCTAATAAATATGCTGCCCTTCCTTTCCATTAGACATATATCTCAAATTTTTAATGAATATGAGAATGTTTTATTGAAACATAGTTTATACACAGTAAAACTACCCTTTATATAATAAAGTTCTATGAGTTATACTCTACCAGCATGAAATCACCACCATAATCAGGATATAAGTTCCTCATTCAAATTTATTCTATTGTGCCTCTCTATGGTCATTTTCCTTGCCATTAAGCACCTGCTCTCTTTTCTCTTCCTAATATCTTGTCTACTCCATAATATCCTATAGGACATTATTCAGTAGGGATGACTTTGGCTTCTTTACTTAGTAGATTGTTTTTGAGATTAATTTATGTTATTGTGGTTATCAGTAATACATTTCCTTTTATTACTGAGTAGTCTTTTATTACTGTTATTGCCTAGATGTAAAGGCAGGTTGTTAATCCATTTGCTGATTAAGAGTATTTGGTATATTTCCAGTTTGGAGAAATTATGAAGATATTAACTATGTTTTTATACTTATAAGATTTGGGAGAATATAACTTTAATGTCACTTGAATAAATATATACAACTGAGATCACTTGGCTAGACACTAATATTAGCCATTTTTTATTGCTTTGGGGGATGCCTCATTAAAGGTGTTACTGAGAATTATGTCTTGTGGCATTTTACCTATGTTTTCTTCTATATATTTTATGGTTTCAGGTCCTACATTTAGATCTTTTATCCATTTTGAGCTGATTTTTGTACATGGTGTAAGGTAGTGGTCTAGTTTCATTTTCCTGCATATGGCAGACCAGTTTTGCCAGCACCTTTTATTGAATAAGCTGTCCTTGTTCCATTGTATTTTCTTTTCTCCTTTGTCAAAGATCAGGTGTCCATAAACATGTGGTTTTACTTCTGGGCTTTCTATACGGTTCTATTGGTCCATGTGTCTGTCTTTGTTCCAGTACCAAACTATATGAGGTACCAAATTTCTTTCTATATTGTCTGTACTGTTTTAAATTCCTACTGGCAACATACACGTTCTAGTTCACTTACTTCCTCGTCAACACTTAGTATTGTTGGATCTTTCCTCTTTTTTCTTTTTTTCAAGTGACAGCAGATAGTTATATCTAATTTTTAGTGTTAATAATGATTATTGATACTGAACATTTTATTTTTACCTGTTACCACCATTTTTCATTTTCAGAGACGTATCTGTCCAAATATATAGATTATTTTTAATGTTTTAATTTTATTGTGGCTGCACCCTTATCTTGTTTACGATTGTCTTTTCATTTTCTTAGTAATAACTTTTTTCCCTAAACATATTTACAGAAGTATAACTGTCATACAATAAATTACCCACACTGAAATTGTACAGTTTATTAAGACCTGACATAGGCATACATTTGTAAAAACCAAAATTACTCTCGAGGAAATGAACTGTCTTTTGCTCCCAAAAGTTTCCTTATGCTCTGATGCTATCTATCCCTCCTGGGTCTAACCACTACACTACTTTCCTGTCCTCAGCAACCATTGATCTACTTTTATTATAGATTTAAACTTCCGAGCTATATAACCATAAGACACAATTTACTAGTAATCAGCTTTAAACTTAATGTTTCTAAATTATGAGAAATAGTTATATATCAATTTTAGAAAATAAGGTTAGAAAGTAAGGTTTTACATTAATTTTAGAAAATAAGGTTATAAAATAAGGTTAGATTGTGTCAGATTTAGATGGCTTCATCATTTCTGGCCCACATAGGAGTTATTTAAACATAGTGACTATGGCATGGGCTTCAGAATAGGACAGAATTGAGTTTGCGTTGCTTTCTTCATATTGGAGACAAGTGAACTAAAGCAGGATACTTAAGTTTCCATACATTTCTTTATATCTGCCAAATGGGAATAATGCCTGTTTGATGGAGGTGGTATAAAAAGGAATTGTGTCATCTGACAACCTGGCTGAGAAATGTACCAAAGATTTTAACAGACAGATCACTAATGAAGATAAACAGATAGCCAATAAGCACATGAAAAGATGTTTCACACCATGTGTCAGGATGATTAAAACAATGAGTTACTACTACACACCAACTAAGTGGTCAAAATGGAGAACAATGACAACACCAAATACTAGTGAAGATGTAAAGCAACATAAATATTCATTCATTGCCGACAGAACTATAGCATAACCAGTTGGAAATTGTGGTCACTTACAAATCTAAACATGTTCCTATCATATAGTCAAGTAAATCTACCCTTTCATATTTGCCCAAAGAGCTAAGAATGTCTGTCCATGTAAAAATTTGCACATGGATGATTACAGGAGATTTATTCATAACCACTAAAACTTGGAATCACCCAAGATGTCTTTGAATAGACTGATGGATCAATGAACTTTAGTACATCCAGTTTAATGTTAAAGAAGTAGAAAAAACTTAGAAAAAAATGCAGGTGGTATTACTAAGTGAAAGAAGTCAAGATGAGAAGGATACTTGCTATATTGTTCCAATATGATAGCTCAGAAAAGGCAAAACTATGGGGACAGTTAAAAGATCAGAGGCTGATAAGTCTGTGGATGGTATAAGATCAAAAGGTGGTTTTAAATAAAATTAGGAGTGATGCTATACTTTACATAAATACATTTATTAATTCATTTATTTGTTGGTATGTAAAGAGGAATAAAATAGAATAAAGATGCAGATTACAGTTCAGGGGTTAGTTTGGAAGACTTTTAAGCATGCTTTTGCCATCAACATTTTGTTAACAATACTCAATCAAATGGCATATATAGTAAAAGGAATAGGGAAAATAAAAGAAAATGAGATTTTTAAATACTCTTTTCAATTGTTGTTACTTTTCAAAATGTCTGAGTATCTCTCTTAGGTAATGATGGGCACTTCATGAAAGAGATTTTCAAAGTTTCTCCACGTTCATTTCTAGAGTAATTGTTGTTTTGACAAAAAAAAGTTGTTTGTTTTTTTTTTTAAGATAACACCCACTCTAAATAGTTGTCATCAGTTTTCTCTACTTTAGTGAAAATTTCTTCAAAACAACTAGTCTCATTTTGAGGTTTAAGAACTGCCTCTACATCTTCCTTTTTATACCCAAGATGCTCAATGTCTCCCATTCCATTTTTGAGACCATCCTTAGAAATCTAAATTTCATATGAAAATCATGGAAAACTTTACCTGTATGAAGTTTGTACAGAAAACATTTTCCCAGCTGTATTCCATTTTTTCCCCCAGTGGCACAAATGTATTCCATTACTTCCATTCTTACTAGGCATTTTTATTTCAACATTTCTTAGTTTAGTAGTATTATGTATATGACTTTGTTCTCTTTTTAGTGCTATTTTTAACAACCATGTCTTTAGGCATCAATTAAGTAGTTGAGACTTTTTTTTTAAGGTTTTCTGGTATTTAATAAAATATATTTGATCCGTTCTCAGAAGATAAAAGCCTTTCACAGGTAAATGCATATATTGTTATACAGAAACGACCTTTCTAACAAGTAATGTGATACTACATAGGAGAACTTCTACAATTATTTTTTATATATAAGAGTGTCTTAAATTTTCTGATGGCTGAGACTCAGGACAAGGTGTCTGTCTAGTTTCTTATAATCCTTTAGGCCAGACCTTGAAAACAAATATCACTGTGATATTAATGACTACATTCAAAGTCTTTGGATTGCAGAGTGCTCACTAGAGATAAATGGCAACTGACACATTGCCAAGAACTCTGTACATATGAGTGCATTTTGGTTATTTATATTGGATGAACCTAAATGCATGAAATCATCCATCTAAAAATATGCAACCACAATGTTGAATTTTTGCCCCAACTAGAAATGCATTTACTCTGATCTTCTGACTTTTGACCAGAAATTTGATGAAAACATTTTCATGTTATGAACCTTCAAAATTCCCTAACAGAAGATGAGTTTTAACCTATTTAGTACTTAATACCTATAAATATTATAACCATCACAATAGCATTAAGCTCTCTGTCTTCACTGTGTTCCAAACACTTATTGCCTTGTATCTGTTATCTCAAGCCCAACAAGTAACTTCCAATTTAACAGATTAGAGATTTTAGTAGTAATACTAGTTTATATTTCTATTGCCAGCCTTCAGGCTAAGCACTTTACAAGCATTATCTGGTTTAATCAATATAAGAACCCTTTTTTATGGAATTGGAAATTGAAAGAGAAATTAAGTCTCAGCACCAATAAAGCATCATGATATCACGATACAGTCTTCTTGATCTGGCCTACTTGCACTTTGGCAACTTGGTTTTTGCTCCACAACAAGATATCAGTTTAATGATATATGTCAACATAGTACACTCAACCCAGAACTCCTAAATTCAGTGGTTTCTCCTCTATCAGCCAAGCACATGGACCAAATGTAAGGATCTCCAATCTCGTTACCACAACTAGACAGTACACTGTCCATTGTCCCCATCCCCTTCATAAATTTTGGACTGACTAAAACTCCCCAGATATGCTCTGTACCAAGCGTGCATCAGCTGAAAGTGAAGAGCAGATTGTCAGTCTAGGGGAAGGCCAATAGAACAAAGTTGGTGATACATCACCTTTCTTTTTCTTCCTCTACTTGAACTTTCCTAAGAAGTTTTTTTTTTTTTTTTTAGCAGATATTCAGGAGATGTTCTAAAAAAAAAAATCTTTTGTGCGTAATCACAAGTTCTGGCCTGTGCTTTTTTATTGTTTATTCCTTTTTTCTTACCTTGTACCCCTTCTTAAGTGATAAATATGTCCTATCCCCCAAATTCATAGTTTGCATCTCTAATTTCCAGTATATCAGAATGTGATTATATTTAAGAACCAGACCTTTGAAAAGGTGATTAAGTTAAAAGGAGTCCTTGGGTGGACCCTGTCTACTCTGACTGATGCTCTCATAAAAAGAAAAAAATTTGGATAGACAAAAGGACACCAGGGATTCTAACACACAAAGGAGAGCCCATGTGAAGAGAAGGGGTATATCTGCAAGCCAGGGAGGGATGCCTTGACACATCTTCGCCCTGCTTATATTGCAAGCACAGCATGGTGGGTTTGCCACCATCAAACAAAAACAACACTATACATATTTTCAGTGAGGAAACAAAACCTGATTTTTGATAAGTTGACATTTGCGTTTCAGAGCAGAGGCCCAAAGGGGTATTGGCCGACCTTGAGATAAAGTCTACTGTCTGGATGTAAAAAAGTCATGCAAGACAGAACTAAATAGAATTAAGATGCCCAATTCATGGTTATATGAGCCATTTAGTTTTCACAATACTTTCAAAAAATTGTGATCATCTAGTCATTTCTGACTTCTATTATTCGATGTGACAAATTTCTTGAAAACAGGAATGGTACCTACTGTTTTAAAATATCAACTTCTATCTCATAGAATTAGGTAATTAAGTAATATCTATTTAATGAATATGATCTAAATTTCTAATCATTACTGGACTTATATTCCAGGAGGTGAGGAATCTTGGAATGGTCATATCAGATATATGTTACTTATTTTTTCTGCAAACTTAGTAGAAAATTTAAATGTTAGTGAATCATAATTATTTAAATGTCCCAGATAGAATACAACATTGGTGTAAAAAATATAAAGGTTAGTAAAAAATAATTAAAGGTTAGTAAAAAAATGTAAAGGTTAGTAAAATCATAATTATTTAAATGTTCCAGATAGAAAACAATATTGGGGGCCTCCCCTGGTGGCGCAGTGGGTTAAGCAATGCACTACGAAGCAAATCGCAGCCACTGGAGCACAAGTTCGATCCCTGCTGCCGGCCAGGGAGGGGACCCACATGGCATGGCTGACCTCTCCTGCTGTGCCCGCTGCTCCCCTCAGCAGTGTACTTCTGTTGATCTGCCTGTTCTGCTCCCCGCTCTCTGTGGTGAATCCTCTCACCCCCCCACACCTCTGGCCTGTGCCCCAGTGCTTGTATGCATAAATAAATAAATCTTAAAAAAAAAAAAAAGAAAACAATATTGATGTTTCACTTTTACGTGAGCAAATCATAAAGCATGAAGAAGCACAGGTATAAAACTGTGAAGTGAAAAGAAGCTTTCTTCTTAGTGACCAATTCCATTCAAGTTGTGCTAGTGACCAGAGAGAGGCCATATTGCCATGGTAACTCATCAGCATGGCATAGCATGCTAAGAGATTCTGTTATCAATGCAGGTAAATGGAGACATGTTGCTATTTAGATGGATTATAGTTAAATGAATAGTTTCATTCAAATAATATGAATTATAGATTAATTGTTTACAGGTTTATTTAAAATTATACTCTACTAAAAAAACTTAATCAAAGCTTTAGAAAAGAGTATTGTTAAAATATTGATCACTGCTCTGATGAATTATATCATCTTTGGATGATATAGAATGGGAAGGATTTATCAAAATCTAGCAAGAACTTGACAGAGTAAAATAACAGACTGAATTTAAAAAGACAAATAGTATTAAATATAATGTGTATTTAGGTTCTTTCCAAGCCACCTTTTTACTACTAACCACCCATACTGTCTTTGCCAGTCCCCAATCAAATTTCCGATTTAAAATAGTAGAAATATGGTTTCACAACATCATGCAAAATATGCCTGGAAATTTTAATAATAAGTGCCACATGCGTTAATAATTATATGCCAAATGTAGGTGAATGATAGAATTGGGCATCTAGCAATGAACATAATATAGTATATACAGAAGCTGATTAATAGTGAAACATACCTGAAACATATAATCCTATAATGCAATGCTACTTCAATAAAAAAATAATAAAATAAATATCTCATGTATAGAATTTCCAGAAATGTTCATTTAACCTTAGGTTGCCTCAAAGAATAGGCAGTGTCAAGAATGAAAGCAGCTTGGGACAACACTGGCAATATTTATCTTCGCCACAAACTAGATCATATAGAGAATATAGTAATAGTAATTTGAGAGGAACTCAAAACCCAACATATGAGGAAAAGATGGGACAACTGGGAGCTCAAGCCAAGAGGTGAGTCATAGGAAAGACTGGTGAGTGAACCTTGAATAAACAGTTGTAATCGGAAGAAAGTTTAAAGCACAGTGTTTGGTCCAGAAGGCACAGCTAGGATCAGGACAACAATTACTGAAGAATTTTACATCAACAGTTTTATTTTTTCAATGCACTCGGTAAATGTTCAGCCCCCAGTGAGATTACAGAGGACATTCAATCTAAGGAATGGTGGTTTTGTCGAGATGACCTCTAGTGTTTTAGTTTATCTTGAGACTCTATTGTTCTTACATATTTATTTCAAAGTTCTGAAATAGAGATTTTTTTAAAACATGGATCAATAAATTTTTGTTTGGAATCGTTTCAGGTTTATGTGCTTATGATTTAAAACGTCTTACTCTTGGCAGAGGCTAGAATAGACAACATCTTGAATTAATATTCTAAGCCAAAAATGATTGTAAGAAAAAATAATCTCAGACTCATGTAAAGAGTTTAAGTTAAATTATTCTTAGAATTATATAGTGGAAGAAGGAATATGTGTGTTTATAATTCATATTTCTATACATATATATGATGATTTGTAAATCATCCATAAAGTGAACTACAAAAAATATATATCAAGGGAAATATTAAAGTCTACATTTTATTATAGGTTTCAGAAAGCTGTAAAAACCTCAAGTGGTTCCAGAGATCAACTTTGACTGTATTTTGTCTACAATACAGTATTAAAAAGTCAGTCATTGGCAAGAGAGACTGAGATGATGGCAAGCAAATATTACCATTTGTACTTAACAATTCACATCTTTCTCTGACTGTGCTAATATATTTGATCTTTTTTTTTCCTAAAGATTTATTTATTTATGTACAGGAGAACTTTTTTTTTTCCTAAAGATTTATTTATTTATTACAGGAGAACTGCACCACCGGAGACAGAATGGGGTGCAGAACAGGCAGATTGACTGAAGCACACTGCTGAAGGGTGCAGCAGGCAATACAGAAGAGAACTGCTGCACCATGTGGATCAGCTCCCTGGCCAGGGATTAAACTAGTACTGCAGTGGCTGCAGAGAGCTTCAGAGTTCTGCAAATTAACTTCTTGCACCACCAGGGAGGCCCTAATATTTGACCTGCTTATTATTTCTGCTTACTATTGTATGGGAAGTCAAACAGGTACAAGGTGCAGCTTGGAATATCTCTTCTTTCAATGACATACATTATTTGTCTCTGAAAAAAGCAGCTCATTCTAACAGGAACTGGAATGGATTAAAAAACATAGAAAGTGTTACTTTCTCCATTAGCACTGAACGGAAAGAGAACAATAACATTTTCTAGCTGTTTGAAAGATATACAAAATACAAAATGCATTAAAGGAAGAAAACGAGCTTGTCGGGAAAACTGAATTACATGTTACCCTAAGATAAATGAATGTTTCATAAGCATTAAGTGGAAAGAACAGTGTGTGGCTCTGTTATGTGTGGATACATGTGGTGCCTGGATTGTATAATGACAGTCTTGTGAATAGGCCTTGAAAGCATCACGTCATGGAAAGACTAGCTTGAGTAATCTGTTAACCCCACTAGGGAGATTGAGATTGCTGATGTTTAACTGTGCTTAGTCTGCTGGAGTTAAAAATGAACTTAATATTGGCTGTTTTCTGCTCTCTAAGATTGCTGAAGAGCACAAGTAGGCATGGGATTGAGGTGGAATAATACATATACTTTAGCTGAATCATGTGACCTGCTCAAGAGAATACTTCCTCTTCACTTCCTTTTGGCTTGCTGCCAAAAGGAAATTTCAAACAATAATTCTGAGTCTTCATACTTACACAACGAATAACAACCTCTTAAAGAGAAAGAGAAGAGTTGTCAGAAATGACAGAAGACACTGGATTAACTTGAACTTTAAGAAGAGACAGAAATTTAAATTTAAGAATTTTGAATTGTCACATTTATATACTGCTGAGAAGAATTAAAATTGGTACAGTTTATTGAGAAATCTATTTGGTGTTATCTTCTGAAGATAGAAAGGATTATGCTGAAAATCCTGTAATTTCAGTCCAGATCCAATAGCAAGAGTATATATAGATATATGTGTGTGTGTCTGTGTCTGTGTATATGTGTGTATATTTCACACACACAAAAAAATTTTCATAGCAGCTTTACACATGATAGTCAAAATCTTGAAGCAATTTAGATATCCACTAACATTAGAATAAGTTTATGTTTTACTGGTATGTTATTTATGCAGTAGAATAATATACAGCAATGCTAAATACAAAGCAACATGGATGAATCTTGTTAATACAACACTGAAACACAAAATTATACCTACTATAATAATTCATTCATAGCAAATTCAAAAATAGTTAATATTAATCAACGGTAACTGACCTCAGCATGGTAAATACTCAGGGAAGTTGTTGACTGTGTGAGAGCTTCCAGAAGGCCTCTATGATGATGGTATTTTATTTTTATCTGTGTTAATTACACTTTGTATACATACATGCGTGTATATATAGCTATATGTTTATTTGGTTGTTCACTTAAATTATAAACATATTACATATGCTATATTCCAATGGTAACTTAAGGAAAATTAATAAGATCAGATTTTATATTATAGCTTCAAATATAGTCCTCTCTTGCCCCCACCCCTACAAATACTTCTCTTTGGGATTTAAAACACGATTGCTATTAAAACAATTCAATGAATGAAGAACATAGTCAACCTAAATATAAAGGTAATTTCATAAATAAAATACTATCTTGAATATGTGTAAGAAATGTGAAAGACATTATAGAGGGGAAAGGTAATAGAAGGAAGAGATAACAACAAACAAAAGGTATATATATATGTATATAGATATGTATATAGATATGTATATTCCCTGAACAAATAAAAGACTTTGTCTGTGGAATAAAAGGTCTGTGAGTTTACATAGTTTTGGCAATGTTTAATTTTAAAGACAAAGAGAAACAATTCCAAATAAAGAGCAATGTCTTAGGATGGAGAAATGAAATAGATTAAAATATTGAAAACAAAGGGGCAGGCTTTATAAATCATTGATAACAAAAAGAGGTTTTCTAAAAGCTTTTTACAAACAATGTATTACTCATCTCCCAGGGCAAAAAAGAAATAATTTAGGTCATTTAATTAACTAAAGAATGGCTGGCGACTGTAACCACCATCAGGTAAAATGTATTAGAAAGAACTGGATACACCTATTTGCAGAGCAGCTACCGTTTTTTTCAGGACTTGGGTAAACATTTCACATGGACTGTCTATTCCTTACAGCAAGTCACACTGAGGTTTTAAGTTAAATAACTTCTAACCATATATGAATATCAAGTTATGTGGCAAGAAACAAATCCAAATCTGTATAAATCAGGTTTCCCTATAAATTCTGTTGCAGAGATAATTTCAGCTCATGCCCTTCCCCAAAAAATGCCACAATCCACTGCTAATGACTCATTGTCTTGATCATTTTTACATAGGTGTCATCCCTGATAAAATGCTATAAAGTGACTCTCCTCAGAAATGATAATCCTTTAAGTTATTAGTTATTTTTACCTAACGGCCAAAAAAAGTAGAAGGTTAAGAAAGCAATAGATTTTGATAGAAAGCTATGAAAAAATAGTATTCATTGGTAATTTAGTGTAATATCATGCTAGATTTTCAGCTGAGTAAGATGTGTCCAGTGTCTTCTTAACACCTTATTATATATTCCCTTTTCCTTCCATGTTCCTAATTATTGACATTACTATGGTGATTCTGTTTCTCAAAATTAAAGAGTTATACTAGACTGAACCTCATGTTCACCAACACATACCAATTAATTGATCTGGCCATAAAAGAAACATTTCAAGTGAGAAATGTCTTGTTAGTGAATGAGATTATCAAGAAAATGACTGAATCCAGGCCTCCCTCGTGGCTCAAGAGGTTAAGCTGCAGCACTATGAAGCAGTCAGCAGCCACTGCAGCATGAGTTTGATTCCTGGCCAGGGAGGTGATCCACCTGGTGCAGCAGACTTCTGTCTCATCTGCTGCGCCCCTCAACAGTGTATTTCAAGTATATCCACCTGTTTTGTTCCCCTCTGTCTCTGATGAATCCTCTCATCCCCTGCACCTCTGGCATGACTCCCAGCTCTGGTATCCATAAATAAATGAATCTTTAACCAAAAAAAGACCGACTCTATATAAAAATATGTTTTAGGAGCTTCCCTGGTGGCACAGCAGGTTGAGTGCCGCACTGTGAAGCATCCGTGGCACAGAAGCCCGAGTTCGATCTCCGGCCTTTGAGTGACCCACATGGCGCAGCAGACCTCTCCTGCCTCGCCTGCTGCTCCCCTCAGCAGTGTGTTTCAGTCCATCTGCCTGTTCTGCTCTCCACTTTGTCTCTGGTGAATCCTCTCACATCCTGCTACAAAAGCCTGTACCCTGATTCTTGTATGCATAAATAAAATAAATCTTTAAAAATATGTTTTATATAAGGCAGGGAGCTTTTAATTACAAGTCCATAGCTAGAACATTCTCAAGAAATGTTTTTTTTAGGAAATTTGACCACAGATAAATGATGTCTTTGTGGAAGAACATTTGTGTATATTTAGAGAAGTGTTCAAGTGAAATATTGACTATCTTCTGATATGTATAAGAACATGATTATATTTTTATTATCATCATCAACATTATCACCCTACCATCCTCCTCCTCTTCCTTTTCATGCTCCTCCCTCCTCTTCAACATCATCAACAGCAGCAGCAGCAGCAAAAATGTTATGAGAAAAAGCTCCAAAGAAACGTCAATATAGACACTTAGTTTAATAAAGAACCACAGGATTTCTCCAGTTCCCCATATTCAATCTGCACCCATAATCTTGGATTACTGTCATAGATATTTGCCTTTGAATATTTCAGAGCAAATGTGGTATGTTTTAAGTTTATTGGACAAGCAATAATTTGGTTTTACCTCATAAAATGAAATCTTCCGTAGCAATTCAGTACTTAAAAGAGGTAATATGTGATGTCATCACTGTGCACGGGTATAAGGCTCCCTTCAGTTTTTCATAGTTGGTCTCACACTCTCACGCCTATCACCTCAGAGAACTGCAGTCATTGGAGAACTTCATCTAAACTGCACACTCAAAATCCAGTTTCATACAACCCCAATATTTCTCCTACCACAGACCAATTTGAATAATTCAATTCCAGGAACCAATCCAAACGAACATTAGTAAGAGACAAATCTCAATAGTATTGGGGTTTGCTTCTGAAATCTCTCTCCTGTTTTTTGTTAAAATTTGGTGCAAGATACTATTTGAAAATACTTCAGAGTTTTGTAGTTGCCTTCTCCCAAGCAATTTGTTCCAAGCACATTATCTTTTTAATTTAAAAACCTAATATGTATTTCAAGGGAAATTTTATCTCTGTGTCTGTGATTAATTCATACTAAGTCTTCAAAATACAGTCAAGTGAGAGCCATTTGAAGTTCAAGTGCCTTTTTAGGAGGCATTTAAATCCTTTCCCCTTTAATCAAGATTTTTTTGTTTTAAGTCTAGCCACAAATAGAAGTCAACCCTTAAAGACTTATCTTTTGAATGTGAAGTCTTATGGAATCAGGGAGATTTCAAGTGTGAACTTTTCTATCAGTAATTCTGATTATTTTCTGAAATATAATTCAGTGTTCTCAACATTAAAAAATTGGTTCATTTATCTTGAGGGTAAGAGAATTAATGAGGTGATACCTGGCCAAGCAATTTCAATTCAGAGGCAGACTCTAAAAGTGTGATTCATATTTGTCATTATTGCAGGTTGTTTTATTTACTTTTATAGGTACAATGAATCTGGTTTTAATTTATTATAGTTGCATTAACTGTATTGCCATACTGAATCACTGGGACAGATATTGCCATATGATCCACACATCTCTGAAACTCTGCTTTTTCAGTGACCAAATTCTCAGATTTATTTATTTTTAATGTGCATGAGGGATTACACCATAATTAATTTTTATTAGTTACAATTATTAAAAGTTGTGTGCCAGCAACTATATCAAGTGCTTTAAAAACATACTTCCCTTTAATTTTAAAACAGTCCTATAAGCTAGGTATTATGCCCAATAGACCACTAGTTAGTAGCAACACTGGGCTTTAAATCTGAGACCATTTGATTTCTCCTCTACACATCATGTGTTATTCCAGATAGGATATAAGGAGTTTAAAAGCATAACCCCATCTATTTCACAAGCAAGATACTTACTTCTCTTAAACTTCTTACATTTCTACAGAAATTCTTTTGTCTTTACTGACCAATTTTACCTTCTCTCCCACACACATTAGACATTCTATTGATAATGGTAACTTTTCCATAAATGGAATATATACAGGTATATATATATATAAATTTTCTATTTGAATCTTTAGATAATCTCTTTTGGAAGACTAAAAATTATTAAAAGTTCTGCTATATTTTCCAGAGAATAAAGTCAGGCCTACTAAAGGCAAATTCATTTACATGCATTCATAAAATCAACCATTAACTAAACCAAAGTGGATATTAGACTTCAGCTAAATAGGCAAAAGATTTATACAAAATGTCTGACAAATACATTAAAAACAAGAGGCACTAGCTCATTTGCCCAAAGTTACTAGGAGAGTAAGCAGGGATTTAAAATGAACATGTATATGTGTACTTCATGAAATTTTATTTATTGCAATTTCTGTCTTAAAATATTCCATGTTGGTTTGAATCTTTGCAGAGGTAGTAAAGGGGAGCTATTGGGCTTAACAGATTTCTTAAAATTACAGAGATCATCTGTTTGCCAAATGACAGTAGAAAAGTCACTGCTCATCCCACTTGGCTAGGGACAAGTGCGTTCTTTATCTGCTGTTTGTTAAACAGTCCTCTATGCTCTGCACCAATTAGACATAAAGAAGATAAAGACAATGATTCTATACAGTATTTGAATGCCTGGAAATCTTAACAGATGGCAGCCTAGAAGTGATGCCTGTTCTTACTGGGCTCTGAATTTATCCCAACACAACACTGCCCTCACTAGCACACACAAACGCACCGACTACATTTCACTCCTCCTTCATTTGAGGAAAGAATGATCATTAGCATATTGATTCTGGCTAGGATTGCACTATAGAGTGAATTGGCCATTAGATAACCTTGATTTTCAGGCTTTGTAAACTAATTATATCTATTAATCATGCAAGTTCCAGAATTTGTCTCTTCCAGTAAAAAACTTTCCAAAGAACCACTTAGACTATTTTTTAAACCTATTTTATACCTCCTCTTTGTTTATCCATTCAAGGTTTCATTAGTCTGCTTTCACAGATAAAGCATTTTAAAAATAATTATTCAACTAAAGTATAAGAAAGGATACACTTGTTGTTAGGTTAATTAAGCACCTCTAAAAGTTTTTAACAACTGTAAAAACATTAAAAAATAAACTTAATAGGAAAATGACAGAAGATACCCCAAAAATAAAGTACACATTTGTGGTGAAATGAGGTAAATAAAGCTAGTGCATATATGATGGTTTGCCTTTAATCCAAGACATAAAAATGAAAAGTCTCATGGATGTCTTATCAAAATGCCTCCTAAATAACACTGATAACAATAAGACTTGGAACTATGTCTATCCTTTGTTGAATGCTTACTCAACAGACATATTAATGTAAGATATAGTTGATGCCTGCAAATCTGGTGATACCAATTCACACTAAGAACCTTCAGAAGTATTTATTATAAGCTACAAAAAATGCAATTATAGAGATTCATAGACTGGCCATCTAGGATCATCAGGAACTGAGTATGTCCCTTCTCCATGAAACTCTTCATAACTGAAATTTCATGGACGTTTTATGAATTTCAACTCTATTACGTAAAAAAAAACAAAACTACACATTTCTTAAATTTAAATAATCTAAATATTCATGTTCTAGCATGGCAGCCACTAGAAATATGTCTGTGGCTTGTGTAATCAAGTGTAACAGTATAAACCCAGGGAAAGGGGAGGTTTCAGGTTCCCTGCCCCACGCCAAGGAAGACTGGAAAAAGGACTAAGAGACTGAAGAAGAAGACTAGAGGAGGCACAAGGAGCAGAAAGACTTGTGAAGAAGTTGCACTTGCTTCTTGACCTTGAACTTGTACCAAGAAGTTGAGAAAAATGGAAGGAATCACTTGAAACAGAAGTGGGTAGAGACCAAGGGGGAAGCTGACAATGACAGCCTTTATTTAGATTTTGATCTTTTCCTTCCATACTTGCTTGGCTCTTTTTATCCCTTTTCTGTGGGTCCCCACCAATAGATGTCTGAGACTTGTGGCAAGTTTTGAGATCTGAGTTGCCCTGTTTTGAGCCAGTCATATTTGGCTTGGCTTTTGCCCATGAGGGAATAGGTGATGTTGAGTGATTGATTTGGAAACTATATTCTTTATCTTTCTCATCTCTCTATTGCACACTAATTTTCTCTATTGTACATTAACTATGTTAAAGTCTTTTCTATTGACAGTCTTCAGCAATATAGTGTTTTGTCTTAATGTGGTAGATGGCAGAACCCATTTAGAGCAGGCAGGCATGGGGGTCCCGTGATGTACCTCCTTTTGCCTGCTAACAATTCTACAAAAAATTGCTAGAACTAAAAATGGTAGATATCTTTGGACTTACTTTTATAATGCACCACTAGATATTTTTAAATTACTTATGTGGCTTACATTATGTTTCTATTCAAAAACACTGCTTGAGATTTTGTTTTTTTTTTTAATTTGTCCACTTATAAACTGGTATGAGGTCTATTCTGTTTTGATGTTTTCCTGGTAAGTTAGAAGATTCTAGAGAATGTGTATGCACTTATTTGGATGTCATTAATGTAGCATCATCTTTAATCAAGAATTTTCAAGTGATGGTGAATTAGTTAAGATATAAATTTGCTAATTTTTTCTATTTGTATGATTTTAACCTAATCAGAAAAATTATGCAAATATTTTGTCCACCTTATTCCCAGACTATGCATTGATTCACATATTTTCTGAATAATCCCTAAATCCTATTGAACCAGTAGCAAATGCCAGTCAGAATCTCATAAATGAGAACCATGCCATGAGTGGAAAGTAAAACAAGATTTTATTTTGCTATACCAAACATTTCTAAAAATGTTAGGGACAATACAAATATCTTCTTCGTAATGGAAGGCACATCATTATAAGAAGTGTATGAAAGAACCATCACAGCTATTCACAAAGTGAAAGCATTTCAGTCTTAGGTGATTCTTTGTTTTCCTTCTGGTGTGAAAGAAATAAAGAAAAGGGCAGTTTTTTGAAATTTGACGTCTATCAATTAGTAATCACTAAGTGAAAATAACGAAACTTAAGGCAAATTGAACAAATTTCAAAGCACAGCAAACTTTACCCAATTTTATTTTTATTACTTGAGCCTCATTTCCTTTTTGTATGAAACAGGGATAATAATAATTTCTTTAGGGAAATTAAACACAGAAACAGGTCAATCATCAGGAATAGCACATTCACATTAATGATGTTTATAATACACACACTCATGTGAGATATGTTTTTCTATGGATGGGATTTACTTGTGCAGTTTTTCTGCGAGCAGCTCTGTGTCTTCCACTCTTTAATGTACACATCAGTAATCCACCAAAAATGCTATTGTTCTTTATAGCAAAATGCAGTCAATTCAGATTTGACTGTATTTTTGTCAACTTTGTTTTCAGGAGTTTTTGTTTTTCTCCTGACAATTTTCAAGATAAGTGGGATGTATTTACACACCCACAGGAACATACAATAAAATATTTGTATAGAAATTCTGGCTTAGCCCCTAATGAATTGTCTACTTAATTAAAGTTTAGCATTTTCAAAAAGAACAAAGAAGGCAACAGACTACTATTCAGGATGGTTACATAGCGAAGAAAGTTGAGATACTGGATTTAGATGGAAGTCATTTGTATTGTATGACTTTCAATGCCTCACATATTTCTCTGATTGTACTAGAAAAAAATTGGTCCATTAATCTCTTAACACATTGCATCAAAAAGAAAAGAGGAAGGACTCATTTCCTTAGCTCATGGAAAACAGCAAAAAAAAAAAAAATACTATTGGAATTCACAGATAACATCAGGGGGCAAGAGAATAGGGTGATATTTAAATAACATGCTTTTGTGTTATCAAAATGTATATACTAGGAAAACTATAACTTCCAGTCCATAACTAACACTTGTGTAAATACATGAAAATTGTAACTCAGACTATTTCTGATGAGCAATGTAGATAACTGTCTTGCAAAGTAATTGGGTATACAAAATTATTTCTGTTGAACATAGTCTTTCTTTGCACACACATATTGAAGAAAGAATATTGGTAAAATGAATAGAAAAAATGTTATATACTTAAGTATAATGTTTATTTTAATAATTGATTATTTTATTCTGCAATGTGCACTGACTGATTATTACACTGAGTATGATTCTACAACTAGAGATACTGAAGAATATGAGAGGAAGGCTTCTGTAATATCTAAGGGAGATAAGATAATGAAAAAGTCAGCAAATGGAGACCTGTAATAATTTCAAGTTTCACAAGTATATCAAGTCACATGAGACAGAGTAAAGAAATGAGCTGCTGTTTTAAATATGGTGGAGATTTTAGAGAATCATGCATGAAATGAGAGGATGAGCCTGAAAACACATGGAAGAAACATTGCAACAAAATACAAAAAACTGAGTAAGTTAATTTGGATGTGAACTAGGGCTATTTGAAGACTAGTGAGGAAATATTAGGGCTACAAATAAGAATAATCATGGAGAAACTGGGAACTGAGGTGTAAGACACAGGCAGGTCCAGTCAGGGAGGAGATATACTGTCATTCTAAGTATGATGGGAAAACCTTATGATATACCCAGAGTACAGAGGTGTATAACCAAATATTTAAAAATCATATTCCTATCACAAAGAGATTTGTACTGTTTTTGATCCTTACAAAACATATCTTATGAGAAATACATGTTTGTGCCATCTCCTTTGATCCTTGAAATCAATCTATCAACTAGTTATTATCTCTATTTATGATGAAGAAGGTGAGCTTCAAAGAGGTTGGTCTACTTTCAAAAGTCACTGGGGAGCTTGTGTTGCTGCCTGAATTTGTGTCCTTCTAATCTCTGCCATTTTTTCCATTTGTCTAAAGCAGTATCCCCTCAGTTACGCTGTATTCCCAGCCTATACCAGAATGTTTAAATATATAAAATTAAATGAAAATGGAATGCATGTTAAGATGCTAAGACTTCATTTGTTTATTAATTTAATTCTCATTTCAATTCTATAAAATGAGGGTATAATCATTTCTTTATCATAGATGAGAGATATGAAGGATCATAGAATATATATAATCTAACCAAGGTCACATAATCAGTAGTGAACTCAGAAGAGGGTTGTCCACCTACCTAATTCTATCTTCAGAAGAACAGGAAACCAAGAAAACCAGAGTTCTGATGACACTACCTATTAGACAACCCTCTGAATTTGTACTGCCTGAGAAAAAATGCTTCAGCACAGAAAAAGTGAGTGCCTTGCTAAAAGATGAAGATAGCAGATCTGAGTTAAACTCTAAGTTTGAACAAAATGAAAAACATCCTGATTTCTCTGAGTCTCCAGGTCTCCCAGACTTCCCTAAAGCACAGGAAGACATTTAATTACCTCTTAGCAATGAAGTCATGGTGAGTTGGAGACAGACAGTGGAAAAAGGAGGATATGAAGAAGCTCTCTTAGGAAACTTAGTATCATAAATATTTGTTCTAAGTACTGGTTTGGCCCTTCCAGAAGTCTGAGATTGGATGAAGCTATTGCTGTACTGATAACCAGGAAAGAATGATCTTATTTTGCTCTGGGTAAATCAGGGGAGATGAATTATTTTTATAAGATAATCTCTGATTCTGTGTGAAAAGCTTCATTCCATCTAAATAGAGCTTATATTCTGTATGATTTCTAATATTCCATATATTTTAGTAAGAGGTTCTCATTTTACATGTAAGTGTGGGTGGGATTTTATTGCTACTATCAGCAGCATCAAGGATTACTTTCCTGTTTCAGATTGTGTCCTTGTTTATCATATGCTTCATTCTGTCTCTGATATTTATCACTTGCATTTCCCAGAAAGAACAATGAAACACTATTATCTGGCATCTTAACACTAAAAGCCTTGTTTCCCCCCCCCTTTATTTCTAATGCTGCTGAAGTATTCTTCAGTTCTCATGTTTTCTTTCCCAAAATGTTATAGCTCAAGTGAAACATGAGACTTCATTGCACAAGTCATTAGAGCAGTTTATAGCAAATCGGAGAATCATGAAGACATAAATCCTGTTATTTTGATACCACAAAGGAAGTAAAGGTCATGAGAAGTCTGAGTATTTTGCCTAGTTGCTTGCAACTTGGTTCAAAGAATTGAGGCTAGAAATCTAAGAGATGTGTTTCAGGATATAGTTGAGAGTTGATTCTGATATTTTCCCTCCCACAGAACAAGTACTGTAAAGAAAAGAACACGTGGAAAGACAATTAAGCATGCAATCCTTGTATAAAGACAAACTAATTAGCTTAAAAAATAAGCAAACCTCAAGTAAGTTACAGTCATAGTCAGGCATTTTATTAAAGGGCCAAAAAAGTGGTATAAAGTACACAAAGTTCTAAATAATAAATTTCTAAGCAAATGTGTAATTTTTGGTGACATATTTCAATGATTTGCATTACTTCAAAATATTCCTATAAAGTAGGAATACTCCAAATACTAAATTAAGGAAAAATATATATATCTTTGTACCATCTGATTAGGTGTGTTGTTGTAAAAATGGAAGCTGTGTAAGAGGATAATCATGAATAACAATGTTATGTGAGTATGGTGTAAGAGTCTAGAAGGACAATTCAATGGAAGAGAAAGGAAATTTACAAAAATAAATATCAAAAAACATAGTCTTTTATGACATGAGAGTTTCATTCTTAGGTATATACATACAGAAGACAAAGGAACATCTGTTTACCCAAAAACACAAACAAGGAGTTTCACACTATAGCCTCGAATTAGAAATTCCCTAAATGTCCACCAACAAAAGAATAAAAAATGCAAATTGTGGCATATTTATTCAGTAGAATACTATGCAGCAACAGAAAGGAATAAAATATTGACACACAAAACAACTTGCTTACATCTTACAGATATTTTGTGGCATGAAAGAAGCCAGACAGGGGAAAAAAAAATGCACTCTAAAGGTATTCAGAATTGATTAAAGTTGGAAGAAGTCAGAATACAACGTTGCCTCTGGAGTGTGTGTGGGTATTGTCTAGGAAGGAGAGGAGAAAGAATTTTTTGAGATGTTAAAATGTTTATCTGAATATGGATAGTGATTAAATGGGTGTATAATGATTAAATGGGTGTATAATGTAAAAACGAACAAAAAAACCATAGACTTAAGTTAATTTTTGGCATGTATTTATTCCTTAAATTTTTAGAATAGGAAAATACCAAGGTGCCTATATTAAGAGGGAATGTCACAGAGGCCTTAAATTTCTGTGTGCCCAAGCAAATGAGAAGAAACGGTGCAGAGAGGAAGGGCACAGATTTTTAACCTCCATAGCTTCCCCATTTTTAGGTTAAGGACTTTAGGCTCATTGGTCCTTAAACGATGATACAAGCGTTTGATTATTCTACAGGCCACACGTTTCAATGAAGCTACTTTCTGCTCTAATTCTGCCTAGGACACAGACTGGGTCTTTACCCCCAAACACCAGATCTGGGAAGGACATCGTTATGTAGTATTCAGTGGCTATGCCTCTTCCATGAGGCTACGTGCAACTCAAAACTCATTTATCCCTCCATGCACAATTGTTTAGCTCTTTCTGGACATTACAAAATAAAAGTGCTCATGAAAGTAGAGAGTATTGAGTAAACTGAAACATTGGAGTGCTACTGAAATGTTTATAGGGAGAAAGTAAATTATTCAGTTGAGAAAATCGAAATTGGCAAGACTATAGAGAATACCTCATATTAGGAGGAATATGTGGCAGGAAGAGCATTTAAAAGAAAATTATAGTAATCCAACCAACAAGTGATGAGAGATGGTTATAGTGCTGATGGAGGAAATGTATAAGAGGAGCAATTTATGAAATAGGAAATTTAAAAGGGGATATAATAATTTTTTACAAAGTGGAAAAATATCATACCATATGAAATGATATCATCCATATGAAGTCCATCATTTCATTATGATAGATATATGATATACAATATATGATTATATTATATATATAATCCTGATACTTTTTTTTTCCACTTTGTGGAAAGTGTGTGTGTGTGTGTGTGTTTGCGTGCGTGCACGTGAAGTACAAAAGCAAGATACTTTTAAGGACTCTGGTTGATTACCAACTATCCCAGCATCTGCAATATGTTGAATTTTTAATCCACAAGCAAATTTATGTGTCAAGTACTTTCGCCATCCTCAGATTATGAAACGCTGAGGCACAAAGTTTGTTAATTTGACCTGACTATCCACTCCAGACCCTATGTTCATAATCACTTAATGGAAAATAGGAGCTGTTGAGGCAGAGAGAAAATAATGTAGAATTGGGGAAGGGACAGAAAAGCACAAAGCAGTATCTTTCCAGAGACAGGACATTCTTAAGAATTAAATTGTAATTTTTTGTGCCTGGAAAATATAAACAAGAGTGAGGACTGGGCCTCCCTGGTGGTGGAGCGGGTTAAGCAACGCTCTAAGAAGCAAACTGCAACCGCTGCAGCACGAGTTCGATCCCTGACGCCAGCCAGGGAGGGCACCCACATGGCATAGCAGACCTCTCTTGCCTCGCCCTGCTGCTGCCCTCAGCAGTGTGTTTCAGTCAGTCTGCCTGTTCTGCTCCACGCTCTGTTTGGTGAATCCTCTCACCTCCCGTGACTCTGGCCTGTACCCCAGCTCTTGTATGTATAAATAAATAAATCTCTAAAAAAAAGAGTGAGGGCTGCTGGGAACCATCTGAGTATATGTGGCCTGAAGATGAAAAAACCTTGAACGTCATTCAAAATACTTCATTTTTCCACAAAAGCTAAAAATGGCTAACTTGAAGTTATGATATTTCATTAAAAGATTTTAATTTAAAAAAAAAAAGATTTTAATTTCTAGAAGATTTTTGGATAGCTTATTTTGGGCAAGTTATGTAGTCTCCTAATTCATTAGCTATTTTTTAGTGGAGATCACTGGCAGGATTAAATATAAAGGTTGCTATAAATGCCCAAACTATCAAAGCTTTACTTGCATATTTATACTCTCCTTTATTCTGGAATGAATTTGTGATGTGAAACTGTTTACAAAATACATAAAGTACAAGACAAAATGTAAGTGAGACAGGTAATGATTTGCTACCATTGCTTATGTTAAGAAAAAATACACACATTCCTTGAATCCAGGAATATAGGGTGAATGGCACCTCTCCGTTGCTGCATGTTTTACCTGCTTTTAGTTCCAATTACATAAGGTTTGATTTGGCATTCCCTCCTGAATGTGATGTAGGAATGATTCAGAAGAAAGTTTGTTGTTTTTTTTTTTTTTTTACTATGGACAAAACCTGGGACTCACAACCAGACAGAGATGTAATAAAAATAGATGCAGAACACATAAAGACAGGAGGCTTGTGGAACAAAGGATGGGAGGTGAACAAACAGTACCAAAAATGATATGGTGAATCTCCTTTTACACAGTTACAATGGGGCTGGCATCAAAAGTGAGTTTAAGAAGAAGAAAGGAAATGAGAATGCATCACTTTCCTAGACTGGTAACTGTGCCACTCCATAACTTGTTTACCATGTGAATGGTACAATAAACATTTGGTACAGATAGATCAGGAAAGGCACTAGTAATTTATTTGTCACAATACAAGGCTATATTTTTGTTTTTGCTTAATGGGCTGAACCTTCCATGTCTTTCCATTTTAAACACACACTGTTTATACACAGCAGGTAAGAGAATGAACTGGCCTCTGGACATCGAATCTGTTTTCTGATCAATACTGACTGCTGCAGCCAAATTGATTATACAATTCTTTACACAACCCAAATTAACATACTACAAGGTATGTTTTTTCAAATGCATGCATAACTGCCACTAAACGTATTAATCAACAGACCATGCCTATATCTTTTATTAGTAGATTTTATTTATTAAAGATTTATTTATTTATTTTTACATAGAAGAACTGGTGTGTAGGCCAGAGGTGTGGGGAGGTGAAAGGATTCAACAGAGACAGAGGGGGGAGCAGAACAGATGGATCTACGGAAATACATTGCTGAGGGGAGCAGCAGGCAAGACAGGAGAGATCTACTGAGCCCTGTGTGGGTTAGCTCACTGGCTGGAAATTGAACCCAGTAAGCAGTGGTGACAGTGCTGAAACTTAATCCATAGGCCACCAAGGAGGCTCAGTTTCTCGTTCTTTCCTGTGTTCCCCTGTGCATCTATGCATGTCACATTACTGCATTTAAGCATTATAATTGTTGGTTCACTATCATGTTCTGGGACAGTCAGTAGGTAGAGAATGGATTAAAAAACAAACAAAACTGACAAATTATTTGTTTAAATTTCAAATTTCATGGAGACCACTTTAGCCAGTTTTAAGGCAGGACAGTGTGTGTGTGCATGTGTGTATGGGTGTGTATCTAGGAGAGAAAGAGTTGTAGCGTTAGGGAAAGATGTAGCCTACATAGTCATTGATGTATTATATTTTTTTATTCATTATGACATTTTGTCTAATATAAGCCTACATGATTTTATAGTATTTCTTCTTTGGAGATCAGCAAAGTTATATCTTTAAGCAGAATCCTGGTAGTAAAGTCACTTGGCAAAAATAAAAGCAAAATGTCACCAGGAATTATATATATTTCAGGCTATAAAGAAAAACTTCTTTGCTAATCTGAAACAAAAATAATCAAGTTAACATAGCTCTCTCTTTTCATTCACTTTGATCCAGGTTTCTAATGCCAGTACAGGGCTGTAGAGGAAGAACTGTGTCTCAGCTGTCTTAGTATTGAACACTGGCTGAATTCTACATCTTACCTCTCTAACTGAAGTCCCTGCTATTGGCAGAAGGGACATGGGAGAGGTTTTGTTGCTGCAGTTAATCTTACAGTTCATTATCGCCTTAGTGACTACTGATCTCACTTCATTAAATGTGTTTATTTGGTAGTGTCAGCTTTCTTTTCTAAATACCCTTAAATAATAATTCTGGTCCCTTTTAGGCTGATGTTCCATACATGTGAAGAATGAAGTTGTGTTGCAATGGACAATGGTACCATTAGTGCTTTAATCTAAAATGAGCAACTCGGGGTCATTTGGATATTTCAAATTAAGAGATTCAAGTTCTTATCTCATGCTGTGAAATGTAATGCAAAGTGGGCACTCTAGTTTTTGAGAGCTCTCATTTCAGAAGAATTTTCATGACTTGCTAAATCTCAGAAAAACGTCCTTATTTTTTTCTTAAATTGAGCTATAGGCCAGAAATGTCAAGGTGAGAGTACTGTGAGAGTAAACACATTAAAGGAAAATAAAGGCAATCATTGGCAATCTCTCCCAAGCATTATGTAGATATTTATGTAAAAAAAAAAAAATACCATTCACACAGATGCAAGTACATACCTCCCAGTGTCTCATAACACATGAAATCATCAAATCCTAACACTAAACTATAAGATTCACTGTGATAATTCTCCTATGCCCACTAAGTTATTCTCTGCCTGATGGTGGAAATCCACTGTTTCATGATAATTACTAATTCTTTAGCTATATCCTTAGTCAAATAAAGGGTAATATAACCAATTCAAAAGTGCTTGTGTACTCCAGAGATTCAAAATGAAGTTCAAGTTCCTTGGATTTGTATCAGGGCCTAGTAATGAACATTGCATAAGGTCTTTTTATTCTTTTAGTGAATACCATTGTTAGTAGATCTCTATCTTTGATTTTAGTCCTCACCAGGGGAATCATTTAACTGATGCTTTTGAATAAAAGCATTTCAGGAGGCAATTTTTGCTTCTATTTCTTGTTACCATAGTATATGTAGAAACAATCTATCAAGATATTAGAAGCCAGAAACATCTAAATTATGTGTGTGATAATTTATTCTCTGAGAGAGCATACTCACTGGCATTCAGAATTTGCCTCCTTACCTGTATTTACTCAAACATTTTAAATAATGCTACCAATCATTCTGAAGAGATAAGATAGAGAGGTAGATAGACTGATTTCAGGAAAACTTGTTCCTTTAATTCAGTATCTAGAAAATTATTTGAGGAAATAAAGTTTTACCTTTAATATAAGCTACACAGAAGATTTCTGGTAAGAACATCTGTGTCTATAGCAGTTACTATCCTTCTGTGGCATTCTCTCTGTTAATATAAAATTTAAGCTAAGATATGATAATAGCAGAATATTTCCCTATTACTATACCCCCAAAAAATCTAACTTGTAAAGAAATTAAACCCATAATTACCAAATGTTAGGACACAAAAGATAATTTAAAATATATTTATGTAAAGTTAAATGCACATTCAAAATAATATGACATATTATGATGAAATTGCCTATTTTGCAGGGAAGCTGTTCATTATTCATTCACTTAGCAGGTGTTCAATGTTTGAGATACTGTTTATAAACTGGGAATCAGAGAAAATATTAAAGAAGACATAAAATCCTTAATCTCATGATGAAAAAATTACTATGGAAGACTTCTTGTGAATGATATGTATTGCCTAGAAATAGACTGACATCCTACTGGGAACAATTGCAATTAAAACAACAACAAAAACCACTACATAGCACATACAAGTATCTGTTTAAGAACAACAACAAAAAAGGAAAAAAAAAAAAAAACATGAAAACTGAATGGCCCAAGTTTGCAGAAAGTGAAGAACCTCAAAAAAAGTGATCATATCCTCCCATGGAGATCCTTTCACCTCAGTTCACTGAGAGTGGCAGTTGGTTTGAGGAGCAGTTCACTGAGAGTGGCAGTTGGTTTGAGGGGCAGTTCACTGAGAGTGGCAGTTGGTTTGAGGAGCAGTTCACTGAGAGTGGCAGTTGATTTGGAGAGGAGCAGTTCCCTTGGAGAGCAGTTCGTTGGAAGCAGCAGCAGAGGAAGAAGAGCTCCAGCAGAGGAAGAGGAGAAGATAGCTCCAGCCTT
>JAGFMF010011747.1:6652849-6767624 GCA_019455555.1 Galemys pyrenaicus | reverse complement strand
GCCTCCAGCCGCCGCCCTCCGAGGAGAGAGAGAGACTGGGACTCGGTCCTGGCTGTGACACTGACTGCAAGGAGCACCAAAGGCCCTGAGCCTGGTGTCTCTAAGAGCTGTCTGTTGGTGACATAAACCAACAACTCACAAGAGCTGTAACACTCGGTGTCCACTGGAACACCGCCTCTGCAGGCCCGTAGTGGTCATTGTTCCTGGACAGTGCTGCCTAGAACTGGTGACCGGTGACTGCCAATGCTGATGCTGTCTGGATGAAGCAGCCAGCCTCTTGTGGATATGTAAGCGCCCTCGTTTCCCCCAGTTTGTAAATAAACCCCATGACTGTTCCATTAGCCTGAAGTCCCTTGCAATTGTGCGCGCGGGTGAGAACCCACAGACAGCGACCTGTATCGGGCACTGTCCTCTGATAGGCTATAGCCCCTGTTGCTATAGCCCTTGACTCTGGTTTGTGGCCTTTTGGCCTTTGGGGGCTTTTTTTGGGGCCTCTGACCACTGTCTCGGTCAGAGCGTCCTCCTCCTCCCCTGTCTGTGGCCCCTGTTTCAGTTCTTAGGGTATTTTCTTTCCATGGGTTTTGGCCAAAGGCTATAAATGTATCCAAAGAGAGTTTCTGTTGGTGTTCAGAATAAAAAGAGGAAAGCTTTGAACAGGAATTTGGGAACATGTGCTTCAGGATGTAACTGGTTGTATTACTGGTACATTGGCCATATACTGGAGCAGTTCGAGTTAGAGGACAACAATCCTTAGAAGGACTAGTCTAAAAAGAATAATGAAGCTTTCAACAGTTTCCTGAGCTATAGACTTTCCAAGATTGAATACAATCATAGCAGAAATACTAGCCAAAATGGAAAGATCTCTTTGAACACCTAGAACATTCAGGACAGATCACAGACTGTCAGAGTTCAGCAAAAGAGCAAGCTCTAGCCTTGGAGCAGTGTCATTCCTACCTGTCACCACTGCTATGTGGTCCTAGGCTAATTTTTTGTTGTTGGGAAAGTCAATCACATTGATTATATAATTAACATCACCCCTGATCTCCCACCCAACATTAGTATCAATCCTCAATTGTGACAAATAGCAATGTCTCCATTGTCAAACGTAACTTGCAGGGTGATTCAGAGTGCCAATGGCTTTCTCAAGCCTGTGTAATTTTCCCGTTTTCTTGAGCTTCTTCACTAAAATTTTGACTGCTTTATCACACTACATTTTTTCCTTGTCCATTCTGCCATCTGTTCCCCCAGACCCACAAACTGATTTCTTCCATTCCAGCAGTCTCTTCACAACTCTTAGAGTTAATGGCAAAATTCTACATGTTTTTACCAAAACAGATGCTACAATAAGAAAATATTCTTCTTTATCTAACTTCCTGACAACATGATCAAAACTCACTGGCAGCTGATCAGGAGCTATTCTTCTCTAAATTAGCTATTTAGGAAACAGAACTAGTAATGGACAAGACAGGATTTAAACCAAGAAGACTTTCTTAACCACCATACTTTGGACAACTGCATAAACTCAAATACCCCAGAAACTGATTTGACTGATGTAATTGAGGTTGCTGTTGATGAAGACTATATATCCAAAGCAATTCCTCTATAAACAGTTCTATCTGTGCTGGTTACATTTTCAAAACATAATAAAGAACCTGCCTCTTCTGGAGTATTCTGAGAATACAATATCATTTCAACATTTTCTAAGCATCTTTCCAAGTTATTTGATTGAACTCATACTCTATTAAATGTGACTTAAAGTAAGTTGGGGTTTTGAATTACTTTTTCTTTTAAAAGATTTTATCTTCCCAGTGTTAATGTATGGGAAAGGAACTCCACTCTTGTGGAAAATTTTTATTAATTTATTTAAATTCCAATTGATTCTAAATAACAGGAAATTTAATTTTTGCTCTAGATAGTATAATTGACAAATTATACTATGATAATAATTTATTCTGAGGTCAATAGGATGGCTTGGCCAGTTCTTATGGTTGGATAGGAATAAACCGCTAAGTGTATTTATACAAAGGAATCTAATGTTTAAAGCAAAATGATAATTTTCTAAGATTCTAAGAAATAAAAATAAACTACAGAGATATTGAATCAGGACAATTCTGCACTGCCAAAAAGTAATTACTAATATTATTTTTCAATGAAATTCTAGGCCAAACCACAAACCAGATCAATTTTTGGTAGTATGAATAATATAATAATGCATTTGGGAGGTATAATGTAAATAGCTAACCTTTGTATCCTCTGTTTCACTGATAACATCTATTTTAACAATTTCAAATGTATGAGAACCAAATGACTTCAAGATTTTGTATTGTCACTGGCTTTAAGTATAGTAATTTATTCAAATTTAATGCATAATTTTTGCAATTAGAACTTGAATAGGGTAAATTTTTATTCTCTGCAGCTCTTTATTGTTTTGTATGTGTAGACATACACACATCTGCAGTATTTGACTTCATACTGCCACTGAGATATTTACATCATTTACAATGTCTTAGTAATCCATCCATCAAAATAACAGCAAATAAAATGCATGGTTGGTATTGCTTTTGGTGACAACATTACAAAAAGTTTAACCACCAGTAACTCAGTGATGACCAAGGAGGTAAGATTGCTTTCTGTTCAAAACATAGTCTAACACATATGCAATTGTTTGAGTCTTTTCTGCCATTGGTATCATAAAAAAGATTGTCTCAAGACTATCAAGTAGAAGAGAACAGAGACACCTTGATCTCTATAAGTTTGCCTGTTTTAAAGGATGAAGAATATGAACTAGAATTTATAATTGAGTTGGTTAAATATAACTCCTGAACCTTAAAGAAAAATTTGAAATAAATATTGGTATTTGACATTTAAAATTTTGTGGTAAACTTATAGTATTATTTTATAAATCATTCCTAAAAATAGATCTCAAATTACTTGGCAAATTTTCAAGATTCTTTGAAGCTGTTGCTTTTAATCTAGGGATATTTCTGTACAGCTATAGTCTGTACTTGTCAACACCAGGACTGGATTTCATCTAGAGAGATAAATAAAAAGTCACTGACTGTGTTTATATAAAAATAGGACCATCTCCTTCCACCCTATGACTATCCCTTACCATCCTCCCACCCCCAAATACACAAAAATCCCTGAGTTATTGTAGAAGTTTCCAAAGAGGAGATTTTCATTTGCCTGTACATGTCACAATCCTACTTTACAAAAGATGTTTTATGATTTCAAGTATCAATATTAGCATTTTAAGAGGATTATTTATTGGTCTGGCAATGGAAGGGGTCACAGCATGAAATGGATTGGAAAATTGACAGGAGAGGTGTTACAATACAAAGTAGAAGAAAGCCTCTGGGATGCCTGAATATGAAATACAATTTTTGGTTTCATAAGTTCCTCATTAAAAGAAAAACATAACAGAAAGAATGAAATGACCTGGATTGATTTTTATTAAAATAGTGTTCACTCATAAAAAATGGAAAGTTTTGAAATAAAATCATATTAATAAACTTTTTTCTTTCGAGTCAGATTGCTACCTGATCAATTTAATCCACACCCAGATATTGGAAACCATGGGTTGAACAGAAAAAAAAAAATGAAGTTATGAACTATATAATCTTGGGTAGAATTTGTAACTAGAACCAGAACAGATGCTAAAGCAAAGGTATACAAGAAAACCTTAAAATTACATTAGTATTTAGCATATTACACAAACAACAGATGTATTTTACTCTTGGTGTTTATGTACTTTCCTTCCAAAGGAAACGTCATGATTTTTTTTTGTTTTTTGAAAAGACTATGTTGAAGTAGAGGGTAACAGTTTAAATGAGTAACTTATTTATTGAAAAATCTTAATGTCATCTGGGTACTACATATAATTATCAACAATGTATGTTTGTCTTGTTCTCTGTGAAACCTGGAGCCAGACATTGTGGAGACTCAAAGACAAATGACATTTGTCCTCTCCTCTTGCTGAACTTGCATTCTGCTTGGACCATGAGTCATATAAAAGACAAGTAAGATGTATCATATCTCCTATGGGATGTAGGAACACAATTGATCACAGTGACCTCAGCTGGTGAGGAAAGGTTTTGTGAAGGAAATCAGATTTGGCCTGGAGTATATAAATATGGGCAATGCATAATAATAACTCATAACCTATATGATGTGTTATTGGTCTGAAAGCATTTTACTTAGGCATTACCTCATTTATTGCTACAGCTGAGGAACCATGAGTAAGCAAATGTCACAGACAGGATACAATGGCTATTAGGAAAACAATAGAGCGTTATCACCAGAAGGGAAAACTAGGTCAGAGTAAAAGGACCTTAAGTCCTAGAAGCTTGAGTCTGAGCTGTGTGTTTTAAGCTACTGAAGCATTTGTGTGTGTGTGTGTGTGTGTATACATATACATACAAGCATCTCTCTCTCTCTCTCTCTCTCTATCTGTATATATATATATATATATATACACACACACATATAATTAATTACACATATATTTTCAAATTAAGGTTCAGATTTTTTTATATTGATTTAATTGTTCAGTTTCTTTTAAAACTTATGAAGATGTAGGACACTTAGAGAATATCATGTACAATCGCCTGATCTAGAAAGGCATAAGTGGTGATTACAAGTGGGATTTAGCATTTTACCCATATGGTTTAGAGTTATTGAATTGTCCCTCATACAAGGCTCATATATGGATGAAGTGTAAAATACTGTGTAAAATAATCAAAAATCCTAATGGGAAAATCAAATATGTACACAAATACTCCAGGGCAAAAGGTCTAGAAACTGATGTTGCTTTGTCAAATGAGAAAATTGCAGTATTAATTCAAATACTTCCCTTCTGAACTTATTTTGCTTTTAAAATACACAATGAAAAATCTGTTAACGAAGCTAGTAGAGTCAGTAAGAAATTATTAAAATGTCCTCCACTTAGAATAAAATAAGGAAGATAAGTGGCACCTTTATTAGCCACAGATCATTACCTGAACTTTTCAGCATTTGACAAGCATAATAATAATGTCTAGCTGTGTGAGGAAAAACTTTAGTCTTCCAAGAAACACCATGAGTTTATACCTTTCCTACTCTATGGTCTTGATATTTTATTTTGTTATGGGATATATTTTATATCAAATAGATAATAAATACTATTTTAGGTACATGATTCCAAACCTTTCAGAGACTATAATGTCAAACTTAATCTTCGACCATGTTGTAAGTGCTAATTACATCTTCCATGTGATTTCCATACCATATATCATACATATATTTATGAGACAAAAGGACCTGAAACTAGTTGCAGGAAACAGGGTCTATGAAAACCCATAGAAAGAGTAATGAAGCTACTTTCATATAATTGAAAACTTCTGGGCATGCGCCAAGTAACATCATCAATGGGAGGTTAACCTTAAGTAAGCACACCCATATCTTTTACTGCAGAAAAGAGAATAAAAATTTATTAAGTATGTACAATGTCCCAAATTACAAAAAAAAAATAGTTCTAGTGACCTTTCTATGAATTTCATTAAATTTAACAATCAACATTTGGGGGAAATACAGGTCCCTATCCCTATTTCAAAGATGAGATTGAATGACTTGCTCAAGTTCATGCACCTAATCAGTGACACTGAATCAGCGTTCTTTTCAGATGTCCTGTTTCTTCACCTTATTTTATATTTCTTCCACTCTTGACCTACCCCCTCCCATTCACTCTTGAAATAAAGTAATATCTAGGATAACCAGATATCCTAGATCCTCACGCAGTTCCCATCATCCCCTATATCTAAAACCTCTCTAGCATAGATCAGTAGGCTTCATTTCAGTAACTTATAAACCACTGCCAATATTTAGTTTGTGTGCTTTATAGGGAAGTGGAAGCTTTCACTGTTGCCCCAAACTTAGGAAATGGAAGAATATAGGATACATTTTACCAGCAGAATTAGAGATAAATATGTTTCAAACACATTATACTGATCTGTGGAAAGGCATTCATTATGAGTCCTCAAGTTGCTTTGAATAAATAGTTTCATTATTGAAGGATACTCATGTGATGATGTCTACTATATGGGACCACAGAAAAGTAGGGCTCTGTTTTGGAAAGTGTGCTGGTACTTTTAAAAGACAATGTTTTCTTTTATATTTAGTGAATATTTTCACTTGCAATTTCAGATCTGAAACTCAGTGGAAACAAGTAGGCATTTCTATTTCCTCCATGTTAGAGTAAACAGGCAAACAATCCAAGCCCAGATGGTGAAGGGGATGGAGGTTAAGAGTAGAAAATTTGGAATGGAGGCACCACAAGACCAGAAACCTGGTCTTCACAAAGTTCAAAGCTGGAGGTTGTGTAGAAGTGATTAACATAGTCCTTAAACCAGCTATAGAAATGAAAAATCCTTAGGTGCCCACTACTATAGTGAGTAGTAGATGCTATAGATTATTAAGAGGCATAGACCAGATGGGATATGGAAATAGAGATCACTGTAGGGAATTACTGGTCCTTACAAATCAATCTAGTCATACCCTAGAAGTAACTAGTTTAACAAAAGTTAGCTCACAAAGGAATGAGCCCTCCCAAAGAAAAGAAGACTCTATCAGTGCAATTTCTGCACTGGCAAGGGACAGCAGCCTTCCTGCCCACCTGTGCCTTGCAGGTCTCTCTTTTAGCAAACCTTTCTGCCCACTTGTGTCAATGCAAGTGCCCTTTATTCTTTTCTCCCTTTTTATAGTAAACCTACACTTTTGGATATAACTAATGTCTCTGTCTTGTGAAGAAACTTACTGAGTGCACTGGAAGGGGAGCTCTGCTGAAACTTCATAGAGTGAACCGAAAAATCCAGCTCTCCAAACCCAACATACCTCCAAAATGAACTTCAAAATGACTAGCTCAGCTGTCCAGGTAGTGAGCTAAAGAGTCAGATTGTACTTCTCCATTTCTGACTCTTTCTGATTAGGGCACTTCTTAACCCTACTAGACTTTGCCCTACACTTAAATGAAAAGTACAGAAAATATCATCCTGATTCCACTTTGGAACCATCACTACAATTCAAGTTTATGCCTGTTGATAAGAAATTGTTCTGATTTAATTTCTACCTCAGCTGGCAGAGACCACTGTAAACTGTATTCAATATCATTATATATATATTTCAGAGAGCATGTGTTGCCTTTCTCTGCTATTGAATGATGAGTGAGAGGGGAATTGACTCCACACTGATTAATTGGGATTCTGAATTATGCAAACACACACACACTATATACATATATATACACAAACCAGACTGGAGTTACATTTTAAGCAAATCTGTCATATCTTTTCCAGGTTTCAGAATAGAATTTTATACACAATAAATTGTATCCCAGAATCTTTTCTCCATCTCAAGAATAACATCTATTATAATGAGTTTTATGAAACAATGACTATTATTCAAATCTTACTCTATATACCCAGCTTTTGGGAAAATATTTTAGCATCAATAATGTTTTATTTTTAGAGGAAATTATTGCATATGTACATGCTCACATCTCTTATTTGAGTATCTAAAATAGATCCACTTATATTTTACAATATATAATGAGGCTACTTTGAAACTATGATAGCCACTAACTTTTTTTCTCTACTTATTTTGACATATTTTAATCACTGCCTTGACTGCAGAGTTATTAAAAGCAGCTAACTGCATTGCTCGTGGTAAAGTTTCTCCAATTCAAAAGAAGAATGTGTAGGTTTAATTTGTGGAAAGAGTAAAAGTATCAATGATTAAAATGAAAAGAAATTAACTTTGTATTAAAAAAAAAAGCAAGTTCACTGACTATGGGAGAGGCAAAAGAAACTAAGAAAAATTAACTCTCATATATAGATTTTTCCTAAGACTCAGACTTTTCCTCAATCATTTTAAAGAAACTTTGTGAAAAAGTGATTATAAGCCTCATCCATTTGGAAGTGTAATGCATGTTGAATGTTAAGTGCAATAACGCAAGCAAACACTACCAGTCATATGTTGCTATCATTCTACTAGATTCTTAGTCCTTTTGAGAGTCAATTAGTTCTATATCATGCTATGAATAATTTTAAGTTTTATTGAATTTAAAAGCAATATATAATAATGTTTAAAATTACAAGATAAATAAAACAAAATGAATCTATATGCATTGACATAAAACCATTTGAAACATTTAGGTGGTATATTTATATTCATGGATTATGTGGTCTATAAAAATTTTACGCTATTTTACTACATAATACTATATCATTAAATTTATTAAGTGCATTTGTTTGTTTGTTTTTCAGGAGGTTTATACCCTAATATGCTGGTTGTCACTGGGTTTAATTAATCAACATTTTTAGTGAGCAACTTGGCTGAAGGAAAAGGACTTTTATGAGTCTCAATGAAGGCTATCATGATTTTCATTAAATGCTTTAAGAATTGTTTTTCAAAGTTTTAATCTTGTTTTCTTTTACTTTATGCTAATCATTGCTATATTCTTGAGAACCTATTTAATTTATACCACTTTTAAAATAATAAAGCAGGATGCAATCACTGTAATGATCTCTAAAATATACAAGAAAATAAAACACAATTTATATACATCTTTCAAACTATTACGTGAAATGTACATATTCATTATAAGAAATTAAAATGAAAGTTCTATCTAAGATACCAAATCAACATTCACAAGGCTGGGTTTACAAAGGTGATGCTCAAATACCAATAATATGTCTATTTACTTCTCACCTACATCAAAAGTAAATAAAATTCACAAGTTGATATTAGAGGAGGAGGATTATTATATTGTTAAGAAAGGTGCTCGGAAGCAGTGAGTGTTGTGACTCGCTCTCCTCTTTCCTCTCATTTTTGACCTCAAGTCACAAAGAGAAGTTTATTAAGAGTTTCCTTGGAGATTTTAATTTTTCCTTATAATTTGTCTTATGTCCCCCTCCTCTATAGGAAATCTAATGTCGAAACAGAGGCAGGTTATGTGTTGATAGTGAAGCAAACAGAGAGGTATTTGAGGCTTAACCTGCAAGACTAGAAGAGAAGTATTTATGAGTGAAACTGACACTCTTGGAGCCTATTATAAATGGTCTGAGAGGGTGGACAGATTCCACATAAACACACAGTCTTCTGAGCCCTGACTTGTCTTCCTTATCAGCCAAGCATCTATCTATATACTATGCAAATACAGTAATTTGGAAAACAATACCAGCTTCTGGAAAATCCATGAAGATGCCTAGGGAAAAGTTGAATTTAGATATCTGAAACACCTGCTAAGATCAGAGAGCATCAAAACCGAATCTCTACATGTGAGCCGGATAAATAAGGGCCTTCCTCTCCCTTAATCTCAAATTTGAAAAATTGGAAGTCACAGTTAATGAAATGGGACTCCAGGAGCAGAGCTGCTGGGTGAAGAGAAAAGAATCCATTTGTGCTTCCAATGTGTATCAACCTTGAGCTTTAGGGCATCATTTTTTCCTAAATCACAGTTCACAGATCCATTGTCGTTACATGGAACTGGTCATTTTAAATTACTAAACCAAAACTACTTCTAAGTGACCTGAAAACTATTTGTATTACATAAAATATTACCAAAATTTTAGAAACTGAAATTACTTTAAAATGAAACATGAAAGAAAAAGAAACAAATAAATAAATGCATCAGAAAGAAGGTAAAAGGAAAGTTCAAATGCCATCTGCATTTTTATCCATGGGGAAGAGGAAAAAATAACTCACTCTAAGTATACGTAAAAGGATTATGTGAGAAAGAAATAGAAAGAAATATAGTGACACTATGATTAAATCTCTTGAATTATTTTTGTTCAACAAGATAACTCATATAAATAGATACACAGATAAATTCATACATAGATGACAGACAGAATATACTATTACATCCTATTATATTTTTTTCTTCCCTTTTTATTGTATCTTCTCAACCCTATGCTTTTTCATTCTTTAAATGAGTGTAGCAGAGGCTGGGTGGGAAGAAGGACTGTCAGGAGAATAAAACGTCATAGCAATTCTGGTTGATATATAAATTTAGTGTCAAAACTCTTTTGTTAACAAAATCCATTTTAATATATATGTGTGATCAGCAAATGAATTTTCTCTATATTAGTATGGATGGCTTAATATATTCAGGGTTCCAAGTTTCTGAGAAATAATTGATTTTTCTAATGTATGCCATATACTGTGATTTACATTAGTGTAACGGCGGTATTTGTACAGCTGATTCTTCTAAGTCATATACAAAAGGTCAGTAATTTATTTTAACACTATGAGGGAAAACATAATATGTCATTTTTTTCAATAAACTGATAAGAAAATAGAGCACAAAACAACGATCATGCTGTTTTCACATTTTTTTTTAAGATTTATTTATTTATGCATACAAGAGCTGGGGTATAGGCCAGAGACATGGGAGGTGAGAGGATTCACCAGAGTGTGGAGCAGAACAGGCAAACTGACCGAAACACACTGCCGATGGCAGCAGCAGGGTGAGGCAGGAGGGGTCTGCTATGCCTTGTGGGTTCCCTCCCTGGCCAGTGGCAGGGATCGAGCTCCTGCTGCAGTGACTGTGGTTTGCTTCACAGTGCATTGCTTAACCCACTGCACCACCAGGGAGGCCCTTCACATTTTTAGATATTTAAAGTTTTGTTTTCAGTCCAGGTCATATACAAAGAAAAAAATATGCTACACTCCTCAGTGCTACAAAAATGATGCTGTAGAGGTGCCTGAATAGAGATTATCGTTGCTTGATGATAGATTAATCTACTGCCTTCAGGAAAATCTGGGGTAACAAAAGATTATTTTTTCCAAAAATGTAAAATGAAAGAGTACATCAAGTTGATTGGGAATTATAATTATGTATTCTTCAAACACTTCTTCAGATAAGACTCCTTAGATAAAGCTGCTTCCAACAATGCTCCCCCAGGACAAGCTCAGGGATCTGTACTTGCCTAGAAATATTGCCTACACTGCTACAGCTACACTCATTATGCTGGGTTAGAATTAGCCATACGGTGTTTTTAGTATCAGTTGGAAATGGTGGTAAATTTGAAAAAGTGGCTTGGTATTAAAGATGGGGGATCAAGGAAGAGTACTGTTGGCAACAGAATGTGAAAAGACAAAGGATTAAAGGAAACAGTTAACTGGGTAAAGTCAAGATGTTCAGTATCTTAGATGTTGTTTTAGGCACCGTCTTTCCAGATGCAAGATAATTTACAACTACATTGTAAAGGACTTTGTGTTGGACAACTGCCTATATATTGTATCTCAAATATGGGACACAACCCCATGAGTGTTTCTGAAAGAATACAGGACTAAATTTGTTTTAATAACATGACACTAATAAGAAGTCAGAAATTGATAGCTAGTGGCTCTCATCCCTTAGAGAATTGTTCAGTCAATGCTATCATTTAAAAGATAATATACCTAGGCACTAACTGGTAGAACACAGCTTGGGTGACTGGAGTTGTTTTTATTGGGCTCTTTTGTTTCTTGTTGGTCTCTATAGACTGCTGAGTTCATGAAACTTAGTCAAGATAGGAGCTAGAGTGTGGAAGAGACTGGTTTTATCTCAGTTCCACTCCTTAACTGGTTATGGGATTGTATATGGGATAAAAAGATTGTTTACCTCATGGGGATTCTTTGAGGATTAAAGGATGTAACAACAAATATAAATAATATACTATATTGTCTAACACATAAAATAAGTAGTTGGTAAACATGATTGTTATTAATACAAAGAGACCAGTTAAGAAGTTTGTGAAAATAATTTGTGCCAGAGCTATTAAGAGTTTTGGTAATGGTAACAGGCTAACTTAGGGCTATTTCTAAAACTTTACTCACTAGCATTCTATTTAGATAAAAAATTAATAAAAATTAAGAAAGAACACACTGATTTTTAAATTATTTTTGTAATCCAGTGAATACAATGGTGGCTTAATCATCAGTCAAGTTGATGTCTTGTAGAAGAGGACCATCCTGTACTCTGTAAAATCATAGGTCTGTAGCTGTTCCCCTGATTATACACAAGGCTATCTGTGTATGATACACAAATCTTCTCTCTTCCTATGAAAACCACGGGTATGCTAGGGATAAAACCTTGTAGTAGAACCTCATATTGTAGATTCAAGTCATAGACAGCTTTCCTACTATTAATAATTGTATTTAGTATAATCAAGTAGTTGCATTTTTTTAACCTAATTTATAAGTTAACATTGTGACCAGAAGAAGTTGAAACTAGATTTTACAGTCTGGAGGTAGGGGGCTTAGCATTTATTTGCTACCTGGGCCCTCAGTTAAGTCTGTGGCTCTTGGTCAATGTTATCTTGGCTTAAGGCAGTGTTTCATACAAGCTATCTCTCTCCTGTGTTACTCATGCAAAGAGGCTGGACAGTGGAGATAACGGGTGGTGACAGTCCCCTGTGCCAACAGAGGCCATCACGGCCTACAGATTTTGTCAACTGTCATGTGGACTGTAGCATAATTAATTTCCATTTTATTTTCTCTAGGAAACATGAGGATGTTAAAAGAATTTGATGGCCCAGATATCTGTTAAATTAGCACCCCACTCCTACTCCCATTCTATGAATAGGAAGGAAGTAAATAGCTTTGAAATTAGTTATTCTGTTATGTTCAAAAGTAAAGTAAAAGCTGTCATTTAGATGTTCCTTTCTGACTCCTGAACAGAGAAAAGCTGAACATGGTGATGAATGATAATTATGTCTTAATTTCCAAGGTACCAACTTTCAGATGTAGATTCTAAGCCATTGTCATATAAATAAAATATTTAAACATTAAAAAGGTTACTTTATGCAGTCTCAGATTAACAAATTAAAAGAGTCAAAGGACTACCAAATTGGTGAAAATAAAATATCAGTTTTAAGAAAGTGACTAATTTGGAAACTTGCTTTTCTTAAGTGTCTGAATAAATCTTAAGATGAGATACAATGGGAAAACTATATGACTGTTTATATTTACAAAGGAAGAACAAGTGCCCTTTGATGCAGAAAAATTTAAGTTATCAATAAGAAATGAAAAGTTGAAACATCATAATTTCTCCCTCAATTATTATATTAATTTCTCAAAATCTTTAATCATTTTCATACATTTTATTGGTAGTAATTAACTAGCTGCACTTATTAAATTGTTGTCATACATGTAATTTACACAGGTATAAACATTTCCCTGTGTCATGCCATTATAAAAATTATTCTTTTTTTATCACTGCATTAATTCACACAAAGACAGATTTGTCATTTGCGTCTCTGAATCCTTCTCACCAAAGAGAAACTAGGAACCATTTTCAATAAAGAAGAATTGGTTCAGGTGAAACCAAATGGCCAGTTCATGGTATAGTTTATTAAGTCTAGAAGAAGAAAACCCTAGCATTCTTCAGTATGGACAAAATCTCTACAAAAGACTAGTTTCACTTCTTTAAGTGTCAAAGAAAATTTGCTGAAAAAAATTTCAGCATTCTGCATAAAGTCAGTATTAAACTTTACAGTACACATTTGCTTAAGAAGGCATTGATCCAATGATTCCTGTTCTCAAGATATTCCCATCTATTTGCACATTATAGAAACACTGATTAGTTATTTCACAAACAAGAAAGAACCCAAATAACTCGTATGCATGGATCAGGAAGTATCGTTCAATTTTTCCTTACCAAAAATGGCCTAGGAGTATAAATTGGGGAAACAAAATAGATGCTTAATCTCTGTCCAATCTAACATTTTCTTAATTCTTGCTTTTCAGCTCCCCATTATGCTCCCTTGGAAATGAAGCTCCCCTGAGGTGCATGATAATGGCATCAGGAAAGATGATTGTATCCGTTTTCCTTGGCTACCTAATAAATTATCACAAACTCAGTGCTTAAAGGAACACGTTTGCTTATCTCAAAGTGTCTGTGCATCGGGAATCTGGGTATGGATTAGCTGAACCCTCTGCTCATAGTCTCAAAGGGCTGTAATGAAGACATAAATCAGGAATAATATGAGGCTTAGACTCCTCAACCATATTCCCTGGTTGATGGACTTTATCCCATTGCACTTACAGTTCTGAGGTCCCTATTTTCTTGCTGGCTGTGAGTCAGACACCATTTTCAACTCCTAAGACTTCTGCCTCACCTGCAGCTCCCGTCAGCAGTGTGTTTCAGTCGGTCTGCCTGTACTGCTCCCCACTCTGTCTCTGGTGGATCCGTTCACCACCCACACCTCTGGCCTGTACCCCAGCTTGTATGCATAAAAAAAAAATCTTAAAAAAAAAAAGACACCATGCCCACACTTCCTTCCTACGTTGGCCAAGTAGCTAGCTCATACCATGAATGCTTAAATTTTCCAAATCAGCAACAGCATGTTGCTGACTCTGCAACACACTAGAGAAAGGTGTCTGCCTTTAACAGGCTGTCCTGATGAAGTAGGTTTGGACCGGGATAATCTTCCTTTTGCCATAGAACATAACTTAATCATAAAAGTGACATTTCACCATATTTACATTTTTTTCCCTCACTCAAGATTATATAGACTCTACACCCCAGTAGTTAGGAGTTCTGGGGAACAGCTAAGCATTCTGCCTTCCACACTATGAGTCACTGTTATTGTATTTTTATTGTGAGTCACTGTTATTATAATTACTTAATATTACATCTTGTGCAGTCCCAAATGGCTATATAGTTCGATTTTAGTCAGTCTGTTCATGGAAATGCATAACCTACATTTTTAATTTAAGAAATGTTACGATATTTGATTTTGTGTAGATTTTTTTTTCTTCCTTCTGTGTTTTGTGGTTGCTGCTGTTAATTCAGAAGTTACAAAGGCACTTTTGGGGCTCTGTTGCCATAGTTAGCACACACATTTTCAAGAGCAGCATTTGTAAATCAAAGGAGTGTTCTTCTTAAATAATTCATCTAATTAAATGAAAGCTGCTTCAGAACACCTTTCAGAGTCTGGAGCTTTTTAGATACCATGTTGGTGTATTCTAATTAAGTCTCCAGAAGGACTTATCCAAAACACATGGTGGAGTGTGAAATGTGTAGTTTGTGTGCACATTAATTTCTATAACATTAGGAAAATAAGCAGACAAAGAGACCAAGCCTAGAAATAGCGACCTTTTATCAACTATAAAGGGAAGTACACTGTTACTAAAAAATAGTTGATTATGAACATAAAAAGCAAAAGCAAAACAATCCCCCTGAGCCTCTTTGAAGCTGCTGCCCCTATGTTAGAGGTAGGTCTGTTATGCACGTGTGGCCTCTCCAAAGGAGCAGAAACAAGCAGGAGGAGAATCCCCTGAGTATAAAATGTTTTATCAGGAACTTCCATTAATCCAATTCAGGGAGGTTTATTGGATAACAGAGCAAAATATATAACTATTAGATTTTATTTAACAGTTATAGTCCTAAAAACATTTTTTTGAAAGAAACCTCATATAAAAAAATTGATTTGAATTAAATTTCAATAGCTATATTTGAATTTAGATATAATGATGTGGTATTCCATCAACTTAGCAAATTTTCATTCTGTTTTTGTACCTAAGCTCTCTGTAAAACTAATTTAAAAATGTCCTGTGCAATTAAATTATTTCATGAGCTTTTAAAATCTGAAAAGGCAAAGATGTCACAAAAATAAATTTTAAAATGTAATTATTCATTGTCTCATAAACTATGTCAATTTAATCACATTAGTTTCCCATAAAAGAGTAGATATTGAGAATTTGATTTTTTTTACCTTGCAGACTAATTTATTTATCTTAGTTATCTAAATACTTTTAAATAATACTAAGGTTATTTTGGGTAACAGGTATAAAACTTGAGGTACTTATTAACTTTAGTCTCCACTTTAAAACAGCTTTGCTAATAAACTGATTTAAAACATACTCATAAAGCAAAAACTGAATGATACAAAGGAAGGATTTTTCTATTAATTTATTCTGTCATCGGCCTTAATTATTGAAAGAGAAGAAGAGAGGCATAAGTGGGCATGGAATAAAAATAGAGTCTGAGTGAAAATACATGTTGAATTTACGCTGTCTTAATTTCAAGCACTTAATGTAACAATTTATAAATAAAAAATATATGATAATGGTAATAACCCAAACGTTTGGGAGAGGTATAAGCAAAGAAGAGGATCAACAAGATTAGCAAAGCTTTCAGGGATGGAAATGATGCAATCACTTCAAGTGGAATACGATTTTTCATAAGGTAATGTTTACCAGGTTTTCTTACATTTCTGAAGGTCAGGATCAATGTAATAGCTTCATAACGGTGTTCATAGTTATGAGCAGAACAATGTCATTAATGATTCATCAAATATACTTCTACATTTTTTGTATACTAGTTGATATGCTCAATAAATGAGCTAGAGATTATAGGTATTAAGAATAATGATTGCAATTTTCACTCTAAAAATTCCACAAGCTACTTAAGAACTATTTGTCCAAGTTTCTGCATTTTGAAGAATTTCCCTTAGTACATCACAAGCTGCTTCTTTGTGAGGGAATTCCTGTATTTTATTTAATGGATTATATATGATTCAGTAGTTATGAGTCTATAGATAGACCATAATGAACACACAGAATATGCTCATATATAAAAGCAATCATTGTGTGTCAATAAATGTGAAACTGGCATGTCCACATTTGACTTTCCTTTCTTTTGCATGCTTTACATTCATATTTTCTTTTCTGCCAATTCCTTTAGATAAATATGGAATCAGTACATTAAACCAAGATAAGTAAAGATGTCCTGACTATAATAACAAGCTTCTGTGTATAAAATCACCTATACAAACCAAACTAAGAATAGTAGAAAACTTAAATTTATCTATAATCCCACACAGATAAAGGTTTAACAATGCAGAGCAGTGATGGAGGCAGTTTTTATTCAAGAATATCTTTTAAATAAATGGATTCTAGACGTTCCTCCAGGGTGACAATCTTTTGGTGTGCACTGGCCAAAGCTGGAAATAAGAAACTATAAAGTAAGGAAAGAGTGTTGAAGGCAAATTCTGTCCTGCAGCATTTTGTGCTCAAAATGTCTTGGCACTGGCCCTCCCTGGTGGCGCAGTGGGTTAAGCAATGCACTATAAAGCATCCGCAGCCACTGCAGCAAGAGTTCAATCTCCAACCTGGGAGGGAACCCACATGGCGTGGCACACCTCTCCTGCTCGCCCTCTGCTCCCCTCAGCTGTGTGTTTCAGTCAGTCTGCCTGTTCTGCTCACCACTCTGTCTCTGGTGAATCCTCTCACCTTCCTCGACTCTGGCCTGTACCCCAGCTCTTGTATACATAAATAAATAAAATGTTTTTTTTTTTTTTTTAAAGTCTTGGCACTAATTTGATGAGGTCATGGGTCAGGATTGAGGAAGTAGGTAAATAAGTGGTCCTCCTTCTCCTTAATAGAAAGAGGCAGCAAATGACAAACAACAGAGGCTATGAACACTAAGTCACAGTGGGAAAATAAACATAATTTTCTGGGCAGGTTTCACCATTGAATTAGAAGATAAAAAATTCCTTGGATTACATCCTCCCCTGATTCCTGTAAAAATGGGGACACATAAAACACCATCAGAAGCAAACTGTAAAAAGGGCCAAACCTCCTACAATATTCTAAAAGATGATGATGAGAAAAATAACCATGCATACAAATGCAATGCATACAAAAAGTGATTCCTTGTTAAACTTCCTTAAGAACTGACAGATCGCTGACAATTCTCACAGTGTCTCTTTCTAAGGAGACTAAATGGAAATCAAACAGTTGAAAACTGAGTCAGAGAAAAGATTTATAGCCTTACAAATCCACCTAATATATATATATGTATGTGTATATATATATCACCTAACCCACCTAATTTTATATATATATAAAATATATATATTTTATTTCCAGGTGGAAACTATTTTTTAATGTTTCAGAAAAGGATTTTTGTCAAATGATTTTTTTTTAATGTCCATTCCTCCAATTTCCTGGCCATACAAGACTGGATACACACAAATACAACAGAATCTCATTCTGAAAATCTCATTTTGCATCTTTGTGAAAACCTTTCTTCTCATAAAATTTTGATTGAGTGATTGATTGTGGTTCCACTGCCACTTGTCAGAAGCCAGCTTGTTTTTTCTTCTGTAAATTATAGTATGGGAGTCTGAAAAATCAGAATGAAAAATGAAGAAAGGGAGGGACAGAGGGAAGGAAGGAGGAAGAAAGGAAGGGAAGAAGGAAGGAAGGAAGGAAGGAAGGAAGGAAGGAAGGAAGAAGGGAGGAAGGAAGGAAGGAAGGAAGGAAGGAAGGAAGGAAGGAAGGAAGGAAGGAAGGAAGGAAGGAAGGAAGGAAGGAAGGAAGGGAAGAAGGAAGGAAGGGAGGAAGGAAGGAAGGGAGGGAGGGAGGGAGGGAGGGAGGGAGGGAGAAGGGAGGGAGGAAGGAAGAAGGGAGGGAGGAAGAAGGGAGGGAGGGAGGGAGGGAAAGAGTTAGAGAGGAAAGAAGACAAAAAGAATTATCCTAGGAAAGAAAATAAGACAAAGGATAGAAAGTAAATCTTCTTAATCATTTCATGCTTCATAGCATTTATAAGAATACTGATTTCATAAAACTAGAGTTAAAGATATAGTTGAGATTAAAATAAAATAAAAAGAAATAATAACAAAAGAATTAAAGGCTAACATAATCTTAATATTATGTATAGATAAGAAATATTAAGAAACAGGATAAAATAATTTAGTGATCAATATACAAATAATTAACTCTTGAAAGTAGTAAAAGCAGATGAAAGTTACAAGTAGATTTTAAAGTACATGAATATAGCCTATTAGGAATATAAAACATCCGAAATGACTCAATATAAAAATAATTTGCATCATCAAATGACAAAATATACAAAATTAGCATAGAAGATAGAATAGATATTTTTCAAGTGGCGAATTATTTTTCAAGTGGAGAATGATCATACCAAATCATATATCATGTTTTAGAAAAAGTTGAAATAAAATTCCCCAAAACAGAAAACTAGACAACCCTTTACAAAAGAATAAAACTAGACCACTAACACTATACACCAAAATGCAGCCAAAGTACATTAAAGACATATGAGACCTGAAACCATTTAATATGTAGATGAAAACATAGCCAACAAACTCCTTGACATCAGCTTTAGAGAGGTATTTGGGAAATAAAGCGCAAGAACAAAAGCAAAATAAACAAATGGGACATCAAATTATAAACCTTCTGCACAGTGAAGGGATGCCTACATCTAAACAAAAAGTCTACAGAATGGGAGAAAATATTTGTACATCATATATTCAAGAAGTGATTAATATACAAAAGTTACAAAGAACTCATAAAAGTCAACAATAAGAAAACAATCACTCAATTTAAAAATGTGCAGATCTTTTGAATAGAAACTTTTCAAAAGTCGCATACGCCGATAGACACAAGAAATGATATCCATCTGATTTCCTTTTACAAGAGAAATGAAGATCAAAACAAGGATGAACTATCACTTCACACCTGTGATAATGGCTCTTGTCTTCTTTACTGCCTATTTGCATTATCTTTCCTCATCTCAGGATAAGTTTTGTTTCTTAGCAAAATGAAGAATCAAGGTCACTTCTCTGCCAGGTGTGCTTTGATTTCTCCTAGATGCACAGCTATCTCCTTCACTTTTGACCTTGTAAATATGTAAAGCATTGCAAACAAAGGCTCTTTCTACTGGTACAGTTATTCATCCTAAACTTAGAGATAATGAGATTTTTGGAGATCACATTGATGCTAATTCTCTCCAGCAAGTTTTTCCCTCCTCTCCCAATAAATCCTACTTTATCTCTGCACTGTGTGGTGCTAGCTTTTGCAACATGACTCCTTGTGGTTTCTTTTAAGGTTCCCTGAGAGGCACATATCTTGAGCTTTTTCATGATTGAGAATACCTTCCTGTTGCTTCTTCTTTAAAACTCTCTCAGCAGCATGCTTTAACTTAGAAAACAAATTACCTTTTTCTATTTTCTATAAACCTTGTTCTAGTTTCTTCTACCTGTGCATATTGCAATGGAAAAATTCAAAGTTATCCTAAATTTCCCCCATAGGAATTATGTTTTTGACAAGGAGGTATCAATATCATTTTATTGTTAAATCTCAATAGCATAACTAGTACAAACTTGGTGTTGGGGAATTATTTTTAATTGAAGTAACATGCATTATGTCATACACATTTCCGGCGTTTCTCTCATATTAATATCAAATGGAATTAAATTAAACATATATATTAAAATGGCAGTTATAATACACTCTCATTTAAAGGTATGTCTAGCTAATGATTTTTCTATTAGTCTTTTTTTCTATTTATCTTCTCACTGTATGTGAGAGATACAAAGATGTGTAGATGTTGACATAATCTAACAATAGTAATTTCCCGAGTTAAAGTTATTTTTTTTCTTTATATATACCTCTTTCTGCATTCTTTGATGTTTTTATAATGGTAATGTTGATATTTTACTAAGGAATAAAGTGATTATTTTTCAGGAATTACTGAAACAAACATGTAGAGAAAACAGGTGGTAATAACAGTGGTAAATGAACGGTGGTCAAACAATGTTAGATGCTTGTCATCTTTTACTATGACTTCTACAATCACCTTCATATAGCCATCTTTTGGACAATAAACCTACACTGCTGAATTATAATATGAGCATCAACTCTACGTCCTGATTGAGGTGGAAATGGCAGGAAATTAACATAGAACAACTTTTTATGTGAGATGTCTGCACATATAAATTCATTCTATATTCATAGTAATCCTGGAAAAAGAGGACATCAGAGCTCCCATTTTACAGATGAAAAATAGGAAACTCACAGATGTGTACTCTGTGTTGGAGCCAACTTTTAGCAGCAATCCACCACCACCACCACCACCAGCTTCACCATCACAACATACATATTGTGACATCTCAAAACTCTTCACCTACCTGTTTGAGTAGCTAGTTCATGAATCCTGACCCCCGAATTTCCCAGATCGCTCCATTTTCCAAGTGCTGTACACTAATTTATTCTGTAAACTCCAAAATTTCAGAGTTGAACCTGCTGTTACCATAAATTTTTTAACATCTTATGGTGACTGATCAACATATGCTCCTAATAAGATGAATATTAACACACATGTTCTTTCTCTTTACACATACAAACCAAACTCTCGGCAGCCTCATTTTCCACATTTCATCTGCGTGCACGTGTCATTAGAAACAACTCATTGACATAATGTGTTCATTTGTGTGGACAGAGGGTCCTATGCAGACAACTGTGAAAACATTAAACAGTAACATAAAATAAATTCTTAACATTATATATGAACACTTAAATCAGTAAATTTTGTGACATGATGAGTGAAAGGGAAGTTCAAGGACATGAAATAGTTTAGGTATTTAAGCAGAGGTATAAAGGACTGGTGTAGATGTGGGACATTGCTCTGTATTTTAATCACTGACAGATTGAAGGGTGAAATGGTGTTCTATAAGATGCCTGAGTGAGGAAAAAAGGATTGTATGTTGACCTGATTGTGATCTGGTTTGGAAAAGGGTAAACTATGGTGGAAGGAAATGACAGTTCAAAAACAGTAAACGTGCAAAATAGAGTCAGATTTGGGAGAGAAAGTTCTTTTTCAAGTCTACAATATGAATGGATAGTGCGTGAAATTCAGAAGAAAAAGGTGAAAAATAGCAAAATTGGAAGAGTTGGCAATCTAAATCTCTGCAGCACGGACTATATATTCATCCTTTAACCAACATCAATTATCATTTTAGCAAAACTCAAGAAATCCTGAATTGTAGGATATGAATACAAAAATGTAAATGTATCTTCTTTTCCATTTTTATATTAGTGCCCAAGGAAGAGAGCCTCAACTTGCCCAGTATTGAAAATTTCAGTATTGCATCTAGACAGAAAATATTCTTTAACTTCAAAACTGACATATAAAGAACATATATGGCAACATCAAATTTAAATGAGGATAAAATGTAGATAATCTTCACTAGTTGTAAGTGCTACATTTCACTTTGAACAAAATTCATACCTTTTTTCCCCTTTGTCCTCCAAGAATCTGCATATATATAGGCTCTATTTGCATCTAGAAAAGCATGTCACTTACTTTCTTTTACATCATCTTCTATCAATTTCTAAAAATATATCAAATGGGTTAAAGAAAGCAGGGATTCTATTTAAAATCAAGAAATCAAAGAAAAATAATGTGTCATAGGCTAAATAACCTCAATACTGTTCAGTGCTGAGAAGAAAGTATCCAATAAATGGCCATTGACATTTTAGTTCTGAGACAAATGGTACCTGTAGTATATGGAATAACGACCTCAAGAGAAAAAGAAAAGGAATGTTTATGGTTCTAGAATCTGTTACTGTAGTTGAACAATGACAAAAAAAAAAAAATCTCTGCAAGTGTACTTAAGTTAAAAATCTTGAGATGAGATTACCCTGATTTATCCAAGTAGATGCTAAGTCCAATGAGTGCCTTATAAAATATAGACAAGGAGGAGTCAGAAACTAAGGAGAAAGTGATATGAAGACAGAAGCAGAGATCAAACTCACGGAATGACCATGCCATTAGAAGCTAAAAGAGGCAAGCAAAAGTTCTCATGACCCTTCAGAGGGAACAGGGCCCTGCTCAAATCTGGATTTTAGATTTTTATCCTGAGTGGTGAGAGAACAAATTCTGATATTTTTAGCCACCCAATTTGTGTGAATACTTTTATGGCAGCCCTAGGAAAATAATCCAATACCTGAAAAAGGGATAGATGTAGCAAGCACTTAGGAATTTGTGATCAAATTATTTAACTATCTCTATTATAAAATTATACAAAATAAACAATCATTTCAGTATATATTAGTTAAGTAGTTCTTTCAGAAATCTACAAAAGTCATTTATGATGGGAAGAAAAAACAATCAGTAGTAATCCACAAAGTATGTTTATAGGTAAGACCTGGAAACAACCTAAATGCCCAAAAATGGATCAGTGGATCGGGAAGCTGTGGTACATATATACAATGGAATATTATTCAGCAATCAAAAATGAAAAACTAGACACATTCATAGGAACATGGATGGAACTGGAAGGGATTATGCTCAGTGAAGTAAGTCAGAAGGCAAAAGAAAAATACCAGATGGTTCCTCCCCTAGGAGGTTATAAGGGAACCAAATAAGGACCAAGGAAAGGAATAAGAACAATAATAATAATAATAATGATACTGATAACAATAAAGACACAAAAGCCAAAAATGAAAAGGACAAATTGGGGACACTTGCTGGGGAAGGAAGAGGGGGAGGGTTGAGGGCAGACGGGAGCACAAGGGACTGAGGTGATGGTGCATTGGTGATATGGTGATGGGGATTACAATTGATGTCAAATATATATAAATTTTAAAAATTTAACATAAAAAAATAAAACTAAAGGAAAAAAAATGTAGGTGATTGTTCTTGTGGTAGGATGATTCTTGTGGTAGGATGATTCTTTTGCTCCAAATTGCTTCTCTTGCCATACCACTATATGTCCTCAAATACTCATTCTAGGAATATCCTTTTAATTACAGAAAATTTTTCCAGGTTCCCCTAACTAAACTGAAAATAATGTACTATAAAAAGGATAATTTTTAACTATTGTGTTACAATCATAGTGTATCAGTAAGAAGAAAAAAAAAACAAGACTTTAAATGATAGGATGAAGGACAGAAATAAGGGTAAGAAAATTAAAATTCATTGACAAATTGGGATCACATTTTAGCTAATAAACTGTTTTCGTAGCTCTTGAATACAAATGAGCTCTCATTGATAGAAAAATTGATTCTTCCTAATATATATTATCAATTTTTTCCAGCTTAACTTAAGGAATCAAAAAAATAGACTCTGACCCAGTAAAATGGAAGTGAAATAGGTGATATGAGGTTATACTCTGTGTAGGAAAAGTCAATAGAATGAACACTACTTTTTGTTTTTGTGAAAGATCTACTTCATTAAGCAGCAAACTGGAGATACTGCTTAATTAAAAATGTCTTCCTAAAGGATTGAAAACACAATTTTGGCAATTGCACTCTCCTGTACAGGGATACAACTGAACTGTGCAAGTGTGAATGCATCAATGGGCTATAGGATATACACAATAGAAAAGTTTAATTCAATAACACATATCAATTACTTATCACAAAATTAGGTATAGCCATATCTCATTAAATGGTGATCTTCATTATAATCTTCATCATAATCATCATCATCATTTGTTCTCCAATTTAGCAAGATTGATATTTAACAAATCAGTATATCCACATGTGAAATTGAATCTTTTTAATGAAAGAACTTTGGGATTAATTACATGTGATATGATCTTAATGATCAAAATCATGGAGATTTCACAAATTTCAGGACAATTGTTTACTTCTTGCAGCTTTCTCCAAAAGATAAACTTTTTATCTTTTTCTCCAAAAAGATAAACTACATAGTAGTCAGTGATTCTACACAACTCTTTAATTGGCCTTAATGAGACACAGTAATGTTATAAATGTCACATTTTTTTAGAAATGACAGCTCAATACACTAGATATTTTTGTATTATACCATCTAAAATTCAGAACTCAGATTCTCGCTAAGTTGTTCACTTTCAATCTATTTTATGAGTCTATCTCTTTGGAGTCATTATATATATTATATAATATATATATGCATGCACATTTACCCCTTATCTGCGAGATTAACTTAAAATATATTATAATAAAAATATTTACTACTTCCTCAAAAATTGGGAATGTAACTCTTCCAAGGTAGTTTTATACAAGAGATGAATAACTCTAAGCCCAGTAATCATCTATGTTGACAGCTTCCATAACTACATTCATAAAAGAATTTCTAAGGAACGGCATAAAATAGCACATGCTGGTGTTCTACCCACAGTCTCTCCTTAATGTCTCCAATCATCCCCTTTTGGACTAGATGTCTGACTGTTAGTAATGCTACTCTGAGTTCCTTCAGCATCTCTGTTAGTTCAATTGGCAAGGCAGTTTTTATTTGTAAATGAATTTCTTTCATCTGGTCTTTTTCTCCTAGAGGAGCAATATTCTCTAAGTGTATGTCTATTATATTTATCTCCCTTGTCAAATTTCCCTGTAACTCACAGTGAACCAAGATTGTCTCAACAGAGTCTCCCTGGTGGTGGAGGGGTTAAAGTTTCTGCTCTATTACTATCAAGCTATCAGCAGCCACTGTAGCATGAGTTTGATGCCTGGAAGATGACCTACATGGCATAGCAGACCTCTCCTGCCTCTCCTGCTGCTCCCCTCAGCAGTATAGGTCAGTAGATCTGCCTGTTCTGCTCCCCATTTTGTCTCTGATGAATCCTCTCACCCCTGTACTTCTGACCTTCACCGCAATTCTTATATACACAAATAAATAAAAAATAAATATTTTTTAAAAAGAGATTACCTCAATAAAAATAAATGCATTTTCAAAAGTACAAATAGTGGTAGTTTTTCAATTTCCTGAATAACTTAAAATTGTTGTGCAAAAGCAGATATTTTCATTTTGACTGGATGATACTACTTATTGTTTCTATATACATTGGTGTCATTAATTGAATGGGCAACTAAAGGCCACTTAAAATCATTTTACCTTCAAGAAATATGTAATAGATTGCCAACATCTGGTCTATAACAAAATCTTAATAATTTCATAGAAAATATAGTGGAAACTAATTTCAGGAGTTGCCACCAAACAACCCACCTAAATTTCCATCAGTTATGGCATGTGATTAACACAGGACTCCTGACTTCATTTATGAACTAAACGGAATTATTTACTTTTCTCACTGGCTTTACACCTGATACTTTCAAATATAGCAGTTTTTCAGACACTATGCATTTTTAAAACTCTAGTTTTAATGCTCATGATGAGACTAAACATTTTTTTAATTTTTAAATAGATATTAAGTGAGTTGCTTTTCCATGTCCATTGTAGAAGTGACTGGGAGGCATAATAAATCTGAGTTTTTTTTCTTATGGATCGTCTATCAATAAATATATTACTATAAACCTAATTTTGATCATTTTTACAATAAATCAAAAATATATCAGTAGGTAACCCATGAAGAATGTGTGTTGACAACTGAGATGTGAGCTGTTGGATGAGCTAAGTCAGGTCATTCTTCATTTCCATGCCATTTACTATCAATTCAATCTTGACCACACTGCAGTGTCAAGTCCTCATCTGTAAAGTGGGGTTATTCAGAGTCTTATGTTAACGATGTTCATAGTATTTGTGTAGATTTGTTCATAGTACTGTGTCCATGCTTTTATAAGTGATAATAGCTTCCTTCTCATCCCTAGCATCTCCATCTCAATATCTTTCTGATTGAGAACAAAGAAAAGTTAAATCTGGACTTTCATAACTCAGGTGGATCATTTACCATATGTTTTTCTCTTAAACATGTATACGAGTGTAGTATTATAACTAGGTAAAATAACAGTTCTTAGAATAATGTTATTGGATAATATAGAATTTTATTTCTGAGTGTACCACTTCTGAATGTATTATCCCCTAGTTGTATTTCTCAGGAGGTTTCCACTGTTTTAATATTTACATTTTGATGGTAATATGATAAAATGTAACCTGGACTTTTCCCAGACTTTTATATATATTTTTTAGAATTTTTACCTGTAAGTATTTAAGACAGCTTATGTTTACAGTATAATGTAAAAGTGAGTGGTTTGTTTGCACACACCATGGGAATTCACATGATAAACCATGTTCTTCAGAGATATTTACCTATAAGTCACAGAACATATGATAGCAAGATATGTTAGAACTTTAAAAAAATTATGATTCACTTATTTAAAAGTCACAGACCATATAGTTTTCCTGTAACTTTTTTAGACAGATACAGTATTTCACTTGTTTTAATTTTTTTTCGCTAAAAATGTCCTGAGACATCAATTCACATCATGAAGTAACAGCAACAATTTGTCCTAAGTCCCTGAGGAAAAAAAAAAGACACTATCAGAATGTTAGCTGGGATTCTCATTTTATTAATCTTCTACATAAAAACTGTTTGAAAAGTGATACTTCTAATGACATAGATGGAAGTCTTGTAATATGAAGTTAACATTTGCTGTCCTTTAAAGATAAAGCTTTTCTTGCACACCAACCATTTAAAGTAATTGGAAATCTCCTGATTGACTTGGGTACTCCACTTTACATCAAACGAATAACCAATCGAAAACAACAGGCATTCTGACTGCCAATCTTCACCTCTGAGGTGAAATCTCAGTCAATAAAAGGCTCGTGTTGGAAACTGTGAGTGACATTTAACTAAGAAGTGCAAAGTGTATGGCTGTATTTTTGACACCATTCCTCCCACACAACTGTCAGCAAGTCTGAATTAACACTGGAAGTCTGTATAGATTTCAATGATGGATGAAGATATTTAAGCCACAGCACAGAACCTCAGTTGTAATGAGTTTGTTCAGATGCCTATATATTTGTGTTATCTCATTTGGTTTTGTTTACCCATCTTCCTTTGTCACCATAGGCACTGTTACAAAATTCATATACATTTCTCATACACAGTATGCCACAAGAAAGAGTATGAAGCTGTTGCTGTCATATAACAAATATACTTTGTGTCAGATCAGCATTTTATGTACAACAAAATCAAAATATCATTGCCTGGAAAGTATTATTGGTATTATTAGATAACACACGGCACTTTTCTATATATTACTATAGGTATAACCTAAAATACATTTCCTTCTATGTATTTTTCCCTCACGCTTTTCCTTAGGCATTCAGAAGTTGAAGATGTGAGGACTAAGTAAGTGGCAATGCTGTTAACTGATCAAAGATGGTTAGGTAAAATGCATCCACTTCCTGGAGTCTCCCTGGTGGTGCAAGGTGTTAAGTCACAGTACTATGAGTCTGTTCCCAGCCTCTACAGAATGAGTTCTATCCTGGGCCAGGGAGATGACCCACCTGGCGCAGCAGACCTCTCCTGCCTCGCCTGCTGCTCCCCTCAGCAGTGTGTTTCAGTCAGTCTGCCTGTTCTGCTCCCCACTCTGTCTCTGGTGAATCCTCTCACCTCCCAGGCCTCTGGCCTGAACTCCAGTTCTTGTATGTATAAATAACTAAATAAACATATCTTTGAAAAAAAAAAGTGATCTGTTCTTTGTTGTATAATCTGGAATATAGCACCTTGCACAGTGCAGTGGTGTCAGGGAACAATGTCCCTGTAACTTGTTGAACCCTTTTATTGCTGAATGAAAAACATTATATTCCATTAAACTGTGTTTGTAAAGGGTCAACTAGCAAATATTTTAGTCTTTGTCACTACTCAGATCCACCATTCTGATGCAAAAGCAGTCACAGATAAAATGTAAACTAATGAGTACAGTTATATTTTGATTACTTACAGACAATGGAACTTCAATTTTATATGATTCAATATGTGATAAAAAATTTTAATTTTAATGTTTTTAAAATAATAAAAGTATATAAAAAATCCTTAGCAAAGGGGCATACAAAAACAGCTAAATGGCTAAATTTAGTACATGATCATTGTTTGTGACACCTCTAGATAGTTAAAATTTGTTGTGTTCAATTATTCACATCCATTCAAGAATCAGCCAATCCTCATATTAATTGTTAGTCATTGCAAAAATCAAAATGAAAAAATATTATAATTTCATTATAATCAGAGTGTGAGAGTCACATGACAGGTGAAGTCATTCACTTTCTGATTTAATTTCTATATACACCCAGAATTTTTCTGGGCTTTTGTGAAGTCTTAGGAAATCCCGGGGTTATCCAACCAGATGTTTGACTAAGTCATATTTCCTTGTTCAGTTATTCTGAAGAAAAATCAAAACCTCAGATGTTACAGAAGTTTACCACAGGAATTTGAACCAATTTCTTGAAATCTCTCTGATTCCTCATCCATTTTTTAGATGCAAGGCCCAGCTCATAAATTTGAATGCTAGAATATTTTTTGATTAATTATTTTATTTTCTAGACATATATGTCAAAACCCTAATTCATTACAATTTGCTTTATAAGGAAAATACCCAGTAGATATCTTTTTAAAGTTTATTATATGTAAGAGGAATAATTGCAGCAAGTCAATTACTATTTTATTTCCAGTGTTTCCTCACGTGATAAAAAAAGGTAAGCTTTTATTATGAGATGGAAAGTATATTTAATGAAGTTGGATTATTAGATTTTTCATTGAGAGGGGTTTTGGCCAAATGCTTTTTTAAAAACAGTGATCCCATTTTCATTATGGACAACAAAGTTTATGGAAAATGTAGCAATGCAAAGATTATTTTTATCCAGCAAATTTATTAAAATTTTATCATTTTAATAAATTGTATTAGATCAAGGGTATGATTAACTTCTCTTTAATACTTAAGAAGAATAAATACATCATTAGGCTAAAGATAAAGGGTGAAATAGGTTAGAGTTTTCTGGACAGCTTTCATATGACTTTAACTGGAAAGTGTAATAGTAGACAAATTTGGCCATGATGCTATTCATTATTGTAGTCTCATAGGAAGTTAATGTGATCACAAACAACAGATGTAAGGCTTTTCCCTAAAAAATAAGGCAGCCATGGAGACTCTTAGAGTCCTGTGTTTTGGTACAGTTCTATAAACCTAGTTTAGTACTGTGATATACTAGGGTTAAATAGTAATATACTAGATGGTTTATTGGGGAAGCTAATGGCTGCCAAGAGAATAAAAGGCTATTATGATTTAATTTTAATGAAGAGCTCTCATCTTTTTATGCAAGGACTAGTTCGCTGTTTAGTTTCCCTCTTATATTGGGCACACACCTGAACTCATTTTTCAGGCCTCTTTTTATTTAGATGAGACCATATATATAACTGAAATCTAGCCAAAGGAATGTGTGTGGTTTGATATGCACCATTGCTAGGTCAATCCTTAAAAACCTCACGTGATCCTTCTGAATCTTCTCATTTTCTTCATCCCTCTTTTACTCTCTGTACCCTTTTGCCAACTGAAATCAATACTGTGGGTTAATTATAGAAGAGCCTTCATTTTGGGACCTTGAATGACTGCTTGGAATAGAGGGGGTTCTTCTTCTCCATTCTCATTCCAATTGTACTTATAGTAGGTGCAAGAGAAAAGTAACTGTAGTGTTCAAGCATCAAAATCAGAGCCACAAACAAAAAAATGGACCTGGACTTTTATCTTATACCACACATGTGCCAGACTTGAATGTAAGACCTGAAATATACAGTTTCTAATAGAAGACACAGGAAGTAATTTACTTGAGTTGCTGTTTGCAATCATTTGTTAGATTTGACACACAAAATAGAGAAAACAAAAGCAAAAAGAAACAAGTTGGACTATATCAAACTAAAAAGGTACACTGTTAGTGGGAATGTAGACTGGTCCAATCCCTATGGAAAAACAGTATGGACATTCTCAAAGTATTGAAAATATATCTACAACATGATCCACAATTCCACTCCCAGGTGAAGAACAACAACATCATCTGAAAGGACATATGCACTCCTATGTTCCTTGTTGCACTATTTATCATATGTAAGTTATGGGACCAACCCAAGTGCCCAAGGACATATCAGTGGATTAGTGGTATATTACACTATACTCAGTTGTAATATTTATATACATATACATTGTATATAAACTCTCAGGATTTGTTACAACATGGATGGAATTGGACAGAATAATGCTAAATGAAATAGGTCAGAAAAAGAAAAACATAATATTAGCAAATGATTTACTTATATGTGGAATACAGAGATACAAAACAGAAGATCACATAAAACAAAAGTAATAACAAATCCCAGAAATCTGACTATAAAATTGATGCTGTCCAAGGAGGAGGGGAAGAGAGGAGAGCAAAGTCAGGAGGGGGCCAGTGAACTATGGTTTAGGGCTTTCAGTGCTTAGTGATGGGTGTGATATAGTAACATATATCTAAAGGGTATAGTCATATCCACCTAAATAATATACAGTTACCTCAATGAAAAAAATCTGCATAGCAAAGGAAATTATCAACAAACTGATAAAATAACCTAGAGGAATGTGAGAAACTGTGTAAACCATATATCTGATAATAGGTTAGTATCTATAATATATAAAGAACCCATAAAACTCAATAGTAAACAAACAATTCAATTTAAAAATGGGCAGAGGAACTGAGTATGTTCCCAAAGGAACTGAATATGCTCCCATAACTTACACAAATAGCCCCCAGAAAATGAAAATATGCCCAACATCACTAATCATGGAAATCCAAGTCAAAATCACAATGAAATATTACCTCACACTGACTAGAATGATTATAATGAAAGACAACTGGTAAGTACTAGTGCAGATTGGAGAGAAGGGAACACTACACACTATTGGTAGAAATGTAAATTGGTGCAGCCACTATGGTAAACATGAAATTTCCTCAAAAGTTTAAAAATAGAAACCCCATGATTCACTCAAATGTGGGATGTAAAGAACTCACACAAGGAAAGAACTAAGCACATAATAACCATAACAAGTCTATCATCCATCACCATACACAATTAGAATATTTTTTTCTTATGATGAGTTTTAAGATTCATTCTCTTAGCAACTTTCAAATACATAATACAGTATTATTTACTACAGTCATCATGCTCTGCATAAGAGCACTTGAGTTATGCATTTTATAACTGAAAGTCTTTTGACCCCTCCCCCATTCCGTTCACCATCCATCTATAAATCACCTCTATAGAGCACCAATATATTTTCTGTATCTATGAGCTTCTTTTTTTCAGGTTTGCAAATATCAGTATGCTGACACATTATTTGCCTTTCCCTGTCTGACTATTTTCCTTTTTTTTAATTTAAGTAAGATTGTCTTATAACCCTATATATGATTTAGGGTACAGCCCACCTCCTCAGGCATATGTCATCACATCATACCCCCCACTCAGACACCCACAGTCATTTACCATAGACCACTGGTTCCCTTCACCCCTTGGTTTCCACCCTTCATCTCTTTCCCCTTCCTTATAAAGTCACATTTCTAGGGTTTTTTTTTGTTTTGTTTTTAATTGAGATAACATTGGTTACAACGCTGTATATGATTAATGCCACATAATTATCCTCAGGAAAGTCTGAACTGCCTTATAAACTAGTTCTCACAATGTCTTTCATATAAAATGAAGTAACTGAGGGAATACGCTCAATTACTTTATTTTGAACAACAAAGAACTACTGGGAAAAGACATGAGTAACTTAACACAACATAGTAATTGCTATGATTATGAATCCACAATGACTGATTTGGAATGAGACTATGTATCAGTCAGGGTTCTGGCAAAAATGAGATGATTCTATCAAAATGGGTAACTTCAGGAAGGTTTAATGAAGAGATTATTAACAAACTGTGGGAAGGGCTTAGAAAAATCACAATGACATATATACTAGAAAATAAATTTCAGTTCTTTTAGTAAATGAAAGTCTGTCTCATACCATCTATTCCCATTTTGCACATGAGGCTTATCTAACCTGATCTCCCCATTTTCTTTCAGCTCAGCATGTTTTTTTTGGTCAACACCTGAATGATCTTCCAGTGGAGAAACAGACATGAGGAGGGTTTCCTTATTGTTTTATAATTATAGTAATATAAGCCCATTTGTGAATATGAAAATATATGGTCTAGTATTTTCTCAAGCAACATCACACCTGTGTTGGGCATGAAACTAGAAAAGAGTATTTTCTAGGAAATAAAAGAGAGTGTGGTTGAGCCAAAGAATGGTGTCTAGGTGCATGAAATAACATATCAAGAGGAAATGAGTTTGTAAGAGCACTCACAAGTGCAGATTGTAGGCCATTCAAACAGGTTGCACCACAGAGGCCTTGGGCAGCAGCTAAGACAGTGTCCTGAAGTTGGTGGGACATCATCAGAACTCTCCCTTTAGCTATAACACTTTTATTGCAAAAAAGGATGTCAAGCCTGCATTGTGATAGCTCAAGTGTACTAAATGAATGTCTATAACATTAGTAATAAAGTGAAAAGGATCAATTATTGGCTTGGGTTCTCAGTGGATAGTCACACCATTAAATAAGTTAGAGTTTAGAAAAAGAACAGGCAGTATTAGAGGAATCAAGTTTTAAACAGTGAAGAAGTAGTAGCTATGAGATATGTGGGTAAATGCTCCAGAAACAGAGTTGAAATATATTTCTAAAACTCAAGAGAAAAATCTAGGCTAGAGCAACATAATGAAAATCCTACATTCCCTGCATAGTGTTTAAACACGGATTATAGGCCAGGCACAGCTCCAGGTAATAGTGATATAGCATTAAATAAGATATTTGTATTTTAAGTAACTATCCTTTAACAATAATGTCTGCATATATTTTACAATTCAAACTATATAGAGCATACAGAATAAAAAAGTGTGTTTCTTTCTCATCCTCAAGTCTCCTCTCCCAGAGGCAAATATTCATGGATAAACCTCTGATAGTCTTCATTTCAATAAGAATCATATGCAAATATATTCACGAATATTCTTATATAATTGTTTACATAATTGGAAACATATTCTATACCGCCATTCATATCTTGTTTTTATTTTGCAGGTCACAATTTATCTTGGATGCTTTCCAACAACGTATACTGTATCTTCCTGATTGTTTTCAGAACATAGTGATCTATTAAACCTATATTAACTTGTTATTGAACTAATGTCTTACTAAGGTAAATACAGACTTCTAAAAAGTATTTTCCTACAACAAAGAGCTATGCAGCCACAAATATATCATTAATATTCATTTCTGGAAATTTAATTACATGATTGAAAGGTATGTTTATTTTTAATTTAGTACACATTTCCAAATCATTCTCAAGGAGATCACACTAATTTACACTTACAATAACCACCAACCTGAATGGATGGACGTCCCCTGGCACGGTGTGTTCTGGAACTTCTTAAATTAGATGTTTTTTAAAAGTATAAAGTTGAATCTCACTGTTATTTTAACTTTCATTTTTTAAAATTATTCAAAACAGCAAACATTTTCCATATGTTTATAAATCATTTATGTTTTGTTTTCTTATAATAGTACTACATCTGTTTGTCCTTTTCCATTTATTGGGGGGTGGTTCTTAGCCTTATCTTCAGTGTTTCATAAAATGCTATAGGTATACTTAAAGATTAAGTTTCTTTTAAATATTACAAATGTGTTCTTGTTTAAGAAAACAACATTTATAAATTAAAACTCTGCAAAGTTAAAAAAAGGAAACTGCACACGAACTTTTCAGTCATGATTTTTCAGCTTGTATGTTTTATACACTTCGATGTAATTAGTAACAAAATTTTCCATGTATTCTTTCAGTTCTGCAGAAGAATTTAATTAAAAACTCACAAGAAGCCTGTGAGGTTACTTCTAACATTCCAGTTTGGCAGACAAGAAACTGAGAATGAAAGAGACTGAGAAACCTGCTTTTGGTCACGGAGCTTTTAAGCAGTAAGCCAGTTTAAAACCAGACTCTCAGCACTAGGGAGGTTAGCTTGAGCCTAAAGAAAACCCACAAATATTTCTTTAGATGATTCATTTCTGTCCCTTAGGATAAATTGCTAAGGACACCCCATTGTTATATTTTGTTTTGGTTCTTATAGATGGGAAATAAGTAGCTCACTTCACAAAGAAGGTTCCAGTTAAGTAACCAAAGGAGAATGAAACCTATTTTATAAATAGAAAATGTTTTTGTCAGTTTCCGAAAGAACCAGTAAATTTAGAACACTTACCTGTGTCAGGCTATTTTCAACACTCTTAAGTGGTGTTTGGTGTGTGGAGTCCTTGATCTCAAGCAGTAACTTTCCTGGAGATTCCTTTTCATTACGCTGGGCAGCTGTTCTTTTCTCTCTTATTAGCGGCAACACATCCCTCTGTTATCACGTTTTTTTTGGATAGTTTCCTGAATAAAATAAAAAGATTTTGTAAACAAAGTATTTTGTAAACAATTTCCGGTAACTTAAAAATTATTTGACGAGCTGCCCAGATTCTCTACAACCTGAGCGGTTTATGTCCTGAGGTCACTGTGGAAGAGAGACTCGTGACTCCTAGCTGTGTCCCTCTTCGGTGTCAGTCTCAGCAAATCCAACATGATATCCCCTTGCAGGTGCAATCCTAATCTAATGTCAGTTTATGTATTACAAGGACCTGGGCCTTGCTTGCCCTTAACCAAGGGCACATATTGGGGCTCATACCAGTTCCAGAACACCCCGTTAAATCGACTGAAGTCAATTTTCAACAGCTTTGCGCTTGCACTTCCCCTGCCCAAGGGTGTTTTCTTCAGCACTCAGTTTCCAAGGACTATGTCTCTAGACCTGGCTGATAACACCTTCCTGGACAATACTACTGAGAAGTGTTCCTATTTCAGCAATTCTGTGTTTGGTCTTTGCACAAACAGCCCTATATCTGCCATTTTTTTAACATCTGTTTTTGAAAGCAAAGTCATATGTATTGACTTTTAGAAGTTTTATTGGAAGAAGGAAAGCCACTTTTCCTTTAAAAAATCATTTTATTATTTTCACTGATGCTTTTCTACCAAAGCCTAATTCAAACTGTCCACAACTCTTAAATTTCAGAAACTGAGCGATAAACTTTATAATAATAGCCTTTCCTGTGAAATTTTAGTTGTAAATTTTGAGATTTTTACCCAGAATCTAAAATGGGCCATTAAAAGTGAGAAAAATAGCAGCGATAATCTAAAAAATTGAGTCACCCGTAAGTTATTAATGCAAATAAGCCCAGACGTGTGTTTGTTGTTGTTTTTAATCTGGAAGGAATTTATCTCCAGGTTGATGATTAAGTCAGGTCAAACTTAACTATACTTACTACCTCCTTTAATACCACGCTACTCTCAGATCTATCTGTACAATTACAATAATACTCTTTGAAAAGCAAACAATTAAATGATATTTCTCGGGGGACATAAATAATGTTAAATCATTGGTTTATTGGACTCTGTTTCTCTAAATAATGTGGAGGTGGGTTGTTGCTGGACTCAATGTATCAAATTTTTCAGTCTGAATAATGAAAGTTTTTTTTATTAATTGAACAAACAACTAAAACTCCTTGTATACATTTGTGAATTGGTGGTAAATGAGACTGGCAAAGACTTCACCAAATTTGTGGACCAGATGAAACAGTATAAATTATCTGCATTGGGGAGGCATAAAATGAAGTGAGATACACTATCAATAGAGTCTAACATTTTGCTTTTTTCCTAAAATGTCAGAAATATCGAATAAATGGCATTACCAACTGTCATTTCATTCTACAACTCTTGAAATAAGAGATGCTGAAATCCCTATGCATTTTCCTAGCCCCCACTAGGGGTCATAACCCATTTTCAGCTCCCTTGTTATAATATTTCTCAATTTTTTGCCCCTATTATTGTCATTCAATTTATTTTTCTCAAAACAGACACATTTATAATCTATGCTTACTTTTCTGTATTATTTTCATAGTAAAAATTATCAATAAATTGTTTTTACTCGGTGTATCACAATCTTTCTGAAAGAAGTGATCTATAAAATACACAAAATCATTAACTCAACACATATTTATTGAGCACTTACAGTGTGTCAAGCACTATTATAGATACAATAAGCAAGGTCATCAAAGTCTCTGCCTTCATAGACTTTTTTTCAACTGTGAAGGAAAGTAAATAAATGAAATCATTTCACAATGATGTTGTCAAGAACTATCCCAGGGATATGTGCTGAGAGGCATGTGGGTTTGGATGGAGTGTGTCACAAGGAGCACTTAAGGGTCAATACTTTATATTGGGGATCAGGAAGCTACCTAAAGGTTTAACAAAGGTTAAAATTTTAGGAGGAAGAACTATTCCTGGGCTTTATCCTGTTAATAATCCCCAACATTAAATATATATGCACACTCACACTTATGCATATTTAATAACAAACAGCATTCCTCATGTGCCTTAAGAGACCTAGATATTCTCCTCTTGGTGCACATATAACTAGTCTTATGTTTGATTTGTTTGTGTTCATAACATTTAATCCCTGATATCAAATATCTACATGGATAATGCAGCTCCTTTTCAATTGCTTAAATAGTACTGACTATACCTCTGACAATGAAAGCAGCCCCTAAAGAATGAAATGAACACCAATAGAAATGCAAAATAAATCTCTATGATTTTTCAGACCTACTAGGTCATTGGAGAGTCTGAGATTCAGAGCAAATCTGTCACACTCTACTGGACCACTCACTACATCTCAAACATAAACATTTGGGAGAGTCCTTTTGCATGCATCATCATGAATAACTACTTTTATTCAATTGACTAATAACTAATAATTAAAATTAGGTAATGTCTCCAGTTATTTTTAGTAGCTGTATGAAATCAATGTATTATTCTACTCCATCCATACTTCAGGAGTTCAAATCAGACTTGAAAAACACCAGAACTGCCCGACCTTTTTGTCTTTCCCATTCTAACTCCCCTCTACCATCCACCCAGCACATGATCTGTCTATAAAATTGTGTCTGCATTTTGAAGCCTGGTTAAGTGTTATGTCCAAGAAAACATCTCTGTTTCAGTTTACATTCAGCTTTCCATTTTCAAAAGCTCCATTGCACAGAGAATCATTATCTTATTATATGACAGTTTATTCATGCATACTCAGCTGATATGTATTTTCATAGGAAAAGCGCTTCTTTTTATAGTAATCTATCTCTCTATACATAACTCAGTAAATACCTTTTACTTGAAAAACTGATCAGCCAACATAATGTAAGCTAAATGCAATGTTTCGTACTTCTTATGATCTTATCCTTCCCATACTTCTTGCTACTCAAAATCATAGATTGTTCAAAGCCTATCTAGTTTTCACAGCAGGTACTCTTTATTAAAAGGTCAAGGTTTGTAAACCTTCAAGATGACTTTAAAGCAGCGATGATGCAAATATAGAAGTTCTAGAAGACAAAAGAGAACAATTTTTGGAGACAGAGATATTTCTCCTCCAGTTCAACATGGAGGTCATTGCTTCAGTACCAATCTAGAGGAAGACTTTGCTGTAATTGCTTATTAGCCCTTCTTTTGATAGAACAAAATAGGTGTTCTTGGCAATTCAGTGACTCTGTTATCAAGATGTGAAGGTAACTTAATAAAAGAAACTAACTACATGAAATTTGAATTAAAGAAATAAGTTTTCTATCTGTGTTCTAGCTTAAGAGGTTGTCTTTTTGAGTTTAGTCTTCCAAGGGATTTTTGTTTATCCTGTTTAGTCATCACCTTTCTTAGAAGAGCTTTTGATATCTTCCTTGTTTGATGTTTTGATTCCTGCTGCAATATAAATGGCTTATTTTTTGTTGTTGTTGTTCATCTTAACTATGTATTAAATGAGCATTCAGTGACAAAACACACTGAGTAATTAATCAGTGGAAAGGTGATTAAGTAAGTAAATCTGCAAGGGACTGCAGCCAGGCCAAAAAGAATCCTTTGAAAGATTTTAGTAGTCTGATTCTGGTTGGTTTCCAATTCTTCCTTCTGCTTTGAGGATCCCTTGTGCTTTTTGAATAATGGAAGGTTAGAGGAATAAAAATATCTCCACAAGTAACAGTCTAGAGGTGGAACAATAGGAAATGTCATCATCCTCCCTGGCAATATTCTGGGTGGGAAACTTCATCACCTAATGAAAAAAGCACTTTGACGGATTAATGTAGTAGGGTTTAAAAGAAATATTCTGATCATTGCAAAATCAGTGAAGATGAAAAATGTGAGCAGGTAATTGAATAGGAAACATTTATATGGCATTGAAGCTGTGCTGGCAAAAAAAAATATTATTAAAGTAACCTTTTATTTAATATATCATCACCTATAAGATGTGCTTTGTAAAATTTCAGCTTGGAAGGACTTCCTTTTGAATCTTGTAAAGTTTTGGCAACTCTTTTTATTAAAGGACTTTGTAACTGAAACGGAGCTTCGTTTAGGGTATATAAATTAAAATGGACTCTCTAGACCACGTAGGCAAGCATTTTTTAGCATACAGAATTTTCAATTAATCACAGAAATAGTCAGTATATAACCTTCTTTATCAACAGGACTTACCTTAAAAATTTTTCTATTTTGTGTTTTATAAAGTATCATCACCAAAAAAAAAAAAAAAAAGAAAAATGCTGAAAACAACCATAACATTGTGCATGAAATTATGTACTATATAGTTACAAGCCAAGGATCTTTCATCTCTTAAAATGGAACCATTTCTTAAATTTTTTTTTTTCATTTTTAGTCATGCCAAGAAGCAATAATACCACATAACTATTGGTTATGTGGAGTAGAATTATAGGAATTTGCTAAACTCATTTGCATAATTCTACTCTGTTCAAAAATCACCTGGGCTACCCACTTACTCTTTTATCATAACACTGGCCTTATAATTTGATTGCTTTGTTATGTCCTTTATTTAGTTGCTAATGAATAGTGTGTTTATCATTTACTGAAAATGTTAAAAGTTATGATATACATTTGAGGATAGGCAAATTCAGCATTCCTGTCTCAATATATCACCTTAACCATGTCTCATTACTTTTCTTTTATTATTTTAATTGTAAAAAGACTAGAACCTTAGTTTCTGCTCAGTAGACGACTCTACATCTTGTTAATCTCCATCATCATCAAACAGATTTCTCAGACCTGCAGCAATATCTGAATGGACTTTGAACACATGATTTTTGTCTTCACTATATTTCATTCTGCAGTTATTTTTCACTTTCAGGTAAGAGCTATTCCTTTTCATATACTAGCAGATGATTAGGTTTTATTTTCAAACTAACTTGAGTTATTTTATTTTTAAAAGTAACACATAATGAGTCCACTTAATTTAAAAACAGTTCATCATGTAAATAAGAATAAAAGTAGCCAAAAACTCTGACAGTGCATCATAATAAATCCAGTTTGAGAACCAAGACCTTGCTTGATACCACTTAAAACACAGGGTCTAGACAGAAGAAACAATAAGGAAAATGACCCAATGGAGAGGACTTAGAATCAGAAAAATCAGTGGGGAGGGGAGAGCAGGCAGGACCAACAGGACTTATAACAAAACAAGGAGAGACTGAGCCTGAGGAAAATGGTCACTCTATTTCCTGTTGGTTTGTTTTTTTTTTAAATCAAAACAATGGCTAATTTTTTTACTTTGCAATTCTCATGTGACACTGCCTCATTGTAATGTAAGGAAGTGCTAGTTTTAAGAATTGCTTTGAAATGCCAATATAGAAAAAATTAACATTATAAATGATAAGATTAGGTGGAGTGTTTCTGAAGAAAAATGATATTTATATTAATACTTGTCTGCAGAGAATACCTTTAATTTCATTATTCATTCATGGAAATTACTTAGATGTCTCTACAACACTACTTGTGATGATTATTTTAAACCTCTGCAGAGATGATACAAATATCTTTATTTTGACAAATATTCTTTGTTAATAGTGCCATAATATCTTGTAATGGTCCTCAGTTGTTAGCAAGTCTCCAAACACTTTATGGTTACCTGGATGCATAGTTAATCGTTCATCACTCCTTGTAAACACTGTAGAAATTATCAGTAGATTTAAAAGTCTCAATTAAGAACTCTAGTTACTTGTGTCGAGTGTAAGTGTGACTTGCAAACTAAAGACAAAATGCATGCAGTCTGGCGTACAATCTACCTATATCGTTAGCCCCTCCCTTAAATTTAGTTGGGGAATGCCAAGTATCATGTCTTTGTAGATGTGTGACATGGTGGCTGAGTCCATGGAGAAAAACATTTTTAAACTGACCTTCTGCATAATTCAAAAGGTTTTCCTTGGCAAATATCTGCCATGTATTTGGAAGACAAACATATAAAAGCCCTTACCTATGTGAGACACTCACATACACACGTATTAACCATGTGCACCCTTTACCAATCTTTTATGTCTCTGTTTATCACTCTCGTTTGGACTTTATTCGTAGAAGTTCTCTGTTGATTATTTCAATAATTACACAAATAAATGATATAAATACTGCATTATCATTACCTTTTAAGATTATTAAAACACATTTTTTTTCATGCTGTTACCTTCTATTCATAGCACAGAATTTGACATATAGCAAGGCTATGAATACTAAATATAAATGAAGGAATGCTTTATATTTTAAACTAAGTGAAACTAAAAGGCAGAGACTGAGCAGCTCACTCTTGGCCATATAGCTCGGCAAGACCTCTAGATATAAAAAGAGTTTTCAGTTTCCAGCACCATCAATGGTTAAGAATTTGGGATTTAACATCTCAAAAAGCTGTACTCAAATCCTGGCATATCCATTTCCCATTCCATATGCCAATAGCTTTATGTATGTTATATTTTATGTCTTTGAAACATCAATTTTATAACTTTATAATTTTTATAAATTGGATACAAATTCCCAGGTATAGTAGCTAATATCATTCCCTTATGATGCTATCCCTTCACATAATGCAAGTGAAAATAAGCTGAATTTTCAGACTGCAATCAAGAGGATAAAACAAGAAAAGGTTGGATCAAGTTATAAAGTAGATGTCAAAAAGTATCAAAGGTAACAAGCATATTGATATTTAAGCAATCCTCATGTATTCCTTTATAGGTTCCTTGCAGAATAAGAACAAATGCAGAGATTAAAAAATTCTCAGTCAATGGTACTCCGCGCTATTATAGAATAATGAATACATTCAGTGAACACAAGAGAGGAGTCTAAAAATAAAAGTGAAATTCCTAATGACACTGAAGAACTTTTCACCTTTCTCAAATCAACATTTTTAGCACACACTGGAATTAGTAATAACATTGTCTGAAAAGGTGTAAGTGGTTCAGACTCTAAACTCTGGAGTCACATTGCTGGGATTTGAAGCTTGTCTCTACTTATTAAGTGTGTGACCTTAGACAAATTACTTAATGTTTCTGGGTTTCAATTTACCATCAATAAAATGGGGATAATATTACCAACTGCCTGTGTTTAGTATGAAGACATAATACATTTGTATTTATAAAGTGGAAAATGTCTACCACTACTTATTCATAGAGAGTCAGCATTGCAAATGAGAATTTATCAAATAAATGATATTAATTCATTTTCTCTAAAAAAACCCAAAAGCCCCAGATCAAATTTCACTGACAATTATAACAATTTTGTATAATCCACAGCTTTATTGGAAATTAGTGGACATATCCAACTGGGGTCAGCTCTTTGGAAAAGTTTTGAAATAGAATATAAAGTACATAAGGAAAGGTACTAACAATGCACTTGTTTTACTTCTTATTTAAATATTTATACTAGCTGTATTACCTATTTGAATAGCATATAATAATTGCCAAACAATTATGAACTGATTAAATGACTTATGCAAAATGGTTTGCTTAATTATGTGCCCAGTTCTTGTAAAACATTTGCCTTCACTTTGTAGACAAAGAATTTCAAGATACTTCTCCCCCTTTAGTAGCAATTGTTCTTAAATCATTCTATCAGAAGTTAAAAAGCTAATTTTCAACTGAAGTTTCATTTCCCTAGCTGTATCGACATATTAATCAGATATTCCCTCTAGCCATAGAAAATTTATTGTGTAACTAAGGCTCAAAGAAAAAAAAAAAACATACTCATCAGTGATATTTTCCCTATTCCCCTTGGACATATACACTTTTAAGTAAAAAGTTTGCTCATGATCTAATAATAATGGCTAAATTTATATAGCCCCTAATTTGCTTTAAGCACTGTGCTGTGTGGTTCTTTCACTATGTCATCTCATTTTCCAACTATCATATACTTAAGAAATAATCAAATCATGAGATTAAAATCATTTTTCCAGGGCCAGAAAACTATTAAGTGGCAATACAGAGATTCCAATACCCAGTTATCTGGTTCCAGAGCTCTCAGTGGCTTATGAGGGACAACTATAAAGCTTGCCTAATAAAACTTAATATTGGAGCAATCCAATAATACAAAGTACTCTTGAAACATTCTAGATATGAATCAACCCAGACTTTAAAAGAGAATATGACTTAAATGTCAACAGACCTAAACTCCCAATGTAACCAAATAATTTGTACCAAATGTATGATTAAATTATCATCCCTTCCCATTGAAATTAAATATTTTAATTAGGGTTGCTATGGATATTTAAAAACTAACCTTGAAAGCTGACTATAGAACTGAGGAATAGAGGGAAGGGGATGGGGAGGGGTGAGAACAAATTAAGGGGAACACAATGGAATATGGTGGAGGATATGGAGAACCTTTGTGGCAGGAGTTCTAGGGTAACTCCACCTGAAGGGGTGGAGGGGATCTATACTACCAAGCACCAACAACAGTGTAAACCAACATTAACTCAAATTTAAAAATAAATAAAATAGCATTGTAATAGGTGTCTTACCCTCCAACAGTACCTCTCCCACTGAGACAATCTAAACAGTTTCACTGGTGCCCTGAGGCTGTTCTCAGACTCCTGATTTGGCTGTTTCACCTTAGGCCATTTGTACTCTGACAGGCTTTTCAGTCCTCCAGGGAAGATATCAAATGCCAATTTCTCTTACTGCTACTGTGACCTGTTTAAATTTTTTAAAAGCAAAACTATGAAGCTTTGCAATGTGTCATATTAAGTGACCTGTGGTAATTCTCTTAAGAAATGAAAATACAGAATAGCTATAACTTGACTTCCTTTCCAGAACAGTAACAAATGTTATTTCACATTAAAAATAAAAAGCATGAAACTTCAGAAAGAAAAATTTACACAACAACAGCAATAAAACTGAACTAGGAACCATGATGCACTTCTCTGAGGATATTTACCCAATAAAATTTTCACCATTGCCAACACTTTTTCTTTCCATCCATTGGCCCACCTCTTATTATTGTAAAGGAAAAATAATTTTCTTAGCAAGAAAAAGAGGTAGACTTTAATGAGAGAGTTCAAAGATTTTCAGTTCCTATTTATAAGTAACTATTTTCTAGAGCATGTGGTACTAAAAAACAACGTTCATTTGTTTAATTTATATTATATCTTGCAGATATAATGAATGTTGGGCTAAAATTACATACTGATTATTGTTTTATTCTATTAAAAAGTGTTATTGATAAAAGGCAGCAAGGGGCACTAAAACTGGCTAAGGCCACTGCCCAAATTGCTACTGCAAGACTACTCAGGCTCTGAGAACAAATGCAATGGGATTTATTGAACAAGCTATGGAAAAGCAAAGAGTTATGGAGATCAAAAATGGCCATTTATCTCAGTCAAAGCAGTGTCCAGTTTTTTAAGTCTTAAAAAAAAGCAGCTAAGATGGCATCTTCCCACCACTGCAGATCTGGAGTACATGCAACCAGACTCTAGGCCAGGTTCCAATGCACAAAGACAACAGAAGACACAACAGGAGATGCTCCCAGAGCTGCCAAGATGACCCAGCACACCAGATAAGCAACACCCAAAACAGCAGCTGCAGTGGCCAAACAACCAACAAATGGCCACAGTCACAGCTCACTGAGGCTTCTGGTTCTGGGTCTTTGCCTTTCAGTAGCAAAACTGGGAACAATTTCAGTTGCTAGGCTAATTGCAAAGCCTTCGAAATTTTCCTATCTGAGGTTTTCCTATCTGTGGAGGCTTGCCACATCCATCAAAGACTGACAATAGCCTTCAGGAAGATCAGCTCAGTAGGGGCCAAAATCAATGACCCCAGAAACACTGAGGATCTGAAAATTTTGAAATCCTGAATATTGAATCCTAAACACTGAACAATGGAAAACTGCTTATGCAGTTCCTTATATGTCTTATCAGTCACTCTAGACCCCCTAAAATCTTACATTTTTTTTCTATGGGCCATCTATTGTCATCAGCAAGCCCCTCCAGGGGGCACCACCTGTAACAGTCTTTGGCTTCAGCCACCTGTTACATTAGGAGTAGTATAAATCATTGTGGAGGTAGTTGATATTGATGACTGAGATATTCTTGCATCATCACATCACATTCTGTTATTTTGGCAGAAAATAAGAGAAAAATTTCACTTTGATACAGAGGACAGTGGGAACGTGATATGATTTAAAGGGATTTTTTTTTAGTAGTTTTGCAATAAAAACACGAGCGACTCCACCTAGCGTCTCTTGCAGACAGGTTCTTTAAATGTTACCTTGCTCCACAAAGTAGTTCTCCTCAACAAGTCAATGAGATGGCCAAAATACAGAAATGAAATGTACTGTGCCATGCATTTCAGTGGTCAGATGCCTTTCCCATTCTCTGACATCTAGAATCCTCTGTTAAACCATGAAGATTAATAGCCCTACATGAAAAGTGGATCATTTAAAGTGTTAAGCATCAGTAATAAGCTAACCATCTGAAGATTGGAACAAGCTAGTAGAGGAAAAAAAAAAAAGTGTTCTCTGTCACAAATCAATGATCCAGTAGATAAGTAGATCATTTAGTTTCAGTGATATTAGTTCCTCCACATGTTCATTTATGCTGCCTGGTGGGGGAGGGAAAAACACAGTGATCAGATCAAAGTATGTGCCATCTACTTAGATGAGTGAGGACAAGTGAGAGAACTTCAATAATCATTGTCACAGGGAGAAGATGATGACTTTAATGATAGTCTTTTCAAATCTATCGACAGAAATGAACTCGGGAAGGTATTATTTTCTTTCTTGCCCTTTTTTCTTTTCCGTTCAAGAATTAAATTCTGGCTCTTCGAGAACAACAGGTTTTGAGGTACAATCTTAGGCCAGCAACATCAGCAGTACCTGGGAACAGGTCAAAACCACACATCTAATCCAGACACTCTGGGGAAAAGAGAATTTAACAATCTGTGTTTAACAGCCCTCCAGGTGACTTTGAAACAAACTAATATTTAAGAGGCATTGTTTAAGAATATGTTTAGCTCACCAAAGTAGGTGGTCAATTTTACCCTGTGGATTTCCAGGCAGCCCAATGTCCATTTATTGGTAAACTCTGACACCATGCAGGAAATAGTCCCCTGCGTGAAACAGGAACCCTTGTGAGTCAAGATCACAGGAGAGGTATGAGCTCTTAGTGAATGTGCCTGGGGCCTGGGGAATCCCTGGGACTTCCTCTTCTCTGCTTTTGTCACCATGAGGAAAAACAAATTAATGTGGAAACTAAGTTAGGCAGCAAAGAGATTTATTAATAGAAAAGGAAGGACTGGAAAGTTCTCTGGGCAAAGAGCATTCCCAAGTGGGTATCTACTGATGAGCCAAGGAGTGGGGCTGGGCCATTGGGTGTCTCCATACTGTGTCTCTTGCTGATTGGCTGGGGTCATGGGGTTTCCTAGGTTACTGAGGACCACTCCTAGGTTACTGAGTTTTCCCACATTATCTGGCCTATCTTTCCAGAACCAGATTTGGTCCATTGCTTTAGGATTGTGTTATTGTGTCAGTGACTTGAACATTCCATTTTAATTGAGTTGGAGTGGAACACCCTGACTCCCATACATTGTTTCTTGTTCAGTTTGATAGATGGGTTTGATACACCTGGGGCTGGGGCACCTGGGACTGGAGTACCTTCCTGCTGGTTCCCACCAAATGTTTTTCAACCAGATTGATAAAAGGACCAAGGTTAGCAAGAACTGAGTCACATAGACACAACCAGCATTCCTAGGGGAGGCTGGGAATTATAATACCTAACCAATCAACCAAACAACTACAATGGGTGATGTTAATGGCTTTAAGTAAATAAAAAGCAGTCTCCATATACAGCACCCCAAAATCAAATGGTTTATATTAGTAAAGTGTTAGAACTCACCTAAATGATTAAAAATAGGCATTTACTTGGGTAATCCATATGCAGGAACCATCTATAGTTATCAAACATAATGCTTATAAATATGTTTATGTCATAAGAATTATGAATGTGTTAAGGAATAGATGTTGGGAGGCATAAATTCTTTAAAATAAAGCAATCCAAACTCTATTAAAAATGCACAGACAGAAACAAGGAAAGAATTTCACTATTTTCCTTTACTACTTTTATTGAGATAACATTGTTTTATAACATTATAGAGGTTTCAGTAAATTAGTCAATACATTCTTTTCTATTTAATATGTACCTGAATCTGTGCTAGTGTTTAAAAACATAATATTCAACAAGATAGAAGTCTGGGTTCATGAGTAATAAGATATTTCAGGTGATGATAATAGGTAAGAAACAAAGTTGAAGTGCTTTGCCCAGGTAGAAAGGTTATATTTGCAATGTTTTATATTACAGGCATGCCTTACTTTTATAGTCAATATGTTTTTTTCTCCCCCTTATAAAAGGGTAGATTGAGTTACAACCATAGTTTATCAGTGAATCAAAATTCTATTGGTTAAAGAAGTCATAAGGATGACTAGCTTTCAAGGAGATAGTGAAACAGAGTCCACCTGCACAGAATACATGTAGGATGAAAGACATTCTCAGAGTTGCCTTCAGGAAATACAATCTGTCACAACTTACTTGGACCTATCTGACAGGAAGTACTTTCTCAGTTTTTGTAGTATTGAATATAACTACATATGCATTTTCCTTTTTTTTTTTTTTTTGCTCATCTTCCTAGTCACAAAACGAGACTATGTTTTCCAGGTTGTCCTTTAAAAGATGGTGACACAAACTGAGTTCTATAGGCATATGAGCAAAAGGGTGCCATTTTCAAACAAGACATCTAAAAAACAGAGTAATCCTTACTGTGCCCCCTTTTTTCTTTCTTACTGGCTAGATGAGGGCCATGACTGAATTTCTGATGATGGTGAAGTCAGAAAATGGAGGGAGTTTCTGCCCCTGGATCACTGCAGTAGAGCCATCTCCTGACCTGACTAGAAGATGCACGATGAGCTTTTATGTCAATGAATGAGAAGTCAAGTTTTGTTCTGCCAGTCATTGTACCTTTATCTATTTCTCGTATAGCTTAGCTTTCCCTAATACATCAAACTGATTGTTAGTGTATTGGGTACATTTAGATTTGTCATCATACCTTGAAGTGAATCTAACCTGGTAATGGTATGATCACTCAAAAATCTTAAAGCCCAAGAGAATTGGGTATTGGGTATAGCAATAGTGAATCCAGTGTGGTTGGAAATTTATTAATAAGGAGTACTGGATTGAGTGGGTAGGATAAATATCTGAACTGTAAATATCGGAGGTGATTATAGAGGCTAAGGTTTCATTGATTACATGGTCTAGAGTAGGATCATAGGGATAGGTAGCTAGATGGGATGGAGGACATATTGATTGGGGTCCAGAAGATGATGGAACGGAAAGCTTTTCCTCTAAATAAGGGAAAAAACAAATAGAAATGTTGCTAAGGTGAGTGGAGGCACTCCTTATTTGTGCCCAATTGGAATTAAAGTGTCATCAGATACAAACATTGTCATTTTGCTTGTCAGTCAACTATCAGACACCCATTTCCATCTCAGGACATTTTCAATTTGGTGATTCGGGAGGAAAAGGCTTTGAGTCACACTCCAAAGCTGCTCGATTTGCATTTTGCTCCCATTGTTCTTAATGGTTTCACTGAAAAGATCTAAACTGTCAGATCATAACAAAAATATACACAACAATGTAGTCTGAGGATACGTTTCCTTTGCTTGGAAAATAAAACCTTTATTTCATATTTGCATTTTCCCTAAGTCTGTTTGCTGTAAAAATCTGAAGCTAAACACAAACCCAACCTGTTGCTTCTTCCTGAGAACATTAATTGTCTCCAATCATTGTTAGAGCATCTGTTTCACATTTTGACAAGTGCACTTATCTTCTTTTTTCCCTTCATATTCCTCTGGTAAAAAATAATGACTAAATTACAGGAGGATGACAAATGTGTTGATAATCAAGATGAAACACAAATGAAGTGGAAGAGGCTGTATTTCTTTGCAGAGTTGTAAATTGCTTTTTTTCCTTGTGCATCGACATGCCTGACTTAGAAACTAAAAATCACCACATGGGAAAATTAACAGAATTGCTCAAACAGAAATTATTTTTTTACCTGATGAAATATATAAACAGATTTTTTTATATCATGTATTATATTTGCCTCACGATCTGAATAGCCAAGGAAAGAGTATCGAGCTTCTTATGTGAATCTAATGCATCCTAGTTGCATTTGAAAATACTTGTTAAATCCGGAATAGAGTTTGGGGGTGTCCATTTGAAGAGAACAAACTTTATGAGTCCTGAAGACATCAGCCTATGAGAGAAAGAGCTCAACATATGATGTTAGGGGACTTTAATTCCATCTGCAGTACATTCCCTTAAAAGTCCCTTCAAAAAATTTCATTTTCAGCATTACAGGCACTGCAACCATTGTACTCAGAAAACTCATCAATAAAAGCAAAGAGTCTAGAGAACTGGCAGGGTTAGGGGTTATCCATGGCAGCCCACTGACTAAGGCTTGCAGAATTATTAATCTTCCTTTCATCATTAAATGTGATTGCCTTCAGAAAGCCCAGACTCTCTTATATGCAAACATGTTGAGCACACTTTATTTTCCAACACCTGAATACTATCATCTATCTAGACTAGAGAGGAATTTGGTTTGTGGAGAGCTAGAAGACATGAGCTGGTTGTGTATGATCTTAAGATCTCAAATATTCCATGTCTATTATTTCTACCTGTGTTCAGACTGTAAATATCCTAACCTTTGTCCTTTCATCACCACCACCACACATCTAAATATGAAACCAGAGAAATGAGTTCAGAACCTACAGCATCGCAAGATTGATTCAAGCAAGTTCAAACTCGCTGTGAATGCATTTCCTATTTAAGAAAAAAAAAAAAAATAAAAGAAATATGTATGACAAACCCCAAGGATTTGGGGGGGGTGGATTTTATTTACACTCTAAAACATAACGAACTAAGCTGTGATGTATGCCTTACTTTCTATGGATTCTTTGCCAAGGATCTTAGAAATCTTTACAGATACTCTTAAGAAAAATAGATTCTACTGTGTACCTGAAACTTCCATAAATGTGCATGAGAACTTGATTTATGAATGAATTTGAATGCCCAAGATAACTATAAAAAACATATCATATAAACAAAAATTCCACTTTACATATGCAAATATGTGTTGAATCTTAGAATTTTTGCCTTTCTTGGAAAAACTATATCCCAGTAGATTTGAATTGAAAAGAAAGTTTCTAAAGTAGAAAATAGGAGTAATTAAGGAATAGTAATTAAGAAACCCCTCTGTTTCTAGAAAACTGACACAACTGATATGTAGAGAATTGCTATTTCATAAATACATTATGTAGTTACCGCCATATGGGCTATTTCACTTTAACTATTAAGATGCAATTAAGCAAAGATTTGAGAAGGAATGACTACAATATTTGTCCCAAAACATAATATTGAACACTATTTTTAAGTTTATATGAAAATTTGGTTTACATTTTCTATTTTTAATGTTACCTTGCAAGTAAAATATTAAAATTAGTTAGTTCAAAAGTGAAAAAATACAAGTTCTACAAATTTCATATTAAACTGCATGAAGCTTCCAAACTTAATTATTTCAAAACTGAATTTGTTTTAAAATAATATATTCCCCTTATTTGAATCTCTGCTTCTTCATTTAATAATTAGAAACATCATTTCATGACTAAATGTAAATTTTATTATATCCTATTACTAACATTAAATGAAAATATAAAAATTACATGTTGTGATGTTTTTAGAAAAATATTTAATCTGGTAATTTGATATTAACCATCCTTATGAAACCTTAAAAATATCATCAAACTATTTCAATAAAATGCAATAAGAAAGCATCTTCTTAAAGAGTTTATTTCATAGAAAGTTTAGCAGGAAATATACTTGATCTCGTTACTGTGGAATGAAAGGAAGGAAGAAGGAATGTGCAGAGAAAGAAGTGGGAATTTGATATAGTCCCACTGGCTGCATCCAACACAACTGCAAGCTCAAGAGCTAAAATGGTCTTCAAACATAGCCAATATTGAGCTAAATTGGCCGAGTCATTTTCATATCTGGCAGACAGAAAACACAGGCTTCGGCCAGAGGGTGTGGGCAGACTATCAGTAGTGCTCAGTGGGCCAGGCCATCTCTAATGAGCTGGTTGAAGATGGCTGACTAAACTCCCAGCAATCAGAGGTGAGTGACACTTCTCCATGATGATCACAGTTAAATTCTTATGCTGTTCAAGTCCACCTTTTCATATGTGTTTTAGGGGGTAATTTTTGGTAGGCCTCTCTTACTAAATGAAACCTGGGGAAATGATGAGTAAGACATGTGACCAGTCCCAACATCACAAATATTCTGATGATCACAATGGAGTCATCATTTCTCTCTTCCATTATCCATTACAGATTCTCCATTGCTCAGGGAGCAATTCTGCTTGCCTCACTGGTCAGTTGGTGATATTATCCAGATGCTCCAGTGGCCAGCATGCCTTTTTAAGACTATGTATTAGTCTTTTCCAGCTTAACATTATAAAGAGGGTGGTTTAAATAAAAGAAATTGATTTTCTCATAATTCTGGAGGTAGAGAAGTTCATCAGGGTGTCATCAGGCCCATGTTCTCTCTGTGGTCACTTGGCCTTTTGTCTGGGGTGGGGGAGAGGGAGGAGAGAGAGAGAGAGATCTGGTTTATCTCCCTTTCCTTAGAAGAACATCAGTTCTAAAAAAAATTAGGGTCCTACCTTATGATTGTACTTAACTTTTATCACCTCCTCAACTACTCTAGATAAATAATCTCACGTTGAGATTTAGGACTTTATATATGATATTTTAAGGAACAAAATAACAGGCTTTGTTACTCAATGGGGTCATTTACCATGTAAATTAGCCAAGACAATAAGGATTCCACTGGTGAATCACTTAAATACTCAGCATGACTCTCTTCACTGTGTAACAGCCAATCTACTTTCTTTCCTTCAAGTAATGCTTCCAAGATGGTGAAGTCTCTTCTTATCTGGTTGTTATTGAACACAAGGAGCCCAAAATGTCCTATTAGAGGTCAAGATTACAATGCAATGAGACACACAACTTGTTCTCTAGTATGTGTTCCCCACTGGGACCATGACTTCTAACTCAATCCCAAGTTGCAGGTACAAGAAACACACAGTCCTAAGTGGAATATTGGAAGTAATAGTGGTGGGAGTATATGAGCTTCTTGAATGTAAGCATTCTTCCCATTGGGGACAAAGCAACCTATTAAAACTCTCTGATTTGAGATTACTGAAAGGATTTACTTTAATTTGAGCTTTGAATCTCTGTTCAGCAGGTCATTTCAAATCTGCACTTGATAGGAGTCTCCTTAGAGTTGCAGCATGTGATATGGCGAGTTGATAAAATGGTTATAGGTCCTCCTGTGAATTAATAGTCTTTTTAAGTCAGTTCTTTTGTGTGCTTTGATGTTGCCATCACTTCAAACACATCATAAGTCCTTGGAGGTGGTGCTGACTGAGACCCTACTTACTCTTGAAATATGCAATTCCCCACCAGTTCATCTTCTTAAGTAATGGTGCCATATTTGAAAATCTTGTTGGCAGTTTGAAAATTCAGAAGTGGCAATATCTCTATAGGCTATTTAAATATATATATATTTTTTAAACAATTAAAACAAAAACCTAAATAGTTTATGAGAATTTTTTCTGCTTCCTTTCCTGTATTTCCATGTAGCTTCTGAATGAAAAAATCCTTGTATACCAGACACAAGACATGGTAATAGCAGTCATAATAATTGTTTGACAAATAAATGGATGATAAATAATAAAGTACGTTGAATGGGAAAATTTGGATCACACATCTAAGCAATGTTTATTGAGCATGTTATGCATGAAATTGGAATATAAAAATTAAATAAGACAAGTCCCTAGCTTAGGTATACAAACAATCTAGTAACAACATAGGTGTGGAAAAACAATATAATTATAATGTGAAAGAAAATTAAGAAAAGATTTCTACAAGTAGAAAGTATTATTAAAGTTTAGCAGTTTGAGTGCTTACCTTGCTTAATGGGTCCAAGAAAAGCTTGCTTCACTGAGTAGATTGTATTTAATTAGTGTTTATAAAGAATAGAAAGAGAGAGTTTGGTCCTTTTTTTATCAGCAAGAAACAGAAACCAACACAAATGAAGGATGGAGGGAATAAGAATCACAGGCTACATGGGTTAGCCTCTGAAATAAAAACCTGCTTCATATGTGCTCAGGTTCTGTTTTTGTCCATTTCTGTTCACTGCTATATCCCAAACAAATAATCCCTGACCCCTCATACACAGGTCAGTAAATACTTACACAATGAAAAACTCCTCCCAAGTAAGGGCTCCCTACCAGTATCCCTGCCAGACACTAATACCAAGAGCCTGACTTATTGATCTGTGTATAGGCCAAGCGCTGTAATAAAGAGATCCAAAATTACAGCAACTTAAAGCAGAAATTGTTTCCTTCTATAAAATAGTCCAGAAGTTTGCAGTTCCATGTTGGTGCAATCATAGAGCCACCTTCAGAAGATTCTATCTCTGGTTCAAGACAGCTACATCATCATCTACTTCCCAGCAAGTGAAGGAACAAAGAGTGGACAGAGCAAGAACTGCTTCCTTATAGTATTTGATGCAACATCACCCATATTGCCACATCACCTGTGGGCCATGTTCACTGGCCAGGACTTACTATCATGGCTTCACGTGGACAGAAGAGAGATGGGAAAATGAAATGTGGTGTCTAGCTAGGTAGTCATAGTCCCAGCTAAAACTGCATGGGGCTGGCATTATTCCAAAATTGAGAAGGATGACTATTGCAGGGAAGCTATCAAACTCTGAAATTCAAGGTGGTGTCATGCATACTTATTTTATTTAAAGGCATCATTTACCTGGTTTTGCAACTTCCTCATAAGTTGCTTCTTCTCAGCCTCTTTCAATGGATGTTCCGCTACATTTAAATGCTGGTGTTCCCAGGAATAGGTTATAAGCCTTCATTCTTCACATGAGTATATACGCTATGTTGAAAAAGCAGAGAATTGTCACAGCTTCAGGCTTATTTATTGCTTTCATACACACATTACCCATATGCATGTGTTCTATACAGGAATCACGCTTTTATCTGTTTCTTGGACTGATCTCTGTATCTCTAACTACCAACGCAACACCTCCAATTGGATGTCTAACAGGTACAATCTTACGTTGCTTCATTACGTTTTGATCAACGATGAACCACATATACAGTGATGGTCCCAAGATATTATATCACATAGTCTAAGTAGGTGTTTTAAGGGCTGTGGTTCTTGTCTATTTATCAAGCAGTATATAATTATTTCCAACTTTTAAGTACTGGCACCTTTAATAAACACCACTAAATCAGCCTAATTGGTGAAATACTTGAGGACCTATTTTCTTTCTCCCTCTTCAATGTAATTTCTACCCATTCCAGCCCTTGTTTAGTAACAGCACTTGTTTGTTTGTTTGTTTGTTTTTTCCCCAATCTCTTGAACATAGCAAGTGCCTTAAAGTAGAAGATCTTCCATTGGCTGTTTCCCAGACTCAAATACACAGTCCTCCCATCTTCATTTGATTGCTTTCTGCTATTCACTCCTCCAATCAAATGTACCCTCTTCACACCTCAGACCAACTCATTGTGAGGTCTCTGTGCCATTTTGTCCAATTTTATGCTGTTGAAGCAAGTATCATCATCTCGTATCCTTTATATTTTTGTATTGGTGAAAAGCTAACTATTTAATCTTCCTCATCTAGAAGGCATACTAGTTAATGACTGCCTTCCTCAATGCTCTTCTGTTTGGATATACTCCACTAAGTTAATTTCCAAAATAGTCATGGATAAATGCCTGAATTAATTAATAGATGTTGACATTAAAGACTCTCCTTGTCTTCTAACATACACACACTGCTTTTACATCTCACTGTCCATCTCATTTCTTTCCTTTTCTTGATCTTATCCACCAGTTTCTTAAGGTCTACATTGAAAATGAATTGTCCCTTCACTAATTAGAGCAGGTGACAACATCTACTGCATTCTGTCCTCAACTTAAAATATTAGCTCTCTTTAATCATTTATTATTTAAGAAACCTTGATTGACCGCCACTTGGAGCCAATACTTGTCTAGATGCTATAGATGCATAAATGACTGAAGAAGGTCTTACCCTCAAGGAGCTCAAAGTACAGGGCAAGTTACTTCCATGTCCAGTTATGCATCAGGTGCTAGGGGCATCATGCGGATGGTAAGGAGTAGCACTCCTCTCCAAACTTCTCCTTGAATTGGACTGGATTATATATGAAACTTTGTAAACTGCTAGGTGTTTTCTGACAGTATTTCAAAGCTAAAAATCCAGTGAAAGGAACTGAAACTTTACAGTTCCAAAGGTTGATAATTTAAACTTCTTTGAAGGTATTCTTTTTATATTCAACTTTGTGAAAGGAGCTCATTGCAGTGATTTGGACTGTTCCTCTTAATACAGTTCCACATCTTTCTTCTGCCATAAATATATTTACTGATCTCTTGTTACCACCATCAAATCCAGCAGTATATTTGAAAGACATATGTCCTTTAAAATTATTGCAAAGACAGAGAATAAGAATGAACTCAATTCTCCTGACTCTAATTTTCTGTTCAAGTTCAGAGTTCTGTGGTGAGGCGATGAGAGCTCTGTGCTTGAGGGGAAATGGGTAACTAAGAATTGGGCCCTCTAGAACCATCTGCTCTGATAATTTATCTCTCTGCCCTCTCAGAATTGTGCTATCCCTTTGCCCCATCACTTCCTCCATGTTACTCTTGTTTTATATGTCCTTGTAGGTTTTCACATCATCACAACCTATTTCAATGTTCAAATATTCCAATTAGATAAAATATCTAAATATTGTGGAAATACCTGTTATATTGGGGGACAAAAATCTGTTTGACATGAAGTTATTTTGGGTCCATATAAATTATAAATGACCACTTTTTAAATCAGCTTGTTATTTATTGGTCTGTTTTTGTTCTCCTTTCAAATGAATGTAATACATTTGAAAAATGCAAAATGATCAGCATAGACTTAAATTCTTTATTCAGATCACAGAACAGATCAGCGTCAGCAGCACTAGGAATGTATGTCAGTGATGCTTGAATAAATATTATTGACTGCAGGTCCCTATGAACAGAGCAGAAAGATAAAAAAGGGAGAGTGTATGTATGTGTGTGTGTGTATAAGGAAAATCAAATAACTTCACATTCACAAACAGCAATACCATTTCCTCTTCTCGTAAAGGTTATTTTGTCAATGTTTTGACAAAATTTCTCAATGACAGGAACATATAATAACATTTTAAAGCGGTACTTACAATTTAAATGAAACTAGGTAAAGAAAGTTCTTCCTTTGTTCAATTTTCTTTGGACAGACAATTCATATTCAAATCGCATTGAGCAAGTTTATCTCCCTCTTTTTCTGGAAACTTTCCTGAGTTCTAAATAAAGGAAATAAGTAAATGTGAAAAGTCTGTGAAGAATAACATAGTTCCAGCAGCCTTTAAAAAAAACAACAAAACAAGGCTAGCATGGCTAATGCCAACCCACACAGGGCTAAGCTTAGGGTCTAGACTTGATTGTTGATGAGAAGAGTTTCTCTGGTGTGTTGGGCTTGTGAATAGCAATATTTCAGTCCACCATTCATGCCTTCACTGCTGTGACACTGTTAAATGAACTCACTCATTTAAAAGATACCAATAAGATTTTCAACAATTGTGCTGATGATAGAAAGCAGAGAAAAGTGATGCTCAGGCCTTCAACTGACACTCTCAGAAATGATTTCAACCATGACATACAAATGACTCTTTTAGTGAAGTTTTCCTAACTCTGCCAGGCTCCTGAAATTTAGTAGAATTTTAGTAGAAGATTAGGAGAGGTTTAATCAGGTTGAATTATCTGTGAGTTTGAAATCTTGCTCCTGGGAATGAGGCTAGGCATTGGGCCAGCCTGCTGAAAGTGGGAGTAGAGGATATTGACTCAGATGTACTTCTACTCTAACTCAGGCCGCAAATAGCTCTCTTTGAACAGACAAAAGGCTTTAGTCCCCTGACTTGTTTCACCTCTTCCTTCTTAGTAATATTTTTCATATACTGCATCCATACTGAACATACGTCTTCCACAAACATTAGTCTAGCAAGTTACTTTCTTCAATAAAATTCTTCAGTGCTCTCTCTCTCTACCTTCACACTTGGGTGATATCCAAGCAAACATCAGAGATTCCAAGGTACTTGGTACTAGGGTTTCCACAGCATGCTTATGTCCTGCAGGGTCACCTTGATCATTTATAATTCCTGTATATTAGGGGAGGCATGTATTGATAGGTCCCAATATTCCGAGATAAATGTAGTCAAATATAGATTCCAGGTGTTTCATTAAGCTTTGTATTGTAATGAAATAAAACACCTAAACAAATTTTGTCACATCATCGAATATTTATTAACAATCAGGCACAGAAAATAGTTGTTTAGTCTTTCTGAAAGGTCAAATGAATTCTCTGCTTCCCAAGAAGTTCATGTGAAGGATTCATTGAGGCAAAGAAACAAGTAGCAAAATTCAGATAATTGCCTACTAGACTGGACACAAATTCCTTTCTCATTCAAGTAAGCAGTCTAACAATCTTTTCATCACTTTGCAGTTTCTGTAGGTTATAAAGTATTGGTAGTTTTACCTTGAACTCAAGCAGAGTCAGTGGTAGCTATATAGTATCTTGAGCATCACTAATCTCACTCATGAAAAATTATTTCTGTCATCTGTTATGCTAATTAACAAAGCTTTTAGTACTGACCAGAAGTAAAGCTAATTGAAACACATATAATAACTGCCTTTGGAGGGTGACTTCTGATTAAAATTTTTCAAATGGATTCTCCTGATTAAGATACTTCAAATGTTAACTACTCTCCTGCCACTAACCCAATGATTAGAATTCAAGCACAAACATATATCAGACTTCCTACAGTTAAATATTTAAAATGAATGAGAAACTCTTCTTTCTAACGGTGCTTTCACCAATGAGAAGTCTTACTCTTCTGAATGTATTGTGATTTCTGAGTCTTTAAACATGTTACCTTTGCCTGAGTTTGGCATATAGTTGCCCATATTTCCTCCCAGATAACTTCTTTTCATTTGCTCTTCCAGGAAGCTTATATTAATCTCTGAAGTTTGGACGGAACACCAATCCTACTTGCTCCTCTTAGCAGGCTGGACATCATCATTATATGATTTGCTATATAATATTTCAGTCTAATGTACTTGTTTCCTTAATGACATGCTATGAGTGTTTCTCTGCACTTTTAGGACCGGCAAATAATTTGCTCTGTATTATTCCAAGATTGCTTGACCCCAAGTTTCTGGGTAATAGAATGAAATCTGTAAGACAACCTGTTCCTTTTAATTTACCTTTATTTCATTGTAGTATATTTCAAATTAGTTTCTTTCCACTCAGTCAACAAGGTATGGATCTTGCAAGTGTTTACCTCTACTTATCCCCAATCTCAACGCCAGTATTCTCCATTTCTATTGATTTATCTAGTATGATATTCCTTTTGGTCAAAGAACTCCTTTTAAATTCTTGTTGAGAATTTGCCAGTGAAAATTTTCCTCATTTCTTGTTTGTTTGGAAATGCCCTTCCTTAGCCTCCACTTGTAAAGGATACCTTCACTGAATATAGAACTCTAGGTTGCTGATATCTTTTTAGCACTTTGAAGATGTTATTTTTATTGACTCATGTTCTTCACTTTTGTTGAGAAATCAGCTTTCAGTTTCACTGACATTTTTGGATGTTTTAAGACTTGCTTTCTATGTTTGATTTTCAACAGTGATACATCTAAAGGTCCCAGTGTAAATTACTATACACTTAACTTTTTGTATCTGTTGCTTAAAGTCTTTTTTCAGTTTTGGATGTCCACTAGCTCTTCAAACACTGCTTATTCTACTTCTGTCTCCTTTTTTGAGTTTTAACTATAAAAGTCAGAATTTTCAGTCTTTCCATATTTACCTATGTACTACCTGAGTTTTTTTATTCTTTTGTTTATTATTCATTTGTTATACTTCATTCTGGGGTATAAACATCGTTATATTGAAAAATCCTTCCCTTTCATCTAAAAATCTGTTCTTAACTCAGTTATTGAATATATAATTTACAATTTTAATTATTCCATTCTTAAATAAACTTAATTTTATAATAGTTTGAGATTCATAGAAAAGTTTCAAAAACTGTAAATAGGTTTCCCACATGGCTCATATTAACTTCTCCTATTATTAATATCTTACCTTAGTATTATACATTTATATAAACTTCACAGCTAGTGAAATAGTACTGTTTCACAACAAATAATGAACTAGTACATCAATTTTTCCTTGTTTAATTCTAGAATTCAATTATAATTTTTTGGACTCTGGTACAATTGTAATCTATTTTACTCAACATTTCATCTTAGTTATTGCTATATGTAATATCTTTAAAAATGTGGTCATCTGTGTATCTGTTTCTCTAGATAGTTTCTATTTGTTGTTTTACTTAGTGTACTATTTCTTAATATAAGCAATCATATATGAAAAAAATGTGAGTTCTGGAAGATATATTGTTTACTCAGAGACAGTCCATCCTATCCTATGATAGTTAGAATAATTAGAGAAGCTACATTAAACCAAAGAGTGACTAGACTTATTTTGAGGTAGGATTTTGCCAACATCTGGTACACTTGCATGACTAAGAACTATCCAGAGTTCCACCTGAAAGTCACCAAGGGTAGCTAGAGTTTATTTTATTTGGTTGTCTGTGTATTCATTTTTTTCCCTCTTCATCTCTGTAGATAGAATAAAATATTGCACTACTTTTCAATGACTTTCTAGTTAGCTCTCGTTATCTGCCTTGAAATAAAGAATGTATAAATACCAGTAAAAGAAATCTGTGTTTAGAATTGACTTATCCTGATCTTCACCATTTAAGTCCTAGCTACTGGGACTGCACTGAATTTCTACCTTTATTTCTTCTGAAATCACCCTTGAAGGTTTTGTCGATTTCTCTATCTCTTAGTTGTACCCCTCCGTGTGGACTTTTCCATCTCTTGTGTTTCAAGATGGGAGCCTCCACTAAGAGATAAAGGTCAACAGAATGGATAGGTCTTGATTCCTCAGGTTGACTTGGAAGTTCATTGATGCCCTCAATCACATTGTTCTAATCTTATACTCCTTGTCTAGTATTTATAGTAGAATCATTTATCTGTGATAGGCTACTCTATCTCAGTTAAAATGAAAGTTCATCTGCATCCTTATTTTTTTTTTTTGCTGCTCAATTTTGTATTTTTAGAAAACATTTATTTTTATAAATAGGGCCTCCCTGGTGGTGCAGGGGTTAAAGCTATGAAGCTATCAGCAACCACTGCAGCACAGGAGTTCTATTCCTGGCCAGGAAGCTGACACACATGGTGCAGCAGACCTCTCCTGTCTTGCCCGCTGCTTCCAGTAGCAGTGTATTTCAGTAGATACCCCTGTTGTGCTCCTCACTCTATCTGGTGAATCCTATAACCTCCCACACCTCTCGCCAACACTCCAGTTCTTGTATGTATAACTAAATCTTAAAAAGAAAAGAAAAAAATTTTATCATAAATAGTACCTGACATGTACTTTTACAACTAGAAGAAAATAATTCAGATATTTTCATATCTCTATGAGGAAAGTTAATGGAGCTAATGAGGAAGCATAAGATTTATTTTCAATAGAGGAATTACTATTTTAAACAGACACAGCTCTTCCAGACCAACAACTAAGGAAAGTTCTGGCAGATTATAAAACATTTGAAATGGGTTAACCTGTAAGAAAACTTCCTTGCATACTTAATGCTGTTAACTACAGAGCAATCAAGCCTATAGTGAACATCCATCCAAAAAGCAAGCAACTGTATTTACCAGTGAATATTATCCTTAGAGTTCAATATTGTTTACCTAAATAAATATATTGAACTCTAAGGATAATATTCACTGGTAAATAAAGTATAGTATTATTAAAAACACAGTGAAGATCTTAAAATATTATGAATACAGATTAGATGGTTAGTTAATCTGATTTCAGTATCTTTGAAGGGAAGGTAAAATTGTGCCCTCCATAATTACAAAAAAAAATTCAATTAAATATAAATCATATTCAGAATATAAGTACTCAATATGTATTTGTTAATAGAAGATTGTACTTTATTTTTTATAATATTCTTATCAAAGCCTGATTAAATCAGTAATACAGTGCTAGGCACATAGTGCACAATTTATAATTATTTGCTGAACTTGAATTTGAGCAGTATTTAGGTTAATGGCCTGTAACTCTAATTTACTCCCTTCTCTGGCAACAAGATTTTTTTTCCCCATTTTACCACCCTTAAAATTTTCTGGATGGCTGGATATGAGACAGAGAAAACATAAACATTTTCTTTGGGCAAGGCTTTCCAATTTTCCTGTTTTAGGATAATAAACCATGAGTTTTAATTAAGTTTGTAGGCTCACCATCTGTGAGCATCTGGAGTCTCATTCTGTTGCCTTGTTGAAGCAAGAACCCCAATTCCAACTCGCCTGATAGGACATGTAGACCGAATGGCAGGGTGGGAGCCAACAGTTAATTTTTCCCCTTAAGGTCACTTTCCATTCTATCTCTGAGTCCATAAAATAGTTAGTATAACCCTTCAAAGTAATTTATACTGTATTATCACTTACATAGAAAGTTGACTAAGTTTACTTTTCCTTTTTTCCCTTTTAATTATATGCTGAATTTGATAATTTATATTTTTACCTAATCTCTATTAAAATATATTTTGTTAGGATCATTTCTTGACTAATTGATAAGACAAAAACATTTGTTTCACTTACAAATATAAATGCTACTATCATAAAAATAATTATCAGATTTGCTATCTTTTTTAAGATGAGATTTTAGGAAACAAAAAGGACTGATTATATCAACATTTTCAATTTGATAGACTCATTTTCAACAAATATGGTTGTGCCTAGCTGTTTTAAGGTAATAAAAATTCATAGTATCAAACAGGAATGTCATGTCAAAACGTTGCTAAATAATCTAAAGTCTGTGTTTTTAAATTATGGTATAAAAAGTTCACTGTTAAACTATAATTTAATTATTGAGATATTTATCATATGTGGTTGGACATGAATTGAATTTAAACTTTTGTTATAATTATTGTTAAGAATATTGAGCAAATAATGTATTTCTGCAGTTGGTGACAATGTGATATTGTGTAAAAGCATAACCTCTAGACCTCCAAATTAATTTCAAAGGATTTTTGAACACTCAGAAATTTTCTTAGCAGCCTCTAAACTAATAGCCTTCTGTCAGTTAAAGGAAACTTACATTTGAATTTATCATAAATTACTTTCTTAAGATTTCAAAAACCTTTTTTATTAACAGTGTATGTTTTAGTGATCTACTGCTATGTATCAAACTACCTCCTACCTCAAATTTGGCTGAAAGCAAGTCTTTTATCACATATCATATTTAGGGATTAGATTCTATATAGGAATCAGCTGAATGGTTCTTTTTTTATGAGACATCAGCTCAGCCATTCAGTGGTAATCAGCTAACAGATGGTCTAGTCTGGAGTATCTAAAACAGCTTCTCTCATATCTTTTGCCTTATTGGTGATGACCGGGAAACGGTCTGACTGCCTACTCCTGGCTTCTCCTACTGGGGTGCATTTCCATACTGCACGACACCCCAGGTAATCAGACAGATGGGATGGCTTGAGACTCCAACAGATCGTTTTGTAACAGGCCTGGGTAAAAGCTGAAATGCTTTTCATGGCATAGTCTTAAGAGTCTCAGGATATCAGATAGTCTTCATTCTGTGGATTTATATAAGTCACTAACACTGACCCAAATTCAAGAAGAGTGGAAATAGACAGGGTTCCCAACAGAAGTAACAAAGCATTATGTCCATTTTTAATCTAGCAAGATGCATAGGAAGAAAAATAAACCATGTGAATGTACAAACATACATTTTCATACATTGTTGAATAATCCACACCCAGGATAAACTTCACCAAAACCAGTAACAAAAGTACTTTATCCTTCCTTTTCTCAGTTATAAGTAATTGTCTCTAGAACAACTACTAACTTTTAAAACCATAGTTTAGTTCTTATGCTAAACAATGTATCTTCCTAGCTTACAGAGTATAGACAACTCTTTTCATACTGAAATCAATGTAGCTTGAAAACAAGTAACAGTGGATTTTCTATGCCTTTGCATGAGATCACTTTCTTGCTGATGGGAATGATTAAAAAAAAAAATCAGTAAGTGAGAACATAAACTTGTTCTAAATTTGACTGTTCAGATTAAACATGAGAGAAGAGACAATTTGTGGTTAAGTCACCAGTAGCCATCAATCAATAAACTGTTCCAAATGGTATGATGCATTTTTGTGTTTTCAAGCAAGTCAAAACCTGTGGTCTAAGTGAGGGACTAAAGTTAAGTGTCAAAATTGTGACCTATGGTCTATTACTCTCATCCTGACATTCTTTCAAGACTAGTTCCTATAGCAAGACTCAAATTTCTAAAGTATAGAGATAAACTGTTGTCATGAACTTCATTAAAATAGAAAGCCTCGTAACTAAAAAGACATTTTTATATAATGAATACCATGGCAGCACAAACCCTGAAACAACCATTGGTAGCAAACATTTAGTAGAGCTTAGTGATCCCCAAAGATGTTTGGTCACTCAGTCTGACAACTATTAAATGAATTTTGCTGCTTTTCTGAAAGTAGGATCACAGAAAGCATTACTAGAAATATGTGTGTGTGTGTGGAAAGCAAAATTAACATCTTGCAATGGCAGGTTACTTTTACAAGATAAAAATTGCAAAATAATATAGATCAGTTTATACAGTTGCAACTTTTTACTTCAAGCCATTTATTAAATGAATGAGCTTATTTTTCAATCTATCTATCCACACAATTACCTTATATACTAATTGATGCTTTAATATGTGATAATAAGAGGAAAGTTTCTGGAAAGATATAGGTTAAGTCCAAAACTTATCTCTTACATTTAATAGCTATTTAGCAGTTTTCTTAACCTCTTTTTATCATAGTTTTCCTCACAATAAGAGTATTAAACACCCATTACAGTATCCAGAAAGTTACATAATAAATAGAAAATAATAAGAATCTTCTAGAATGAATGCTAGCACTCCTCCCTAGTAGATATTTCATACCAGGCAAAATTTTGCCCCAAATGACTTCTTTGACTAAAATAGAAAATGCCATATTTCCTTTTTAAATCCCCCTCCAGCACCACTGCCTCTGGAATGTTTTTGTTATCAAACCATTCCTGTAGAATTAGCAACTCTCATTTCCATGCTGCATTTATATCTATGAGAACACTTCGAAATGTTATCACATCTATCTCTTTATTTAATTCCAATACTTCCTCTAATTTTTTAGATGAATGTAGAAATGGCCCTGTTTTTAGAGCATTTAGCTAGATTTTCTTAACAAGTATTTGAAAGAATAAAGGGAAATATGAATGTCTGAGTCACTGTTCCATCTGCAGAAAGGAAGAGTATGTGACTAGATAAACACAGACAGAAACAATTATCAATTATTCTACAGACTTTTAGTCAAATGTGACTGATGATTTCAGGGAAAAAGTGGTAATATATAAAAATACTTCAACTAGTGGATAATATTTCAATGTATGCATACATATGGATATATAAAATGATGCAATAATATTAACCTTAAACAATAACAGTTTTGTTCTCAGAAAATAAATATAGGGTAAACTTTAATAAGAATTTCCAATAGGATTATTTAATGGCTTTCTCAATGACTTTTACTTTACACTTGTGGTCAATAAAATGCTGTGGGCAGTTTGGCGTTTTCTAATATTCGCTTGAGGAAGTCATGATACCCTTGTAGATATAAGCAAGAACTTTTATTCAGAAAATGCAATGGGAAAAATGTTGAGCTTCTGTGAATTAAATGACCACAGGACTAAGGGGGACGTGGGGTAACATGATGGAGCATGCCTCCCAAGCAGACCCATGGGAACTTCCTGTGAGACATGAGATTTCTCCTGCCCCTTGCCATCACATATAAAAGACCTTGAGAAACTCTGGGATTACAAAGTGGACAAGACCCAGGACCCCGTGACATCACTTTCAGATCAGCTGTCCAAAAACTTTCGGACCAGAAACCACTGGACATTGTTGAATGTTTGAGAAGTATCCAGCAGTGATTTGATCAGCTACTGAAAAGCAGAGAGGTTATAGCAGTTCCTTGTCCTAATAGAATAGCATTCTCTTTAATAATCATTTTTCAACTGATTAGTGTTTGTTTTTTTAAATGTATACATTTAAAATATTGACTGTTTCCCACATAGAAGTTTCAAGCATATACGAAAAACAAAGATTTATTGGGCATCCCTGGTGGTTTAGGGGTTAAGTCTCAGAGCTATCACTTGGATAGCCCACTACAAAGACCTGAGTTAGGTCCCCAGCCAGGTTGCTGACCCACATGGTGCAACAGACTGCTCTTATCTTGCCTGCTGCTCCCCTCAGCAGTATATTCAGTAGATCCGCCTGTTCTGCTCCCCACTCTGTCTCTGGTGAATCCTCTCAACCCCTGCATTTCTGGCCTATGTCTCAATTCTTCTATGCAATAAATAAATAAAATCTTTAAAAACAAAGATTTATCTTGGGAACCTACCTACCATCCTACCATCAACTAGTCTCAACATTATGTCATATGTACTTTAAATTCTCTCCCCTTCTTTTATTCACTCTTCTCTCCTCCTCTCTATCTCTCTACATGTATAGAGATATATATACATACAGATATCAGTGAAGATCAGGGTTTTTTTTGTTTGTTTGTTTGTTTTTTTTAAAACATATTCATTTGGGCCTCCCTAGTGGCACAGTGGGTTAAGCAATGCACTATGAAGCAAACCGCAGTCACTGCAGCACGAGTCCGATTCCTGCCCCTGGCCAGGGAGAGAACCCACATGGTGCGGCAGACCTTTCCTGCCGTGCCTGCTGTTCCCCTCAGCAATGTGTTTCAGTCAGTCTGCCTGTTCTGCTCTGCAATCTGTCTCTGGTGGATCCTCTCACTGCCCCCACCTCTGGCCTGTATCCACACTCTTGTGTGCATAAATAAATAAAAATCTTTAGAAAAAAATAAAAAAATATTTATTTATGTATACAAGAACTGGGGTACAGGCCAGAGGTGTGGGGGGTAAGAGGGGGCACCAGAAACAGAGCTGGGAACAGAACAGGCAGATTGACTGAAATACACTGTTGAGGGGAGCAGCAGATGAGGAAGGAGAGGTCTGATGCACCATGTGGGTCACCTCCCTGGCCAGGGATGGAACTAGAGCTGCAGTGACTACAACAGATGCTTCACAGTGCAGCGCTCACCCCCTTGCTCCACCAAGGAATCCTCAGATCAAGTTTTAAAGCTTGATGAAATTGAGGCTACACATTTGACAAAAATAATTTATAGAAAATGCTGTGAACTTCCATGGGCTGTCAGGTGATTCTGTTTTCAGTGATACTGACACTGATGATATTTTTAAGGTCATTACTGCCAGATATCTCTAGTATAAATTTTCCTTTTGAAGAAAAATAACAGATGGTTCCTCCCCTAGGAGGAATATAAGAGAACCAAATAAGGATCAAGGAAAGGAATAAGCACAATAATAACAACAACAATAATAATAATAACAATAAAGACACAAAAACCAAAAATGAAAAGACAAGGACAAATTGGGGACACTTGATGTGGAGAGGGGAGGGGGAGGGTTGAGGGCAGATGGGAGCACGGGGGACTGAGGTGATGGTGCACTGGTGATATGGTGATGGGGAATACATGGGGATTACAATTGATGTCAAATATATATAAATAAAAATAATAATAAAATAATAATAATAATAATAAATAAATTTTCCTTTTGCAACTCTAAAGACATCTATGGGATTATATTGTCACTCTATTTTCATTCTAATATTTTACCTTAAATTTTAGGAAATACTGATGACTTCACTCTCTCATTCTATTTATCATTATTCCTTCTCTTTGGCAAATCTTTTATAACTTTTAAAACACTGATATTCCCCTCTTTCTTCCTTTTAAAATGAGGATAAATTTAATCTCTTTGACACTAAATGGTCTCTGGGGTTATCTTTAGAACACTAATTTTTTTAACATTTGTAGAGTAACAAAGAAGATAATTCAGTTGATTTTAGATCCTGTTATAAGAATCTCATTTTATGGAACTTTGAAATAATGACCTTCTATTTACAAAGGTTTTTTTGAAAACAATCTATTTGACTAGTAATATGAATGAATGAATAGTAATGACATCATAGGACTATGAAGAGAAGCTGATTCTCTTCTGTTCTTCACATAATAGTATCACATTTGGAAGTTGGAGGATTTTGATATTATGCTTTATGTTGACTGGGATGAAATCACCTCAATATGGAAGGTTCTCTCAGTGGGGCTTACAGGCTTGTTATTCTCAAAGGACTTGCTTTGAGTTGTCCAGATGGCGCTCACTGTGAGAATGTGGCCATGATCACCTTTCCATTCAATTCTTATTCTCAAATGGTTATAATCATTTTGCCAGGAGGGAACTGGTTGAAATTTCTCCAGAAATTTCCCTTGATTGAGATCTAGTGTCATTTTCTATAGTGTCCATCCCTATTCCTAAAAACCCCTCACAGGTGATGATTAAACAACTCTGTTGCCAAATGTAAGTCACAATGCCTAGGGTGATGCTGTTTAAGATGCTGCTTCCTTTCCTCACTAAGTACTAAGGAGGGTGTAAAAAATTGTTAGAAATAAGGCGTTAGGTTAGATCCGATTAACTTCCTGACCGAGGTGTATAATCGAGCAAGTGCTATAATTTTATTTTCTGAACAGGGTCATGAGGAAGTGAAAGCCAGATATTTAAACCATAATAAGATGCTTCTCATGAGTTCAAGTAAGTTCAAATATTTTAAATTTCTTTCTTGTAAGAAAGTTGCCCCCTACTTGAAAATAAATTGATATTTAGTTTTATTTCATTTTGGTTTTAGTTTTCATCTTCTTTTGCTATAGCATAACAATTACTTACTTGTAAAGGATTGAAAGAGGTAAAAAATCATTTTTTAAGTGCATGAACCTAGCTAAAGAAGAGGTTTTTCAGAAAGAGTGGCAGGGTTAAACAATATTTAGGTTTATGGATTTGAGATACAGAAGCTATTCTTTCTCAAAAGGAGAAGATAATTGTGGAGACAGGAAAGGGAGTGTTTATCAGTTTTCAGTGTGCTAGGTTCTAGAATAAATCCTGACCCAGTGCTCTGGTACCAGTAGAGCCCTGGAAAACCAATGTCCCTAATATTGACATGTCATGATCAATCTGAAGGTTTCCTCTCAAGCATCAGTCTTTAAAAGACTTGAGATCTAGAAACTCAGAATGTGATGCTAGGGATTGAGCTCCTTGAGGATATGGGTCCTGCACATGAGGAGGGGACAGGAGCAGAGGAGCTGTATCCATTACTGAGCTATGATCTCAAAGCCCCTGTAGCGGGGTGTGACAGCACCTCACTGTCCTCTAGCCCAGTCATCCTCAAACTTCAGCAACCTCAATATCACCTGGAGGACTTGATCAAATACAATGGAGGACCAAGACCCCCGAAGTCATGACAAATTCTCAGTGATGCTTCTGCTGCTGGCATGGAGACTAAGCTTTCATACGTCGGTGCTTCTCTTTCTGTCAGAAAGACTCAGTGCTTCTTTTTCACTGAATATAGCACCCTTTTTTCCGCAGACAAGAGGAAAACTTAACCCCTTCTTCAAAACTACTTGAGAACCTGGCATACTGACCCTCCTCAGGAAAGGCCTCCATGCCTCCATCCACATAACTACAGGGAAAGGAAACGGTCATAATTCAGACAATTTGTCAAATGTGACTGAAAGTCTTTCTACTTGATATGACACTTTGTTCCTGAATAATTTGCTCCTGGATGATTAGTTATTCCACAAGAATGGCACATCCCTGGCATCACTTCCCACTTCATAGGCCAGGGAATGTGCTTCCTTGCCTCACATTAACTCCTTAAGTCTATCGTCCACAGCATGGATATCTGCTTTTCAGTGTTTAGCTGCCATTCATCTTGGTTCAGGACACCAAAATAGAGCCAAGTCATTGAGGTACTTATCTTGGTATGTCTAACACAGGTAGGATCGGAGCCTTGAGAGAGAGCGAGAACCTACGCATCTATATACTCTGCTAAGTTCTGATGTGGCTTGTGTATTTCTGTGGCACATAATTATCTGCAATCAAAACTGTCAATTGTTTGATACCTGATTTCACGAGGATATGTCATCCCTCCCTATATGTTCCTATGGTTCATTCTTTCTTTTTAACTAATTAGAACAACATATCCAGGTGATTCTTAATGTTAATAGGTAGGGAAGGGTATCAAGAAGAGATGGTCATTGTCACAGTTCATGCAACTCTGAGGGAGACAAACATTAAATACTAGTAGAACAAGTAATCACTAACTGCACTGGTATAAACAATGTAGAGAAAAACAGCAGTCCTAAACAACCTGTTATATAAGATCTGCTCCAACCTGATCCATGAGGAGGTGACAATATTTGAGTTCATTTATTCAGCTCTCTTTCAACAGATCCACTAAACCCCACCTCAAACCATCTCAGTTCTTCCAAAGTAAAGTTATCCACAGAGACTTCCTGCAATAGTAAAAACTGCCTACACTTTCTGCATTGTCCTTCACATAGCTTCTAACCACATGCAGCAGCTGAGCACTGGAAATGCCATTCATGTGACTAAGAAATTCTTTTTTGTTTATAAAAATTTTTAAAAGTCACATGTGAGTAGGAACTACCATACTGAACAACCTTACAGACTCTGTAAGGGGACCCAAGAAAAATACATCCTTTCATAGCAAAGAGATGTCAAGACAGGGTTTACTGAGAATCTGCAAAGTTGGACAACAGATGAAAACCTGATAAGGCAGAGAGCCAAACATTTAGTTCATACCAAACACATCCCCAGCTCTGTGTATTGTGACTTTGTTTCCTAGCGATGAATTCAGTTTTTATTTAAATCTATTTCTGCCAAGATCACAGCTCTTTCTTGCCAATTTGTTACTCTGATTTCTTGCCCCAGGAACTTATTTATCAGTTTTTCCTCAAAACGCTAAATATTCCTCATATTTTGGCCCTTGAAATTATTCACAGGGCTGTATTGATCTCTTTGGACTTTGATATACTTATTTATATTCATATGCTTCCTAAATCTTCTTCTCAGGGTCATGTACAAAAAAATCTTCTCACATTAACATTTTGATTCAGTATTGACCATAATAACAATATTTTGTAGCAGCGTGTTTGATTTTTAAAACATCCCCATATCTGCTATGTAAAAAAGCTAATAAGGTCTGTAGGATGAATTAGCCAACATCACAGAGTCTATATTTATTTGTTTGTTTCATTGTTTCTTGTCTGTGTCCTGCATTATTTTGTAAGTGCATTATGGGCAGAATCTTTGTCTCCATCTTCTCATTGTCTAACATAGTGACTGGTGCTCAATAAATATGCATTGGGCATATACATCACTGAACCTCTTATAACAGATCACAATCAGTCATACTTTTTTAGTCTTTTTGAAAGGAGTTTCTATTAACTTTCTGCTGTTTATTGTCAATTCATGCAATTATTGTATGAGGATCCCAGTGTAAAACTCCTTTCCCTTTAGAAGAACAGTGGCTTGTCAGATACACAATTATTCATTCATGTGTATATGATTTTTTTTTATTGTTAAGTCACATTGGAACAGTAAGGGAGAAATACAGAGTTCAAGATTAGGATACCGGCTTATGCAAGTGCTGTGTATATTATAACTTTTTAAATTGAGCTCAAATATAAATTCATTAAATTGTTGTCATATTGAGAAATGTTGGAAGGAAATGTTGTCTGAATAATTTCAGACAAAGCTGCATGTGCTACAAACTAAGGGCACAAATAGCAGGAAAAAAAGCCAAAGAACAAGAATATATTGCAGGATAGAATGTGTGGTTTTAATGATATTAATGTGAAGGTCAGTCTGGTTATACAGGAATCTGCCTATAAATTAAACATAATCACTCAGTCAAGTCCCTTTTTCTCCATGTTAAAATTTCAGATCACTTTGTGAACATTCATTCAAGCATTTGTGAGCTGAATCATCCAAAAATCATCATGTGTCTCAAAAGCAAAGCGGAAGCAAGTGTGGGAAACCTCTCTCTGTTTACCACCACCATCCATCACCACCAGGGACAGAGAGGAGATAGCCCTTTAATAGAAACTGGCTAATTTCTTTAGAAATATCTCATTAGACCCGCCCTTCCTGAGCTGCTCCTCCATTAAAATGTGATAAATGAATTCTGCCATTGCCAATTCCAGCCTGTCCTTCTTTCCCTTAATGAAATGAAGATGCGTCATGCTGGCAAGCACTCAGGACAGGGTAATTATTCATGGGATGCTGGAAGTCTGCCTCACCCATCCTTGCCCCACAGACACTGAGATGGGACCTTCAGAAGCCTGAAAGGTGTTTCAATAGAGATTTATTTTCACTTTACTCAGGGGAAAACATTCAGGGAGCTGCATATTCTCTCATGACTTTTTCACCATTTGTAACTTTTTTTCCCCTCTTAGGTGAGTGTGTGGCACTTGCACTGATTGATTTTAAACATAAAAATGCTTGATTAAAATTAATATCATTTAATGTTGAAAAATATTTTTTAAGTTATATATTTAGGTGGGGCTATGTTTTAAATGATGGTTTTCCTTTTCAAACATTAGTTTTGAGATCTAGATGGAGAAAGCATATGACCTTCAGCTAAGTAATTCATTTATGAATATCTGAACTGCCTCACCTGCCATTGGCTGGTGTTTTTCCACTGAATCCAAAATGATGTTTCTTTCTGTCCCAGGCAATTGTACAAATTTAAGGGGCTTGTTCTCCTAATTTTGAAATATTTAATCTTTCAGGATGTTCACTTTTTCTCCTTTTTTCAAACAGATCCACCACTGAACAAATTATTGTAAGAAGATCTGAAACACATATTTAAATATAAATGGATAGTATCTCAAATGTTACCTCTAGTAGAAGAATTTGTCATTTGTTGGAGAGCTAGCCTTTAATTTTTCTAGGTAGATATAATGTGATTATAAAATATAATAAAATATTGTGCCATATACATAAATGAATATACATAAATATGGAGCACATCCACTTTACTTTGTTTTCTTTCTTTGCAGGGCTACCCATACAGTTTTTCTGCATTTCTATACCTCTCACTAGTTCTATTTTTTATAGTTTTAGTTCCAATAAAATAGAACTAAATTTACAGATGCCAGAATAACTTTGGGGAAATTGAAAACTCAAAAATTGGGGTAACTCATATCTAAGAAACTGTATCTATGTATAAGGTAATATTTCTGTTGCTTTTTCTATACCAGTTATCTATTAATGAGTTTATCATCTTTGCAGACATACTGCTTTTATTTCCGAGAAAGTTTTGATAATGAAACTCAGACAAGCTTTATCATTAAATAAATAAAATTGCATGCTTGTCTAGCAAAATTTCACATTGTCAATTGTAATCATGCCTTAAATATTGGCATTTTTTATTTGACTCCAAATCTTCGAAGTAGGCAGTGACTGTTATTTCTGAAATATATACCCAGAAACCGAGAAAGACAGGTCAATTTGCCATCCTTACAAAGAGTGGCAGAATGAGATGAGACCCCAAACCATTCTGTTTCTTCAGGATTAACAAGAAGCTTGTAACTACAATTAGGCCTTCATTTCTCACACTTTATTCACAAACCTAAAATCATGCTGAAAACAAACTAAAGCGAGAGTAAGACGTTGGGTGAAAATAGCCCAGTAGAGTTCATTTTCTGGCTCCTTAATTTGAAAATTAAACACATACTCTAAAATCTTTCTATATGGATAATCCAATAACCATAGAGGATCTCAAGTCATCATTTTCTTGTCATTTAAATTTTAATAACAATAATCAGCATAATATTAAGGATGTTTGCAAACTATAATAATTGAATAATTACTACTGACCTACCAATATTTTACTTGCATTATTTTGTTACATTCTCAGGAGAATGAAGTCACTTACTAGGAAGAAACTTGTTCAAAGTCATATCAGCTCATCTCTGAGAGAGTCAGGTCTGCCCGTCTCCCGAAATAGAGTTTTGAACCACTTGACTGCTAAGTGTGTGGAGCTTTTTGCTTCTGACTGATCATGCATTTTTTTTTTTTTTTTTAAGTTTTCCCTTCATCTCTTAACCTCCTGCCTGAGGATCCTGTGTTCCTCTAGATACACTGGAATACACTAAGGCAGTTCACTCTAAATATTTCCCAGCAAGAATGTGCCATTGGACTGAAAATATATCTGAGAATTTGAAAAGCTCTTCTGGCAGCACTTTGCTCTTTAAAGCCTTAAGTGCCGCTGTGTGTATTTGCCATCGTCCACCGCTGGCTGAGCTGGGGACGGATGAGCACACACGGCAGGACCCGCAGCTCTGCTCAGTTGTGTGCAGGAGGGCAGCATCTGCTGGCTGATGAGCATGTTTGCAAAGGAGGGAAAAAAAAATGACTTTTCATTTTAATGTCAGCCAAAAGACAAAAGATAAATGACAGGGTCCAAGAATAGAGGGCAGGTACCAAGATTAGAAAGTGTAGAGCCAACTGGAAAACTCTCATATATTGTGTGAAAAGTGCTTTGCATAGAAATAGTCATAATCCATGCTCCCTTTGAAAATGAGCCTCATTGATTGCAAGTTGAGTGCTTGAGATTTAGTAGCACCGAAGGAGCAGTGAATCAGGTCTATATGACTGCATGTCCCTCTGATGCCCATATCGTTCACATAATATACAAGAGACATTTTGCCTATATCTAAAAATCTGGGGGCCCAGAGATTTAGGGCACTTTTTAATGAATCTTAGCCAGTTAAAGTCCAAACTGATCATCAGGTCTGGACCCCCCACATCTTTTTCTGTTCCCGAGGGTGTCTTTCTCTTCCCTAGGGTATCTGGACATTCTGACTTCGGATTAACAAACAAAGGGACTTAGTCTGTTATTTATCTCTAGTCAACTCTTTCTGTAATCTTTGCATCAAATCCCAGGGCTTGATATTCTCTTGGAATCTCATTCCCCTGTTAGCTGATATTTGTTCCTTTCTTTCATTTGCCCCACCCTGGGTGCATACTCAGTGGTTAGTGTCTGGGCTTCACTCCAGCTTCTAACATTTTTCTTTTCCACGTCACTTCATCTATTATCCACTTCCATATCAGCCCACTGTTTTTCTTTCATGGACTTTATCATGATGTGTTTACTTATTGATAATCTCTCTTCTATAGAGGAGAAGTATGGCTCTGACACTTCCAAGCTTCTTTACTAATGTGTTTCAGCATCTATCTTATTTTCTGTGTAGACTAGGCTCCAGAAATATCTTTAGAATAAATCTTTAATTATGTATTAATTGGCAATGAGTCAGAGACTATATCCATTCAGACCTGCATGTTTTATTACAAAGTAAGACAAAATATCATAGGATTTCTTAAGAGATAAATTTATGTTGGAATTTTTGCCTATTGCAAAGCATAAAACACTCACTTGGCAAACAAAAATTAGAAGAGCTATGAGGGTAATGTTTGAAATAATCCTTAAATTTCTCTGCAACAAATCCTTACCGAGCCAGAATCTGGTTTCTGTAAGAAGCACTCTTAATGTGAACAGGGCAGGAGCAGAACTAACATTGATAAACCACAAACACAAGCATTAACCCATTCATTTTTCACAACTCCATTGAAAGGTAGTTAACTTTCTCTAAGGTTTAAGGTTTAAGATGAGAAAAACTGGGATTCAGAGAAGTTAATTGATTTGTGATAAATCACACAAATAAAACAGCAAACCTGGGCTTTAACCCCAATTTGGACTGATTTGTATGTACCCTTCCTTTCTGAGATGTACTTTATTGCTGTTCTAGATCAGAAAAGAAGACTCTATTTATGAACTATCAGAGATATTTTAGGGTGGTACTCTGTCAGCCTGCAAGAAAGTGTTTCCGCCTACATCCAGGGCTAATTTATGCACTGGTATCCGTGGCCATGTTGTTCCTGAGTAGGAACACAAATTGGCTCAATGCATCAGCCAGCAGCAGGTCTTCCTTTTAACAGATGAGTCCATGACTTGTCACATTTTCAAGCTCCTCTGGGTGTCATGAAAGGGGGTGGATGAGGACTTAATTAAAAAACATGAAAAAGGTTGCTATGTTTTGCAACATTACAAGATAATAGTTTACCATGGGTAATACTGACTTTTCCTAATTTTGTACCAAGTGAAATTAACATTCATACATTGAGGAAAATGAAGTATATAAGACTTACACTTAGATGGAATAAGTTGGCATGTGAAGTAGGAATGATAGTAAATCATTTTGGAGGCACATCACAGCTATTAGCCTCAAGAGAAATGGCCATCACCACAATCTCAAACACATTTATGCCATTAGTATGAGGGGGAAAATGGGACATTCTTCTTCACTAATGCTTTTAACTCTGACTCACACTGCCCATCCTTTTTCTTCTCCCAGGTCACCCTCCAAAGAATGACTGACTGTTCTTTAGTCCCAGTTCTAACAAGAAAAGAGTAACTTCATTGTAATGTTTCCTTGAGGTTATGATTTTCTTCTTTAAAGAAATAAAATTAATAGCCCTTTATTGTGCTGATATGTATTAGCATTGAAAAAAAATGTTTGGTAACTCCTCCAGAGATAAATATAAAATAAAATTTAATATTTGGAGTTGAGTGGAAAGATAGTAAAGGAACCTTGAATGAAACTCATTCTTTCTAATATCACCTACTTTATTTTATTCTAAGATTATATTTATTTGTGCATATAAGGGTCGGGGTACAGGCCAGAGTTGCAGGGGATGAGAGGATTCACCAGAGACAGAGTGGAAAGAAGACCAGTCTGATCAGGTGAAATACACTGCTGACAGGAGCAACGGGAGAGGCAGGAAAGGTCTGCTACGCCATGTGGGTCCCCTCCCTGGCCAGGGACCAAACTCGTGCTGCAGTGGCTGTGGAAGGCCCACAGTGCAGCTCTCAACCCCTTGTACCTCCAGGGAGGCCTCCTCACCTACTTTAAAATAACATTTATACAATTGTTTATGAGTAGTAATAAATATAGAAATGGAGATTTTTTGGTTCTTTTTGATAAAACAGAGCAATATGATATTAAATTCTAAGAAGTAAGAAGATAGCAGTCATAGCTAAAATGTTTTCACTATCATAATCTATAGAAATGACATTTAATTACTTGCTATTGATAATTTAATAAAGGACTGACTTTCTATCTCAGTGGTTTCTGGACCACAGTGAAAACTTGAATTCTAATCCCTCTTCTGCCTCTAGGAGTTTGTATAGTGGATGGACCAAGTAATGCCTCTGGGCCTCAATTCTCTCATAGGTAATGACAGAATAAAATAAATCAATGTCCATTCTAGTCATAAAATAATACTATCATTTAATTGTTATTAATATAGGTTTACTTTTTAGCTACTGAAAAATGGGTAAGTCGTTTCAACAAATACATTGAATGCATATTTTTTTGCTAAGCACTGTGAAAAAAGTAGAGATAAAATAATGAATATTTCTATTTCAATAGCAGTTTTCCATCCCAATCTCCAAGATAAGACCATTTCATTGTAACACCTGAAACCCAAGATGTGAGAACATACAGTAAAAGTTTTCTTTTTTCATAGTATTAGCATAAGCTACTAAAGTCACAGTGAAATCTATAGCTATAGATCACAAAATTGTTTTTATTCAAAATAATATTACTTATACAGTTTTTCTCATTCTATTTCACACTACTTATTGATTTGATTGGGAGGTTATACAGATCACTTATAAGAACACTAACTGACACGAGGAATAAACTGATTCCTGGGATTTGGGATAACAAGAAGTTTCAAGGTTATTGCTCCTGCCTTAACATAATTTCTATAGAGATTTGGAATCTTATTCACATAAACTGAAGTCACTTATTTAGGTGAATCTTATTTAGCTAAACTGAAATCCCTTTAAAAATTCAAATCCTTTTAAAAGGGAGAAAACCTAGTAACTGCCAATCTTCTGCATTTGCATTTATCAAATCAAATTATCTTTTTCAAGATAACATCATAATAGAATATTGTCAGAGGATTTACGTCTCCTGCAAGGAAAATAAATAGTCCCTTGTCAGGAAGCAATGGGAATAGCCCCTGATGAGACGCCAAACCCACTGACATTATGTCTAGAGGTGAAACTGCTGGGAATTGAGGGGTCTTCACATCATGTTTAAGTTTTTTCTGAAATGGCCACAGGGAATTTAGGTGTGTAACCTACAGTGCGTAGCGCTGAATCCCAAAGCACAAGCAAATGACTTGCACAAAACATTACACATATGGGATGGAATAAACATTGCTATAAAAATCTCATTCAAATCACAACCCAGGCAGTCAAGCAGTCTACTGATAATAAAGGAAACAATGAAATGTGCTGTACTGTCATCCCAGCCCTTGAATTCAACTCTTGTGAATGCTCTGTCTCTCCCCTGCAAAAGTCAGAGTTAGCCCTATTACACAATACTTTCATTTTAACAGAATCTTTTATAGAGTATTTTCTTTCCACACATTCTAAGGTTAAAACAGCCACATAAGAAATTTATATCCTTCTCAGGTTTAAAAAACCATGTTCATCTTTCATCTCTTGTCTGAGTGACATTTGGCACTGTTCCTTCCCACTTTGAGATTCAGATTCTTTATCTGTAAAATGGAGATAATTGGATAAACAGTGTTTTATCTATCTACTTCCTGTAGTGGTTTCTTGGGGAAAAAAATGTGCATGTGTGAAAATTTATTGGAAGTTATAAAGCAATATTTGAATGTTAATTGGTAAGAGAAAACTATCTCATTAAAAAGAATGGTAAGGTTTTGGAGCCTAGCAGAAAACTGTAGCAAATCAGTGCCCTCTCAATATATTTTTAGATGACATCCAAGCTGCTTATGAGGTAGCTGGAGGGGATGGGGCTGGAAAAGGTGAGTAGCTAGATGGTGCTATGTAGCAGGTTTACAATATTCAGAGAGGGCTCAATAATTTTAACGTATCTGGATCACTGAGCTTTTTATGAACAGGCCTCAGTGGAAAACTTGGACCTGAGTGCAGAAGTAGCAAGTTGAGTAGGAAGATTCTGGGGAGTGTATAGTGGTTAAAGGCAAAATAGAGATTTGTGGGGGGAAAGAATTACCCCCGGTTCCCATTTTTTTTTTGTTCTCCTAAGATGAAAATTGAAAAAACATAAAGATTACATAGTTGGCTCAAGGTTGGGTAGTCAGAGGCTCTACACACTACACACAGGATAAAGAACTAAGCAGCATTAATGGAGTCTCTAATTCCTCATAAATCTGAACAAAACATATCCCACATTTGGAACTGTGGTGGGGCATTTATGAAAGAGGATCCAGAGCACTTGAAGCATGGATGTGGATATAACTTTATAAAAGGCAGGAAAAGTCTTGTACATCAACCTCCCCCAAACTCTCCATTATAAAATGATCTCTGTGAGAACAGTTAAGGACGTGAGAGTTAGCAGTGACCAGGAAGACTCATGATGCTGTAGTCAGACATAGGCTGAGGCAAGTGGGGTTCATTCAGCAAGGTGACTGTAGCACACATTTCATTGTGTAAGGCAAGTTGTTGAGAAGTGTATTAGCAGGCAAGGCAAGAATAAGAATGTATTGGAAAGTCAGTTTCGTACAATTGAGGCAATAACAACATGGATAAATAACTGCTGTATTTTTAGGTAAGCACGGTTAATGATAGGTATCAAAGCACAGGTAATGTTGGTATCAAAACTCCTGTGTCCCTCCACACATCTTTCTACCCTGATCAAAACAAACAAACAAAACCAACTACAACAGATTTATAAAAGTATTGCTCAACATGTTCAAAGCATTTTTCATCATTTCCTTTTTCTGTATAAGAGGACCATCTGCTTTACTTATTAATATCCTCTGCCCTGTTTAATCCAAGCTCATGGTAAGATGCCTGCCCATCTCATTCCTTTATTGTGACAAATTGTTTATAATTTCCCACAAGCAGCCTTTCATCTGATTTCTTTGGTAATATTTATACGGGGGCAAATGTTCTTTCTACTACCTACTAAACTCCATTTAGTTCCACTGCTCATATCCATTCTACCACTGATTTTATGACCACTCAGAAGTGAGTTAACCTCTATTAGCCTCAGTTTGCTCACTTGCAAATTGAAGATTCATTTTTTATTAGTCCATACATTTAAAAAATATTTATGAACACAGCAGATAAATATCCCTGCCCTCAAATAGTTTTCATCTTAGTGGAAGATACAATTAAAAATTCAAATAAAAAGATCAGATAAAGGAATTATTAGCCAAGATAAAGATACATGCAACTCAACAACAAAACCGAATACCCCAATCAAAAAAAAAAAAGTCATTAAGATGCAAATAGATACTTCTCCACAGATGACATACAGATGGATACCACATATATGAAGAAATGACATCATCACTTCTCATTAGGGGTGTTTGCAAATCAAAGTCACAGTAAGATACCACTTCATACCTGTGAGAATGATCCATATTACAAGAACCAGAAACAAACATGACAAAGATGTGAAGAATAAAGGAAATTTCTAACAGTGAGGGCAGGAATGTAAACTGGTTCAGCCTCAATGGAAAAGAGTATGGAGTGTCCTCAAAAAATTTAAAATGTAACTATCAACAATTTAACTTCTAGGTATCTATCCAAAGAAATGAAAACACTAGTTTTAAAAGACATGCATCCCCATGTTCACTGCAGCACTACTATTCATAATAGCTAAGACATGGAAACAACCTAAGTGCTCATCATGGATGATTAAATAAAGATGTGGCAGATATGCATAATGGAATATGACTCGATTAAATTTAAAAAAAAATGATGAAATCTTGCCTTTATGAAAACAAAACAGAAGTCACATGGTTTATGCTAAGCAAAATAAGTTAGAAGGAGAAAGACAAATATTGGAGGATTTCATTCATACGTGCAATATAAAGAAACAAACAAACAAAAGACATCAATAAATAAAACCAAACCCTTGGTTTCTGACATTAGAACTGAGATTATGGGGAGAGAAATGCAAAGGCTGGAGGGGTTGCACTGGACTATGCCAGAGGATTATTAGTATTTTATGGTGGCTGTGGCATGGCAACAAACATTTGAAGAAGTGTGAAACTGTACTCCTAAAACATATAGTACTGTAGCCAGTTACCTCAAAAACTACTCGATGAAATAGTGGTAAATTCTCCAAAGTGCATTTGTACCACACAGGTGACTAGATGTGCCAGTGAGGTCTTCACTTACACATCCGAGTAACGATCCAAAGGTGCCGGGAAGTAGATTATATATTTAAGATCTTGGGGAAAGCATTTCAGGCATGAAGACCGAGTGTACAAGCCCAGACAGAGAAATCATAGCATGAGGGGAGCAGGATGAATAAAGCAGGAATTTAGAAGGGCAATGAATAACTGGACCCAGGTCATGTCAGATTTATAGGTCACTGGGAGTGATCTGGAGCCCACCTCAAGTGAAATGTGACTGTCTGACTGTCTGATCAAACTTAAGACTTAAAAGAGACTCTATGAGCAAATGGAAGGAAGGAAAGGGCATGAGGAAGACGACCACCCAGGAAGTCAGTGCACACTAATGGAACACTCACCATCTGAAAAAAAATAATCCATACCTCTTAGAGAATTATTGGAGTCAAAACTAAGGACTGCAGCTCAGGAGTATGTACCTAAATGGATCTTGGATCATGCTCCGAGTTTCAGGGAGAAGGGAGGGGTATCATAGAGACCAAAACCACAAGAGTGGGGGTAGGAGGGCTTTCCAGTTATTTGAGTCTTTTGTCAAAGTGATGATTGATGCTGGCACATAAAGAAGTTCTCTGTCTATAGATGATTCGTGACTAAGGTTCTAACCAGGAAATGCATTGTCAACCAGACAGAAGAGAACCACAGGTAGATTTGTCCAGGATGCTAGTGGGTTTTCTTAGTAAGCATACTTTGAAACATTACTTTTTCTTTCTCTTGGTGTGGGTGCACCCAAAAACTGCATCTCTCTCATGATGCCTGTCTCTATTTTAAAGAGACCCCTAACGTAGCTTCGTTTTAGAATCTTTCCTTCCACATTCTGAACAATGAGATAGAATTATAATTACATACACCAGCACAATAGATCTCCAAAGCATATGTTGGAAAAGAAGTCAGATATATGTTGGAAAAGAAGTCAGATATACACCATGCATTCCATTTATATGAAGGGCAAAAACAGGCACAAATTATCTGTGATTATAGCAAGCAGCATGTGGGAAATTCCAAGGTGAAGAAAAACATACCTCCCTTAGATAATGTTTATATGGTATGTATGTTTCTCAAAATTTACTTAAGTTTACATTTAATATTTTTAAATTAAACAAAATTGTACCTCAATAAAGTTTAGTGAGGATTAAAACTTATTAAATGAAGAATTATCAACAGCAAAGTGGCTTAGAGGCAGTAGTCTATGAGGTAGGAGATTACTGTAATCTGAGATTATGATCACCCATGAACCAAATAAAGTGTTTCAAGCTTGATCTATATTCAGAGGCGATAACTGAAGGTAGTAATCCACTGAGACAAATGCCAGTGATTAAGAGCTGACCCTTAGATACAACACAACAGAAATCATGAGTGACTGATAAAAACAATTTAGTAGAGTGATGGCCTTCTGACTTTAGCAGAAGGTTGTAAGAAAATTTACTGTAGATCAAAGGAGGACTTCACTTAGTCACTATAGAATTGGTCAAAAGAGAGTCTTCTTTTTCCAGAAGGGAGGGTTAATAGCATATGGTTCTGCAGATGGAAGGATCTAATAAAAAAGATAACATAATAAAACAAAAATTAAAAAGAATTTGTCCCTGAGTAGGTAAGCAGGCATGCAATTTAGAACAACTATCAAAGGTTAGTAACATTTAAATATAAGGTTGCATGTACATGTGCACGTGTATACTGTATATGTATAAATATGAAGTCAAATAAGACAATGAATTGTGCTCAACAGAGCATCTAAACTCATTTTCCTGAGTATCAACTATTTTATAGCAAGTTAACAATCAACGCATGACCATTCCTTTCTTAATATTTGGATAGTCCCAACTTTCTCATTCTAGACTACAACGTAGTCATTCCTATCTTTAGAGTTACCACATTATATTTTGTTGTTTGTGTTCCTCTCTCTCTGATTAGGATAATGACTTAGTAGTTATAGCCATGATGCTAGTCAGTTTTCAGTAAGTGTTTGGAAAATGATTGAGCCATTGCCATTCCCCTGGGATGTTTGTATTTACAACCTTACATCTCATTATACTCTAAATCTCTAAATTCCACCAAGTCATGCCAGCCCTCCAGAAATAGCCTGTTTATTATCAGTAGCCCTGTACTTCTCAAAGTGTCATTTCCAGATTAGCAGCAGCAGTATAGCGTAGGAAGACAATAGAATGGAAACTCTTGGCTTTGCCTCAAGCCTCATGAATCATAAACTTTAGGTGTGCAGACCAGTAAAGGGCAGATTAACAAGTCCTCCAAGTGGCATGGGTATTTGCTCAAGTTCAAGGTACACTACTGTGATGCTTGTTCTTTATTTGTCATCCTTTGTGTTGGGAAGATAAAATGAAACACCTGATTACACTTTGATTACCAATCAATGTTTCACTAAACTCAGTTTTATACTTTTTCATTGACACATTTTTTCTGTTGTTAAAAATATAATTCCTTTCTCCTATGTTCTTTAGATGTGTTTCTCACTCAAAAACAAAAAGGTGTATTAAAGTGTTAGGAACCCTTTTTACTCTTAAGCAGTTGGGGGAAGACGGGAAGGATTTTTCTGTTTCCAAATGCATAGAAAAATATTTTCAAAATAATCTTGAATCTCTTGACTTGGCAGAGATAAGAGGAGTGATACAGCTGCTGATGACTTTATAAGCAACTCTTAGATGTATTCACATCTGGAGAACCCCACTGTTTGGGAAGAATTGAGAATGTGATGCATATTGAATTTAAAATTTGGGAGATGTGAAAAGATGAGAGATAAGAATACAGAAGAAACTCTGACCCTTAAAAATTGTTTCAGATTTTATAAATTTTGTTTAGGGTATTTATCCTTTCTGGATTTTCATATCTGAAAAATAAAGAAGTCTGATCACAAAATGTTCACCAAGATATGATATGAATTATAGAAATTAATTGAAGTTTAAAAGTCCCTACCTATGTCTTCCCCAAAAATTGCATGTGCCTTTTAGGGTTCTCTTTTTCACCCTAACAACCACTTGACTCTGTCTTTAAAATGCTTCAGCTATTTCATGGGGACAAGAAATATACACTGTACAAAAAGGAAAAATAATGTAAAATATATATAAAATTAAAATAAATAAAATGCTTCAACTTTATAATCACATGGAAGAATGCATAGCTGAGAAGACCTAGCACTGAAACATGATAATGGTGCTGGCATTTCTTAATAAATTCTGTAGCTGCACATTTTTCAATGCCTTCCATTTCTGTTACAACTATACAGAAGTGCACTTTGCAAATCTGCCCAATGTTTTAATAAACAAAAAGAGTTGTTGATAATCAAAACTGAGTAGAACAGTAAAATTACAAAACTTCATCAATAACAAAATTATAGGCAATTGTCTTTAATCAACTCAGAACTTGGTTTTGTGAATTACAGTATACAAACGCTCTTATGGGTCAGGTGGGAAATAACTTAGGATTGTACTTTTCTATTGTTGCATCAGAAATTAGCATATTGGCAGCTTAAAAACATCCATTTGTTGCCTCACCATTGTCTAGGTCAGGAGACTTGAGGGTTTAACCGGATTCTGGGCTTAGAGCCTCACAAGACTAAAATCAAGGTATTGAGTAGATAGACTTTTATCTGAAAGATTTAGAGAAGAATCCACTTAGAAGATTGCTCAGCTTACTGGCAGAATCAAATCCCTTGTCATTAAAGAAGCACGGACCCCATTTCCTCACTGAGAGTGTTCCAAAAGGAAACCGGTGTGTATTATTAAATGGTTTACTCATCTTCAAAGTCAAAAGCAGTGCATCATAACCTACTTTGAATCTCTGACTTTACCTTCTGCCAACTTTACAAGGTGGAGAAAATTCTCTGTTTTTAATGAGTGTACATGATTAAGATTCACCATTTCATTTTATCCTATAGCTAATTTCAGAATTGGTATGCCATCTCATTCACTTACAGTCCAAGGGAAGGGTCACCGGGGGGCATGGTTAAAATTCTGCCCATCACATCAGCTCTAAACCTTTTAAGTAGAGAACAAGCCCTATTCTAGAAACCACAGAGAGAGTTTGAGGAGATGATGCTAAGACCAAAGAGTGAGGGGAAGAATAGTGAGAGAAAAAAGAGAGGGGACAGAATGTAAGATGGCATTCTTATTGTCAATGCTTCCCCACTTCTACTTGCAACTTTTCATGTTTCTTCACTCCAACCCTATCAGGGACCACAGAGAAAGACAGTTACATATGTCAGATTATAAATTAAGTCAAGGTGCTATTTCTAGTTATTTGCAGTCACATTATCAATGAGGACATTAAAATATTTCCTCACGTTTCAGTTCTAGGATTTGGGGACAAACAAGAAGAGTTTTTGGAGGACAGGTTACTTTGTGGTGCCCCTGATATTTAACCAGGGGAGTCACCTTAAATTTATAGAGAAAGGCTGCCCTGGTGGCACAGCGGGTTGAGCACTGCATTATGAAGCATCCAAGGCACAGCAGCTTGAGAGTTTGATCCTAGGCTAGGGAGGGGACACATATGGCGCAGCAGATCTCTCCTGCCTTGCCTGCTTCTCCCCTCAGCAGTGTATTTCTTCACTGCCTGTTCTGCTCCCCACTCTGTCTCTGGTGAATCCTCTCACCTCCATCTCTAGCCTGTATCCCTGCTCTAGTATGCATAATTAAATAAATCTTTTAAAAAATTATAGAGGGTCACACAGCTGCCTATACATGAGAATGGCTGTAACTATGAAGTGATAGCAAAATCTTTCTTTTCAGACTTGGAAATCACATGGACTTTCTGTATCCATTGAAATATATTACATTGGGACATTTAGGTGAGTATCCAAGTGTGGTCTTAATTGCTTCTAAGAGCACTCAGCCAATCTGACACAAATGTCAGTTTGTAATTGGGGAGAGACAGAGCTAAAGCCACAGGACTAAAATTTAGGAAAAATGGACTTTTTGCAACTCCCAGGCTCACTATTCTGGGCGATGAGCTCATTCCAATATTAGTGAGTCCTAGAATTCATCACCTTCCAAGTACTAAAATAAAATCAGGGAAATGTCATCAAGTTGTTAACCATTATTATCTATTAAAGTAGCACTACCAAAGTCAGGAAAATCACCTAATAAAGCCAATCTTTCTTTTTTATATCACGTAGAACTGTCAGGACTCCAATAAATTATAATGGACCCAACTTAAAACCAATGACCTGCATATTATGCACTGAAAATTCCTCTGATCTCAGCAAATAACTAACACCACACTTGTCAGTTAGGAAGAGATAATGTCAAGGTTAAATGTCTCAAATCTTCTGATGCCTACCTTTCATATGTGAACCACTTGAGATGTCTGTTTATTCCTAGCAAATGTACTTTGTAATTTCTAGAAAAATGAGGGAATTTACAAGAGTTCTTACAAAGAAGATAGCAATAGAATGATATTAGGCTAAATGATTTATAAAATAATTGGGGGGATGTAAATAAAACTTTTAGAGAATATTCAAAGTGAACCCATTTTAAACAATGAACTCTCTGGCAAGATTTCAATAATAATAACTCATTGAAAGTATAATATTGAAAACTAGGTAGTGGCAGCATACTTAAAGTATTTGGAAATTGGAAATGGCAAATGAATCAAAAATATTACTGGTAGTATTATTTTACAGAATGTCCATTAACTTTTTCATTATATATTCAGTAAGCAGTTATTTTCAATGGGCATCAAGGTAGACACTGAGTCTTTAATAATATATGGGACAGATACAGTCTCCACTCTCAAGGCATTTGCTGTATGGTGGTAATAGACAATTAAATAAGCAATTACCGTGCTGTTATCTGATAATAGAAATGTGTTTTAATGGATACACAAAGCAAAGATATATCATAGGTGGGTTTGGAAATACAGCAAAAACTACCAAAAGGAAAGAAAACCAAAGTTACATACTTAACAATAAGCAGAAGTAAATCAGACTAAATGGTGATGGAAAATGCCCAAGGCAGAATGCATTGAGGAGACCCTTGAGGAGAGAAAGCAGGTGCATGCCAAACCCTAAGAACAATTCAGAATTGACAGACCACAGGGTTGAAAGAAACTCAGAAAACCGTCTTTCCTGCCCCTACTTGAACACATTACTATAAAGCTTTGGAGGGCATGGTGAGGAGGATCAGAATCTCAATCTCTTTTCTACTCTTTCTATCTCTACAATATGATTGATAAATCAAGGACATCAAACTTCTATAGACTCAGTGTGATGGTATTTATGTATTTAGAACATGTAGAGGAACTGAGAGAAGCTAACAAAGAAGTAAGGAGAAAAACAGCAATTTTGTAGTAGAGAGTAAAGAGTTAAAATATGGGAGATAGATAGTAAAAACTGAATCACACCCAACATTTCAAACAGAAGATCCATTTCTTGACACCCCCCCATCCCCTTCTTCCTTCTAATGAACTCATTAATAACTAACACCCAGAACAGGGACTCTTCTTCCATGCACCTTTCTCAATTCTGCTAAGAACTAATTCTTCTTCTGGTATGTTCTCATAGAAAACTGTATCTTGGTTGTAGTCCTTTTGTTTTCTTATTTCCTATTGATCTGAGTTTCTTCCCTGTAAAATAAGCTGTGTGAGGGAGGGGCTAAAACTGTTTTTTATCTGTATATCTCTGGCATGATTACCAACTAGTCTTTCATAATATTTAAGTCAAGAATATGTTCTCTGAACTTCCACTCTGTATACATTTAAAATCCTTTATCACATAGAAGAACATATCATCAGCACAAATATGTTTCATGAGGCACAGGCAGGAATAATCTGCAGACAATGACTAAGTGATCATCCAGGTGGCATTAGATAAGCTGTTGTTTAAAATGTGAAACACATTTACCCCTAGAAAAATGGCATAGTGGATTTTAGTTTACCAGGGAAGCTTCTACAACACTATTTAATTAAAAATAATTTCATTATAATGTCTGTATAGTATACAGAAAAGTATAGCACCAGTTGGAACAGAGAATGTCAGAAACAATTCTCATGTACCCTGAAGTTCCCTGCTCCAAAAAGAAAGGTTCAAGCTTTCCAAAACAGCATGAACAGATCTCCTCCTTCATCCATGTTGACTGGATTCCAGAGACAGTCGGAACATGTTTTCTGAATCAAAACTCAAGACACATGGGGTTCCCCTGAGCTGATACCTGGACTGAATATCTGAAAGTCGATGTTTTCTGGTTATAATAAAACAGTTGCTGGGAGAGGGCTTGAGATGGATACAGAAAGGAACAATGGAGGTGGAAAGTAGGACCTACTCTCGATTAGATAACAATATTGGTGAGCTTCTGTGAAATTTCTATGAAGTGTTATTGAAGCTGATCCCTAGGATGGAAATGATGACTATACCTCATGACAGAGAGATCAACCTCTTCAGGATTGGTACCCAACCTTCAAACCCTCTGTGGATAGCATTCCAGTGTGACTTCCTCTCTTGAGATCTATCATAGAAACTACTGAGATCACCTCTGTGAGGCACAGAATTGACATCAGCTATTGTTTATAGAAGTGAATGTTCACATAATAGGTATTATTAAAGGAAGCAAACATTTACCATTTTTCCTTACATCTTCTGAAATTGTAAGCAGACGATTAGGAAGTATGTGATAAATAAGGATTCTGTGGTGAGGTTTGCTGTGCCGTCTCTGGTGATAAGTCTGAGAGTCATTTCCAATGATTAAGCGTATTTATCCTCGTTGAAATATACAATAGAGGAACAGCCTCACAAATGGGTATTTGTCACCTTTACAAAGAGAAATTTATACCCTGTATTTAAGCAGAAAGGGAGAGACAAGAAACTTCTTCTGTATCTGCTGTTTCTCATTTGCCTTCAGATCAAAATAATCTTTATGCCAAAGTGAAATCTTTTGGAATTGATCCCTTCACCTATTCTGGCCTTTGCAGGGCTCACTCTTTTCAATTCAAGATTCAATTTAAATGGCATCATCTGTTAACTCCAAAGAGACATCACTTGTTCCCTTTTTATTAGTAACCCCTATTATTTTCTTCATAGTAATTTTCATTGTTAGTGATTGCATGGCTTACATATTGATTTAGTTCTTACTGTCATTGCTCAATAAGAGTAGAGAAATTGTGTGTATTTTTCACATGCCTATCCTCCATACCTGGAAAAATACCTGAAATATTACAAGGGTTAACAAATATAGCTAAATTAATAAGAGAATAAACTGCCATAAAAACACTGGTTGTTTAACTGATAAAGTGCGTTGGGCCAAACACTGCTCCTTCTTCTGTATAATGAAAGGTCATTTCTGTTTTTATTCCCTATTCCTCTCTCTTAATTTTTTAAATCAACCTTGTTTAGACTATCAAAGCTATAACAAGGAACCAAAAGAAGGCCAAAGGACAAAATCTGTGATGACTTTAGTTCCACAGGGGGAAAAATAAAAATGGGCTGTCTTCAGAATTTGCTGAACAGATGTCAACTCCATTTGCTACTTCACAAATCATTGTAAAGGATAATTGGATTTCATTGTTCCTCAAACAAGGTGACACAAAGAAAGATGAAACTGCTTTCCAAAGAAGGGGCTTTTTTCATAGCCAAACAGCTGAGAATTGCTACTTCACAAGTCAGTATCGAATTAAGTATCATAATAGCAAGGCTGAACGAAGAAGAGAATTTGGGACGTCTTCATGGCCTGGCCAGCACAAAAAAAGGAATAGGGGGAAAGAAAAGAAACTACACCTGCTGAGTAATTTTTATCATGAATATAAAGAAAATAAAAGCAGTCTACTTTTAAAAAATCATGTTCCTGGAAATGCACTTGAAAACCCACTGTCCGACAGGCAGAGAAACACAAGGGAATGTGTGGTGGAAGGGAAGACCCTTCTCCAATCTCCTAACAGTGTAAGTGAATACATGTTTACTCCTCTCAGTGGTCTTCACTACCTCCTAGTTTCTTAGCAACCTGGCATATAGGAAAAGAGCTTTGCAAAGCTCAGGAACCTCACCCAGGTAAGCATCTAGGTGTGATCGTGGATGTGGTCCTTCCAATAGACAAGAACTTAAACCCAACCACAACCTACCTCAGCTACTTCAGTGATCACTCATCCCATACAGTGGTCCACAAGTTAAGGTTATTATGCTCATGTTAAAAAATGTATTGTTATTGTTGAGAAAGTAGTTGGAAAAATATGAACCATACAAAAATGGAACAATTACATCAAAAGCATATTAATATGTTATTCATCTATAATTACTGGTCCTTCAAATAAGAAATTTGTATGCATAGATACATATATATCTCAGAGAAGAAGTCACAGTTCATAGAATAAATACATTGTACCTGTGTTCTCATCAACAAGTGATGTCCAAAGACAATTTTGGTAGCATTATTGTGAGGGAAAGGCTTCTAGTCTCGAGTAGGTATTAAGTAGAGATGCTGCTAAACATTCTGTAATGCATAGGACAGTCCCCACAACGAGGGATTATCTGTTCCAAAACCTTAATGGTGCCATGTTGAGAAAAACCACTTAGACTTAAGGACATAGGTAGGGGACAATAGGACAGATAGATAACATTTTCAAAGGCTCAAACAGAATGCCAATTAATATATTATAAGGAGAAAACACCATCAATTTGAAAGAAAAAAGACCCAGAAATGCACAACTTGGCATTATTTTACTCCAGAGAAGTTTTCCACACTCACACGCCAAAAGCAATTACCATATTCCTGATTACTAATTAGACTGGCACAGGTTTCAACTTATCTACAGATGGCAACTTAAATGATAGTTAATTTTTAAGCTAAATTCTACATTTTGTAGGTTTAAATTTAAATATTTAGAGCTATGACATCATCTGTTAATGTATTCACTATAATAATGGGCCCATCTCTGCCACAGTCAGGGTACAGAAGAACACATATGGACACACAGGCTGGTTTCCCAAGCCACATGTGAAAATCAATCACATTTCTGGAAACTCTACCCTAGAGAATCAAACTGAGTCGGGGGGATATGTCTGGGAATATTTTACTGTCCCCCTTACATATATGCATACAAAGCACATACAAATGTGCTTTCCTAAAGTGACAAGAACACTGGAAGCTAAATAGCCTTCATTTGGATGCCAACACACAATTTCTAATTAGTTACGTTGATCGTCATCAGTTCCATAATCATGGTGTCTTAGTGTAGGGTAAATGAAAAAGTTATTAGACTTTTCACCCCCCAGGTCCCCCCCACCTTTGGTGTGATGAGGGACACCTGCAGTCCTGCACTCATGCCCAAGTGGGCATGTGCAAGTGAGTGCACCTGGGTTGAGACACGGGGCCTATATGGGTGGCATCACAAGGATGCCAGCAGAAGAGAGACCAGAGTAGGGAGAGAGAAAGACAGAGCAGCAGCAGCAGAAGCAAAGACAAGAGGCTAGAGAGCCCAGAGAGTGAAGATGCAATGGGGGCTAGGAGGCCTGCCAGTCTCCTGTCTCCCCAGCCCCCTGTCTGCCTGGTACCTGGTCAACTCGATATAATGATATAATAAAAGCCTGAAAAAGCCACGGAGGCCTCCAGGACTTCTTCCTGACCCATCTTCCGTAATTGAGAACTTGCTCCATAATTTGCTGGCATGCCAACTGGCATAGTCAACAAGATTATTCCATGCAGACAGGCATGGAGCCCTCTGAAGATATAAAGAGGTACTGAAAAGATGATTGTAGGGTCAGAGAAATCAGGTCTTTCTACCCTCCCGCCACTGGTATAATGATGGACACCTGTGGCACCACGCACATGCCTAAGTGGGCATGCACAAGTGGGCGCACCTGAGTTTGGAAACAGACTTATATGGGCAGCATCAGGAGGATGCCAGCAGTGAGAGTACGTAACTAATGCAAGCAGCAAGACCAACGAGAATCAGCAAGACCCAACAGGATCAGAAAAGCAGCCGAGAGGGTGAGATGTGCCAGGGGCTGGGCATAAAAGCCACTGAGGGCTCCAAGACTCCCTTCCTTGAACCATCTGCCCAGAACCATCCAGAACTTGCCCTGTGCCACCTTTCCTGCCACTACAATCGGCGTAGTCGGCAGGATGGTTCGATGCAGATGGTTGCAGAGCCCTCTGAAGACTGCAGGAGGGACTAAGAGGTGGCAGGCCATGAACATGTAACATTGTCAGAGCAATGGCATCACAGGAGGTGGCTGAACCAGGAGCTACAGGGAAAGCTAAAGACGCTGAGGGAAGAGCCAAAGACACTGCAGCATAGAAGCCACCGAGGACTCCAAGACTCCCTTCCTTGACCCATTTGTCCAGAAACATAAAGAACTTGCCCTGTGCTACCTTTCCTGCCACTACAATGATCTGATTCAATAAAGGCTATTTTGAATTTAAAAATATAAATTACATTGAATGTGATGGATCACAAACTGCAAAGAAAGTCAACATGTCAAACTGTTGAACTCACACATAGTCAGAGGTTCCAGGCGCCCTTACCTTCCTGCGAAGGTTCACAGAATGTAAACCCCCTTCCTTCGTTTTAACTGAGTCAATTTAGGACACATTATCCCTGGACCCAGAATGACCTACTGGTTTAAGCTAATCATTTATAGCAAACAAGAGCATCCACAGCATGCACTAGTCTTAGCTACTTATGCACAATGTCTGTAGTTTAGTCACCATTATTAAATTAAAAGCAACTTTATAAAAGTCTATCATTTATGTTCTATAGATACTGCTATACTTTAGAATATTAACAAAAGAACAGCGTGAAAATCATTTTTAAAACCTCCTTTCAATATTCAATGATCACTACAATTTCCTCCCTCATCTCATCAACCAGAGACTTTAGTTAAGCAGCCCAAGCCCTATTATTGCATGACAAAGGAGTAAGTGTTTAATCTATGGCTAAGTAGCGCATCTATGAAGGACAAAAGAGCAAAACTGTTATGACTTTGTAGGCCACATACGGTCTCAGTCATATAGTCACCTTTTTAACAACTCTTAAGTAATATAAAAAGAAATTGGTCATAGACTGTACAGAAAAACAGCTCCTGCCCCCAGCTGAATTTGGCTAGTGGGCTATAGTTTGTCCACTTGGTAGAAGACACAGGATTAAGTTCAATTTAAAAACTGAAGGTAGCAGAATATTATACAATATTCATTTCCTATTGCAAGGGGATGAATCAGGAGTGAACCACCGTGTCAGTGTGTTGTAGAGGCAGGGAGGCATGGGACAGGCTCTCTGTGTTCCAGACAGACGAGTAAAGGTGGAGTCTTGGACCCTTGGTGGCTTTTTAAGGCTTTTATTGATCTTTCTGCATCAGAGATGACCAGGTACATGGCCAGTGGGGAGGCAGGAAAACCAGGAGGCTGGAAGACCTCTTCGCCCCCAGGAAATCTTCACTCTTTGGGCTGCTACTGCTATCTCCGCCACTACTGCTGCTTCTGCCACTGCTCCTCCGCTGCTCCTGCTTCTCATGGTGTCCTCAGGACCTTTATATGCCCCATGTCTTGGCACAGATGTGCCCACCTACACATGCTCACACCCTACCTCAGGTGCCCACCATCAGGCATGCTTGCAGGACCGCAGGTGTCCATCATTGACACTAATGGTGGGAGGGCACAAAAATATGGTAAGTTTTCATTTACTCTATGTGTCTATCATTGTGGGTGTCATAGGAAGTGGGGGTTGCATTGATCAATCCAGTAAAGTCTCCAGAGGGTGCCCACTGCAATAAATTGTTTAAATGAGGGGAGGGGAAATATTTTAAAAGGGAGCAAAAAGAAAGCAGGCATCTCATTATTTGATCATCTAATTGAAATCAGAAGAGGAGGGGAGACAGATATGGTAGTTAGATAGCAGTTGAAGTTGATCCTTGTAACCAAATGAACCAAAATCAGATTTACCTACTGCAGTCCCTGGCTGTTGAAGGCATTCATTCCCCATGCTTAGAAAATTTGGGGACATAAGAGATAGAGAAATCATACACAAATAAGAGTCAAGTTATGTTAATACTGGGATACAACACTGACACTGACTCAGAAAAGCAGCTGAGATTTCCATTTAAGTGCCTCAATGAGAGGTGATGCAATTATATCATTACTGTCCCCAGGTGCTGCACATTCCATTTTGTTCCTTGGTCACTTTTGTTATTTGTTTTCTTCCCTCTAGAATGTAACTGGCAACATGTCAAAAAGAGCCCATTCCATGTGTCTCTTGCTGAAGCAATGAAGCAGATGGTATCAGAAGCTAATGCAACAGGGAAATACAGATCACACACTGCTTAGCTTGTGTGAGCCTTGAAAAAGATTTGTTTAAGAGCCTGTTGGGTTGGGAGAGAAGGCTGGTGAGGGCAAGGTGCCAGATGGAGATGGCGAGAGAGTTGTTAGTAGCCTATAATGTCTCATTCTAAAGAGGAGATCATTTCAAGGCTGAATTATGTTTCGTTAGTATAACTTCGATACAATAATGTAAGAAGTCAACAGGTTCAAAAAGATCAATATCAAAATCAAAATTAAGTGGCAGAACAGAAAAATCACCTAGCATAAGAGTAGCAAGTATCCTAATGCATAAGGAGTCAAAATAGAACAGAGGATATGAGAAGAAATCTGGGAAAGAGAAAGGGGTCTGTAGGGTAAGAGAAATCAGGTCTTTCCACCCTCCCTCCATTGGTATAATGATGGACACCTGCAGTGCTGTGCACATGCTTAGGTGGGCATGTACAAATGGGCGCACCTGAGTTTGGACACAGTCTTATATGAATGGCATCATGAGGATGCTAGTACCAACCAACAAGCAGCGAGTATACCAACGTGAGCAGCACTACCAACAAGCAGCAAGAATGGAACATAGAGCAGCAGCAAGAGCGGGACCAGCAAAACAGCTGAGAGGGTGAGATGCACCAGGGGCTGGGAGGACTGCCAGCCTCCCGGCCCCCAGACACCCCTGCCTATCACCCCTGCCTATCACCCCTGCCTATCACTGATGCCACCTCTGACAATAAAAAGCATAAAAGCCACCGAGGGTTTCAAGACTCCTTCCTTAACCCCCGTCTGCTAAGAACCATCTAGAGCCTGCCCTGTGTCCCTTTCCTGCCACTACAGGGTCTCATGAATCTCACAAAGGGTCTTCCTAGATTTCCATGTGTGTATTCTATTGCTCAAGAAATAGAAAAGCTCTTACATGTTTTCATTAACTTACATGTTTTTCTCAAGAATTCTATGGAAAAGAAACATTGACACCCATTTCACAGCAGGATTCAATTACTTCCCCAAAGTCACTTCTCAGAAAAGTGCAGACATTGGGAACACAATCTTTTCTACAATCTTGAAAGCAACCTACACTATAAGGACAAATAAAAGAAAGGGAAGCAAAAATTATCACCTGGAACATACATTAATATATCTCATGTTAAATGTTGGAATAACTGTAAGAAAGAGGATGAGGAAAGAAAGTCTACAATATTGTTTAGGACAGAATTCCATGGGTAAGATTAAACGGTGGCTCTGTCTTGGTAAAATTCTTTAAAGCATTAAGGTAGAGAAGTCACCAATGAAATAGTACATTCTTTAAAAGCCTCACCAAATTAGTGCACAAGGTGCCATGTTGCCTAACACATTTGCTACCTGAAAATACAAGAGAACAGGTCCAGGTTGAAGAAACAGCACCTGCTGGGTGGTGATGTACCCCATGGGTTTCTGCCCTACATTAAGCATCTGCTCCACCAATTCCATTCCCCAGATGCCAGTGGGGTGCTAAGTGTGAAACAGCAGGCAATGGCCTGGGAAATCAGCCAGACAATGGCCCACGAGGACCAATTTACCCTGGAATAACTCTCCGGGAACAATCTTCTCTTGGGAACTCTTGAAGAAACTGGTAGCTTAGTGCAAAAGCAGAAAGCATCAGTCCCTTCCTCAAACTCATTTCTCTATCCAAACTGAACTCTGACACCAGGAAGTAGTCACTGCCTAGTCACTGCTTGTTTGTGCTACTTCAGGCCACATGCTAGGTATTACCAGTGCTCAGGAGAAGTGGAGGAGAAATTCTGGATGCTTCAGAGTCCACCTGGCTTAATAAACGGCTCTCTATGGAGGAACTCTGATTTCCACTGTGCATGGACCGCCATGGTAAATAATTCCATCATGGCTAATTTCAGACAATGGGATGTCAAACTCCTCACATAATTCCTAAAAATATAGTAATTGCATGATAGTTTGCACCCCTCCAGTTTAGAACTGGTTAAAATTTATGCCCAAGGAGGTGAAATTCAGAGGAAAAAATAATTCTGGTTCTTGGTGGGGATGGGAGGGCATCCATTTGTAAAGCTCTAAATTAATTTCATAGTTCTCCTCTTATATTCACTTCCCTTTTTTCAATAGACATAAAATCATCAGATCCTTGGCTACTTCCAGGAACACTGATTATGCTGATCTGCAAGGCCCACAAAGGAGCTCTTCAACAGCTCGGGTGTGAGACCTGGCACACAGCAGGAATTCCATATACATGTGCCTACTGATTGATTTCTCTACCTTCCTTTCTCCCTTTGACCTTCCCTTAGGTTCCGGGGACAAGCCTTGATTAAAGAGAGTTGTGGTTAAGAATTTGAAATCAGGTCAGAAAATGTATTAAAGTATTCCATCCCATATCCTATTTTTCCTGCCCCAAACAGACATGGGAATGGCTGATGTGACCTACTTCTAAGTGCCAGCATACAATGAGACAGTGGCTTCACTTCCATGTAAAGCAAGGTAGTCTGAAGTGTCCTGTCCTTCCTTTAGACTCAAGTAGTCCTGTGAGAACATCAAGGAAACAGAATTTGGGAGAATGAGGTATTCTAAAGTTCTTTGATTTCAAAGCAATTATTTATCCATGTAAACTAAATAATCAAGTGATAGCATTACCTCTCTTTATAAATATATCATTCTCATCTTTCAAGCCTCAACTCATATGTTACCTCCTCAAAGAGGTTTACTTACACAAACTCTCAGAATCACCCCTTAGCTCATCTTCTTGTTTATCTTCATGGGAACTATCACTACATAAATTCCACTTAGACACATATTTCTTTATGCTGTTTCTCTCTACTAGAATATAAGACAAAGCCAGTGGTGACTTTCTTATCTTGTTCACTGTTGTATGTTCAGCAACTGTCCAAATGTACGGAGAGATGAGGTTCTAAGTAAATATGTGTTGAGTGAATGAATACAATGGCATATTAATAAGTAATCTTTTAATATCATGGTTTTTACTGAATTGTCATTACCTCTACTACTATTTCCTTCATAATCAAACCTAAAGTCAAGTTCACAAGAAGGAACTGAGTAAAACAAGTATGTCAATTTTTAAAACACCCCAATTATTTCTAGAAAGAAGATATTTCTTCTCTGACTGGCTTCCCTCATTCAGAGACTGTCATTACTGAAAATCAGGGTGATTGATTCTAGTATATATTCTTAGAAACTTTATTTTAGATAACTTACTCTTTCACAAGCTCCAAGAGATTTCTCATAGTGAGGCCATTAATAAGTGAACATCTCTAAATAAATAAACTGGACTTTAAAACACTGTAGGATTTTAACAAAGTTAAATGTCTATAAAATAAAAATACCCAACAATTGAACTCATTGGACTGAAATGTGTTCAAGGTATCCTGAGCAAGAAAATCTTACATTTAATTTTAACTACAACCAAATAAGATTTTAGCTCATTTGTCTTGCAGCCTTCCCAGACTGTGTAGGGGGTTCATCATCGGTTCAAGCAGTTTCTTCGCTGCCATCATGGTATCCCTCACACTCCACCGCTCCACACCACCACACCACACCGGCATCTCCGGGACACTAGCTTTATACACCTGGTGCATCAGCCCAGGTGCGTCTACTTGTGCATGCCCACTCAGGCATGTGCACAGGTTTCCATCATCAGTGGTAGGAGGGCGTAAAGTCCTGATTAACCTTTTACCTTACAGTGGGCATGCGCAAGTAGATGCACCTGGGCTGATGCACCAGGTGTATAAAGCCAGCGTCCCGGAGATGCCGGTGTGGTGTGGTGGTGTGGAGTGGTGGAGTGTGAAGGATACCGTGACGGCAGCGAAGAAACTGCTTGAACCGATGATGAACCTCCTACACAGTCTGGGAAGGTTGCAAGACAAATGGTGTAGTCAGCAGGATGCTGCAGCACAGGAGCAAGGTTCAGGATGGTTCTGGGCAGTTCTGTCTGTTGGTCTTCACAGTCCTCATGACACCGCCCATTTATGCCCGTGTCCCAACTCAGGTGCACCCACTTGCGCATGCCCACTGGAATGCACGCAGCACCGCAGGTGTCCATCATCACAGTGATGGAGGGTGGAAAGACCTGATCAACCTTTACCCTACACCCACTCAGGCATGTGCACAAGTTTCCATCATCAGTGGTAGGAGGGCGGAAAGTCCTGATTAACCTTTTACCCTACATCATTTTTCCACCAAATTATTTTTAAATAGAATTAAAATGCTAAGATTATTATAAAGATTGTTTATTGGGGTACAGATATTTTGTAAATATGAATTGTTGTCTCCTTTTATATAAATTTTTATAGAGCTATACTTAAAGTTGATACTTCAATTTTTTTTAGATTTCAGCAGTTTTCTTGTTTCATTATATTTATGGAGCAGAAATAGAAAATAGTTCAGTTACTGTCATTCCTCTTCTGTTCACAATCATTTTATATTATTTTTATTTAAAACTCATTTTTTGTATAATTGAGTTTTATTATCAGTCTTTAAAAATAGATATTATAGGGAGATTCTCTGTAATTATATAAAATCAAGTAATTAGATGTATCCTATAAGGACAAGAACATGATGTTACTTTGTGTAGCTTTTTAGGTTATTTCAAAAGTGATTTTGTTTTTAAATTTTTACTCATTAGGGAACTTTAGAGTCCTTGAGAAGAAAAACAATTTTTTTTGTAGTGGTTGTTTTTGGAAACATAGGAAGAAAAATCCCAGGAGCAATCAAAAAGACTGAGTAGATGCTACTTCATTTTTATAGACACAGCCTGGGCAGCTAATGGGTTTCAGGTGTGAATTGGTAAATAGATCTTTGTTAATTAAATAGCTACATGACTAAGTTATAGAAAAGCATCATAATTACATAAATCCTGGGCTAACTTAGTTTTTAGTTCTGTCTGAGAATCATGTTTGGAAAGAAATTTACAATGCTAGCCAAACTCTGCTCTGCTTCCATGTCCAATACATTTGCACAGAGATATATGCATTTATAAATGAAAGAGTCACTCAAGCAGAAGCTGCGATAGCTTGGTGGAGGAAGCCAAAGATCCAGAATTAGAAAATCTCAGGACCTTTACAAATTAAATTACAGATTTGCTGACTCTATTTCACACACTTAAAAATGTGATCACAACATTTGCCTAGCATAGTTATTGTGTGAATTAAATAAGGACTATGTATCATACTTTTTACTATAGTTAACTACCAATTAAAGGTAGTCTCCTCTTTTCTTTGCACAAGATCTCACTTAGGAATGCTATGTGAAATAAGCTAGAGGGAGAAAAGACAATAGGGGTTATTTCACTTAGATGTGTAATCTAGGGAAACAAAACAGAGGAACTGACAAAACTGAACCAACAAACACCTAAAAATGACTGCAGAATTGAGGCTACTAGAGGGGGTGGGATAGAGGAACCAAGTGGGGAGGGGACCCAACAGTCTACAAAGAAGGGATAGGGGTTCTCTGGGGGTGTGGTATGTGTTGGTGCCCATCTGAGGAACTGTGAATCTGTTGCTGTCAGTAATACACAGTACCATAAACCAATGTTACCTAAAATAATTAAAAATAAAACTTTTATGTGTGCTTTAAAAAAAAAAAAAAACAGCAGCTAAGGAATGAAAGTATGCATCTAAGATGATGTGCATTCACTTGACCCAGAGACACCATGGGGATTTGCTTATGAAACAAGGCAGTTTGATGGACCACCATGCTTGACTGCATGTTCTACTGCCGCTATTATGAAATATTTACCAGTTTTGAACAAGGGTCCCCTCTAGTTCAACTTTCCATGGACTCCACAAGTTATATAGTGAGTCCTGCTTGGATTCCAAGTGCTGGTCTGGAAGTAGCTAAACCAGCTGTCCTGGTCATGGAGCAAGGCCTCTCCTTCACATGACTCTAGAGAAAGACCTCCCAAACAGAGGAAGATCTAGTTGAATTTCCAGTCATTTCCTCTCTTTCTTATGACCCATGGCTTTCTTTTGAGTTGATTTTAACTTAAGATTAAAGATAAAATTAAATTTATTAACTGCAAATATTCACTATCTGTCTAAAACCTCTAAGGAAGTAATAAGACAGTGAATGAAGTTAGATTACTCCAGAAACACTGCTCTGAAATCTTTAGAAGATTGCTGAATAAATTATTTTACTTATTTAATTTCTTAATCTGGAGTTGAAGGATTGAGACAAGATAGAAAAAAAAAAAATGACTTCTAGTAGAACACTGGTTTTCCAGAAGCTGAAATATAAATACCCAAATAAAATGAATACTTAAATGTATTAATATTTATGAATTGATATCAGTTATTTGGACCTAGCTATCTTAAATCTCATTTAAATTCCAGTAGCAGTATATGAAGTGCAATAAAACTGACCCTTAACAACTAAAATAAGTGTGGGAAAATAAAAATCACTAGAGTTTAATGACTTTTGTCTGATGACTTTCATCACCATTTAAGGTTTTTTATTTGTTTTGTAAATACAAAATAAACCAGGAAGACTGCTTATATGGGGTATGCTAGCCTAGCATTCAGGGGCGAATATTACCAAAACCAAATGTGGAGGGAAATATATCTATGCAGTGACTGTAAACATTTCACATGTATTACTTTTAATCTGTGCATCAAATATTCATGGTAAGTGTTATTGTCTCCATTTTATAGCAAAGGAAAACCTGGGGTTCCAAAAAAGTTGTTTACCCATGATCATATAGTTCCTAGATGGAAAAATGCTCTTACAGAACTATTTATCTCTAAAAAAAATAGAATGAAAGAATAGAGAACTAAAGAATGCTGTGGACTTCTTGCCACAGCAAATTAAAAACACTAATTGATTTTCACAATGACCCACAACATTAGGGTCTATGAGTACACAGCCCTTGGACTCCACTAAGAAAGGAGATGAATAGCACACTTTAGAAAGATATTTTAAGCAAACAGAGTTATGTCATTATTTTTTGTCTTTTGATATTTGGAAGTTTAAAGTTCAGCTATTTAAAAATCAAATTATAGAATTCTCTTCAAAAGAGTTTCAGATAAATTAAAAAGTAATCTATCATCTTTCCTGGCAGCCCTATGGCAGAAATAAATCACCCAAATTAAAGGGGGAAGTAGATAATATTATACAACTCAAAGTCATCATCAAAAATAACTTAATAGTTTTTCACAGGAAAAAAAAATTTCTTAATTTGTTCTTAATAATAAATGTGAAATATGGGCAGAAATTTACCCATAAATGGATTGATTTAAGCATGATTTAGAAAACCAAATTTTGAAACAAATTTAATTTTAAAACAATTGACTAAATAAATTACAACAGATAAGGACACAGAGCCATTTATAAATGGTATTACAAAATGTTTAACATTTAACAAAAAAATTATGCAGGGTGATCAACATTAGTATTAATTATGAGGTGTTTCCAGTTGACTCCCGTCTGAGAAAATTATAGGATTAATGCTCTCACTTTCTTCTGGTTGAAGATAGCAAAGGAAGTAACTCTGGAATTTCATTACCAAATAAAATCCCTCCACAATTACTTCCTTTAGTACAGCAACTGTCAAATTTGAAGTGATGGTTGCATTATCAGCTTAAGGCTTTGAATAATTTCTAGTAGTAAAATCTAGTAAGTACCTTCAAATTTAAGAAACTATCTTTAATAGTTTCTTAATTAATAAATGAGAGAAGATGCAAACCCAAATCATTACAAATATTTGAACCAAACCAATTCAATTTAGTTGCTCTTTGGAATACTATAGCAAATAACTGCAGAATACATATTCTTTTCAAGTGCATTTAAATTAATTATTAAAGTAGACCATAAGCTAGTTTATACAGCAATCCATGTCAGTGTTAAAGTATTTTCAACACTAACGGTCTTGAACTAAATGGGAATTAAACTGAACAAAGAATCAATAGAAGAAAAATTATCAGAAGATTCCCGAATATTTGGAATTTAAGTAATCAGTGAAAAAAAGTATAAATGACACACAAAAGAAGGAACACTGAAACAGAGCTATTCAAGTAGCTAAAAACCATAAAAGGGAGCTCAATGCCAGTCATTCCTCACCAAAGAAACATATATTAAAACCACCCATGCTCACTAGAATGACTAAAATTACAAAACTGGCAATACCCAGTGGTGTCAAAGTTATGGAACTCTGCTCCATTGCTGGCAGAATAAGGTAGTAAAATTGTGGGAAAATGACTATTTCCTAACGCATTTCCAATCCTAGACACATATCCAAGAGAAACAAGTTTGCTTGCTTACATAAAACATATACCAGAATGTTCATAGCTTTATTCACATATCCCAAAAACAATAAGATTATTTATAAATAATAGAATTGGTAAATTGAGGCATATATAAATTTCATATTATGCAATAAATTTAAAAAATAATAAACTACTACATGAACATAAATAGTTGCCTGTAATATGGATTATGTTGAACAATATAACCAGACACAAAAGATGATATGTAATTTGTTTTAATATATATGAATTTTTAAGAGCATACACAACAAACTGATAGAAATAGGAGTTAAAGTACTGGTCTACTGGAAAAGAGTATAACAAATTCCTTTTAATGCTGGAAATATCCATAATTTGATCTTAAAACTAGTAAAACTTGTACATACATATTTAAACATTCACTGAGCCAAATGCATGAAATTACTGCATTTTAGGCTCTTTCCTAATGTAAATTCACCTCATTAAATAAGGGAAAAGGGAAGTAAAGATATGTTATCTGACCATTTGCAACTAGGTTTTTATACATTTCTAATGTCAATTCTTTTACAGATGGTTGACTTGCTAACAGAACCTCTTCTGCTCCATCCTGTGTAGTTAAGTATCTGTGACCCTCTGAGCACAATAACATTAGCACAAATGTAACATTTGCATTGATTAACTTGGTGGAAAATGTCAGTAGGAAATACAACAGTCTTCTATTTTCTTAATAATACTATGTCTTTTATTTCATGAGATAGTCATACTTTTATGCAGAAGTTTTATAGTAGAAAATCCACTTTCTTATACACAGAGAACCTTTCCCTTTTCAACCAGAATACTTTAGTATAACTTGATATATATTTATGTATGTATATTAGGAAACCACTTATCAAAATCTTTTTTAAAACTTTATTATAATTTATTAAGGTAACCTTATTACACAACTGATTATGATTTAAGGGTATTGGTACAAAACTCTTCAAATATATGTCACTAAAGGACACCAACCACGAAAGCTCCAGTTGTTCACCACCATAGTTCACTGGGCTCAGTCTTCTCTCAGTTCCCTATCCCTACCCTACCTTTCTGGTAACCTCAATTCAGCAGTCAAATGTCTAAGCATTGTTTGAGGTTAAGTTTTCGCCTGTAGCTTTATTATGGTATGTTCTATAGATGAGTGAAGTCACATAGTATTTGTTTTTCCCCTTCTTACTTATTTTGCTTAGCCTAATCCCATCTGATTCCATCCATGCTGTCACAAATGGTAGGAATTCACCTTATTTCTGGCTGTGTGAGTGGTATTTCATTGTGTATCTATATTACATCTTCTTAATCCATTCATCTGTCCCAGACACAGGTTATTTTCATAAGTTGGCTATTGTTAATAATACAATAAACATAGGAGTGCATACATCCCTTCAGGTTAATGTTTCTATATTCTTTAGACAGGTAAGTCTGAGTAGAATTATTTGATAATATAGATCTATTTTTAATTTGTTGAGAAACCACCATATTGTTTACACAGGGTGAGGATGAGTCTATATTCTCATCAACAGCATAGAAGGGTTCCTTTATCCTCCACAAGTTTGTCAGCACTTGTTTCTCATCTTTTTTTTATGGAACATTCTACAGGTATAAAGCAGTATATCACTGTAGTTTTTATTTGTAATTTCCTAATGATACTAATGATGAACACCCTTTCTAACTGTTGGCCATCTACATGTCTTCTTTGAATAAGTGACCATTTAGCTCTTACTCTCAATATTTGATTGGTATATTTGCTTTATTGTTTTAAGATGTGTGTTTGTAGATCTTGTATATTAATTCTTTGTATGTGTGATGTACAAATGTTTTCTGTAATTCATCGTGGTGCCTTATCATTTTAATATTTTCTTTCTCTGTGCAGAAACATGTAAGTTTTTAGTCTGATGTAGCTAATTTGTTTATTTTTGCTTTTGTTTTCTTTGCTTCTGGTATTGAGAACCCAGTGGCATCACTAAAACCAATGTTGTATACTGTTTTGTCTATGTTTTCTTCTAAAACTTAGTACATTAAAGACCATATACAACAAACAGAAATTTAATATATTGTACTAAACGGTGAAAGTTTCACTTCTAGGATCAGATAAAAGGCAAGTATGTCCACTTTTAATAATATTATTCAACACATACTAAGAAGATATTGCTAGAGCAATTAGTTAAAAGAAGAACATAAAGGTAATCCAAATTGGAGAAGTAAAGCTATCACTGTTTCTACATGACATGATTATATATTAAATACCCTGAAGACCATGCTAAAAAAAATATTAAAAACAATAAATCAAGAAAGTGAAGTAATGGATTCCAAAATCAATAAACAAAAATTTGTTGCATTCCTATGTGTAAACAAAAAACTAGAAGAGAAAGAAATCAAAACAATTCTATTTATAACTATATAAAAATAAATATCTATTAATTAACAGAGAATGTGGGAGACCTTTATCACAAAAACTAAAAGACAGTATTACAATAAATACAAGGAAACACAGCAAAAAATTGGAAATTGTTTCTTGCTCATGACTTGGAAAAATTAGCATTTTTAAAATGACCATCCTAAAATTTATACCCAATACAACCCTATCAATGTTTCAATGGCATTCTTCAAAGAAACAGAACAAATAACAATAAGAATTACATGTAATCATAAAATACCCTGAATAGATAGTGTAGAGGATTTCGATGGCTAATGTAAAGATTTCAACTGTACTACAAAGCTATAGTAATCAAAAAAATACAGTACTAGAATAAAAACACATACAGATCAATGGAGTAGAATTAAGAGCCCCAAAATAAGCCTACACTTACATGGATATTTAGTTTATGGGCAAAGGGCCCAAGGGCATACAATGAGATAAGGATTCTTTTCAACTAATGATATTTAAATAGCAAAGAAGACAACAACTTGCAAAAGAATGAAACCAGACCATTGTCTCACACCATATTAAAAAAAATTTCAAAATAGAACAAAAAGTTGGAAATGAGACCTTAAACCATAAAATACTGAAAAACAAGTATACACAATAATTTATGTCTTTCATTTCTTGCGTTACTTGGAGAAACCTAAATTGATAATCTGAAGGGTGACAGTGAAACAGTATACATAAAAGAAATTTTCAGTTGGCAGATGAGTTGCCCCAACTCCTTATTTAACAAGTGGACAAAATCATGGACTGACAAGTCCTATCGAAATTATTTGACACACTACATACATGCTGTCATGAGGCACCATGACAGACAGAAAGTGTTAGATACTAACTAATGACTATCCCACAATTTCTAGGAGGAAGAAGGCTGAGAGTCTGCATGCTGGTTGGAATTTAACCTATATGTGAAGATTCGAATATATTCCAACCCAGACGAGCTATGATGCTGCTTTTCTCCTCCTCACCTTCTACTTAAATATCTCCTATTAACTTCCTTCAAGGAGCCTGGCTAAATTCTTTCCAGCACTCTTTCCCTCATGCATGAGTGTCACTAATAAAGTCTTTCCTGTTTCAACTACAATTGGCACTCACTGATGAATTATTTCCCTACTATACAAGGAACACTCTTTTGGATCAGGGTACATAACATATAGAGTTGTTTACCTTAAAATGATTTGTATATAAGCTTGACAGTTAAAATGATTATGTAGTTTAAATCTATTCTAAGTTGCTTGTACTATGTTCTGGTGTATTTGGAAATTAAGAGATACATACTAAGTCCATTTTTTTTTCATTTTTAATCTATTTGCATTAAATGACAATTTCATTTTTTCAACCATGTAGAATATAAAACACTGTAGGGGAAGTAAAATTTTGCATTTTCTTTCTTAGAGTCTCAGCTGAGTGTATCAGACATAAAACAAACAGGTGAAAAGCATACAGCTCTTTACATGTACATGGGAATCTTCATAGGGAAATGAACACTAAAGAAAGAGGCAAAACTTAATACTCATATAGTAGATTGAACAAAGAATGCTGTGAAAAATTGACATAATGGAGTCATTTCAAAGGTGATTCAAAGCAGCTGCATCAGAAAATTTGTCTTGCATGATCGGGGCTAAACCACCAACGTTCCAAAAAACCAGCAAGAATACAAATATCCTTTTGAAAGAACTCATAAATGTGAACTTTTACTATTTTTAATTAATGACCCATCCACCTGGCCATCTTGTCTTCCTCTGACCCTTCCAAATATTAATACATCTATTACCTCTACTTTCTTTTTCTTTCTAAAGAAAAGCAAAAACAAAGTCACTCTTTTATCTTTCCTCAGGACACTATGCTTCCCGCATTGCGATTGTGTGTGTGTGTGTATGTGTGTGTAGAAGAAGTGGGGTCTAGGCTAGAGGTGAAAGGGGTAAGAGGATCACCAAAGACAGATTGGAAAATAGAACAAGTGGCTGTATTGAAATACACTGCTAAGGGGAGCAGAGAGTGAGATAGGAGAGGTCTGCTGTGCTATATGTGTGTTAATTCCCTGGCCAGGAACTGAACTCAGGCTGTAGTGGTGATAGCATTGAGATTTAACCTGTAGGCCACCAGGGAGGCTCCAGTATTGCAATTTTTTGATCACAAAAAAGATGCCTCTTATCTTGGTTCTTTATTTTTCACAGTAACAGTAGCAATTGAGGGAAAGAAAAATTGTATGGGAAGATGAAAGGTAAGAACTATTTTAAAAAGGTCTGTTTGTACAGATTTCTTTGCTTTCACTCTCCATCTCTGGTGTTAAGATTGTTTCATTTCTTCTGGTACAGTAAGAGCAGAGAGTTCTTTTTTATTTGCTGTTTCTCAATAATTTTCACCTCAAAATAACTCATATGCCAAAGTGGGATAATTTGGGGTGTTAAAGTCTGCCACCCTTCAACATTATATAGGTATTCTAACCTGACAGTAACAAATTATGATTAAAATGTTATTTATGAATACGATTAGTCATTTCAACTAACTTTTTCATTCTAAAAAAGTTAAATTGCTTAGTTACTAAAAAGTATTTTAACCTCACTACATTACATTCCTGTATATAATAGCATATTTCTCATTAGTCCTAAATCTACATAAATATATAATTCAATAAATAAAACAAAAATCAAAAGAATTGGAAATGAAGCAGATGATTTCATGTTAGTTTTAAGATTTAATAAAAATTTTCAACTTTAGCAATATACAGTGACATTCAAAATTCAGGTACTAACTCTAGTTCAATTGGTTTTCAATAGTGATTAAAAATAAATTAAGTCTAAGTCTTCCTATGACAAAATGAAAGAACACATTATTTTCAGGGAAGAATTTAATGGAATCTTGGAGAAAGAGACTATTTCCTGGTTGAATCAAAGCATCTATGATAAGGGTTTCAGGGCTTCCCTTGGTGCCATAGGGGTCTCGGCACAATCACTGACCTCAGGCCAGGGACCTGACCCACAGGGCACAGCAGACCTCTCCTGCCTCGCCCACTGCCCACACCCCCTCCCAGCACTGTATTTTAGTAGATCCACCTGTTCTGCTCCCCAATCTGAATCTGGTGAATCCTCTCACCACCACCACCTAACACACACACCACTGGTCTACACCCCCATTCTTATACCCAAAAATAAAAAGATAAACAAATTAAAAATCATAAAGTCTCTATCACAACTTTTTAACTACCCCATAGATAGTACATTCAAAAATGAGAATAAGTATTTCATTAAGACTTTTATTTACAAAAATTGGTGGCATAGTAGTGGGGCCTCCCTCATGGCATGCTGGTTGAGTGCCACACTGTGAAGCATCCACTACACAGCAGCGTGAGTTCGATCCCTGGTCAAGGAGGGGACCCACATGGTGCAGCAGACCTCTCCTGCCTCGCCACTGCTCCCCTCAGCAGTGTATTTCAGTAGATTTTCCTGTTCTGCTCCCTACTCTGTCTCTGGTGAATCCTCTCAACTTCCACGACTCTGGTCTGTACCCCAGCTCTTGTATGCATAAATAAATGAATTTTAAAAAATTGGTGGCATGATAGATTCAGTTCATTGGGCATATTTTAGTGGTCACTGCTTTACAAGTAAAAATCAAATATAAAACAGATTAGATGTGTAGTTATCAGGGGTTTTTTTGTATATGTTTTAACATGACACAATCACATTCAGTAGCTCTTGAATTCCTATTATAAAAAAAATTGACACATTTATACTTATTCCCAGTTCTATTTCACTGAAGTCCAATGTTTGCCAATTATACAGTATGGTAAATAACATTCTATTAACATTATCATTAAAACCAAGACTTGACTTATATTCTCCTAAGGCTATCTTCTAGTCAATCAGGGTGACCTAAAATACTATTCAATATAAAATTGTGTACATAAACAAGCAAATGCAAAGACTGCACTGAACAGTTAGCAAGAAAAGTATATTCAGTTGATCTAATTATACTCACAATAATTAGAGAAAGAATTTTAATTCCATTGTAGTTTTTGTTTTGTTTTGTTTTCTTTTTCCTGAAGCCACAGGGTATATATACCATGTGGGAATTTACTATCTTAAGTGAACACCCCAATATTAACAGCCTGAAATTACTATCTCTCACTCCTTTCCTCCAATGCAAGGGATGGAGACAAGATTGTTACTAATGGGTTACTAGATAAAAAGCAGCACAGATGTTCATAAATGAGATGTCCTCTAAAATTGGACACATATTTGTAATGAATTTGCAAACAGATGAATTAATAAGTTGCATGATATGATTTATCACATATGTGTTTGCCATATTGGAGGAAGAAGTGGATGAATTCTGTATAGGCAGATGCTACCCACCCACATCCCCTGGCTGCCAGCAGCAGTGTCCCGCTCCCAACAGCTATCATTTGCCTTGAACTACCTGAAGGCTTTCTCTCTCCTCTCAGTCCAGCTTTCTACCTTCTTGAGAGGCTGCAAGAACAGAGAAATTAGAGATTCCAAGAACAACCCTCAAATGATGGCTCAAGGGAGTTCATGCATGCCTGTCCATGCTTCCTCACCTATCCCTTCAGTGCATTTAAAGTGACCCCAAATTTCCCCATGAGAGATTTATGAACCTAGTAGATTATTCTCCACCTATTGGTGGCTTGCCCTACCCAGTCTTGTCTCACTTCTTTGTCACCTGACAAGTAACTTCCCCTCCCATATCCATAACTATACATCTCCTGATGATGGAGTTCTTTCTCAGACATTTTATCCTTTAAACTGCAAACAATTACATTAATCTCATGTAGCACAGGAAATAGAACCCAGCTATATTAATAATAAAACTTGATGGTGCTTACCCCATGCCATGGGCTTTACAAGTGTCACTTCACTTAATTTTTACAGTCATTCTATGAGGTAGGTACTATTATCCAACACTTTTATATATAAAGTTTAAATGTTTAGAGATGATATCAGGACTCAAAAATACAAACTTTTAAAGATTTGATTATGTGACTCTATTTGGCAGAATTATTGCTGGCAATCTTTGGAAATTTTCTATTAGGTTTTTATCTGATGATGATGATGAAGGAGAAGCCATCACCTCCTCCAGAACAGGGCTTCCCAAGATGTGTCAATTTGAAACCACGTGACCATGACTGAGGGGTACCCAGAGGCCCCAAACTGTTAAAAGGGAAAACCCATATGACTATTATAATAATGTCTGCAGAAAGGCAAAGAAAGCAGACTGCTAGTACACTTGAAGATCTTAAATTGATATGGAGAGAGAGATGGATTTCAAATAACAGACTCTCAAAGAAACTGAAACTCTAAAATTATCCATATCCTTGTGGGCAAACAGCCAACCAAATAAGTGTGGCCCAAAACAGGACAGTGAGGCCTAAAAAATTGTCACAAGCCTAAGGGACCTCTAGGCAGAGTACTATAAGAAAGGGGGTAGTCAGGTCCCAGAGAGCTGCTATAGGAGAGGCCTATAATTCAAATTGTTTTATATATTCTACCATGATGTCAAGAAAATGGCTGCCACTGTTTCTGCTAAAATGCTGATGCCACCAATACTCCAGTTCAGAAGCAGCCTCCCCACATCTCTCTCTCCCATGTGCCTCTCCCTTGTTCTTCACTCCACCTCAATTTATATATTTGCTTTGCTCCCTTCTTTCATGGTGTACCTCATCCAGGAAGTCCTGTTAATGGCCTGCTGGAAGTTGTAATCCAAGGCAGTTGCATGAAAGTGGGGCAGGGGTGGTGTTAACAGCCTATTCCTGTAGCCAAGGTTGCAGCCCCCTACTTCCATGGCTGTGCAATCTGTAACAGCTCTGGCATATGCAGTATTTCAAATTGAGGTGAATCAAGGCTCTGCAGGATGACAAGAAACTTACTATTCCCTTCAATACCTAGAAAGTTTTTACCAGAGATAATCTTCCCATAGAGAAACCTGTCTTTTGTCTTTCTCACAGGACAAACAACTAGTTACAGGGTTCCTTTTTTTTTTTTTTACTTGAGCCACCCTCCCCAATCATGTGACTCTTTCTTCTCAAAGTCCCAGGGCCCTATTCCATTTCTCAGCTTTGGACATATATCTCTACTTTTCCTCACTGAACTTGGAATATGTTTTTCTATGTAGATTCCCCATATGTATCTAATTAAAATTATTTTTTCTTCCTACTTACCTAAATTCTGATGCCAATTTGTGTATTTGACCTGCTTGAGAAGCACAGAAAGAGGTAAAGGAAAATTTTTCACTTTCCCAAAAATGTCAAGATAAAATCTGTGTCTTCTTGGGCCAAAGGTTTATATATTGTTACAAAAAAATCTTATGATTTAGATAGTCTCTATATATTTAAAAGAGCTAATAATAAGACAGGTACTTTAAGTAACAGGTTCAAGGTCACACAAAGAGTTAGTGGCAGCACCTAGATTCAAATCTAGATCTATTTAACTCTAGCAGAATTTCCTTGATACTTCACAGCTTCATGGGTGCATCTCATTTCACAGGTCTGATTTTAGGATGTCTCATTTTGAAATGAGCTAGATTTCCTATCTTGCCAGTGGTTTCCATTTTGTTTTCTCCACTTGTAAGGATCACAATTATTGTACCTCAACCTTTCTGTAAACTCTGTTTACTCCAATTTACTACCAACCTCTCCCCAAAATGAATTTCATCAAGTTTCCCAGGTTGTAGGATGGTAGTGTTGAAAGGAGGACATCTGTATCACCACTAGTTTCATTTGTCCCTACAGCCTTCCTTTCTCTCTAAGAAATGCCGTTGTGTAGCATTTGGGGGATATAGATACAAAAAAAGATTCCATTGGTTTACTATTTTTAAAAAATATTAGCTCATTTTAAATGTATAATGGCACCTGTCTAAGTACTCTGTTTATGCAAAATTTTCAGCAGCTTCTCAGAGTCATAACTAGATCTTAGCCTTTTCTCCAAGGAGATCCCTTATCACCTTTCTACTATTGCAACGTGGTCTCATATTCTCATTTTCATTCTCTTTGTCTCTGTCTCTCTCTCCCTCTCTCTCTCTCTCCCACTCATCCTTTTCCTTCCCTCCCTTCCTGCCTCCCTCTTTCTTCCTTCTTATGTACACACAAATAAACAAGTAATCCCACGCTTGACAAATAATTTAAAATTGTTCCTAAAAGGTAAGATTTCATTAAATTAACTCCCAGGAAAATATTAAAATCAAAATCTTTATCTCCATGGAGCAATTTGCATTTTGAGTCTCAGCTGTAGCTTGAAGAATGAAAAGTTTATCTCACTTAAAGGAATTTCATACATCAACGACCACCTATTACAGGGGAAAGTGTGTCTTTCTTCAAATCCTATACAGATACAACCTCGCTGGCTAAGAGATGAAGACTGGAGGGGCATGGATAGGCATATCTTAACTGGCGTGGGCCATAATAATTATTACCTTTGTGTTTAAAATGGTTTGTGTTTTAAATAAGCACCATTTGGGACACTCTGAAATTCAGAAGTCTCAACTGAACTAACATGCAAGAAGCAAATACTGCACCATCACCATATCCCTTTCACTCTCTGAACACATTTATCAAAACCTGGCAAGACATCACCCCAATTGAATAAACAAAACTAAGATCAGTGTCTTTTCCTCAGGGGTTTTCTGTCTCTGCCAGCAAGAAAATGTCAAAGCTGACACCATTTATTCATAGCACCGATAACCCACCAACTTTGCTCAGCACCTCGTAGGCTCTGGGGAAAGATTCCTTGATAGGGGGCCTTGCTTTCAGTTCTCTTTCTCACTTTTTTTTTTTTTAAATTATGGAACAAACAAGCATCTTGAGACAGCCCAGGGCCTAGTTATCTCTCCCATCCTGTCTATAGAGGGTTCCTCATCTGTAGGCTTGACTGCCAGCTTTTTGAGGGTCCAGCCAAGTTGCAAACAAGCCCTTATTGATTTTTCTTTTTTAACGCAGAGAAATTTGCTTCTATAACTGCCTCTGGGTGGAGAAAAAACCCCAAAAGGACAAGAGGTAACACTTTCATTTGCAAAGATTCTACTGAGAAGTTTAAACATAATCTCCTCATTGAGAATTTTGTTAGGCTTTACCTGACTCATTCCCACAGAAGCTGTACAATGCAGCTGGAATATCCTCTCTCTTTGGAAGATGCCCTGACCTACAGTCTTTGTTAGAATGCTCTTTCCAAAGACTCTCAACTCCCTATCATTGTTGTTCTTATTTCCCTGATTTTAATTTTTTGATTGTCTACACCAATTTTTTTGATTGTTTACTCCAGTGTAGTTTAGAGGCAGGTCTCTGTGTTAAGGATATCACTATAGTCTTAGTATATAACTCAGATCAGGAAAGGTAGGTATTTTATTTAAAGAAAAGAAAAGATGTGTTTTTCCTTTAATAAATCCTGGGAGGAGTCAAATGAGGTTAAGTAAAGCCAGTTCATCCTCATTTTGTCCTTAAAGCTTCAAAGTCACATTGTGGATCAATTTCACAGTCTTAAAGGAGCTACAGAAAATGTGAATTGTTAATTGCAGCAAGTTTATTTAATTTAACCCAGGCTGTATACTTTCTTATTCTATCCCAAAGCTCTAGTGCATTCCAAATATTACATTGCTTCTAAGTATAACTGTGACTGAGATTCAGAGGAAAGACATAATGGAGATCATCCAGGCTGCTTTTAAATTTTAGTTTCAAATCATTTTGCTACTGTCATCATAAGGCTCAGACATTTATAGATGTGGGTTGAGGATAAGAAGAAAAAACCTGAAAAGTTCTTGAAATTCCTTTTTCTCCATTAAGTATCAGGGAACAGAGGGCCTGATGAGCATATCATACTGAGACAGCCACCATCAGAGAAAAATGTAGGTGGTAACAGGCATGAAAACAAAAAACACCCTCACCTTACTATTGAAAATCTGCTTCTACCTACAACACTCAACCCTCCCCTGTGTCAGAGTCCTGAAGCAGTCTGCAAAGAATAGCATGAGACAAAGTCTAATTTTAGTGTTGACTGAGAACTCTTCATAGTAGGAGGTCCCGATGAGACTGATCGCCACTGACTCAGGATTAATAATTCCCTCAGAGCAGTGAGGGAAGCTGAAGGTGCTGGCAGGGAGAGTTCCTGGGGGAGTACTGGGAATTGACACTTTTGACAATGCAAGATTCAGGGAAGGGCTTGGCATCAGAGAAAGAATGAATTTAACTTTAGTGCCTGCCTATCTGCCTCTGACGTGCAGCAGCTGCCAAGGAGGCTCATCGCCGAGCTGGGCCTCAGAGAGACAGCCCTGCCAGGAGAAGCTCACTCTCTCTAGCAAGTGGACCCTCAAAATAAGTGATTGACACTCTTTTTTTGGTAAACTATCTACAGTTTGGAAATAAAGTATTTAAATTATGCATATTCACCATACAAATGCTTCAAGTTTGGGTATTTAGGTGGTCGGTGTGGTATGGTAACACACATCGGAAGGTCATATTCCCCTACATCATACACAGTGTTGGAAACAAATGTTACCTCAAAAAAGGGTTCATTTTTAAAAATGAACTTAAGGGCCTCCACTATGAGGCAAACCGCAGCCACTGCAGCACGATTTCGATCCCTGCTGCCGGCCAGGGAGGAGACCACATGGCGCAGCAGACCTCTCCTGCCTCACCCGCTGCTCCCCTCAGCAGTGTACTTCAGTTGATCTGCCTTTTCAGATCCCCGCTCTATCTGTGGTGAATACTCTCATCCCCCACCCCTCTGGTCTGTACCCCAGTGCTTATATGCATAAATAAATAAATATTATTTAAAAAAATAATAAAAGAAATAAAAATTAAAAGTGAACTTAAAAAAGCAATGCAGGCCTCCCTGGTGGTCTAGGTGTTAAGCCTCGGGGCTAGCACCTCCAAGGCCTGAGTGTGATCCCTGGCCAGGGAGGTGACCCACATGACTCAGCAGATCTCTCCTATTTTGCCTGCTGCCCCCTCAGCAGTGTATCTCAGTAGATCTGCCTGTTCTGCTCCCCACTCTGTCTCTGGTGAATCCTCTCATCCCCTGCACCTTTGGCCTGCACCGCAGTTCTGCTACGCAAAAATAATAAAGAGAAAAGGCAATGCAAAATCTCCAAAGACTAAGGAAAAAGCATGCCAGTGATTATAAATATATAAATATTTCAAAACATTTCCAGTTGGAAACACTGTTCCCGATACATATCTTTAAAAAAAAGGGGGAAATAGGGCCTCCCCGGTGGCGCAGTGGGTTAAGCAACACACTATGAAGCAAATCGCAGCCACTGCAGCACGAGTTCAATCCCTGCTGCCGGCCAGGGAGGGGACCCACATGGC
>JAGFMF010011747.1:6525108-6652799 GCA_019455555.1 Galemys pyrenaicus | reverse complement strand
GCAGTGTACTTCCATTGATCTGCCTGTTCTGCTCCCGCTCTCTGTGGTGAATCCTCTCACCCCCCACACCTCTGGCCTGTACCCCAGTGCTTGTACACACAAATAAATAAATCTTAAAAAAAAAAAAAGGGGGAAATAGAAATATTAACAGTTGTAAACATTGCACAGCATTGTAATTGCATTTCTCAAGCTATTACAGGCTCATCTCACTGTCTGAAAGTACATTATTCCTATTTGGTATAATTTTGCAGATTACTTTGGGGGTCTTGGAATCCTATTACAGTGATGCTATATGAAAAAAACTTTGAACTTTCCCAGACACTCCCCCCAAAAAAACTTACAAAATCATTTCAAACAGGAAATTCTACTTTTAGATAGCGGGAAAAACCTGTTTTGTAGAACTATCAAATTTAATTTCACATGTTAATGAAAAATTTTATAGAAAAATGAAAGGAAATTTTGGCTTCCTTGAGAAAAATAGATATTAATTGGTGATCACTAATATAAGAGATTATAAAAGACTAGCACGTAGCATAATTTTTGCTTGATAAATAATAATTTTAACTGATTTTGTGCTTTGTATTTAGTGATTCCCTGCTATGAAAAGTGAGACAAGGTATTCTTTATTCTACCTCCAATAATTAATAATACCCATTTTATTAATTATTATATATCTAACATTTATACAATGGGACTTAGAAAAAACTCAAATTTAATAATCACTAATAATGACTTCTAAAACTTATTTGATGTATTTTACAAATTTCTCAAAATAATATTTTATTCAGGAACTATGTAGCATAGACTTTTTATTCTACTTAAGAATTTTTTTTTATTTTTTAAAGATTTTTATTTTAATGCATACATGAGCTGGGGTATAAGCCAGAGTTGTGGGAGGTGAGAGGATTCACCAGAGGCAGAGTGGGGAGCAGAACAGGCAGATGAACTGAAATACACTGCTGAGGGGAGCAGCGGGGACGAGGCAGGAGAGGTCTGCAGCACCATGTGGGTCCCCTCACTGGCCGGGGATCTAACGCGCACTTCTGTGCAGCAGATGCTTCACAGTGTGGTGCTTAACTGGCTGCTACACCAGGAAGGCCCTACTTAAGAATTTTTATTTTGCCTTCCAAATTATTCAAATTTCAAATTGTTCTATCATCTGAAAATTGTGTGCTCTTGAACATATCAGTCTGTCTCAATAAGCAGTAGTTTCCAGTGGAGATAATAAAGTTCCTACATCATCAATCTATTATTAACATAGAAAAGAAGGTAAAAGTATAGAAAACCTCTATTCCAAGAACCCCTATCCAAAGGATTTTCTTCCAAAATGCCCATGCCAGGAATGCCAAAAATTAGTTTGATATAAATTAATTATATTAGATATAAAATTTATGCAAATGATATCAAGGAGTTTCTAATAAAAATGTGCAATTGGAAATAATTGGCTGGGAAATACTGAGGTAGGTAAAGGAAAGGAAATCAACACTTTGAGAATTTGTATTATATGCTTTCATTAGGGCTGGGAATATGAATAGTGAATCTTAACCAACCACACACAAATACATCATAGTTTTATTAACTCTAAATCAGAATTAAATAGAACAATTTTATAAAATACTAAAAACTGAATAATTTAAAAGCTCACAATTCTACCTTAGCAAACTAATTTATATATAATTTTATTATAGTTTTCTTATGATTTCCAAACCACCATGTTACTTTCTATATTAAACTTGACGTGACTCAATATATTATTATGGTTAAGGTTTCTGATAATAAGAAAGACCAGTGTTTCTTAGGAAACTCATGAAGTGTGTGTGCATTAATGTACCTGGATTTTTGTTTTGATGTTTGATATATCATCTTCATTTGTTCTAGAGAAGATACATAACCAGAAATTATTTATGTATTAAACACATCCTTTAAAATTAAATGCATATCTTAACAGTCACTTTTTTGCATTGCTCTTTCATGGATAAAAGTAGCAACAAAGATATACATGGGTTTTCCAAACTAAAGAAAGAATTCTCATTTTGAGACAATGAGAGATTTAAGTCAAACCTCCTATAAGTCCTGTGAATAAGTAAATGGTGAAAGAAGGATTGAACATGAAAAACAGAAAAATGCCTATTTTTGTTGTCATTTCTTTATTTAATATTCCATACCTGCATTTTCTATTAAAGATAAATTCAGTGGTATCATTCACAGAGACTGGTGGGTAGAAAAATAATAAAGAAGGTAAAAATAAAGCACTGGAAATGACAACAAAAATGATAATAAAATTTGAAAAAATATGAAAGTGAGAAAGCGAACATGGGTGACCAGAGGAAAAATGATATCTGAGAGCCTGGAGACCCACATTATATTGGTTCTGTAACCAACAAAAAATCACTCTGGGACAGTTTTCTAAGTTTAAAATAAAAATGTTGAATTAGTGTTACAGACACCCCAAAATATATGGGTCTGGAAGAGTTTACCGAGGAGTTTTGGATGAACCAGGAACGGGGTTATTCCAGACTAGTGTGTTAGGAAACAAGAGCTGGAGAGGAATGAGAGCTGTAGAGGGAACAAGAGCTGGAAAGGAGAGGTGGGCTGGCTCCTCAAGAGAAGTCAGCAGGAGGTGGGGACGGAGAAACATGGGCGGATCCTGACACTCCAACTACACATTCAAGGGCTCAGTTTCTCCCTTCAGAAAAATGTGAGACGATCACTAGGCAGGATCTAATGATTTTTGTCTAGTATGGTAACTTTGGTCAGTCTGGTGGGCCAAATCATTTGGACAGGATGTTCGGATATTGCCCAACAGTTCATGGTTTAATGTATCTGTTGAAAAGTGTAGTTGAGCAACTCAGCCCTTGATTCAGTTCCCTTGTTGGGACAGGACAGGACTCAACCTTTACCCACCAGTTCTATATTTCTTTGACATAAGCTATCTCATTAGAGTTGAATGTCACTTCCAGACTTCAAATTTGATTACTATCTTATTCCAAGAGTATTGGATTAAAGAGAAACAAGGACATGTGCTGATTAAAGAAAAAGTAGAAGGAACAAATGAAGCAACAATTTAGGCAAATAAAACATATAAACATCAGTAAGGATGAGTGACTGAATTGGAGGAAGATTTTTAAATAACTATTTCTATATTTTCTTTCTTATTTTAATGCTAATCAATTCAGTATTACTGGTATGTGTATATTTGCATACATATGAACATACTATGAATGTGTTTTTAAATGGTTGAGATGCTAGTAAAATAATATCAGAACAATAAAGTAATCATAGCTAGTGTCTACCAATTAAAGAATGATTGAGAGGAGAAAAGTCTGAGTTTTCAGACTAACATCTATTAACTTTGAAAATGAGTCATTTTGAAAACACTCTAAGGGGAAATAAGGAATTTAAATCAATTTGATCCAAATAGATTTCATGGTGGTTAGGTGTCTTGAAATCAATGTGCCAGTTCTTCATTTATTTTGTAGACATAATGTAAAATTTTCTGGGAACCCTGATACTGGCCTGGTGGGCAAACAACAGGCCAACTTTACAGGTTCCATCTTATATGCCAAACTACGTATACTACTGCCTACATATATAATTCAGTCTTTTCAGATTTGAAAAGAAAAATTAATAGATGTCCAGCCTTTGCATCTCTTCGGGATATTCTTCCAGAGTGGGAGAGATTGGATACTATATTGTCTTCCTCTAGTATCAGCATATATTTGGGTAGAGATACTTTAGCACTAGAAGCCCCTCCAATCAAGAATAGTTATGTTCTCAGTGCTAGTAAGTCACTGTTTTCTGGCTATATAAATTAAATTCAAATGTATGTATTCAAATTACTCAGAATAGCTGTCATAGAGTAATGTAGTTGGACTGCTTCCTGGGTTGTGAATATTGGAAGGCTTCCTGGGTTGTAGATTATATGATAATCTCTTTGTCTAACTAGCCTTGCAATTTTATTTTGCAGTTAAAAATTTGAAGCTGCTCAAAGATGCAGGGGTTTGGACCCAATTGTGTATTCTAACATCATTCAGAATAAGTTATACCAGTAAGTCTTTTTTTTCCTCTGTTTAGAAAATAATGTCAAGATACAAAGGTATGCCAATTAGGTTAGAGGTAGCATGGCAGTGACTTTACCTTCACTCCGAAGTGTCAAAGAAATGATGGCTCCATCAGTCATACAAGTCAGCCCTCAGTAAAGACAAAGCCTAATACCAAACAGTGATATCATAGGCTTTTTCCTAAGCATTCTGTCTAGATCAAATCATATATGTCTCAGGACTATATAAAGCACATACTATCACCATGCTGATTTATAGACCAGAGATCTGAGGTGCAGGGATTTTATAATTTCCTCAATGTCAACGAATGTATAAGCAGAAGATCAAGGGCTAAAATCCCCAGAGTGTGACTACAGATATCTTGTTCTTAAAACACTAATACCTTGATTATATAAATACCAAAGAAAGAAAAAACTCTAAAGAGTATTTTTTAAATGCTATCTATGAAAAGTTATCTATGGATGAAAATATCTATATTAGATTAAAAGGAAGAATATGCATCCAGACTGGCAGATGAGTCAAAATGAGTTTAAGGAGAAAATGGAAGGTCAGTGTTATCAAATACCATTATAATAACCCCTTCTATTAAATAACTTCAAATATAAGATTAAATTATCTAAAAGGATTTGACAAACACCAAAAGTTAAAATAAAGAATGCTGCCAGACTACTGTGATACCATTAATGCAGGCAGGAATCTGGGACACAGAAGAACTATTTAATGTATTAACACATTACCTCTGTGAACATATTGTAAAATTTTATGAGAACCCATCCCCCAAAAAGCACCTTCCTTCCCTTAACCCCAGTCTAGCAGGCAAAAGAACATAAACCATCTTCATAGAAGATGCAGGAATTTAACTACCTGAAGGTAAAGTCAGTCTTTCACATGCACTGATGACCAAGGAGCCAGATAAAAATGATTTAACAATGAGTATTCAGCCTTTGCATCTCTGCAATACATTGTTTAGAAAGGGAAGAGATTAAATCCAGCATTTCCTTACTGTAGTTCAACATGTCTTAAGATCAGGACGATTTAGAACCAGAGGTCCCTCCTAGCAAGAATAGTTGCATTCTTTTTTTTTTTAATATGTATTCATTTATGCATACAAGAACTGGGTACAGGTCAGAGCTGTAGAGGGGTGAAAGGATTCATTAGAGACAGAGCAGGGAGCAGAACAGGCAGATCTACTGAAGTACAATGCTGAGGGGAGCAGTGGTCGAGATAGGAGGGGGTCTTTCTGCTCCATGTGGGTTACCTTTCTGGCTGGGGATCAAACTCCTGCTGTAGTGGTTGTGGATGCTTTATAGTGCACTGCTTAATACCTTGAGCCACCAGGGGGACACCTTTAAAAATGTATTTATACATACAAGAACTGGGGTACAGGCCAGCGGTGTGAGGGGTGGAGGTGAGATTCACCAGAGACAGAGTGTGAACAGAAAGGCAGGTTGACTGAAATACACTGCTGAGGGGAGCAAAGGCTGGGCCAGACAGAAGAGGTTTGCTGTGCCATGTGGGTCACCTCCCTGGCTGGGAATTGAACTCATGCTGCAGTGACTGCAGAAAGCTTCACAGTGCTGCAGCTTAACCCCTTGCACCACCAGGGAGGCCCCAATAAGTATATTCTTAATGTCAACGATTCACTACTTCTATCTATATAAACTAAATTCAAACCTGTGTTTATTGGAATATTTCTCACAGAGTAAAATCTGTTGGACTGCTTCCCGGTTCGAATCCTCACTTTGATTATCTAATAAATTCTTTGTCTAACTACTACAGAGACTTTATTTCCAGCTAACACCTCTTTTAATGCTCATGACAATACTAGAGCACAGTTTTATTACCTTCCCCACCACAATCATCATAACACCATACCTATTTTATAGATTAAAAACGAAAACAAAACAAAAACTAGAGTCTAAAGAGATAGAGTAATTTGCCCAAGATTATGCAGTAATTAGGTGGCAAAATGTAGGTTTTCAGCTCCAGATTCAATAATCTCCACACCCCACTACCATGTTGAGCTGTTTCTTGATTGAATGCATAGCAGACCTCCATTTACCTATAGAGAGACTGATCTGACCTCTAGATGTTCTAATGACTTAGATACAACTGCTGACCTGCGGGAGACTGAAGAAGAGAATACATCTAGCGCCTGAAAACTGAAATTACATTTGCAGTCCCATCCCTGGTCTGGAAGGATGACCAAAGCCCAAGCTTGCACTGACAAGAGTCAGAAAGGCTAGCCATGTTCTGTGAAGAAGTCAAGCAGAAAGATTACATATGTCTGTGAGGAAATGAAATCAGCAACCTCTCAACATCCATTGATGACCAGATGGCAGCTACAGGAAGATCAAAACAAGGGCCTAACAAGAGTCTCCTAAGCATAGTTAGGATAAAGTTTAAGCTGATGTCTTGCCTCCCTTTATGTACAGACAACAGTCTCTGAGTCAGAACAACCAGAAAAGTCTGACACTTCAACACCCATGAACGCAAACCAGAAACCCAGTCAAAATTCAATATATTGATCATTGCACTGTTTGACATTACAATAATTATTCCCTTTTTTTCCTAAGGTATAATGTCCTCAAATGAGTGTCTAGCAAAACAGTTCTCTCAGAGTAAAATCTGAATCCCAGAGTAAAATCTGCTCCCAGGTTCAAATCCTCATTTTGTTTATCTAAAAAGCTCTTTGTCTGTTTATCACTAGTACTGGGATCATTATGTCAGTCTACACCATAAAACATTGGCTTATCATGTTTGCAATTAGTCTACAACTAATTGCATCTAACTACAAAACATGGTATGCATTTAGAGACCATTGGTTCTTTCCATTAGAGATTTTCTGAAATTTTCTTTAGATGTATAATGGCTTCTCCAATAAAAGGATAAGTGGGTGGGAACTCTGATAAGAAGAAATATATTTATACAATCAGAAAAAAGAATTTTACTATTGAAACGATTATTAAGCTGAATGAATCCAACCACATGCAAACAGGAATGCAGGAGAGAGAGCAATGACAATAAACCTCCTAAAATTATTTCCTTTCTCTAGTTATTGATCAAGCATCTAAAAGAGAATTTTCACTTCTCAAGTTATTTTGGAGAGAACCCTTTGACTCAATCCTGGCCTTACAAAACTAGCTGCTGTGCCTTCTGTTATACTGTCAGAACTCAATACTTAAACTACTGCTCTCTGCAATGATTAATTTTTGCAACAAAATTATGGGAAAGTGGAGCCTCAGCAGCAACCAGAGAAATATTCTTCTCTTTGAGCAAAGTTAAAGCAAGTCCCCAGCCTCCATTTAGAGAAACTTGAGTGCTTTATTCATAAAGTTGATTTTTAAATTCCTCAAAGACAGCCTTTTGTTTTCAGATCTTCAGGGGAGCCTTGCAATTCCCAGTGTCAAGGGCACAACAGAATCTGTGATCTGGAAGCAACTCAGCTCATCAGCATTAATTATTGTTCTGCCAGGCTTGTAAAGGAAGGTAATCAGAAGCCTTATGCAGAGGCCCCAGTGAGAATGCCTCTTTTTGCTCTGCCTGCTCATTTCAGGGTTCCTTCCACTCTCCCATTAACTGTTGGGTTTCCACACATTTGATTTCTCTTATTTATCACTTTCTCCTTGGGTGGGCACATCTGCCTTCCTGGTTTAGGCTAAAAATTCTATTATGATGGCTTCTAATTATTCATTTTCAGAGTCAGCCCTTGTTGCAGAAGTTCCACATGTGTATTTATGAATGACTGCTGAATGCAACTCAAACCACCAATCCCAAATTGGTTCACTCTATTCCTTCTCCCTGAACCCCATATCCGTTTTTCCCTAATGTTCTCACTCCAAGCAGATATTGCCACACTCTACACAATAAATGCTTTATATTATTAAGATAACCTCAGATTTGTCACTGACTCATTTCCTCTTCCACTCCCACATTATCCCATGATGGCCAATCACTGGATCACCTCACAAGTAATGCAGAAAAGTCTCCAGTACCAATCCTACTTGGGAACTATTGCCCATTGTCAGTTTTTCCTCATGTTTTCTCTGGACAGCTCCCAGTCCCCCACTGTCCGACCCAAAGATCTTGTCATGCTTTACTCCCTCCCACCCACAGTGTTATCTTTCCAAACATCAAGTATCTTGTACTTTTTTCTAGTTCTTTGACCATATTTGCTTTTCTTGTCACAAAATATACTTTGTAGAGTAACATTTAATGAAGTAGATAAAAGTCAATTTTAATCTTTTTAAAGCTTGAAATGTTACTTTCTGAAATATGAGTTTGTCTCATGTTGTTCTCAATATAATTCACAACTCATTAGCTTTGGTATTCAAGACAAATGGCCATCACCTATATCCGAGCCTTCATTTCCTACCATTTCCCCCAGTGAATCATAATTTTAACATCCTGAAATGTATGCATTGCTCACTCACAGTGACCTGAAGTAATTTAGGCACAAGGTAAGCACTGAATAAAGGCTTCTTAATGGATGAAAGAGTTGTGCATTACAGTCCACCCACATGAAGCCCTTTATATCCTTGACTTTGCATGGTTTGATACACTTGGAAACTTTCTACTTCCTAACAATTACCACCATTTCTGCAAAATCTGGCAGATCTGATTAACTGACCACTAACTCAAGAAACATATTGAGCACATATCAAGAACCTGGCATAGGATAGACGAGTCATAGTCTAGTATTACAAGAACATTGACTGCCATCATACTGGACAGTATCCCCCAAACATATATTTTAACAACACTGTGTATTAAGAGGACAAAGTCAACTTCAGTTCATTACTGGCAATTACCATGGTTTTAGCAGATATATCACCCTTTACCTTTTATGTTTAAAAGAAATTGCATCATTTTAAAGTTAGGAGGAATGATGAGCAAATTTCTTTTTTTTTTTTTTTAATGAACAAATTTCTAAAAGCAAACTGATTACTTGAAGCAAGAGCAATTTCATATTCTATGTAATTTAAATTTAAAACCATACTGAAAAGTCAGAAAATAAATTTTAAGGGACCCCTCCCAAAAAATGGAGGAAAATTGGATACTATTGAATGGCTATGAGTTAGACGGTATCATGCTTAATATTTTATAAATGTGTCCTTATTCTTCCACATAATACCTTAGAGAAACTGTAAGGATGAAGACTAAGTAAGCTTAATTTCTCCATGATCAAATATGCTAAATGTAGAAATACAGTATTTGAACCATTATCTGAATCTATAATATATACCATGTCCATAATATTTTGCTGCTTACATTGTGTACTATTATTGAACTCTAGAACCATCTTTGAATTTATAACCAAAAAAAAAAAGTGGTACTTTTAAAGAGTGGGTTAAAAATATGTGAAGACTTTTTTTTTTTGCCAATTGAATCATGCACTAGTGAGTCAATTTACAATTTTCCTTGGTTCATGATTTTGTAAATAAACATGGCATTGCTTTTGGCAGTGTGTCAATCTGACTTGTTTTCACAGCAGAAGTGGAATGAAGTCATAGTGTAGCTTTTCTGGCCAGGTCATAACAATATAATTTACAACATATTAGCCTTTTCATATCATATTGATTTTTCATGCTGAAGAGTTTCCAAAGCCACAATAGAAGCTAATTCTGTGCTAAAGAATAACAATATCAAATTAAATGTTGAGGACATGTGCCAATTGCAATACTGAGTTGATATTACAAACTAAATATTTGCATCTTTTTGAAAATATTGAATTCACCCATGAATAGAATCAGAGATGATAAAAGAATGAAAAAAATAAAGGTGAAAACTGAAAATAAATTACTGACTAGAGTCAAGAACAAGAGTTCTCAACCAATATTTGAACTTTAAATTTACCAGTATGAGAAGATTCACTTGAAATAATTAAATAAATTGATATGAAATGATGTAAGAAAAAAATGCAAGTCAGTATTTAGTAAATTATTGCAAATCTTTTGTTCTTAGAAAAAAAGAACACGGGCCTCCCCTGGTGGCGCAGTGGGTTAAGCAACGCACTATGAAGCAACCCTCAGCCACTGCAGCACGAGTTCGATCCCTGCTGCCGGCCGGGGGGGCGGGGGGGACCCACATGGTGCAGCAGACCTCTCCTGCTGTGCCCGCTGCTCCCCTCAGCAGTGTACTTCTGTTGATCTGCCTGTTCTGCTCCCCGCTCTCTGTGGTGAATCCTCTCACCCCCCTACACCTCTGGCCTGTACCCCAGTGCTTGTATGCATAAATAAATAAATCTTTAAAAAAAAAAAAGAACACATTTAATGATGAGTTCTGTATAAAGATTCTTGTTTGTTGTCCTGAATTTCTTATAAGATTTTGGGATAGAAGTTTCTTGGTATCAATTCCAGCTCTCTCAACCCGCATACTTTTTAAAACAAATAATTTTTTGAAGTCAAAACAAACTAAAAAGGCCTTTTTAGTTTGTTTCTTAAGCCAATTCAATTTTAGATTTTTAATTTGGATCAACAATTAAATAATGAGCCCTAGGAAAAAATTATCTCATTTAAAGAGAATGTATCTTTGTATGATCTAATTTTTATTGTGATAATATTGGTTTATGACACTGTAAGATTCAGGAGTATTACCCCTCTTCAGATGTAAGTTGCCAAAGCCACCCCCAAGGCAACCAAAGTGCACACAGTGCCCTCTATACCTGCTCTCCATCTATTGTGCAAAGTCATGAAGATTTACCATTTTTTCCTCTAAGAACTGTATAATGTTAGCTCTTAGTTTAATACATTGAGCTAATTTTAATATAAAACATATACTTTTCAAATACTTTGTGTAAAAGTAATAAATTATGAAGGAATGGATCCACCTTCATTCTTTTCCTTATGGAATTCCAGTTGTCTCATCATCTGTTATAATGTCTGTTTTTTCTCCATTGAATGGTAAGTTGAATATAAAGTTATTGTAAATGTTAGGGTTTATTTCAGAACACTAAAATTTACTCCATTTCTGTTTAAATGTTAGAGCTGTTACAGATGCATCTCTGTGAAAGGGAAAGAGCATCACAGCACAGTGAACTGGTGACATTCTTCCCACCCCCACCTATGCACATCTGCCTTGCACTACAATTCCCAATATGCCATGCTGAACTGGGGGGCAACTGGGAAGGAATGATGTCCATAACATATAAAGTGTGATGGAAGGAGCTGGAGAGAGGAGATCCATGGAGAGAAAAAGTGATAGAGAGGCACTTGGAAAGGAGACACGTGTGTGAGCACAAACAGAGACTGCTCCTGGGATCTGAGAAGCCTGGCAAGGACAGTGGCAGTCATTATCTTGACTTTGTGGTGGATTACATGACACATTTTGAATTTCAGACCTCTCCTTCTGTCCCACCTCTCTGGAACCTACTTAAACAATTCCTTGTGGTTCCCAACTGCAAGGTAACTTAGACTTAGGGCACGCTTTCAGGTCTCAGCTGTCTTGCTTTGGGTAAAGCCTGTTGTCAGAGTATTTGATCATGAAGGGATAGGTACTTTGGGGGAAGGTTTTACTGGAAATTTTGTTTAACTCTGTGACAATGAGATTTTTATTGTGTTGAAATCTCCAAATGGGAATTCGGGAATGTTTTCAAGCCTGCCCTGCCCCCTATTCTGACTGATACTGAGTGTGTATAGCCTTCCTAATCCCCGTGACTAACAGCAGTCCAGAAGGACTCTTCTTGACTGTCTCTTATTTTGGTTCTCTGCTTTAAGCTTCTAACTGCTCTGCCATTTTATTATTCATTTTATCATGGAACTATAAATTGCTCTCCACCAAGATTTCTATTGTTTTTCATCTTCCTGGAGCATAGAATTGTATGCCCTCTGTTCTAAATAACTTCAGTTTCTTCCAGCAACGTGGAGGAACTCTTAATTTTAAAACGTGGCTCTCTTTGGTCCCTTCCCTCCTAGGCAGGACATCCACATAGATGCATAAGAACAGGAGTAGGAGGGTGAGTTCCTTTCCCAGGGTAGCATTCCTGGTTTACAAGTAGAGGAAGAAGGCAGGTGGACTCAAATATTTTTTACTTTCTCCTTTTGGGCCAATTGCAGAAAGTGAGGAAGACCTAGTATTCTTGCTTGGCCAGTCTTTAAGTGACTCTTTTCCTACCAGTAGGTCCAGAAAGGTACCCTCAGACATCTCTACTCTGCCTGTTTTGCATCTACTTCTACATCATAAGGCTGGAGATGATGAGAAGTACTTGTGGCATGGCCCCTTCTAAAGTGAGGTAGTCCTGTGCAGAAAGCTGGGGGAAGAATGTGACAACATCCTCATGGTTAAACATCCAGATAGTATCAGCAAGACAGTTGGGATGGGAGAATGGTTATTGTCGAAACATTGCAGACTCTTGCTGTTGTTACCAAGATTATATAGTTTTTCTAATGAAAATTTTTCTATTTGCTAGATGCTTTCGGAGAATTCCAGAGCATTTAAATAATTGTTAGAAATAATTTTCTCCATTTGAATGACTACTCACTATGGAGAAGGCCCACTGCACTCCTCTATCACAGAAAGTAACATAAAGAACACATATAATAGACAAGTTCTAGTCTAATATACAATATATGAGATTAATTTTAAAAGAATCGATTTAAATTATGTACATATTAGATGCACTATTTTTGTAACCAAAAGTATGTCTATTCAATACTAAGTATAATTGGCATCTGTTATAAGACTTAAACCACAAAGTACTGGTTGTTACTAAGATGAATGAAATATTTACCCTGCCATCAAGGGATCCATAATCAAAAAGATGATCTAGTAAAAACCTTGAAGATCAGGGACTCCCTGGTGGTACAAGGATTGAGGTCTCAGGGCTATCAAGCTATCATCAGCCACGGCAGCCTGAATTCAAACCCCAGTCAGGGAGCTAACCCACATGGCACAAAGGCCTCTTTTGTCTCACCTGCTGCTCCCCTCAGCAGTGTATTTCAGTCAATCTGCCTATTCTGCTCCTCACTCTGTAAATCCTCTAACCCCCCCCCCCATGTCTCTGGCCTATACCCACTTCTTTTATGCATAAATTAATAAAAATATTTTAAAAATAGAAACCTTGAAGAATTATATCTTCACATAGCTATATGAATTATATAGATGAATGAAAGTTTAAAACCTTGAAGATCAATTCAATTTTAACCTAAATATTTTTTATGAACAGTTTACCTATAAATCAGTAAACATGTTATGTATACTGGAGTCCAATCATACCCTTTTTCTTCCAAGATTTTTTTTAAGATTTATTTATTTATGCATACAAGAGCTGGGGTATAGACCAGAGTCACGGGAGGTGAGAGGATTCACCAGAAAGAGTGGGAAGCAGAATGGGAAGACCGACCGAAATACACTGCCGAGTGCAGCAGCGGGCAAGGCAGGAGAGGTCTGCTGCGCCATGTGGGTCCCCTCCCTGGCCGGCAGCAGGGACTGAACTTGTGCTGCAGTGGCTGCGGTTTGCTTCATAGTGTGTTGCTTAACCCACTGCACCACCAGGGAAGCCCCTTTCTCCCAAGTTTTGAACCAACAAAGACTGAAACAAAACCAGACAGGTGGAGAGAAAAATGGTAGTGTTATTATTGATAATGCTGAAACAAATTAATTATCTGGCCACAATTAAATTTTTTTTATAATTTCCTCATTTAAACTTGGTCATTCAAAATGTTGGCCACCTCATGCCCATTTTGTACAAGGAGAAGGATGAGAGAAACATACCACAAGAAGAAGCAAATGGAAAGAAACATATGAGCTTAGCAAGAAAATCAGTGTAGAAGAGAAGCCTAGAAGGAGAAGAGCCACATAACATTTGTCCTTCTCCCAATCTCAATAGACAAATCAGAGGACTGGATGGGCTTTTGCATGTTCAAATCCGTGTGTATATGTATGAGTCAGTGGTGGTGTTGACTCAGTGCAAACAGTGTAACAAGGAGGACACAGCCTACTGACACTTCATTCCTGAGCACTGGCTTCTCAAAAACTATACATCTCAATTTAGTTATGGCCAGGCACATATTTCTACTCTGACTTGAATCCTCTTGTTCTTAGGATGTAAGTTTAAAAGTGGTAAAAAAATAAAGTTTAAAGTTCTTTTAAAATGACCCTACTAGGGTATACAAATAAAGTCACCTCATGAACAGTCTACTTTGAATGTGACTTTCCATGGCTGTCCTTTCTGTAGTTGTGTTGCCTAGCACGTAATGTGGATAGGCAGACATATCTTAGATTCTTTCCCCTGCTTTCCTAGCCATTTCCCATCTTATTTAAAAATGAAACCACCTGCTGCTGTCATAATGGCCAGAACATGTTCTTGCTGATCCACACAGCTGCACATTAGATGTTTAGATGTATAGCCATCTGATTTATGGCACCATGAGTGAGGTTATGAGTCAATCAACCAACTCTGTTAGTGTTTTATAGGTATCTAGTATTCTCACTACATCTAAATTAGATCACAAGTTCTTTGGGGGAAGCACTCATCTGTGCTGTTTTCTGCTTTGCTAAGTTCCATGCAAACTCACCATACTCTATAAATATTCTCACAGAATATTTATGACAAGTCTAACATGGCAAGCAATTTCACCAGGGTCACTGTACCCTGGTGGATTTAAAGCTACATAAATTACAGTAGCTACTTACTTTGTAATATTTGATCTAGAAAAATCTAAGTCCCAAAGCAACTTTCAGATCCCACTCCATTTTTCTAGTTTGCTAGAAAAAAAAAATGTCAGAAACCGGTTACTGCTATTTCAAAGTCTACAGATGTTGAAGAGTGCCATCATATAAAAGTTGCTAGAACTAGAATTTAGATCTGAGGAAGATAAGTCCCAATTCAAATTCCAGTTCTACCACATGGTCTTTGATCTTGGACTTCTATAAACTTTAGATTCATTTCTTATAAATGACTATTATAGTAACAATACCTAACTCTATAGAGGTGTTTTTAAGAGAAAATGAAAATCTAATGCTTTATTTATATTCAGTATTTGTTAGATGGTAGGAATTTCAGTAGTAGAAACCAAGTAGGAATAGTAGCAGCACTAGTGGCCAGAAGTTAAATCCCAGCTGGTGAATGTAGAGAAAATCTCACAGGCATTGTAAGTAATCAGATCCAGGAGACATGATTGCAGTTTGGAATGCCAAAGTCCTGTTGAACTCAAGAAAATGAACTTTGGGAGATAATTTAGAATAGGACTATAATTACACAAAACTTAAACAATTTTATGTTCTTATTTTAAAGAAAGACTGAATTGACAGAATCAGTGCAGCTTCTAAGATGGCTGGACAAATGAAGATGTATAGATGAGAAATCATTAGTATGCTTTTTGCGTTGCTTGATAGAGGGTACCCTGACCTGCTGGCAGAGGCACTTATAACGATTTGGCAGGTTTACCCTTACCCAGGAGAGGGACGCTCAAGCTGTCAAACTGAGCAGTTTCTCAGGATCATCCAACTATTTCCTTTTGCTGCAGTGTCGCATGCCCCAAGTACAGTATTGATGAAACTTTGGCAGGCAATGATCGCTTCCTTTTAGGAAGAGAATTATCTGGCCCCCTTTATAGTTCTGATTAACATGCTGGCAATTTAGTTTACACATCCGTCCTTTTGTGAACGTATTATTAGCCCAGAAACTGACTACTGAACCCTACATACCCTAATTCAACAAGGTTTCAAAAATTGAGTTCAGAACCAGGCCCTGTAATATCATACTGATAAAGATTTGTGCAAATATGACTCCCTGTCTGGCCAGCACTGACCTTACTAAAAGGCACCACTCTTTCCCTCTTTCACCCCAACAAAATCTAAAACCGTGAAGAAAGATAATTCAACTTGACTCTAGACTGCTCCAATAGATATATGTGGACTATAAAATCAGTATGTTGGGTTGTGGTTAAGAACACTGACTCTAAACCATTTTTTATGCTTATAACAAACACATACCTTACTGATACATTATATTCTTCACACATTTTGGAAACAAGGAAAATGAAGTAAATGAAAAAATATGAGTAATCAGAGGAGAAAAGTAAATGGTTAAAAATAGATTCTGGGTTGATGCTTATGTGGTTGTTATTCCAGATATCAGTGAGGAATAAGGAAGAGTGATAAAGCTTGGGTTAAATGGAATAAATAAAAGCTCAAGTTATAGGCTGTCATTTTACCTTTTTCCTTTGATAATTATACGTCCCACTTTATGTTTGGGCCCAGTACTTTTTCTGTACATATTAAAATTAAAATAATTGGTACTTTCTGTCCAACAATAGTACTCTCATTATGGATAAATAACTAACCTTCTTAAATATCTCACTAGCGGGCTTACAGAAAGACATACATTATTTGACATGATTTACATAATGGAGACTTTATAATTATAGGATCATAGTTTCATTTATAAGCTACAAGAACCACCTCAATTTCCTACTTAATAATAAAAAAATTCTATAGGTTACCAAAAAATTCAGGTTCCTATATTATGAAAGCTTTATAATTTCTGATCATGACCTGTTTTAGAGCTAAAGGCGGCATTTCTGGCAGACTCATAAAAATATTCTCCCAATGTAACATTTCAGGGAATAGGCCATGTTCAGTCAACACTGAACAAAATGTTTTAATAAGTTTTGCATGGCTTCAAGTGTAAATACTTGCTAACTTTTTGTTTTCCCCACCTTTCCTAAAAGTAACAAGCTCAGAATTTTTGAAATGGTACATATTCATAATAAGGTTATTTCTTCTCAGGCGTTCTTACAAGACAGTTTGTGGCCAACAGGTCTTTTGATTTTAAAAAGACTGATTCAAAGTTACTTTAGAAGGAATGGTGTGAGGTACAAGGGTAGGGAGGAGCTTTTGGTCTTACTTCATACTTCTTTCCCCTATAGAATGCCCAGAATCCAGTTTCAGAAGCCAAGTTTAGTTTGCTTCTTTTCTCACTGGGCTTCTGCCCTGACTTACTGCTCCACAGTGCATTGTCCAGTGTCCCTGTATGGGTGTGTTGTGGGGAGGGGGTGTTTTCTTGCTTGTCTCCCATAGGTAGAGATGTTCTTGACACTGACAGTAACTATAGACACTGGGGAAGTAACTGAAAAAAAAAATAAACCTTTTAAAAACTTGGTTTGTTATATGAAAACGATGTTACATTTTATACTATTGTTTTCATTTCAGTATAATAGTCATGCTTAAATCATTGAACGTATAATTTTACGTGTGTCAGTTCAGTTAATATAAATTTTATTTAATTATATCATCAAAAATCTGTTCATACGGTCATGTACACACCATTTTTTATAGGTTGTTGGTCTTGTAGTATGGCCATCTGCTCTCAGATTTTACAAACAGGAAGCAAAACTAATCTCAGGTTATAATGAGGCAAAAAGGTTATTCTATAAAAGGAAAAGAAATACAGAAAATGATAAAATTACTAGAACAAAAATTTCATATTGAAAATATATTCTATTTTTTAATTTTAATTCAATAAGTATTATCCCAGCTAGTCTGTGAAAGATAATGCAATGATTATGAATGTCAATAATGACACCAATGGGTGGTTTGGTGAGGGGTGAGTAGAACATGTACACACATGGAGGAGTAAAAATGTAACCCCAAAGTTAAAATAAATAACAAAACAGATAGCTTAAAAAGTATCAAACTGACTGCAAAAAAAAATGAACTCTCAAAATAGTTGATTTTGATAACTGTACTGCTAAGTACATAATTAATTGAATTTATTTCAATTATTGAACTTCTTAGGATTTAGCTATAGTAATAAATGGTCTCAACACAAATTACGATATAGGAAAGACTTGGCGTCATGCATTCGGTCTGTCTTTCCCAGTGAGCGCTTGTTGTGACCCTTTGCTTCTTCCTCAGCCTCTTCTCTGTAGTAGATCACTCGGAGTGTAGACAGTCTAATCTTTATGTCTAGGCATGAGTCTGATTGTGCCATTCCATGTATAAATGAGGCATAAGTATGTGGGATAGAATGGTATAAAAATTTTTTTGAAAACCTGGGTATTACATTAAAAATACATCTGGCTTGTGATCCAACAATTCCACTCCTAGGTATCAATTTGGAGAATATAAAAACACTAATTTGAAGAGATAAATGCACTCCTGTTTTCACTGTGGTACTATCTGCAATAGCCAAGTTATGGTGACAATTCCAGGGCCCAAAGACAGATGAGTGGATGAGAAAGATGTGTGCACACATACACTGGAGTACTACTCAGCTATTAAAACAAGATGAAATCTTGTCATTTGTGACAAATCAAGTGAAACTGGAGGGGATTATGATTAAATTAGTATAACGACAAATACCAGGTGATTTCATTGATGTGGATGTGAAAGAACAAAACAAAGAAATAGAAAAAACTATATCAAAACAAACCCTGAAAATTGACTACAGACTGAAGCAAACAGAAAATGGGGTCAGGAGATGGATAGCTAAAACATGAGAGACACCCATGGACTGTGGGAAGATCATGGGTAATTTGATGGGACATATAGTGTGAACACATATATCTCAAGACGTGAAACTATACCCCTAATATACAGTGTTGAAAACCAGTATTAGCTCAATAAAAACAAATAAACAACAAAAGAAATAAACCTGGGTATTAAATGTGTGGTCTCATTTTCCACTGTTGTCTATTTATTCTCCAATCATACATGGGCTCTGTATAAATCACCAAGTTATTAAGTTATTCAGTTTATAAAAAGTTTCATGCCTCAATGGCTTAAATAAGTTTCCATTGCTGCTCTTAAGTATTTTCTTTATGAAGGTTTTTCTTAGACCCCATATAGAACTGTTCATTCCTGCTCTTCTGCTTTATCAGTTTCTGGAATTATTGCACTTACATTACATTTTGTTTTTCAGGATGTCTCATTTCTAGATTATGACCTACTTGTGGGCAGGCATAACATTTTCACTTCATACTTACATTTCCAGTAGCTAACCATACATGATAACCTACTGCATGCTTATTAAACTAATGCAAGGAGGTAAATATAGGAGCAAAAACTAATCTAAGTTCCATGGTGAAATGGGACACGAATTTTTATTGCTCTTGTGTGTACTAAGGAAGACTTCTGAAAGGAGAGCCATTTAAGCTGCAACTTAAGTGATAGATAAGATTTCAAAGTGAGGGCTGATAGAAAAGTCATTTTAAATATGAGTAGATGAGATGGAAAGTGGGATGTAAGAAAAGCTGAGAAAAAGACTTAGACAGCAAATTAGAGATTTGCAAGCCTCTCACCAATTGTATAAGAATCATGCAACTTACTCAAGAAATGAAGTTTTAAAAATGAACTTGAATTGCATACCAGAATATACAGACTAAATTAAACTACACAGATAGTGCATTTTTATACACAGTATATAGTGTTTGTCTATATTATTCACTCATGAAATGCTTAATCCTTTCAAAGTTTTTACTGATAATATTGTAAAAATTCTGTGGGTAAAAGCAAGATGTTACTTGGAACTATTACCTAGACTTACTTGTTCCTCATTCTTCATAGTGCCCAGCACATTACTAAATCTATAATGACCTCAGTAAACCCTAGGATCTCAGAAAATCACTTGATAAATATCAACATCTAGGTTAAAAAAAAAAAAAAAAACAATCTCCTTATGAAATCTATTTACCTGAACCTATAGCATAAATAATACCTAGAGAGAGGCATTTAGAAATATTCCCTTTCAATTAAGAAAAAAAGAGAGCTACTTCCTCTGTCATTGGCTTATCATCAAATAAAAAGTTATGGTTTGGCAAAATGAATATAAAAAGTAAGAGGTACAAATATTTACCATCATTTGCTGTTGGAAATAAAAGCTGTTAGGATACAAAATAATGAGGCTAATAAAAGAATTTAGCATAATACAGAATCCAAACTTATTAAGCTCTTATACCTCAATAATTACCAATTGAAAATAAAATAGAATAAAACAATAAATACCATTTATAATATTTCTTATTTCTACCTATCAAGAGTTACTGTTAAGTAACAAAATTAAGATTGTGAAAAAATTCCTACTGATAAATAAGATTCAAAAGATTCAAAAAGAAGAAAATAAATGATCAGCTATAACCCATGGTAGGAATCATTTAACATTGCAAATATATAAATTCTCTCCAAATTACTTAATAAATTTGAATACAATTAAAATTATATCTGTGGGCTAAGGGGAAAGTAAAAACAAAGTTAAATACAGAGATAATACAATTTTAAAATATAAAAACAATAGGCAAAGACATTGTCTATCATATGTTAAGATCTAACAAATCTTAGAATTTGAAACAACATAGTTTTGCAGAAATACTAAATTAACAGAACAAGGAGACATCATAGAGAATGTAGAAAAAGAAGCATTTCTATGGGAAATTGTATGCATAAATTAAGAAGGAGGCATTTAGTAAATAATATTGTGAAAATAGTTCCATGTATAGAACAAAAACTATAATCTTAGAACATGATAATATTCAAAAATTGAGTCTAAAAAGATCAAAGATATGAACATAAAAGGCAGAAATCATAAACACCACAAGTATATTGTCAGAGAATACATTTGTGACCCCGAGATTGGAAGATTTGTTAAAGCATTCATAAACACAAGACATCAAGGGAATAATTACAGGTTAAATTTCTTGAAAATTTAAGACATCAATCCAATAAACAAAATGACAACGTTATCAAGCAGCCATCAGGTTGAGAGAAGATATTTGCGACATTCAAAATAAACTAAGCTTCAATGACTGGAATTTATAGAAAATTAGAAAGAAAACAAAGGTATTAATAGATTAATAATATGAACCAAAATTCATAATTCATAATTCATCAGGAAGAATGAGAAGAAATGAGAATCTTCTTGTCATTGGGAATGTAATTATGTGTACCCACCTTTGAAAGGAATCTGGAGTTAGATAAAATGATTCTGAGCATAGTATTAGTTGGAGTCATGTGAGTTGCAAATGTAAAAAGATGTCTAAATATTAGCTATTTAACACAGGGTAACAGTCTCCCTCCTGTGTAGTCAGTCTACTCCTAGTCTTCCTGTCAGATGTTTCACCTGTAAAATGTGTGTCAGAAACTCAGTGGCTACACTCCATCACTCTGTTCTCTTTGTTACACAACCCCTAATGTCTTCCAGGAGTCCACTGCCATTCCTGCTGAGGAAGAGTAGAGGGGAAGACACAAGAAAGTCTGTTGGGGCAGGTCTGGAGTGACTTTCATTACTCTCAGTCAGTGAGCCATATGAACTTATTCACATGATCATTCCTAACTGCAAGGCAATGTGGGAAATAGAGTCACACCATGGGCCTAAGAGGAAAAAGAACTAATGTCAGAACATTAACAGTCGCTGACATGGGCATATCCATGACCCATCACTTCCATTCTGAATTTATGCATTACCAAAAAAAAAAATACTGCAAGATGTAAAAGGATACATATACAAAGATATCCAGTGTTGTTTCATCTGTGAGGACAAAAATTGGAGGTTAACTTGGGTGCTCCTCCTTGGAGGTTAACTTGGATAGGTGAAATGAGCCACCAAGATCTGATAAAATATTGTGAAGCAATCAGTCATGACATACATTTACACATAGTAACACATACAGATGCCAAAAAAAAAATTAGCTGAAAGAAACTGCACAAGATTTTCTGGCACATCCTTTGTATCAATTTTGAAAACCACCTAAATCAATTCTACATATTTATCACAAATAGATGAGTATATAAATAACTGAAAGGTGGTGACAAAGAACGTCATCAAAACACAGGTGCAGGCTATCATTGGGAGGTGAACTTGGGGATAAGATGAAAGAGTAAAAAGCCTAAAACAGAAAAGAAAGATTACACAGGCTGAGCTGAGACTATGCCGTGAATTCTCAAGTGCCATCAGCTCAATTTTGTCCATCTGAGCACTCCCGAAATATAATACAGCCAAACCCAAAGAAACCTGACCCCTGCACACAGGGCCATCATAAAATGCAAATTATCAACTTGGTGATTATAATGTTTCAAGTATCCCCAAGTCACTACAGGGTCAATATTTAACATTCAAAGAAAGAGAGTCACTGAGTTTCTCCTTAAAACTCAAAACAGTCCTTGTCCTCATAGAAGCTACAGATCAAGGGTGAGGCAGCCAGAGCAGAGCAGGTAGCACAGAATCACACCAATTGTAATAAGGATTCAAATAAAGGTCAAGATTGTACAAAATTTAATTTGTAACAAGTAGGGCTGATTTAATTGGGGGAAGCAGGGTCACTGTTCCACGTTTCCGAGGAAAGAGCATATAAATGAGACAATGCTGAAATCAGTTAAGAGGAAAGTTGGGAAAGAACAATCTGCGGGTTGGGAATCCCAGGAGAGAGAAAACACAAATGTGGAATATTTGGGAAATTAGTGAACGGCAGGTATGAGTGGAACAGAATGAGTCAGGGGAGCGTGCCTTGAGATTGGAAAGGAGAGGTTTTGGATTTGTCATGCATGAAAAATATTTTGCACTTCATTCCCAAATGTAAATGGTAATTTTGTAATCCAATTTTTATAAGTTTATTTTAAATTAAAAAAATCCTTTCCAATTTTCAAAAGACCTAGTTAAAATGTTTATTGTAAATTCTGTAAGGGAGTGAAAAGAAATATAAATATCAAAAGAATAATCAAATCAAGGGAATATTTGTATCACAAAATACAACTTATTTTTTAAGAGGCGGATAAAGCCAGATGAAACAATGGATTGATGAACACATAAATGTCAAATAACGAGCAACCTTCCACATATGTGTCTATTTGCATGTGTGTGCATGCATGTGTGTATAATCTGCACACAAAGACACAAATCATTATTAACAGTACCTTTGGGCAGAAAAAGGCAGGCAGAGATGAAGAATAAGAAGGACTTTCACATTTTATAATATGTGCTTGCTTAACGCCTGTTGATAATGAAATCTGAACGCTATCTGGTTAATATTGAAAGCAATAGAAACATTTTAAAAGAAAACAGAAGAAATTCAAGTTCTCAGAATGTTTAGATGGCATGTGTAATAATCCTGAGGAAGGAAGATTATTGCTGAGCAGTGATGCCGGAGAAGATGGTGGGAACTGGACAGATTAGGGATGTACCTTCAAAACTGAATTTACCAACGGAACCAGTGGGTGGATTAGTTGTGCCAAACGCGAGTCAAGAATGAAAGCTACAGTGAGAAATGAGGTGGGAGAGCAAAGCAGGGAGGGGGCACAATGGACTTTCCATGTCTTTGTGGCAGGTTGGTGTGGTAACACATAACCCTGGAGCTGTGATCCCACACCTCTAACCCCTACACAATGCTCTACACCAAAGTTACCTCAAGTACAAAAAAAAAAGAAAATTATTTTCCAGGAATTAAAATTAAGGTGACTGGAGATAACAGCAGCAGTGGGACAAATGTAGAAGAAAAAGTTATGATTTGCTAAGTTTGAGATGTGTGCTTATTCAGTCCAGAGAACAACTAAGGAGCAACAACGATTGTCAACAGAGAGGCTTGTTCAGGGATTAAGAACGTAAAGACTGAATTGTAAGTCTCTGACCTATATACTTACCACACACTCAGTATTGTGCTACATGTTTCTGACCCAGGAATTTTCATCATTATTATAAAGCATTAATACCACTAGTGTCAATGCAAATAACACTTCCTTTCCTGGATTTACATGTGTGATTGTGTGAATATATAACCACAGTTCAGTGTGTGTGAGAGTCCATTTTAACCATCTAGAAATCTTCTTTATTCTGGAAAACGTGGTTAAAATGAAACATAGTAATGTTCCAGTATTTCCAAGAACAGGCAACTCAAAACTTCTATTTAAAAAGAAGTGAAATAAAAATAATTGGAGAACATTATCCTTTAAGATTCTTTTCTTTCTGTATAACCATGTAGGACAGTGCTTCCTGAAGCATGGTCCTCAGTCCAGTAGCACTATTATCACCTGAAAATTTATCTTAAATGTAAAGTCTTGACATCCATCCAGAGTATACTAAACCAAAAATCCAAGGATAAGGCCCCAAATCTGTGTTCAAGAGACTGTTTGTGTGATTCTAAGTCAACCTCAAATTTGGGAATTGCTGGTTTGTGCAACCTTATCAGTACCTTGTGCACAGAGTACTAGGAGACCATTTAGGAACAGTCTGATGATAAAGTACAGGGCCCTGCGTTAGTGAGGAAATAAAAGCAAAGAAGCTATTTCAGTTATGTTTAAGCCGAAGTTAACTTTCACTTTTGATTGGCATCGACACTGACCTTTTAGAAGTGTGAAGCGCCTGGCACAAATGCTTTTAATCTAGTACAGATTTTTGACCTCATCATTGACAGAAGGTTGGCATTTCTGATACACAAAGACAAGACTATCTGACCTTTTTGCATTACAATGATTGTCATGATTGGCAGGTCTTGGCCTCTCTTTTGAAGAGATGTGGCACTTGGCACCTTCAAATCATAGAAAGAACCTCCTCCTGTCCTCTATAGTCTAAACATGACAGATTGCCCCATCTGGTGATATCCTGAGATCCTGTTGTTTCAATGAATCCACTTATTACTATCCACTTCCTCATGATGACAGACCGTGTGTAGGTTGGCAGATGCCATTCTGATGTCCTTAGTTTGCACTGATGCTGCTTTGACAGCCAAGACCTTTTTTGAGCAAGGAGATAACTTTTAAATCCTTCCCCCGGACTGCAGAGATTATATTATCCCAGAGCACCCTGCTGAGAAAATAAGACAAGCAGGAGGCAAGACCAGAGATAATGCTTTCATCATTTATGAAATCCAAATGGCGATCTGACCTATAGGACCTTATTCCATCTTGAAAATAAAAAAATATCATCATTGCTTCCTTAGTCAAGCACATTGCAAGACACTAGAGGAAATAACACAAAAAACAATAAGATTCACCCTTAGGGTGCAGTCAGTTTGGCAAAAAGATGTACATAAGTTCACATCTACAAAAGCAGTGTGACTCCTCTTCATTTTATTACTGTCTGTGGAAATGATCAAACTCTCACATTTTATAAAAACTTGGAATTTGAGATATTATATAAATTAGCTTCACAGCAAATTTTTATGTTTTCAGCTTATTCAAATCTAAAAGCCTTGGAGGCTTATGTTAACTGGGAAAATCAGGATGGGCTACATTATTGGATGCAGCCCTCTAGCTACTGGTTTTTGACCTCTAGTAAAGGTTTTGTTATTTTCCATATCTCACCATCTCATAATGGCCTATTATAAAAGTCCTGCTCCTTCTACCACCAAAATAATCTAAACATTGATTTTGAAGCAGAGCAATGATCAAAACAGACAGGAAAATGTGACTAAAATCCATCTTTTAATCCAATTATGTAAGAATTTGTAAGGTCTTGTTCGATAAATGTGGGCAGCCCTAAAGCCTACTGAACTATCAGCAACTGAAAACATTCCAGATGAATCTAGAGCTTGGTAGCTATCATGAATATGGTTTAAGTCAAGTGCATCATCTCCCAAATATAAGGGCAGACATAAATCCTAAGTAAGGCAAGTAACAAAATTACATAAACACTTCATAACAAAGGAAAATTAAATGCTTACCACTCTCAGCACTTAACTGTACCAACTGCTAAAAGGAAATTTGAATAGTAGGGAAGAAAGAAAATGTAGGCTGCCACCTGGTTTGATTGTTCACAGACATAAATGCAGTGAGTCAATGAGTTATATACATATGGTGGAGGACAGCAAAGGAAAAGGAGAAAAGTTGCTACATTATCAGTTGTTCTTAAACTTGCTGTGTTGCCTATGAGAATTATTTGAGAAACTTTTAAAGGTCCTGCTGCCAGGCCATTGCCAATATCAATGAAATCACTATTTCTAGTGCCAGAACTCAGGTACAACTAGCTCCACACATAGCTCTAGTTAGAGAAGACTATACATCATTAAGTATATTGTTCACACTACCCAAAGATTCAAAATGCAGCATTCTGCTGAGCTATAAAGCCATTATTTAAAGCAATAGTGATATGGGAGAAAGTAAAGGCGGACTTCTCTCCTTGTGTTGGGTCAACACTATCCCCTTCTTTTCTTCCATGTATTGTTCCTTAGATACTTGCCAACACTTAAACCATGCTCTCAGGCCATGGAGAGTTTCTGACACAAGGAGGTCAAAGAAATAGAGAATAATTATGGAAGAAACTCAGTCTCTAATGACCAGCTGAAAGCTCAACCTCTTCAGTAACCCACTCCAGAAGAGATAATTCCCTTTCCTCCAAATTTTTATTTCACATAGTTAATATGATTTACTGTAAGTTAGTGATCTCCAGAGAAACAGAACAACTAGGAGAGGCAATGAGGAGGGGGAGAGGAAAACAGGGAGAGGGGGAAAGGAAAGAAGGGAAGGAGAGAGAGATATTATAGGAATTGGCAATTAATTCAAATCAGTTATGGCTGTGGAGAAGTGATGGGGGAAAGTCCCAAAGACTGCTGCCAGCAACAGCAACGTAAGCTGGAGAAGCAGGGAAGCAAGTGGTATAATTCATTCCAAGTTCTAAGGTATAAGAACCAAGAACTTCAACGTCTGAAAGAAGAAGATGGAGGAACTGGCCAAGAAAATATTCACCTTTCCTTTGCCGTTTTGTTCTCTTCAGGCACCCAGTGAATTGGATAATGCCTACCCATGCTATTAGAAAAGTTCCTTTGCAATCAGTCCACTGAATCAAATGCCAATCTCTGCTACAAACATGCCTACAGACACACTCAAGAATAATGTTTATCCAGCTATCATGGCATTCCCTATGCCAGTGAAGCTGATGCATAAATTTAACCATCACAGTATCTAACTCTATATATTATGTTTGTAGATGAAAATCACATTTCTCTAATACAACAATATTCAGTATAGAGACCGTCACTTTTTCCTGTATTAAACACACATTTGTTAGCCCCACTGATGTAGCCACTCTTTTTGAAATAAAATAGTGTGAAATAAAATAAGACTCCAATCCTCCAGTAGTCGGTGTTTCCTCTAGTATTCATTATCATGTCTTAGAAAGATCTCTGAATACTTGAAAATAATGATAGTAATGAAAGCGAGGAAAGATTCGCAGAGAAAGTGAGATAGAAATGGAGAAGACCAATGATATCATCAGCTATTTGAATAAGGAGAAACTAGTACTTGTACAGAAATAAAGCACGCCACAGAAGTGATTTTTCAGAAAGTTTTTCACCATCTTTCTAAATTTTTCAGATTCTCAGGGTCAAGAAAACTTTACACATAAAAATGTGTAAGTGGGCCCTCCCTGGTGGCATAGTGGGTTAAGCAACACACAATGAAGAAAACCACAGCCACCACAGCACGAGTTCGATCCCTGCCTCCTGCAGGGGAGGTGACCGACATGGCGCATCAGCTCTCTCCTGCCTTGCCAACTGCTCCCCTCAGCAGTGTATTTCAGTCTGTCTGCCTGTTCTGTTCCCCACTCTGTGTCTGGTGGATGTTCTCACCCCCCACATCTCTGGCCTGTACCTTAGTTCTTGTATGCATAAAGCTTTAAAATTTCTTTTTAAAATGTGTGATACTTTTAGAAAATAAATGATTATGGGCCATATCTACGGATAAGGCCCCAAATTTCACCTCCATTTAGGGGGAAATAAAGTCTTCTAAATCATACAGTGATTTGTTCAAGCCCAGTAAACAACCAATTTCTAAAAAGAAAGTGGGACTTTTGCCTCAAATTAAGTTCCTGAACTAAATACTTAGGTACTTTTTGATTATAAAATTAAACTACAGCCATATCTGATCCTAAGCAATTTGGGCCAAATAGATTTTACATCTGCTATTTATGACTCATGTAACCTATTCTGTAAAACTTCTCCCAATCACTCATTAAATCTGTTTTATGTGAATTTTTCCCACTTTGCACTTTCATTAACTGGAAAGAAGAAAATAAAGCGTACTTACAATACCACCAGACTCATGCCAAGGCCCTAGCTTGATGGATGTCTTCCTAATGAATTATATATATTGTAAACAAGTAGTATGTGCCAGTCCAAGGTTTTCATTAATTTTTCATTAATGAAATGCACCACTTAGCTTGTTTGACATTTAAGCGAGCTACATAAATTTAAACTAGAGGTCACATAAAGAAAGCATTTGCAAGTGTCACTGAAGGCACAAGCCAGCAGCTGCTCCACCTCTTAACTCAAATCCTGCCCCAAACCATGTTCAAGTTTACCACCAACCAATTAACACACTATGTAACAAGTAAGTGATACTGTAATTAGCTGCTAATGGCTGATTTGAAATTTAGTGTTTCATGCTATTATTCAAGAACATTTTGTTTTTTTTTTAATAGCTTATACCTAATTTTTGCTTCCCTAACGGACAATGAAGAAATCAGGTGCCTTGCAGTCATCTTAGTACTCAAGATATTACTGCCAAGAAATTAAGTACCTTCCCGCTACCCAAGAAAGAGCTTCCACTACGTCTTTCAGGTTTCCAAAAGAGTTCTGTGAATTAAAGCATTACAACAGAGGAAATCTCAAACTAGAGTTAAAAGTCCTCTAATAATAGGAAACCCATATACTGGAGCTGAAACACCCAAAGCATTCATACCTGAGAATTCCCAGATGCATGAAAAATAGCTAGTCTTTAAAATATATGGTTCTGAAAAGAACCCTCAATTCCCTTCACTCTTGCTAAACTTAAAAGTGAGCTCACTCAAAACACATCAATTCTAGAACAGCATATGCCAGCCTGGGCTCTTCCAATTGATGCAGATGTTAGGTGTTAGTGTCTTTCTCATGATATCAGGACTGGCTAATACAGGTTGAATTGTTTACAGGGGAAGTTATATCTATTCAGAATTCCTGATGTTGGAGAAATTTCAAAAAGTACAAAAGGAATTGACCAAGATAGATCAGTAGAAAATGGTTCTTTCTCCCCAGAATCTATATCATCCTTGTGAAATAGAAGTGAAACCTATAAACGAAATTGCTGTGCTGCTTCTCCAAGCTGGTCAGGAGGGGGGCACATTTCCACTTAAACATTGATTACTCTGTGCTTAAACTATGCATGAAGAATGCAAAGGGATATTAGAATTGTTCCTCTCTTCAAAGAGCTCCCTTTAGTGACAGGCACAATTCTGTCATCAACCCACATTATATGGCCAGTTAAGGCAGTAATAAAGGCAATAATCTTCCTAGACTGTTCCCTTGATACACAGGATTGCACTAAATCAACGACTTATTGCAAAGTAGATGATGCTGGTTTCTACCTTTTTGTCTGCAAGAGGGTCTCAGTTTCATTTCATTTCATCAAAAACAAGAAATTCCAAATGTTGATTCCAAGTGTAGTAACACATTTCTGCATGAAAAATATAAGGTGCACTATTCTCTTTGCAAGTCTGCTGTATAGTTAAATCATTATAGTTTAATGATTTTAATGCTATAAATCACTATAGCATTATCATTAAATCATAGTTTTCCTTTTGGTTAGTCTGGCCATCAGTTTTCCTTCCAAAGCATCTTTCTCTTCTGGTGGTCCTACTGGAATTCATTTTTATTTCTCTTTTTCAATCACTTTTTTACCTTGAATTCATTACCTCACCTTAGTCTCTCCTTTGCAGTACAGTTTCAAAGGGATCACTCTTTCTTTGTTATTCCTCAAAAAAAAGAACACAGCAGGATTCTGTTTTTAAAGCACCTCTGTTAATCATTTAGTGAGGCAGAGTAAATGACAAAACAATAAACATGCCTTAGAGCAATGTCAAGGAAAGAAGACATCTCTACTGGTGCTCCTTCCTCAAAATACTGGGGCAGGACAGGGACGGATAATGGCAGAAATAAGACAAACTGAAAAGGAGGAAATAAAAACAAGGGTAATTTGTTATTTTGCATTTCTAAAAATTTAGTTCAATAGGCTTTAATGTATTCCATTTTTGGTTCTGACCAATGTCTCCAATAAACAGACTTTTCATGTTATAGGTAATAGATGCAAACCACACTTGATGTGATAAAGACCAAAGGACATCCACATATATACCTCCATATATATGTCCATATATATATATGTATATCCTTGCTATTTCATGCTTTGTCAAATTCCTGTCATTATAAAAACTAAGACCAGCCAGAGACTATTGGTCAAGAATATTTCTAGATTACTAGCTCACCTGTACAAAGAATCTTAGAATGCAAGCTCCAGAATTATCCTTTATGTCACATGTCATTCTTGGAAAAAGACCTGTTAGACTCACTACAGTGAAAACAGTAAAATTGAAAGGAATTTCCATTGAAATCCTATTATACTTGGAAATTAGATTTTTCTCACACTCTGTAAAAACAACCACCACCCTCCTGATTTTCATTTATCCCTTATATAGCCATCTGTTTTCCCATTTTGATGACCTACCTAGACTGTATCCTCATTATCCTCCCCCCAAAAATAAAAGGTGTCATCCCTTTTTAGTTCCTCATCAAATAAGAAGGAATGGAAATTTTATGTCTCCTTTCCAGACACCCAAATAATAAAAGCCTATTAATCACTTCCATAAATATTTATTGAATCCACTCTCTTTACCCTTGCCATTATAGTCTTCTACTAGGTCCTCATTATTTCCACTGCTTCATCTAACTGCTTCCTCAAATTTTAGTTCTCAACCTGTAACAGGGTGGTCCCAGGAAAAGGGGAAGTTCCAAAATCCTAGTTCCGCCCTAAATAAGTAAAACTAAAAAAAAAAAAATTCTGCAAAAAAAAAAAAAAAAAAGAAAAGAGACCTGGAGGAGGCAGNAAAACTAAAAAAAAAAAAATTCTGCAAAAAAAAAAAAAAAAAAGAAAAGAGACCTGGAGGAGGCATGTAAAGCAAAAAAAACTGCTTGCTTTTTAGTCTTAAACTGGTTAAAACAAATGTAAGTAAAAAACCCTTGGGGAGGTTAACAACGGCAACTGTCATCTTAATTTTAATTTTGCTCTTTTCCTCCCAAATTTGTCTAATTCTTTCTAAGAATTTTTTATAAGTCTCTACTAAAAAGTCCTTTAAATGTGTAGCAAGTTTTTAAGCCTTGCTTTGGGCCAATCCTATTTAGCTAAACTTGTACCCTCAAAAAAATAAGTAACTTTAAATGCTTAACTTAGTAACTATATTCTTTATTCTTTCTCTATTATACCCTAGTTATATTAAAATTCCTTTCCATTAAAGGTTTTATGTGTTTGTCTTAATGCAACAAAACAAAACCCATTCAAAAAAAAAACAAACTTAAAAATTCTAAATGCTCCTCTCCCTACCCTATAACAAACCTACTCATGACCATCCTCTTTACCACCAATAGCTTTCTTCAAAAACACCAATGACCAATTGATCCCCCTGCTCAAATAACTGTAAGATAAATACAATGCTATTTAGTATTATCTTTCATGATTCTATCACCTATCTATATTACTTTTACCTCATTACTAGTTACAGCATACACATTGTCCAAAATTCTATACATTCTATACATTGTCCAAAGTTCTATACATTCTATACTCCAAATAACATATCAAATACCCTGCCTGCTACCAATTCTCATTTACCTTTCAGATTCTCATTCCCCTTCAAATAATAACAAGTGACCTTCCCTGTAAATTCTTCCAAAGACTTCAGGGCAGATTCAATCACTTCTTCCACCCTATTATTTCTGGCCTGCTCTAAATTGTTAATATAACATACAGAGTTTAGATACAAGAACACTCACAGAGAATCTTTGGCAGGAGAGCTGTGGGAGTGTGTGTTGTACATACCAGAGTAAAAACAAACAAACAGAAAAGCACTGCAGGAGAGATAAGAAATCCCACCAGCACCCTTCTCTATCTCTTCTGGAATAAAGCTTGACCTGCAGGGGAGGTGTATTAACATTGTCACTCTTCAGGCATTTGGCAGTTAGGGAAAGGAAACAGTGACAATGAAGAGGAAGATAAAGGAATACTAATACAGGCTGTTCCAGAAAGTTGGAAAAGGAGCAGCAGCTCTGAGAAGCCTAAATCTCAAAGGCATAAGGCCACAGTATCTCCCTAAGATGGATGTTCAATATTAATTGAAGAAATAGAAAATACTTCACTCCAAGCTCCATCCTGAAGTTAACAGATGTCAAATAAAAGTGAAACACTAGCCGAAGAATTAAAAGAACATAGGGACAAAGTCTGAGGTATAGCAGCAAGAAAAGATCTAAATCAGAGGGTGTAAGAATCATTTAGCAAAACCCTCTGATCAACCAGCCTGCATCCTAAACTCAAGGTGCCCCAAAGAACTTTGAAGACCAATAAGAGTAATCATGGTACCATCAACTTGAAGGCCAGTTACGGATGAAATAATCTTGAAACTAAAGGTCAAGCAGAAAAGAGATGCTCATTTCTATCACAGAAACTATTTTATTCTTTTTAACAATTGTATGGAGGCATAATTAATACAATTGTATTGATTCGAAGTATACAACATGATGATTTGATATACATGTACCATGTAAAATGATTATCTTACTCCACTGATGTAAATGTTATGTCAGGATTTCCACAGCAAACTTAATCAGATGAAAAAAGGAGAAACAGCTAACTATCAACAGAACTGTGTTAAAATACAACGTGGACATTGGAACTATATCAGAGTATTGACAGTAACTATAAAATCTACTAAGACTTCAAATGAAAAGTGAAGAGACATGAGAAATTTCAATAGAAATATAAAACTGTAAGAATCAACTAAAATGCTAGGGTTAAGGCAGGAACGTGGTAACAGTTGAAAAATGACTATGAAGTTTTCAACAGTAGCCTTGATCCAGCTAAGAAAAACACCAGAGGGCTGGAAGTCAATAGAAACTTCCCAAACTGAAACCCAGAAGGCATAGGGAGAACATCTCATTCAGAAGAGGCAGAACTTTAGTCTAACACAGCATAGGTATAGTTTGAATCCCAAGATGAGAAGAAAGAAATTAGATAGAAGAAATATTTATAGAGTTAACAACTGAGAATTTTCTGAAATTAGGGCTGTAACAAGTAACATTCATGAAACACCAAGTAAAATAAATACCAAGAAAAACTAACAACGAACTAGTGATTCCATTTTTCAATTGCTGGATATAGCGGGAGGAAAAAAAAAACAGAAATGTTGAAAGGCAACAATGGGAAAGAAAGACCACATATTTTATACTCAGAGAAGCTCAAGGTCACAAAGGACCCTTCGACAGAAATCATACAAGCCAAAAGATAATAGAGAAACATCTTCATAGTACTTAAAGAAAAAAATGAAAACAGGGCCTCCCCGGTGGCGCAGTGGGTTGAGCGGCGCTCTATGAAGCAAACCGCAGCCACTGCAGCACGAGTTCGATTCCTGCTGCTGGCCAGGGAGGGGACCCACATGGTGCAGCAGACCTCTCCTGCTGTGCCCGCTGCTCACCTCAGCAGTGTACTTCTGTTGATCTGCCTGTTCTGCTCCCTGCTCTCTGTGGTGAATCCTCTCACCCCCCCCCCACACCTCTGGCCTGTACCCCAGTGCTTGTACGCATAAATAAATAAATCTTTAAAAAAAAAATGAAAACAGTCAGATAGAAATCTGATACGCTAACATTTTAAATGAAAAAAAAAAAGTTCAGAAAAACAAAATAACATTCACAACCTGCAAACCTAAATTATAAGAAATGTTAAAGTGATTTTAAAAATTCTGTAGGCAGAATAAGTGCCAGGTTGAAACCTGAAAACTTGTTTTCTCTCTTGATATTGGTAAAAAGCTATAAGTTTGTCAAAATCAGTATGATTATACACCACAAAAAGTGAACTTTACTACATGTAAGACTCCTTAAAATGCTTGAGTCTGTGACTGAAAAAAAAAAAAAGCCTTGAGTACCTTTAATATCTTAGAAACTACTACAAAAGATTTTTTTAATTATAAAGCATATTTAAAGCATATTCTAGACTATCATTTGTCTATAGTGTTTACTTAGGTAAGGCTAAAGGACACAGTTGTTTAAAAGAAATTCTTTAAGAAATTTAGAAGGAATTCAAGATCAGGATCTCCATGCTCATTAAGTACAAATTTAAAATAGGACTATGTCACTGAATCTGATATTAGACAACTGTTTTTAGTAACTGGTTATCTTTCCACCAGAGTCATGAGCATGCTTTATGTTAGTCAAAATTGTGAGTAAATTCTAGGACTATGTATGACTCCATTTTCTTTTGCATTATATTACAAGTGCCAGTTGTTTTAGACAAATATCAAGGTAAGGTATCTGCAAGTGGATGATATATGGGAAAATATCTTTATCCTAAAAACAACACCAGTACTATTTCCACTCTTCATTGATGCTTTCTATTATTTTATATTAATATTATGGCAATGAAACTAGGAAAAATTTTATAATAACAAAACTGCATGTTATTTAATCAACTTTCTATACCATAACCTGTAGTTTTAAAAATTTAAAAGTTCTATGGGAGCAGGAGGAAGACAATTAGATATTCCATTAAAGTTAGTTGTGAGCTTCTCTATGAAATATCACCACCGTTATGGTAAATTTTCTACTCCATATAAAAGCAAACATGAAGAGGTAGGGCTATAGTCTGCTTAGATTTTAATTTGGCTCATTTGTGAATTATATGCTGATCTGAATAACAAGAACATTAAAATAGGGGAATGAACAAGCATCTCTTTAAGAACAATAAGCCCTAGGACTTTATAAATATTCATATAAATATTATAAATACTTACAGACCTAAAATTTGTAAGTCTGCAAGTATCAGAATTAAGTTTGTTATAATGGGAATGTTCAAACATCTAGAATAATAGCAATTTAAAAATCAAGTGAAATAATGCTTGAATTTCATACTACATCCTTGTTCAAATCTGAAAAAATATTACTATCTAAGCTTAGATTCCCATAACAAAATACCATAGATTGGTTGACTTAAACAAGAGGAACTTCTCACAGTTCTAGAGTCTAGAAGTCCAATGTCAAAAGGTTGGTTAGTTCCCCAGTGGAGGGCTCTCTTACCTACAGACGACCCCCTTCTTGCTATGTTGTGACATGAACAAGGAGAGAAATTCTGGTTTCCTTTGTTATAAGCACACCAACCCACTCATCGGGGCTCTACCTTCAACTTAATAATCTCTCAAAAATCCACCTCCAAATGCCATCACAAATACTCAGTCTTAACACCATCTTATAATGAACTGTTCATTTAAATATATAGTAAGCCTGGTATAAGTCATATAGTATTGCTTATGATGGTAACACATTCTACTAATCAACAGGGAAGAAAATTCACAATGGAGTTGAAAGCAGAAGATTGGAGTCAAAATACAATATATCAGCTTATAGAAACAAACTCTTTAGTGAGACATGAAAGGCAGACAGCTAAGAGTACTTTAATGGAATGATGCCCTGGCACATGGATTTTAATAAAATTCAACTCACTTTTTAATTAGGTCACATCAGGTAAAATATATGCAAATTTATGGGCTTTCAATGAACTTGGCAGTAAAAGTCTAATACATCATTTAGAAGCAACACAACTGTGAACCATCAATGTGTGTGTTCATCTCAATCCCATCATTATGTAACATTCATATTATCATAGCAAGACTGCTTTAGATAATAATGATGATTCTGCCTTATTTGAAGTAATTCAAATGATGGTAGAAAAAGAAAGAATGAAGGTAAAGGGACCTTTAGCTATAGAACAGCAACACATTAGCCCTTTCAGGAGTCAATGGCCTTGTTTTGATAGGCTGCTTGTTTAAATGAACATTTTTTCCTAAGACTGAAAAATACCTTGTATGAATTTGTAGGCTACTTTTGATGACCCCATCAATCAAATCTCCATTTGCATATTCAGTATCTTTTTGACATGAATATTTACATACATATATATGATACATATAAAGTCATCAATATGATTGAATATATCCTTATTCACCTCAAAGTCTACCCTCACAACTTCTCCTGCTCTCCCTTTTTTATAGAAATTGAAAACAAACACCAAGTCTTTTTGGCTGATGGAAAAATAGAATGCTTGTGTGGCTGGACTTTAGGGCAGACAGTGGTAGGTGAGGAATTCCTGGAAATCACCAAATATTGGATAGAGCATTGGGGGTTATGAAAGGGTTTGGATTTTAAGCATAACAGAAGTCACTGGGGTCTTTTACAAAGGAGAGCTATAAATCAGTTTACATTTTTGAATAATCCCAGTTGACTAGTGGTTTATACACCAGACATGGAAATAACTGGAAGTAGGGACCCAGTTAAAAGACACCAAGTTGATCCAGAATGGGCTGGAGTTATTATGGAAGTAGGGAACATGGTGAAAGTGGTTGCATTTGAAGACAGAATTGATAGGACTTGTTAAAGAAACAAATGTCTGTCTACCATCTTGCCTTTATTTATAGTAGTCATCTTAAATGACTCCTCTAAAATTTCTACCTACATAAATCAAGCATAAACATTAGTACCCAGTTCAAATTACCTCTCCAAGATTTCTTATCAGACACTCCATTCTACAATATTCCTATCTTCTTTAGAATACTTTTTGTGTTATATCCCAGCAATGTGTTGATAAATCCCCAACTCAAAGACCAGCATGTACCAATCTAGAGTCCCCAAACTAAGAAAAAACAGCTTTCTGCAATAAAGGGGAACAAATCCAAAGATACCATAAATTACATTACCAAATAAAGGAAATCCTAAGGATATGAAAGGGTATTGAAGAAGGGTGGAGTCTAGATCATATTAAAGTGTAACTTTTTGGTTTGAAATAAAATAGCTTATGTACACTTTCTCAAAGACATGAGACCCAGTTGCTTGGAAACTACAGGTTAGAAAAAAGTGGAATTTTATGCAAAAACTCTATATCTGAAACTCTGAAGCTGAACTGAATATCAAAGGTCCTTTTCTGTATCAAAGTGACTCAAACAACTTATATCTTCCAGGGAAGAATGGCATATTCCCTAACCACTGATATGATTTGAAATACATAGTAAAGTTTACTATAATGTTAGATGTCTAAGACTGTATTTTCTTCTTAATAAATGAAAGCAGTTTCGAGAGATTTCTACTGTATGTGATAGAACCCTAGCATTCAATGAGAAATTGTCATCTTTTCTCATAAAATCAATTTTAAACTAGTAGATACATTTTAGTATGTGACAGGATACAGCTTAGGAATGTTGAATAGAGTTAGAAGTTGTGTGCTATATCACTGAAGATATAAACTTAAGTTGTTTACCAACATACTACTAAATAGTATGAACCACTAAACATCTGTTCATGTATCTATTCCAGATGTTCCCCAACAAGATCCTCAGATTGACAGTATTAACATCTCTCAGGAAGAATAAATACAGAAACATGGATCTCATGATGGATTTACTTGAACCTGCATCTTCAGACTTGTACTGCTGAATATTTTAAAAGTCTCTCAGAATTGTTGGTATATTTGGTGACCATTGCTCTATTGGGTATATTCTATCTTGCTCTATAATGCATATTATACTAATTTCCTAGGGCTGCTGTAGCAAATTATCACAACTTGGTAGCTTAAAACAACAAAAATATATTGTCTCATTGTCAGATTCAAAATCAAGTTGTCAGTAGAGCTATGTCCCCTTCAGAGGATTTAAGAGACTTAATTTTTTTTAATTGGACTTACATTTTTTTAATTGAAGTAACATTGGCTTACAATATTGTATTTGATCTAGGAGTATAGGTTCATATTTCTTCAGATGCATGACACTAGATAACACCCTCCACAAAATCATCCATCATCCTTTATATTAATCCACTGGGTTCCCTTCCAACTTTGCTCCACATCACCCACCTCTGGTAGAATCAATTCTATGATCAGGTATCTCAGGTTTGTTTTGGTTTAGTCTTGTCTGTTTCTTTTGTTGTTTTTCATTCCACATATGAGTGAAACCACCTGGAATTTGTCTTTCTTCTTCTGACTTATTTTGCTTAGCATAATTCCCTCCAGTTCCAGATAGTTACAAAAGGCAATAATTTGTTTAAGCTGGGTTGTATTCCACTGTGTTTATGTACCACACATTCTTAATCTATTCATCACTACTTGACTACTGTAAATGGTACTACAATTAACCTAGAGCATATGTCCCTTTAAGTACTATTCTTGTGTCTGTGGATAGATGCCTAGGAATGAACTTGCTGGATCACATGGTTGATCTATTTTTAACATTTCAAAAAGCCTCCACCCTGTTCTTCACAGGGGCTGGACCAGTCTTCATTGCCATTAATAGTGTAGGGAGGGTTCATTTCTCTCCACAGCTTCCCCAGCACTTTCTGGAATCTTTGATACTGCCCATTCTCTAGGTTGTGTGTTGTGGTATCTCATTGGCTTTTGATTTGCTTTTCCCTGACCACTGACTCCTGCCCCTTAATGCTTTCAGCCCCTGAAGGTTGTTAGGTCAACTTGTGGCCATATCGGCATCGGCACAATTTTGTCCGTGTGCCGGCTTTCCCACCTCCACGACCAGTGTAATGAAACATGATTGCATTTATGACTCAAGCAAGTACTCTAAAGTAAACTCTCCCTTGCAAGAGCATTAATGTAATCCTATCTTTTGCCATAAGATAAGATGTTCTCTTTGCCAAAACAGGCAGTCACCACATAATCTTCTTACAAGGAGACACTGCAAATCTGGAAAATGGTTCAACCAATCATTTCTAACTCCTGGACATTTGTCTGGTCAGAGGTACAGTAAAGCCAACAAGATTGCCTCAAGTAGCCTTGCTCATATGACTTTTGTCATTTAATTCACCCCTTCTGATAATCAGATTATCTGGGTCCCACAGATTCAAATTCCAACTTTAGAGTAAATGGAATGCAAAGTATCCTTTCTTCACTCATATGATGAAGAAAAAAACCTATGAGAATTTTTAACAGTAGAGTTTCACCCTATCAGAATGTCACACCCATATCTTTGCATTTGTTAGACTCCTCATCCAATTTACTCAACACTTGAAAGGCCTAAATTGGAGGGCAAGTTTTTCATTGTTCTAGTCACCATTCTTTAATCTTATCTGTAGCTCATATTATTTTATGTGAGATAATAAACAAACACATGGGAAAAATTATTAAAGGAATCTCATAAAATTTAGGTCATTAACTAAGGAACACCATTTAGGTCATTAACTAAGGAACTAAGGCAGGTTACAGTTCTAATGATGGAAGATGTGATTAAAAAATAATTCAAGTCTATAATATACACTGGTAGAAATCTATTTCTCACTCTGGCCAACTTACCACAGATCAATAAATATTCACCAGACACCTGTGGATATATGTTGCAGAAATGCATTAAACTTCTAAACATTAGAAAATTCACAGCAGGATTGCTTAATGTAGTAGCTTTTTCTAAGTCTGTACAGTATAGCACCACAGGTGATATTAAACCAGGTAAAAATTAAATAGAATGAATTGCAAAATGCACTATTAATCTCCACTGACCATTAATTCTTAGTTAACAAAAGAAAGACAAATTAGACTAAATGTTCCTTAACTCAGTGGCAGTATTTCTAGCTAAGTGGACCCTGTGGACAGACATGACATTAATCCTCCCTAAGGAAAGACACCATGGGACTTTCAGTGACAGTGTTTATTTTCTAGGCACTATTTCTTTAAGATGTCTTTGGGGGGGGGGGATGGTAATGGAATTAATCATATCATGTTTTTGTAAGTCAAAATGACTTTTAACAAGGTATCATTACCAAGTATAGCCCAATTATTAAATTAGAACAAATTTCTATTTACAATGTTCTGATTACTTCTGAGCAAGATGAAATAAAGAGAAGGACCTATAAGAGTTGGGTTTAAGCTCATGATGCAGTGACAGTAAAAACTTAATGAAATCAAAGATCATAATAAGAACAGTATAAATTCCATAACAAGGAATCAGAGCAGAGGGCTTCTGTTTTATCCTAGGTTATTCATGGAAATTCTGGGGCATCATTTTTTTATTCTGGGCATGGCAGTTGAAGAAAAAAATACAAATAAAATATTGTATGGAATTCTGAAGAAAAGAAAGAGAATGGTAAACATTTAAACCAACCCATCTTTATTCAGTCATAAAACCATTGAGAACCTATATTAGAAGAAAGTTTGAAGGAATACTATAGATTTACCTTTGGAAAAGAATAGATTTAAATACAGAATCAAGAATCAAGGTTTCTTAAAGTTGTTAAAATCTGCATAGGAAAGACACATTTGACTTACTCATTGTAGCTTCAAAGAAATTTATAATGAGGACAGAGAAAGTAATTACAGAGAAATAAACTTGAATATTTACATTAAATCCGAGAACATTTATATTAATTCTAATCAGATTTAACAATTAGATTAATTCAAATTATGAGGGAGATAGCCATAACTTCAAGTATGCACCAGAAAAAAAGAAAATGAAAATAACCTTTTCTAACGTGCAAAAGATGAAGAAAAAGATTCTGTTCTTTGCCTGAAATAGTGAACAAGATGACCTTGAGTGTCTTTTTCAATTATTATATTCATTGAATTTATGATTAGGTCCGCACTAGCTTTACATCTCACAAAACAGCAACAACAACAAAAGATCAGGATGTGGAAGCAGGCATGTGGCAACAGCAGGGTGAAATCACACAAAGCAGATGCTTAGGTTTGAGTTTGTGTTTTTCTCAAGCTCATCAGTAATTTGCACTTCACACATGCTACTGTAAGGGATGAAAAGCTCCCCATGGATAGAGTCAGAACAGGATTACAGGGCTCTATGAGAATTCTAAGTTTATATGTATAGAATGACACATCACTATTCTAATCCTTGGGTAATGCCCCAGTTGTTAGACTGGATGTGTGTCACTCACACATCCAGGGAAAGTAGACTGGAGTGAACAGACAATAGTTCTTTCAAAATATAAATATAGAATACAGTATTAAGAGGACAAGTGGCTTGTGAAAACAATCTCCCAAGCATGAGTATAGCATGTAACATAGTCCTCCTATCCCAGCTTCTAATATGTGCCCTGCTCGCATCTGTGGTCAATTCTGAATCTGCCATTTCTTCTAGCTCTTCTAGGCACAGTACCTGCCCTCTCTTCTTTATTGTTTTCAATTCTGTGCTTTGCGCTATTGCATTATACACTCATTTTTATATGTGTATAATGCCATTCCTAAAAAAAAGGGAAGACTGCTCAGGTTTGTTTTGTATTTTTTTCCCATTTCTGCCTTTCTTCTGTCACCTTTGCCGAGAAACATCCTCACTTTCAAAAATCAGAAATGATATAGTCCTTTTGGTCCTCAACCTTCTCCTTCCAAAAATAATATCCTATCATATTCATGTTACTTGTACAACATCTCATTTAATCCTCACAGTATCCCAATTTTGTACATTTTTTTAAAAAGTTAAAAAGCTTAGACCTAGGAAAGTTCAGTGTCCAGCCAAGAAAAGACAATTAAAGCTTTTAGTGGAAATTAAGTCCTCATCTGATTCCATAAACTGAGGGTCAATATAACCAGAGAGGCAAGGAAACAAATCCCTAACCTTTGCCAAAGTTTCCATCGTGAACATTTGTATATTTCTTCAGAAAACTTTCAATGCAAGTTTTCCATTTCCTTTTGCTAGTTTATATTTAAAAGGAGAAAGAAAAAAAAACTTAAGAATTATTTATTGGCAGACCCTGATAATTCGGAAATGATAAAACTATTCAAAGTTTTACCACAACAAAATCAATTTGTGTTAGAAAAATATGGTGTCTCTGGGGACTTGATGTTTCCAAAGGTGCCTCATAAGAAAGCACAGGACTGAGATGTTGAGGGGGAGGAGCTGGAGCAGGGGAGCACGTCTGCTAATCACTTGAAACTCAGTGTGGCCTGGAGAGCAGCTGTTAGCACTGCACGGTGAATGCAGCGACTCAGTTCTGGCTTACGACTGTGTTGCACTTTTTGACTGATATCATGGGATGTTAGTGAACAAACAAGGAGATCTTGGACACACACAGGTAACAGTGTTGTTTCTGGATAAAGCTAATTTTGCTTGAATCTTGGTTCTGCCTTCAACTTTGAAACTATTTTCCAAAGTTACGCCACATGGACTAAATATTTGAGCTCATAGAATAATCCCTTGAATTCCTTCCTTCTCAAAATAGACTTCATTTATACTCTCTCCTTGAAATTAGTCAGCAACATTTAAAAATAATAAGACTTTGGATTTTACACTTGACATCTAAGAGTCTGTTAGATTCACTTTAAGGGACAAAATTCTTAAAAGGTTTTATCCTTCATGAAAATGAAGGTATGTACTCATCAGTATCTTTTTTAGTTATACCAATAGTCCCAGCTACATAAGAGTCATAAGTATATGGCCTTAAACATTCTCACCTGCAGGTTTTTGATTAGACTCCATAAACTTGTAGTCACCTATAGGTCTTTTTACCTGACTTCAAACTGAAAAGCAGTGAGTGTTTCAGATGAGATAAGATTTTGATCTGGAGGTTTTGAATAGAGGAACATTACAAACTCAAGAGTATTGCAGAAAGAGCTCCTTTAAAAAACAAAACAAAACAAAACATAATCATTTTTTGTGGAAATACCGATGCCTTTCTAAAAGAATGTTTCTCAGACCAAAAGCTGACCCCTTTCCTCAGTATAATGCTAAAAGCTAAGCTTAATGTACTTACAGATTTTATCTTTATCCTGTCATCTTTGCATTGGTTTATACTCACCTCTGAAACTTGACCTTTTGATACTATGTAGTCAAGGGTTGACAAACTTCTGCAAATAGCCAGATAATAAGGAACTAGACTGTGGGTGCCAAATAGTCTTGATTATTCAATCTTTGCAATTTTATCACAAAAACAGCTGTATATCATGCATAAGAAATTAATGTTCCAGTATTCCAACAAAATTTCATTTACAAAAATAGGAAACAGGCCACATTTGACCCACACACTATGGTTTGCCAACCCATGCTCTAGTCAAACACAATGTGCCACACACAGAATCCACCTGCTTATCTAGGAGCACTACCAAGCACTGGGCACTCATGCATTAATTCCCCCACATAATAATGTAATAAAATATGTGCTTGTAATTTGTCTCCTCCTATACTCTCTTCCAGCACTTTTTTGAATATTTGGAATGACGACAAGCAATAATCACTAAATTATATTAGTGGTTCTAAGAAATGGAAAAAATAGACAAATATAATCATGTCCTTAGTGGACAGATTTCCCATAAATACATAGATGTATGGACAATTTTAATCTGCAAAGCCAAGTCAGCTTGACTGTGCCAGTGACTACTTACATCTTTTTCTAGGTACATAAAAAAGACCTGAGATAATACTGGTCTGTATTTAGCTTCCAATTTCCTGCCATCTCCTGAATATTAGAGGCAGTATAGTGTTGTAATTCCTATTCATCTAATACTGTACCTCCTTTCTGCAAATACTCTTACACTACTAAGTTACTTTGGCTGCTCTATGGTTACTTATATGATGTGACAGCTAAATCTTAGTTGATGTCTATCTAGTCAACTCTGCCCTAGAAGTATATGCTTTGCTTTATCAAATCCATTCAACCACATGAGGACAGGGTAGGAGAGGTGAAGAGAGTTTTTTGGTGATCTGTGCCATTTTTTATTTCCTTTAATGATCTGAAATGCAGTTGCCATTCCTAATAAGTATCCCGATGGACTTTGGAGATTTGGTATATCATACAGCACATATCTGAGCTACTGTTACAGGTTAAAATTGCCGATCCATTTTTACATATGTGGCTTCACTTGCTTAAACTATGGATGGAGTGAGCACAGTATGCCACGGAGGTTCTGTTTGTAGTTATTTCCAAATGAAGGCCTCTGAAAACTCTTATCTAAAAAAATAAGAAAATGTCCTAAGAAACTTACTGTTGAATAAAAGAAAATAGAACACATAGACTACAAGGCAATTGTGCAATCAATAAATTGTGTACATAATATATGAGAACCCAGACAAGAGAATGCAAAAAGAGCAGATGCTGGTATTGGCAGAGTGAAGGGGATAGGCCAAGTGGGTGAAGCTTGTCAAAGGGCACAAGCTTCTTGTGATAAGCTAGTTCTGGAGATATGATGTAGAGCACAGAAACTACAGTTAATAATACTGTATTACACATTTAAATGTTTCCAAGAGAGTAGACTTTAAAAGTTTTTAACACACACAGAGTCAATAATTATGTGAGGTGGCTGATGTGTAATCATTTTGCAAAGTACCCATATATATTGCAATGTTATATACCTAAAACTTACAAACTTTATATCAATTACATCAATATACTCAAAAATAAATTTAAAATTTAACATTTGGAAAACTGTCTAGGAAAAAATGAGAGAGACAAGTAGGAATTAAAAAAACAAAAAACTGCAGAGGCCATTTGGCAGATCCATGCTAGTGCTCTGGAAACTGAAGAGTGGGCTGATCTCAACCCTGGCACCTGAAGCTAAAAATGAACACACAAAAATAAATTAATGGACACAAAACTTAAGACAACAAATTTGACTAAAATTGCTTCTTTCACTGGGATGGTCTGTGAATTAATGAAGTAATATCCTTTCATGTTCTCCTTGGAAGAAGCTAGGAAGGCAGTACTATTGTTATTAATAATTTAATTGAGACTAGTTGTTTCTGCCATGAGGGCATATCACTTCTAGTTAGTTAAAAGAAACCTATCACTGAGACTGCCTATGAGAATGGCAATTAAGAACCACCGAAGCCATCAAGAGACCAATGTGCATAGAATATAAATGGATGACAAAGATTTACAAGGAAATGGCTCCACTCAGGGATCTAGTCACATTAAAACTACCAGAGCGCAGTTTTTAAGTGATTTCTTTTTTTTTTTTAAGATTTATTTATGTATGCATAAAAGAACCGGGGCACAGGCCAGAGTCATGGGAGGTGAGAGGATTCACCAGAGACAGAGTGGGTAGCAGAACAGGCAGACAAACTGAAATACACTGCTGAGGAGAGCAGCGGCTGATGCAGGAGAGGTCTGCTGCGCCATGTGGGTCCCTTCCCTGGCCATGAATCGAACTTGGGCTGCTGTGCCACGGATGCTTCACGTGTGGCGCTCAACCCACTGCACTACCAGGGAGGCCCTAATTTCTAATTGTTACCAGAACTCTAGGATAGAATGAAGTCCATGTAAACTATGGAAAACATCTATTTATACTATAATTTGGAGACCTGACACTGCATGTGAGTCCCTTTTGCACTGAATCATTGTTAACAACTGAAGCATTAATTACTGAAGGAGTCATACTAGAAACAATTAGAATCATCCCAGTGTGCCAACTGTAGGGCAGTGGATGGCACAACTATCTGTTAGACCTGGCTCACAAGGCTGCAACTGGAGCTGTGGAAGAGCAAGAGTCACCAAAAAGATTCAACACCCAGGTTTGTCCCCCTAACTGGATTTATTTTAGCTGTAATTAACAGACTCCAGGATGAGAGTGTTCCCAAAATAATAATTCAATAAAATGGTTTTTCATGCAAATCGCCAGTGGTAATATTGTAGATTTAAAATTTAAAAATAAATAAATAAATAAGGAATGGAAATATTAATCGGCTAAGATTGGCAAAAGAAAATACCCCAGATCAGGTGTTTTAACAAGTTTATTTTCTCACAATTCCTGGGAATATACGTCCAAGTTGAAGTCACTGGGAGGTTTTGTGGCAAGACCCAACTCTAAGTCAAAATAATGTGTAAATGAAATTTTGTTTATCCATTATCATTAATTTGACTCTCTCTATTCCCACATGCCATGAACATCAACCCACAATTGCGGGTGCTGACTTTGAAGTAGAAATTGCCACCATGTATAATGGTTAAAAAAAAGCAGACCTTAAAGGGCCTCCTTGGTGGCGCAAGGATTTGAGCGCTGCATTGTGGGGCCTCCGCAGCCACTGCAGTGTCAGTTCAATGCCTGGCCAGCGAGGGGATCCACGTGGCGCAGCAGACATCTCCTGCCTCATCTGTCTACTCCCCACAGCAGTGTATTTCAGTCCATCAACTGTTGTGCTCCTTGCGCTGTCTCTGGTGAATCCTCTCAACCGCTACCACCCCACCAAAACCTCTGGTCTGTACCACAGCTCTTGTATACATAAATAAAATCTTGAAAAAAAAAGGGTAGACCTTATAAAGTATGGCTGCTGCTGCCTGACAAAGCATATGTTTGGTGGTCCAAAAGCCTTCAACAATTAATCACATTGCATAAATGATAACTTGATGATCGCTTATTTAAACTTTTTTTTTCAATTGTTTCGATGGTATGTGTTATTTTTTAAAGGAATGGGGTTTTCGTAGTAGGGAAATAGGTGAAGAGAGAAAATAAGAAAGCCAAAGCAAAAAGACAAACAACAGAAGATCTCAGGAGAGAAAGTATATAGTGTGAGCTGAGCAGAAATCCAGCATCAGCAGGGAGAGAGTCTTAAAATGGAACATAATTATTTCAGTTAATTGTCAGCAGCAACATGATTTTCAGATACGATTAAAAATACTCGGACTTCAGCAAGTGAAGCAAGAAAAGATCAAAAGTTTAGCTAGTCCTGAAATAAAAAACACTAATCGTAGAGATAAGATTAAATGTTCAAATATAATTCAATAAATACTTATTAACCGTGTTTGTGCAAAATTCAATGCTAAGTGGCCCTGTGGTAGGGAATGTCAAATGCTATGTGATGATTAATAGTTTTCCCTTCCCTTTGCAACTTACCACTAGTTGGTAAAACACCTATACATATACTTTTAGATTTATGACCTAAGTTTATTTTCTCATTTCATTTTTCTCTTTTGCTCTTATTTCTGTTCTTTAATTTATAGAAAAACATACCACAGAAAGAAAAAAAAAACTTTGGAAGTTTAAAAATCTAGAATCAATAAATATAAAAATAAGTCCAATAGGGAACAGTAAATATCAGCTAGATGGAAAGAAACCAGTTTTATGATGCTGAAATAGAAATCCCAAACTTACCTTTTAAATATTAAAAAAAAAGAATTACTGAAAGTCAAAAAATAAAGAGATAAACAACAACAACAAAACAATTGGAAAGGGAGAAATAAAACTGTCAGAAATAATACAGAAAGACTCTAGTCAAAAAAATATTGAAAAAATAAGATTAACAAGATAATCACAACAGTAATACCAAACATCAACTGCATTGTCATGTATTAGGACTAGGAGAAATAATTATCATTACCAATGTCAAAAAAAAGAAATAAAATAAGTTGCCTAGGAATAAATCTATAAATTATATATGGAGACAAATTTTTAAAGAAACAAAATATCTAATTGAAATAATATGTCTCAAACATTAAAAGAATGAAAAATATCTCAATAAATGGGCACTACATTCATTAGTATACAGATATAATGTAAAGATGCCAAGTTACCTACTAACTCAACATAATAAAAACCTTAACAAAACATTTTTGGGTTATGTAAAAATACTAAAATTTATGTGAAAGGAGAAGATGTAAGAACCAGTGCTATTGAATTAGAAGATAGTCAGAACTGTATTTAGACTTTAGAACTGCTGTACTAAATATTAAATCAACATTCTTATTTAGTTAAATACATTAATATCCATATTAAGAATGATAAAAAACACTGGAAAATAAAACATGACATAGATTATGTAAATACTTGTTAGTTGTTAAATAACACATATACAAAACTGATATTTCAGGCTACTGTGGAAAATCTGGACTATTCAACAAAGATTCCCTATAAGATTAGTTACCACAAGAAAAAATTATAAACCAGCCTTACATTTTAAATAAAAAATGATTGCTATATTTTGACAGCATATATGGTAATTAAGATAGTGTGAGTTTTTTGCAAGAACAGAGAAATAAACTAATAGACTCATGCACACTGAATATTTAAGAAAACTATAGCACTGTATATAATAGTTGACAAAAGAATAATCTTATAAAGAAAAAGCCTCTGTGATATGTGAATATCCAGATGAGGGAAATGAAAAAATTGGCCTACATTTTATATCATACACAAAATAAGTTGCGGTCAGATGCATATCTAAATAGGAAAGTCAAAGAAATTAACTTCTAGAAGATATGTGTGTATGATTCAATATATGATTCATAATACATAATATACAACCACTATAACAAATTTTTAATCACAAGTTTTTAATCAAGATAGAGCATAAAAATGTTAACTATTAAAGAACAGATACTTAAGCTTAATAACACTGAAATAAAAAAAGATACATTCATTGTAAGATATGATTATGAAACTTAAAGGACTATACCTATAGGAAATAGAAAAAGGAAACAAAGTAAAATAGCAATAGAAAGAAGGAAACAAAATTAGAGTAGGATAAATGAAATATAAAATAAATAGAAGTCAAAAAGATAAATTACCAACAAAACCAAGAACTGATTCTTTGGGAAAAAAATAAGCAAAATTAGCAAATCCTCAGCAAGACTCACTGAAAAAGACAAATCTCTGATACAATCAGAAACAAAAGGAGAGATATTACTTTATAGAAATAAAAGGATCATAGAGGAAACTATTAAAATCTGTATGTCAACAAATTACACAACTTAGAAGAGAGGAACAAATTCTTGTAATCATACAATCTCCCAAGACTGACTCAGAAAGCTATAAAATAGGTCAAGTGAAATAAAATAGTGAAGAAATTGTCACTATAATCATAGTTTGTCCTCAAAAAACAAAATGTAGCACGAAAAGTTTCCACTGAGTGAATTCTACCAAATTTAAAGAATATTTATTACCAATCCTTTATAAAGTGTTCAAAAGAACTAAAGGGGAATAAGAGCATCCCAATAGATTTTATGAATCCAACAACACCCATACTCCAAAACCAGACAAGGCCATTAGCCACTATATATGCTGTATAACACAAAGCAAGCATTTTCTCTACAATCAGAACAATACAATGATGCCCACTATCACTATTAACATTCAAAGTAGTATTAGAAGTGCCAGCTAAAGCAATTAAACAATAAAATAAAAGGTAACAAATAAAAAAGAAAGAAATTGTTACTAGTCATATATAATGTGATTTTCATACATAGAAAATTTGAATAGTCCAAAAATAACTGTTAGAAATAATAAATGGGGAGGGCAAAGACGGTGATGAAATGTAAAGAGCACAAGGGACTGAGGTGACGGTGCACGGGTGAAATGGTGGTGGGAACCCACTGGGGAAAACAAACGATGTCAAATGCAATTAAATATAATAATAAAAAAAAACAACAAAAAAAGAAATAATAAATGAGTAAAGTTACAGGCTATAAAAATTGGTTGCAACTCTATATACAAACAATAAATGATCAGAAAAAGAAATTAAGAGGACAATCCCATTTACCAAAAATAACAAAATATCTAGAAATAAACTTAAGGATGTAAAAGTGTGTGCTCCTTGATTTCTGGAAACAAATTTATTTATGGAGATAAATTTAAGCAAGTAGACGGTGATCTGTACATTAAAGACTAAGTTTTACTGAAAGAATTTGAAGATAAAAAATTAAAATTAAGGAAAGATATGCCTTACTCATGAATTAGCACATTAATTACTATTGTTAAAAACACATAAAACACAGCAACATACAGATTTAGTGCAATTCCTATCAAAATACCAATGGCATTCTGCAAAGAAATAAAACAAAAGAAACATAATATTTATTTAGAACTACAAGTGATACCAAGTAGCAAAAGAAACCCTGAGAAAAATAAAATGGAATTATCATAGGCCTTGATTATAAACTACACTACAAAGTGATAGGAATCAAAACAGCATCACATTGGAATAAAAACACAAAGATTAATGGAAAATAACTGAGCACCCAGAAATAAACCCACACATACATAGATAACTAATTATCACAAAGAAGTTAAAAGTATAAAATGGAATAACTTCAATAAATGATGCTGGGAAAACTGGAAAGTTCTATATGAAGAAATTAAACTGGACTGCTATTTTATATCAGATGCAAAAAAAAAAAAAAAAAACTCAAAATGGATCAATGATTTGAATATAAGATGTGAAATTGGGGCCTCCCTGGTGGAGCAAGGGGTTAAACTGCAGCACTATGAAGCTATCTGCAATCACTGCAACATGAGTTCCATCCCTGGCCAGGGAGGTGACCCACATGGCACAGCATACTGTCTCCTTTCTCATCCACTGCTCTCTTCAGCAATGCAGCTGATCTGCCTCTTCTTTTCCCCACTCTATTTCTGGTTAATTCTCTCACCTTGACACCTCTGGCCTGTGCTCCAATTTTTGTATACATAAATATCTTTAAAACAAAACAAAAAAAGATGTGAAATATTTACACATCCTTAAAATTTTTTAATTTAAAAATTATTCATTTAGCCTAACATAAGGAATAAAAGAAGTGAAATGATGTATTTCACCATGTAAATGCCCCATCACCTTACTGACTAATAAAAGGGACAAGTGCAAAAAAAGAAAAAGATTTGGAGCAACAAACCCTTACTGTTATGAAGCTGATATGACATATACCTGCCTACCTTGAGGAACACTTTATATTCCATGAAAGGCATTGGGACTGAATATCATAGTCAGAGTTTCCAGAAATGAGATTGATCTGTTTGAGAAAAGGAAGGAATTTAGTAGAATTTTGCAGCCTCCCCTTATTCCATGACTAAGGGTGTTACATCAGGGGATTATAAAAAATTATCCTGCTGCTTTGAGGAGCAGACAACTAACTGACAACCCTGGAGAAAGATTCTGCTGTTCTACCACCATAATCCATTCTCTAGCATATCTCACTGCACTTTATGCCAGTGCTTGACACATTCACCGACTTATTCATACTAGTTACTCGGACCAGCATGGTAATGACTAAGGGTGGTGCTTCTTTCTGATCTTCAATTAGAACCTTCCCCTTTGGCAGCTATACTGAAGTGTGTTTCTATTACTAACACTAAAGTCTAGGTCATTTATATTTTTCTTTAAGAGAATAAATTGCTTTTAACCTTTAGGAAAGAATTAATTTATATTAAATTGATAACCATATCACCTTAATTTTACCTTAATTAGAAACTTACCCTTGGAATTGTGAACTCCTATAAGTGTTGTTAACCAAACTTACTACTAAATTGAACGTGAAAGTTTATAGTGGTTGTGTTCAAAATATTAATGAAAAATACTTCCCCAGAAAATAAAATTAAAATTAAAAAAGGTCAGAGGGTCTTAATAGATATTTCTCCAGAATATATACAGATTGCCAACAGACACATGAAATGATTTTCATCTTTTTTGTTGTTAGGAAAAAGCATATCAAGACAATGATGACATATCACCTAAGACCTGTGATGGCTATTGTCAAAAGGGTAAGAAACAAGTGTTGGTGAGGATGTGGAGAAAAGGAAACCCTTTTCTATTGATGGGAATATAAACTGGTATGGCCATTGTGGAAAAGTTATAGAAATTTTTCAACAAATTAAGACAAGAAATACCATATGATCATATGATCCATCTATTCCACTTCTGGGTATTTATCCAAACAATATGAAAACATGAATTTAAAGAATTAGACAAACACACCCACATTCATACAGCATAACTTACAATAGTCAGGAATTGGAAACAAGTTAAGGACCCATTCACAGATGAGCAAGTAAGGGAGATATGATGTGGAAACACAGGAGAATACTACTCAGCCATCAAAAGGTGAATCCTGTCTTAGTAAAAACATGGATAAACCTAGAGGTTATTATGCTAAGTGAAATTAATCAGACAGAGAAGGAAAAACACTGTATGATTTCACTCATATATGAGAGATAAAGAAACTAACTGAATTAACATAAGAAAGCAAACTCTTGGACTATAATAACAAAGTAATGGTTTCCAGATAGAAGGAAAAGGGAGTGGGTGAATCAGATTAAAGGGGTCAGGGGTATGGTGATGGATACAAATTAGACTTTTGATGGCTCACATAAAGTTGTATATATAGCGATGTTGACTTATGTCTTATGTTTATATACTTAAAACCCATATAGTGCTACAAACCTGTGTTATTTCTATTTAAAAAGAAAAATAAATTTAAAGGGTAAACCAAAGTGGTAGAAGTCGAGATACAACTTGTATCCAAAATGTTTAAAAGTACAAAAACAAATGAAAAATGATAGTTAATGTAAAAATAGGCAAGAGAGGCAAAAACTTAAAAGAGAATAAAGAGCAGGAAGGCCTCTCATGCAGTATTGGATGAAAATTAATGGATGTTAAACTTAGGGGGAAAATGGCATTTAGCCCCATTCCTATGTATTTTTTCATGAAAAAAACTAATTATTACTTAAAATACTTGCATAATAATATACATGAGAGAACTATCTCTAATAGCTCTATGATATTTAATCACATGTGCCAACTTAGTCAGATACATGATCTTTGGTCAAACACCAGCCTAGATATTACCATGAATGTATTTTTTAGTTATAACTAATATTCAAATCAGTAGAAACTGAGTAATGCAGATTATCCACCATAAGATATGTAGCTTTCATTCAATTATTTGAAGGTCTTAAATGACCTGAGATCCACAAGAAATAAGTGAATTCTGCCCCCAGACCACATTCACACTTTTAGCAAAATCAACTCTATCCTGTGTGTCTTAACCTGCAGATCTACCCTATAGATTTTGGATTTAGGAGAACCCATAGTCACATGGACCAAATCATTAAAATCTCTTTCATGTTCATGTACACAGATGATACATGTGCATTTATATGTGTGTATATGCATGCATTTATTTATGCATTGCATACACAACATTATTTCAATGTCTTTGGAGAATCCCACCTAATCCAAGCTTCAAACTAAACTATTTAGAAGTCAGGTAACACAAATCCAAACTGAAAGAGCATACAATGGATACAGAATCAATGAAATGTTCAGTGAAAATGTATTTTACCAACAAAATGAGTCAAAGAAATCAAATGCACTATCACACAGAGAACATGTTCCATTTAAATAAAGTTAAACCACAAAGTTAAACGTCAGTGTACAGGGATGTATGTTGGTGAAGTTAGATGTTACATAAAAGAATAAAGCAATCATAAATGACAGGTAATGGTTAACTTTGGAAGCATAAAGAGACATCAACAGGGCACAAGACAGTCTTGTGGAGTAGTGAAACATGTTCCTGGACTGGGGTGACTGTTATACCAGTTTTATTTTGAGATGATGAATTTAGGTATCCATTTTTGTTTCTTGAATATCTGATGGTGTTATACTTCACAATAAATGTGTGCTAGGAAACAGGAATGAGACAGATTCAGAGGCAGGGGATGAGATCACGAACACACTGTTGATAATCTACTAGAGCCTAACACTTCTAGACATTAATATGTAGGCTTAATTTATTGCTAGCAAGGTCTTGTTTTAACTTCTGGTTCATTCTATGAAACTAAAAAGTGAGAAGACTGGAACTGAATGGCCTGCTTTTTTGGAGCTCAAGGCTGAGGATGCTACAAGGCAAATATTCTCAGGAAATCAGTTCTTGGTGCGAGAGTATTATCAGCTTGCATGCAAGACTGAACATTTGGAATGACTGGTCTGTGTTGTTTTCAGTCCATGTGGAAGCTAGCAGAACTGAATCTATGATCCAAGAACACAATATCTGGAAGTGATCACAGCCTGAAAACTGTTTTTAGCCTTCTACAGCCAATTGATCACCCCAAACTGCTGCCTCCATATGTTTTTCCTAATACTGTTGCCCATAACTAATTATGGTGCTATTCTGTAAGACATAGATAGTGTTCATGTTTATGAGAAACTCTCCCTCATCCAAGGTGGTAGATTAGAAACACAGAGCTTGGAACTTTTGAGATAGGCCAAGAACATGGCAAAGCACATACTCTGTCAAGTTCCATGTATATTGGTAGCCAAATGTTCATTCCAATCAGTTCAACCCAATTTTCCATCAATTAGAAACATTCTATTTATAACAAACTCAACTACCAATTCAATGGATAACTTTTACTGGGGCCAAATAGCATCCTGTTTATCCTATAATTTAAACCGTGCCCATTCCACCCTGCAGTCTTCCTTTACAAGCAGTACTTGTGCTGCTCTTTGGAAATCAGGTCATTGAATCCCCATGAACAAAATCACAGTGTGATTTAAAATAAATAACATTAAAAAAAAAAAACCCAGTACTCTGGTAAATAAGAAATATAGCCAGAGTAGAGTCCTCTAAACACTAAGCACATCTATTGATACTGTTTCTTTTGTTTGGCTTGTGAAGTCATAGCAACCCAAACTTTTAACTAATGTGCAAAACCCAGACCACCTGTATGGCTTTGCCTGCTGTCTCTAAGTGCTTTTATTGGATAAAATGTGATTGCTGCTGTAAGGTTCTTTATACCTGCTGTTTGGTGCCTTAAAAATATCTTTCATGTGACTTTTGTTAAGAACTGAATTTTTCCTTTGCTTAATGAAACTAGAGTCCAAACTATTCCCCTGCTTAAATTTTTATTTATTTTTGCATAGAACTAGAGTGTAGGGCAGAGTTGTGAGGGATGAGAGGATTCACCAGAGACAGATTAGGGAGTGAACAGGCAGATCTGAAATACACTGCTGAGGGGAGCAGTGAGCCAAGGCAGGAGAGGTCTGTTGTGCCACATGGGTTAACTCTCTGGGCAGGGATCAAGTTGATAGAACTGAGTTGACAGAACTGAGACTTAACCCGTAGGCCACCATGGAGGCCCAGTTTCACAAATAATGTCAGATCTCTTTCATGGAGACTGTAATATCTGATAAAAGGACCAAGGGGTCACTGATAATTGCATTAATGATGATAAAATGGGTTGATGATAAAATATAAATTTCAATCAACATTAGTGCTTTACTTGGAATTCAGTAAAATTAGGACACAGTGAATTAAACATATATTTTAAAAGGTTATTCAATCATAGAATGAAAAGTCATTGAGATTGATTTGAGTCTACTTTGTATTTCTCTGTCCTCTCTCAATCCATGATACAACACACTTACAAACACCGTGTTCCAGGCAGATAGTCAGGTCTGTTGTTACTTGACTCAGAATTTGTCAGGCAGGGACAAACTATGAATTTTTGCCCTGATAAGACCCTAAACTCAATAAAGAGATTGTTCTAGGTGTCCTAGGAAAGAAAGAGAAGGATTTTGTCATGTAGGAAAGACCCATCGGGACGTTTCCTCGGTTTGGAGCAGCGATGTATGTAGCACAGGACCCTGGGCAGTGATCTGGGGATGGACACAGGGCACACCGGGGAAAATGAAAATCCCAAGAATACTTATATGTCATATTGAAAAGTTGGCCAATCATTTTTAAAACTTGTAGATTTTTTTAATTGAGGCAATAAAATAATTTTACAACACTGTGTATGCTTTAGTGGTATAGGTTCACGTCTACTCAGATATATGCTATCACACAACTCCCATTAACAAAGCATCTTGTAATCTTTTTCCAGATCCATTGGGCCATCTACCCTGTTTGCTCCTCTGGTAACAGTCAATTTTTAACTAAATGTCCCTCTGAAGAAAATATACTCCTAATCTATAATGACTCTGATCCTCTCCAGTATCCTTAACTCCTGAACATAGTCCCACAATGCCAAGCATGAAACAGATGCCTGGAAAAATCCAGATATAGTTCTTCAATCTCATGTATCTTCTAGTGAGTAATTTATGTCAGGAAACAAAATGACCCTTGGTTGACCTGGCCTCCTCAACTTTCTAAGGAACACAGAAAGACAGTGACCAAGGACCAACAGAGCAAGGATTAAATGCAATTATCTCCCTTAGCTGTTAGTGAAAACAATGATTCTTGATCTGTCTGCCACTTAATTTCTTACCTATTTCTCCAGTTCCTATAACTTTGTCATTATCCCTAATCATAGGGACTCCAAGTAGGACTCCAAGCCATGATGCCATTTTGGATATCTTCCGGGTGCGACAGTTATTCCTCAGTGAGACTCTGCATTACCCATTAACACTTAAGTTCTTTACATTACACTAGTTCTCAACATAACCATAGAAGTAACTATAGTTATTATTGCCAGTTTTCTTAATGTGGTAACTGAGGCTCAGCGCAGTTTGCTGACTCACCAGCATAAAACATAAAAGGTGGCAATAGGACTTGAGTGCTGTTCTGTTTCTACTGAGTCATATTTTCCATTCTCAGTGAGCTCAAAACAGTACTGATATGGGGATCAGAAGATCTAACTTTGTTTGGAATCTAGAGGACCCTGTAAATAACCACTCAATAGAATATTCAGGCATTGTTTTGATGATCAAAATGAAATCATTTGATCTGAGAGAAGGCCATTGTTTCTCGTAGCATGTATTATTATACAAGAGATATCACCTCCCCAAATGACTTTTGAATGGCAATTACTCGTATCACTGAAATGTGTGCAAAGAGACAATTGTTTTGAAGGTACAGGGATGATTTTCTAGTTTCTAAGGTTTCATTCTTTTTTTATTTTTAAAGATTTGTTTCTTTATTCACACAAGAACTGGGGTACAGGCCAGAAGTGCAGGGGGTGAGAAGATCCACCAGAGACAGAGTAGAGAACAGAACAGGCAGATCGACCGAAACACACTGCTGAGGGGATCAGCAGGCAAGGCAGGAGAGGTCTGCCACGCCATGTGGGCCACCTCCCTGGTCGGGCAGCAAGGATCAAACTCATGCTGCAGTGGTTGCGGTTTGCTTCATAGTGTATTGCTTAAGTCACTGTGCCACCAGGGAGGAGCCTAAGGTTTCATTCTTAAGGAATAATGTAGGAGCTAATTTTCTAATTCACAGGGTTTCGGAAAATCTAACACTATCCACAAATACTAACTAGACAGAGACATTCATTTTAAACCAACTAAGAGGTGCACATGCACACACACACACACGCAACTTATAAGCTTTTAAGTTGACACATGAAGAGGAAAAGACTTTCAGATGCATGTTAAACACTCATCCATGACCACTCTTTTGATTTATGCTTAAAGCTCCTGTTCCAACTTTTCAGAATGTTAGAAATTTTGTTATGTGAGTAGCACAAAACGTGTAGAACAAAGTGGGAAATGTACCTTGTGCAACAAAACATCCCTGGAATATCAACACCAGGTCCAAATTACAGGTGACACTGCTTGACAACACAAACACAGTAATTTCAGATGCACACAGTGGCACAGTGAGCACAACCACATCATTTATTGCAATTTTTTCCTCTACAGAAAGAGATGCCACTGAAGAGCTATTATAACGCTGACTATATCAATGAGTTTTAAAATACATAAGGAAAAAAAACTGAAGATTATGCCTCTACCAACAGGCATGGATAAAAACTGAAACTAGAATCAGTCAAACAGCAATTTCACAAAATTCAATATTCCTCAGTTTTCCCCAGAGTATTGTTCCAGGGACAGCTCCTCTCCTGTGTTTAAGTTTCTATGGTTTTTATCTTAACACTGTTGTGGATACACTCTAAATCCTAAATCATCACAGCTTGTGGTAGATTTGTTTCCCCTTTGAACATGGCTCAAGTTTTTACACATGATAGACTGAGTTTCATTTATTTACTATATCTCATTGCTCCAAGCTAGTAACAGTTGATTAGTTCATGTTATTCTATTGATTATAATAATCAATAGAACTCCTAGAAAGACATAGAAAGTACAAATAATAGTCACAGACTAAGAGTAAATATAACCTTTTGCTTTTCTATCAGGATACCAAAATCCCATAAAATAGGGCATAGAATTAAAACCCATATCAGGCTTGAAATACACACTCACATCACAAAGGCCCTTGGAAATATGGAAAGCACTTTTTTAACTATTTTGCAAAAATGAGAAAAAATTCCTGTAGCACAATATATGCTTACCATTCCCAAATAGACAATATATTCTTTGAAGGAAAAAAGAATTACATCATATATTACATGCACACACACACACTTCAGAGAGGTCATGTGAAAATAATTCTACTCAGAGAAACCATGATTTGGTAAGTTTGATGCAAAATAATTTAAATAATTAAATATGTTTATATCACTAAGGAGTATCTTGCAACAAACATAGCTATTCCATATACAGATATATATTTAGAGAAAAATCTGTTCAAACATCCTGAAATTTATATACAATATTTTTGAAAACACAACCTTTAGAATCAAAGCATACATATGCCTCCTTTCAAAGGCATTATACAACATTCAAGCTTTATCTTTAACCCTAAGCATGTAGATAGTAATGAAAATGTCACACAGGTTACTAGAGTGTATTATTAAAAAGCTAACATATAAATCAGAGGAGGTAGGAATATTGCTGTAGAATTTACTAGCTGTAAGCTGTGTCTCATATTACTCATCAAAATTGAAAAAGTCATACTTATTCTCATAGGAAATTAAGGAGACTTGAAATGACTTAATGCAAGTTATTTTAACTTACAAGGCAGTTGTGTAAAAGTGAACAGATTAAATTCCTACTTTCAGAGGAAGCCAGAACAGAAATGCAGGTAGCTAAAGGGCAATAATGGAATAATGAGATAGCTTGAGTGCTTGAAAAGTAATTCTTTCATAAGACTTTTCACTAGGTCCTTTTAGACTCAGAGATGTTAGGGTCTGTGGCACTAGTTCAACAACAAACTGAGAACAGGCCTGCAGAGTTACCCATCTAGAGGGGAAGAACAAAATGGAAACCAAAAAGGGATCACAGGCAGTTTTACCAGCTTATCTGTGACACCCAGCTCATAACCACTCAAGGAGAAGTTCTACCTGATCCCTCATGAAGAATCAGACCAAACCAAATTAATTTCATCATGGCTATGGGATCTCAAACCAGCACACCAAAATCAGGTAGAAATCTAGTATTATCAATCACTCAAAATCCTGAAGTATGATTCATAAATAATGTGATTTATTTACAAAGATATGTTCAGACCAATTTGTGACCTAAAAGTTATACAGGATAATATATTTAAGAGGGGCCTCCCTGGTGGCGCAGTGGGTTAAGCAACACACTAAGAAGCAAACTGCAGCCACAGCAGCATGAGTTCGATCCCTGCCGCTGGCTAGGAGGGTGACCCACAAGACGAGGCAGACCTCTCCTGCCACACCTGCTGCTCCTCTCAGCAGTATATTTCGATCTGCCTGTTCTGCTTCCCACTCTGTCTCTGGTGAATCCTCTCAGTGCCCCCCATCTCTGGCCTGTACCCCAGTTCTGGTATGCATAAATAGATCTTTAAAAATATATCTTTAACATATTAAGAGACCTGGTGTACCCCTAGAAGAAATAATGTAGTGAGACTGACATACAAAAAAATAAATAAAATGAATATGGAAGTCACAAAAGTAAATCAATCACAGATGGATCTTTTAGTAGTAACAAAGACAGAACAATTAATGACATTTCTAAAATGATAGAGAGAAGTCCTAGGAAGTCCTTATCTATATGGAAATGAAATCTTTCTGCAAGTGCCTGAGAACTTCATGACTGGAAAGTTCAATGTATATTAAAGTGATGAAGAAAATCTGTCTGTAGACTAGAATGGGATATAGAGCATCTCTGTCTCCAACTAAAAGCCAGCAGTGGCCTGCAAACAACCAAAGGGCCTACACCCCACTGTAACCCCAAATATCTAAATTCCTAGAAGTAGAAGATAATTAGTGGAAGCCTTGATAAAAAGGAATGCTAAAGGAAACAAGAAAAGCTAACTGGGCACCCACACTAGCTAGTGTGTACTATGAACTGCAAATAAAACATTTTACTTCATTTTTCCAATAATTCCATAAAAGCAATGAGATTATATCCATTGAGAGATGAAGAAACTAGGTCCCACAGAACAAATAGCATTTATCCAACACATGCTTTATAACTAACAGTGTATTTGGGACACAGTCCCTTGTCCTGAGTTCAGTGCATCCCGCTTCCCTCTATCTTGACAAGGAAGGTAATTTTAACAAGTGACCTTCATTTAAATGAGAATAAGATGCACTTTCAAAGGGTGTATTGATTTCTAAATGAGAAAACTAAATTCTATGAATATATCAAGATTTATGGTTAGTATGAGAAAATAAACTCAGGAAGATTGAGTTGTACAAATTCCAAATTTGGGAAACAATTAGATACACATAAGCATAAAACTGACCAAAATTAGAAAAGGAAGGTAGGCATAAAGCGAAAACAAAGCTTGGAGGAAGAATTTCTGAAGTCTTGTCATTTCTTTTCTCCAGCCCATTCCAACTCTCCAAGTAAAATCTCCAGCTTGCTCAGCTTTCCTACCTTCAAACTCATGCACAAAGTTTTGGTGTGTGAGTTTTTTATAATAGGAGGTAGCTAAGCTTGGGTATTCTTATGCACCTTGTAAAATATATTTGGTGAGTTTTTGTTTTGTTTTTGTTTTTAATAGAGCTTAAAATTCCGTAAGTCTGAACTTTTAATAATTGCAGAAAGAAAGATTGGGAATTACCTTTAAAATATCAACCCTGGAAAAAAAAAAAGAAGATAACTATACCAAATTACTGAAACAATATAGGGCAAAACACCCAAAAAATCAGATTAAAGGCAAAAAAAATCATATATTTGTCCACAGAGCATGCTGTTATCAATAATGTCAATCTGGAAGGAATTTAAATAATTTTCTATTAAAAATCTTATATAACATTGAGTGACATGCATGTTTAGCATAAGTTCACCATACGATATAGGCCCAGCAATTCTCACTTTGAGATTTATAAAATCCTAATTTTGAAGAATCCTTATAGAAAACTGAAGAGTAGTTGTACCTAGCTAAAATTGGCTGCCTGTTATTGTTTTGGTTTTTTTTTCCCCACAGTATTTATGTGTGGGGAAGGGGGAGGACAAGTACCTCATCATACTGATAGAATCATTTTCATTTTTCCTATCTTCAAACTCGCCCAGACCACTTTAGTTTAAGTCCTCATTTTAAAGTATTACCACTTTTTAATATGTCCTTACTATTATCAGAAAGTTATTTCCAAGTTTAATGTGATCATTTACCATCATTCAACTCTTCCATCATTATAAAGATGAAGCTCAAATTCTCTCAGCATAACCTCTACTGATTGATACTTTAATTCTCAACTTCCATCATTCCTCCAAAATATTCTGCATCATGGAATCATAGTCAACTGTGAACAGTTTCTTAAATGAATTAGATTTTTTGTCTCCTCAGATTCTTGAAATGTTGTTCTCTATCCCTAGCAATATGTTTTTCTCCATGATTTCCTTGAAGAATTCATACTAATACTTTAGGAGTTAAGGGGAGTTACTTCACCACCCCTGAGAAAACTGGTACTAGCTCTCTCTCTGAAATATATTGTCTCCTCCATACTTACTTATCCTAATATATTATTTAACAGACAATATAGTATAATTGTTGAGTGACTTGTTCCTCACACCCTATAATCGTTAGAAGAATTATTACAAGGACAATATGTCTTCAACAGCGTATTATGAACACCCACGTATTTTTATAGGATAGGTAGTACATTAAAATCACCTTTGTTTTGATTTCACAATAAATGCATACATACCACTCTAACACTGACTCATTTCGAAGTTTTAAAAATGTAGTTTGTGATTTCAAGACAATTAGTTAAAAGTGTATATCACAATCCTAAGAATTTGTACAGGAAATTATTATTATTATTTTGTTTTTAAAGATTTATTTATTTATGCATACAAGAGCTGGGGTACAGACCAGAGTCGCCAGAGAAAGAGTGGGGAGCAGAACAGGCAGAATGACTGAAATACATTGCTGAGGGGAGCAGCCGGCGAGGCAGGAGAGGTCTGCTGTGCCACGTGGGTCACATCCCTAGGCAGGGATCCAACGTGAGCTGCTTTGACGCGGTTGCTTCACAGTGCGCCCTTAACCCACTGCAACACCAGGGAGGCCAAGGGAATTATTAATACGTTTAATAATTAAAATATGTATGTATATTCAATGATATATTGATTATGAATGTATCTTATCTCACTAATAAAACTACTGAATAAAAGTTATTCTACTGGAGAATAAGTCAATGATACTGTTATTTAAAAAATAGTTTCTATTAATAAGCAGACCCTGGGGCTTCCCTGGTGGCACAGTGGGTTAAGCAACGCACTATGAAGGGAACTGAAGCCACTGCAGTATAAGTTCGATCCCTGCCAGAGAGGAGACCCACATGGCACAGCAGCCCTTTCCTGCTTCGCCTGTTGCTCCCCTCAGCAGTGCATTTCAGTCAATCTGCCTGTTCTGCTCCCCACTCTATGGTGAATCCTTTCACTTCCTTTGCCTCTGGTTGCATCCCTGCACTTGTATACATAAATTAAAAAACAAAACAAAAAACCTGGGAGGAGACCCACACGGCGCGGCAGACCTCTCCTGCCTCTCCCCACTGCTCCTCTCCAGCAGTGTGTTTCAGTCAGTCTGCCTGTTCTGCTCCCCACTCTGTCACTGGTGACTACCCTCACCTCCCAGGACTCTGGCCTGTACCCCACCTCTTGTATGTATAAATAAATAAATGTTTAAAAAAAAAGCAGATCCTTTTTCAAAAACATGAATAAAATATATAATTGGTTAAATTTAGTCGAAATCAAAGTATGTGTCTACCACCTTTCACTTGATTTTGAATTGATTAAATTTCATTAACTTTAATACCTTCCTTCTTCTTATCTCATTTTTTATATTGTCAAACAAATGTCATATGAAATACCGAGTTTGGTAACACTCTTCACCCTATTTCAACGACCTGTGTTGGCTGATTCCTGACTGAAGAATAATTACTGGCAGGTTTTTCAATGGTTACATCCGTGAACTGATAGTGCAGCCACTTTCTCTCAGAGTCCAACCACCTCAGCAAAATCAAACTGAAAGCTGTTACACACTCTGAGAATTAAGGATGCGCATTATTGACCCTAAGGGAAACACCAAATAATAGTATAAAATATATTGCTTCATATAAACTATCATGAAGAAATAAACTGGGACAAGAAACAAATTTAACTGAAAGAAGGCAAGGGATAAAAAGAGACTAATGGAAAGAAAATAGCAAAATCATACTTAAACCCAACCACATCAAAAATTATATTAAATGTAAATACTCCAACTAAAAGGCAAAGATGGCCGTCTCAATAACCAAGACTCAGTTATAAGTTGTCTATAAGAGATGAATTAAAAACTAAAAGACAAATAAAGTCATAGTAAAAATCATAAAAAGAAAGAGACTGTGTTATCAGTCAAATATAAGAAAGTTGTTATGGCTACTTTAATGTGTAAAAAAGTAGACTGTAGTATTGAGAAAGCAATTTCATATTGATAAATTAATCAGAAAAACATAGTAAATGAATAAATTCATGAAACAAAAAACACTGAAGGGAGAAATGTATAAATCTGCATGCAGATTTGGAGGCACTGTTGATATAGAAAATTCATATAGTATCCTCAACTTGAGTTAATTCACCTCCATGCATAAAATAAATGAAAAATATACTTTTCAATTGCATCTTGGAATGTTCACCAGGACAAACAACACAACAGCCCATAGAATAAATCTCAATATATTTCAAGAGGAAATAGACATTTTACAGAATATTCATGTTTGCTATCGAACCTAAATGATGTTAGAAATTAGTAACAACAACAGATACAGATATTCTAAATGTTGGATTAAATGCCATAACTCTAAATAAACTATCACTCACAAAATAAACTAATAGATTTTTAACTAATGATAATAAAAACTCAGTGTGCTGAAATGTGTGTGATTGTCTGGAGGAAATTCATAGCCTTAATTGGTTATATTAGAAAATATAAAAGCCAAGAGGAAAAAATGCTGCCAGCTTAAAGAAAACACTAGAAAAATCCATTCCAAAATAAATTGAAAAATAATAACCAGAACAGAAATTAAATAGAAAATAATTATTAAAGAAAATTAACAAAACCCAAGTTCGTCTTTTCAAATAATTAATAAAATTAACACTGCAGGGACATAGATTTCTTAGGTTTGCCATACAGATAATCACAAAGTGGGAGGTTTAAAATCATAGAAGGTTATCCTCTCATTGTTTGGGAAGCCAGAAATCAAAAACCCAAATGTCAATAGTCTTGTTTTTGTTTTTTTTTAAACTTTTTTTAAAAGATTTTTATTTATTTATGCATACAAGCACTGGGGTATAGGTCAGAGGTGTGGGGTGATGAGAGGATTCATCACAGACAGAGTGGAGAACAGGCAGATCAACTGAAATACACTGCTGAGGGGAGCAGCAGGCACAGCAGGCGAGGTCTGCTACACCATGTGGGTCCCCTCCCTGGCCCGCAACAGGGATTGAACTCGTGCTGCAGTGGCTGCAGTTTGCTTCATAGTGCGTTGCTTAACCCACTGCACCACCAGGGAGGCCCTGTTTTGTTTTGTTTTTTTTCCTGGATGCTAGAAAGAAAAACCATACCATGTGCCTCCTACTATCTGGTTGCTGCTGACAACTTTTGATATCCCTTGCCAGGGGACAGTCCTCTAATCTCCGCCTCCATTATCATGTGGTTTTTCCCTTTGTTCTTGTGTTATATTTGTTTTTCATTTTGCAAGGTCACTAACATTGGGTTAAGGGTCCATTGTAATACAGGATAATTTCATCTTGAGGACCTTGCCTTAATTACATTTGCAAAGAACCTTATTCCAAATAAGGTCACAGTCTGAGGATTTAAATGAATAAGAATTTGTGGGAATGCTATTCAACTTACTCTAAAAAGTTAATTAAGTGAAAAATAGAAAACACAAATTAAAAAAAAAAAACTAGGGATGAAAGAATTTACTGTTCCAGAAAATATAAATATTAAGAGGATAATATGGGAATTTTATGAAAATACAAGTAAATGTAATATTAGTAAATTGAGCCCTAGAAAATACAATTAAGTTAATGTAAGGGAAAAAAATCTAAATAGCTATATATAGTATTTATATGCTATGACATATACCAATGTACCTTTTAAAAGTTGAGTTTATAATTAAAAACTCCCTTGAAGAACAATACAGATCTACATGGTCTCTTTAGTAAATACCACCAAACATTTAAGGAAGAAATGACACCTATCTTTCACACTATCAAAATATAGAGGCTCAGAGATTACTTCCCAATTTTCTTTATATATATTGTGATATTGAAAACTAGGGGAGATATGATTAGAGAAAATCATAGGCCAATAAGTGCATCACTCCTCAGACAAAATATAAGCAAATCCAATTCAGTTAAATGTAAAAAGAATTGTACTTTAAGATCGTGTAAATTTTATACAAAGAAAAAATGATAGAGAAAAAATAAGGGTGAGTTTTTTCATAAAAGTCAATACCTATTCAAGACAAAACTCATTTATAAACTAGAAATAAAAATGAAATTCTCAACCTAATAGAAGTGTCTATGAAATCTTGCAACTAATAACATATTTAATGATGATAAAAATGAAGTATTTCTCCATATGATTAGGAAAAGATCAGGGATGTATTACATTCCCACCATATCTTTTTAATATCTTACTAAAAATCCTAGCAAAGGTATCAAGGCAAGATAAATAATTAAAAGTCATATACAAAAACTGTGGGAAAAAATCTGATTGCATATATAGAGAAATTTACTACATAAAAAGTTCCAAAAATTCTATCCCCCACTAAAAACCCTTCTAAGATTAATATGTAAATTTATCAAGGACACATGACTGAGATAAAATAGTTGTATTTAGATAAGAAATAAAAATAACATTTCAAACGTATTCAAAATTAAATAAAAAGTACACAAGACATCTAAACTAAAAATTTCAAACATAACTGGCAAATAGTAACTAGAGAATTTTATCATGCTTATTGATTGAAACATATGGCTAAGTTGTCCATTTCCTTCAAATTGACACTTTTCTAAGAATTGACAAGATGATTCAATTTTAAATGAATTTTTTCCCTCTAAAACATCCAAAATTCTTTCACCTTAATCAGAAAACATCCCTAAGAACAATCAGACAAAGATTTGAATGCTATATAACAAGAGATAGTATATAGTTATATCCTCAGAAAAACATGCTCAACAACCTTAACTATCAGAGAAATGCAAATTAAAACTACAATGAGATACCACTTCATACTCACTAGAATGGCTGAAATCTAAATACCTACAATATCAAGATTAGACAAGGACATAAATTTGGGTATTAGGTATAAAATGTGATGCCAGCTTTAGGACATTTGACATTGTCTTATATTGCTAAACAGTTGCCTACTATCTTACCCAGCAATCCCATGCTGAGTATTTACCCAAGAAAATGGATAAGGAAATTCCCAAAAGATTATTGTGACTAATTATCATAATAGTTTAACTCATACTAGCCTATAACTGGAAGTATAAAACACATCAACAAATGAATACGTAAACACAATTTGGTATAATCCAGAGGATGCAGTACTAAGTCACTGTAACAATTACAACAAAACAAATCATTCAAGCAATGACATAATACATTCTAAGACATTTACCTTGAGAAAAAAGAAGTCAGGTATAAACATGTAAATGATGAGCTTTATATTTGTGTAAAACCACAGAATTTGCAAAAGTAATCTGTAGTGATAGAAGTCACATCATTAGTTGAAGACTGCAGGTAGAACACTACATAAGTTCACAAGAAAACATTCCAGGGCAATGCACATATATATTCACTGATGTATTATACTAATATGCATGTATTCAAGGACAGAAAATTACATAAATTGTATAATTTTGAAACAATAAAATTCATGCTTTTGTTTACTTGATGAAAATAAACATAAAATAGCCAAACATTCCTGAGGTCAAATTTAAACAGAAGCTGCTTAATCCCCGTCTTATTCATTCCTAGTGGCCTTGAGAGGAAAGATAAAAGCATAATTTCTAGCAGAGAGAAGTTATTGTAAAACTGGATTGGTGGGGGGATTGAACTATGGGTGTATTTGATGAAATAAAATGTAGCAAGAGAAAAAATAAAGTGGCTGAAGAGATGAATTAAATGGAAAGAGTCTCTGGGAAATGTAGGACACAAATTCCTAAAATACACCATAGGTGACCCTAGAATAAAAGGGGAAGGTATAGCATTGCTGAACAAAATATTTTTTTAAATTTTAAGTCATTGTCTAATTCTTTTACTTATTCAGCAGAGAACTTCTGAATGTTTTCACCCCTTCCTTTTTTTTCACTCAACAAATGTTTAAGATTTGTTTTTTTAATGCATACTAAAATGTTAACAAGATGAATATTTCACTGTCTAACATAGTTCATATTCAAATCAAGACAAATAATTGAAATGCCACAAAAGACAAAGATATATATATATATAACGCTTGCTACTGGAACACTGTGGAAAGGTACCTTTGTTAACTTGGAGAGGACAAAGGTCTCTGAACTCTTCTGAGATAAACCAAAGGAAAGTGATGGCAAGCTATGAGAATTTCCATGAAATTTTTAGAATAAAGAAAAGCACAGGATCACTAGAATACAGAGGACCAGGTTTCGATAGGTATGCATGTTATGGCAGCAGAAGATTGGAAGGAGCTAGACAGACCAGGACTTTGTTACATTAAGCAGCTTGGACAGAGTTCTTAGTTGTAATTTTAACAGATCTATCTATAGAGGAAGAGTCATCATTCAACCAGGTCTACCTTGCATGGGACTGGTTTACATCTGCTATCTACTGTTGAACACAACAGCAGTCCCTTTCACAGTTTTGATACAAGGGAAAATGAATACCTTTAATTTTAAATGAAGTATTAATGGGACTAAACAGATTTAGATCATTCTAGGTTGTAGTGTAAAGGATACATCTGAAAGGGCAAAAACAGACAAAGTATTGATGTGCAGGGAGAGTGATCAAAAGCACTTATTAGAACTGTGTTCCAGGTAAAACAAACAAACATCATGGGTAAAAGGTGGATAGAAGCAGAATGTTGGAGAGACTGCGTATGGCACTTTTGATATAACAAAAGACAAGTGAAGTTAAAAATGGGAGAAAATGGTCCAATAGTCCTCCTGGATTTCAACTGGAGCCATGGGAAATGAGAATTAGCAGAAATTATAAGGCAGGCATTTAAATGTTCAGCTTGATACTTCACATACTACACAGCTCCTTGGCATAAAGAGAATGTCAGTGTTTTATTGGGGACCATATTCTAAATGCTCTTTGGAAGGGAAACCTGTCTCATAGCAATACTATCTCAAGAATTTCTTTTTTATCTGAACAAAAGCTATGGCCCTTTTATATTGTGATATATGTATGATGTTTCACATCATCATACATAAGGTCTAACTAACTACTGAATCAACCTGCAAAGAATTCAGTTGCTATGACCATAAATGTTCAAGAGCTGATGATGTCAATAGCTTCAGATCTTGGAAACAGAAGAAAAATGAAAAGATCCCAAGAAATAAGTTCAATTATCTGTTTGCATTGGATCCTGACCAGTTCTGTATAATGAAGAGGTGTGAGAAGATCCTGTTACACAAAGACTTTGTTCCAGCCTGAACTGTGCAATGCCCCTTCACTCAGGAAGTGTAACTATGGCCTTGAACATAGGTGGGGAATCAGTCAAGTAGTGAAGTTTGGGAAGACCTCATATTCAGCCAGTGTAGGGCAGTCTTTCTTCCCAAAAAGGAGCTTGAAAACACAAAGAGCAATCATTTTTATTCTGAAAAAGTAGTTCTACTTTACTGCATACATCAGAATACATCTCTATTGTGAACGTGTATACCCTTCACGTAGTTTGGTAACCAAATCAGATAGGAAACTCTTATAAACAGAAATGGGCATACATTTGTGTTGGGTTTGGTTTTGTTTTTTGAAAGCTGAGCGCTTTCTCCCTTTGACTTACTCATGATCTCTCTCTTCCCAGTTCAGCAGCTGCCATAAACATACATACACACAACGATAAGGTAGACAGACAGACATTTGGTTGAACTTGCATGACATAGAACAATCAAGTGACAAGGATGGCACCAGAGAGTTTGTTCTTTGGCATTAAATACTGTGACTATTCCACTCCCAAATATAGTCTTCTTATTGTAGAATTTGTAGCTGTAAGGAGTCTAGAAAGCATTAGACATTCTCCTACACAGAGTGAGAAAGTAAAAGGAACGTTTCTTTCTTGTTTAAGTAAAAGACACAGTTAAACCTGAAAGCAAGAATCAACTGAATACTTAGAACCATGAGAGACTATAAAGTGGTATTTTTTAAAGAAAAAAAAATAAAAGAATGTTAAGCTATTGAATTTATTGTCCAAGGTCACGCATCAGTCACTGATAATGCAAAGATGACCAAATGTATGTTCTTTTGGCCTTTCTATATTCAATCCAATTTCAAGACAGATTGAAACTGAGTCAAGTCACATTCAGCACTTCAAGGAATAAGACTTTCATTATGTCCCTAGAAAGGTAATTTCAGTCTAATAGATTTCATTAGCCTGTGAATTTTAGGTTGAAAGCATTTCTAAAAGCATCACTACAGAGTAAAATACAGCGTAGTTAAAATGTTCCCCAGTTACTTTTCTCCACTTAGCATTTTCTCACTGTCTCTACTCATACTTCCCCAGACTGCCCCAAAGTGTTGGGCTGACTTGATGTTTACATCCTTTTAATAAAACCTACAGGAGGGTCAAACCTTTCTTACTATGTTAGCATATAATCTCTGGGGAATGTCTGCTTTCACATAATTATGCAAAGATTTTATATTTATACAAATATTTTGTGCCTAAAGGGGGGGGGTAAAATGCATCTCTCTCATGAATATTCAAGAACACTATGTCCTTCAATAAAACACAAGCATCTTTCTTTGTAGATCTGAAACTGCAAGATATCTATATATTCCCTTCCTTCATGCTTAGTTTGCATAAACTGATAAAATTTAGGGGTTGACAAAGCAGAAATTATCCCAGATACCACAATAGTCTAACACATCTATCCAAAAAATTCAACAGCATTTTCCAGATTCAGATGTTCAGTATTACCTTTACTTCACTATCTATATTTCCAGATGTACAAAACAATAAATTTTAGTGTCTTGGGTTGTGAATTTGCAAAGATAAAGAAGGTGTCTTTATTCTTCTTGTGGTTGAACTTGGTGCAAGACAATTTTCTGCATGTAGATATTTCAAATTGTAATAGTAAAGGGAAAGGCCAGTGAACCACCTCTGGAAATATATTCAGAGAAAGTCTTCATAGTGAACAATTCCCCTTATATAATAACACTGTTCACAAAGCATAATCATCCATTCACTTATATATTCAATAAACATTTTATTATCTGCGGTGTCAGACTTATTCTAAAGTTTGAAGAACACAATAGAGAACAAAACACAACACAAAGACACAGGACAAAACACGAAATAAAAAAAGTTAGTTTAAATAGAACTTACGTACTAGAGAGAGAACACAATGGATAAATACATGAATGGATTCATAATATGATAAATATTGAATAAAATAACGAATTAAAAATTCATAGCAGCAAGCACTACGACAATTTAGTTGTTTCAGAAAATTATCCACATGATGTCAATATACTTGTCACAGCTATATCTGTGTGTTATTTTATAGATTACAAATATTCTGCACTAAACATTTACAGAAAGGATTTAACCACAACAAGAAAATCAGATCTACCTAAATGAAAGCTATTAGGAAAAAACGGGGGCGGGGGGGACTTACAAAAGAGAAGAAGTAATATCCATCCCTAGAATAAGGAAAGGATAAATATTCTTTCCCTTCTTCTCTACTAACTTTTCTTTCTCAACAGTGGTTGGTGAGGAAAGTGGGTGCTTTGGGAAGAGGATGAAGACAAATGCAACAGGAAATAAAGATCTCACTTTTAAGGTTTCTTTCTAGATTGGTCCTATTCAGACGATACAAATAGAATGGAAGGGGAGGCCCTGCTTGGAATAAAGATTGTGTATTTTCTTGAGTTTTTGTTGCTTGGTTTTAGTTTCCTTCTGGGGAAAGGGAACAGAAGGGATAAGGTTCCACCCTGGGAAATGAGAGCTTAACCAGGTTTTTCAAACTATTAAAAAGGGTTGTTACAAAGAGAAGGAGCCTAGAAAAATCTTTCCACACAATTTGGAGAAGCTTGACTGTATAGTTTCTTTTGCAACACATTTGCTGTCATGAGAATTCCTTTCCAGATTTCTATAGGTCTTTGCTCACTAGTGTGTTAATTAGAATGGGGATCACAGTCTTTGTATGGGATAAATGACTTTGCTTTCCCAAAGATTGTCTACCCAAGTGGCACAGGGGTAGGGGTAATGTTTATAAATGTTGGTGTGGACTCACTCTTTCTGAGTACCTTATAAACCAACGGTCTGTCACCTTGACAACCAGTGTGGAGATAGGTAATTTTAAGCATCTCCTCTTAAGCATTCTTTGCCAGAAAATGAAAGCCATCTCAATTACAAAGAGTAAGGCAAATTTCCTTGATATCTAGACCCATTATTATAGATGGTTTAATAATCATTAAGACAATTCACTTCAGGTGCACATAGAATCACACCCTCTATTCCTTGTGATGTTAGGAATGGACACATGAGTTGCTTTAGCCAGTAGACTGGGTGAAATTAACACTATTAAAACCAATCAGTGATTCAGTATATAGTCATCTCTGTGTCTAATAACCCTGAAAACATGTTCAAAAGCAACTATGTTAATACAGATCCCTGATGACCACTGTGAAGAGAGAATCCCGTCAACTCTGTCTTTCTAAGCTGCTAAGATTTTTAAGGTTGTCTGTTCCTATTGTATGCTGATATTCACAAGTAACTTCAAGGGAGATTACATGAAGGGGATAGGCAAAATCTAAATGCTGATAAATCACAAACCAGAATTGAACTTAAAGCTATATACAGGCACGGTACACTATGGTTAGCATGAAGCATAAGTTTGAATCCCATTATTTTTCTAAGAATACTGTAATCTTATTAGCCTTAAAAATTCTACAAATGATCAATTTCTAATACCAACCCTGAACCCTCATACTTTGACTAGCAGGAAGCAGGTTTTGAAAATGGTGCAATGCCCAAGAAAGACAAAATCGCTGATGTCCACATCCAATGTAGCCAAGAAGAATTTTACATAAGGACATCCGGTAAGACAGGGCCAAAGACTATAAAAATCCCTTCCAGAAAACAGAGTGAAGGTCTTCCAGACAGACTTACAAGCTGACTCTCAGAAAAAGGAGCAGTTTTGGACATCCTGATCCAAAGTCCAAGTGACAGCAAGATGTGATGTTTTTTCCTCTTTTCTAAGTCAAATATCTATGGTTACATTTCTGTCAATACTCCACAGTGGCACATTGTGATTATAAGAAACAAATGAACCTTTTATCAGCTTCCAGAGCAAGCAGAGCCATACCTAAATGAACTGGAAAGATTACATGACAATTCCCTTCTGGCTTTGAGAGAGAAGGGTGACAAGCTTATTGGGGAGGTCATGAGCAGTGCCATGAGAGGGAAGAAGGGTCTGTGAGGCTATTCAAGGGGCCGATAGGATGAATTATGTCAGAATTCCCACTTTTCCCAAAAGTCTTTTCTCTTCTATTGCAATGGAAATTTTTAACTAAGCTTATGTGCCCCTAGAATGGAGACTTATAAAATTTCACCACATATTTCAGTTTCCCATGCAGCTGTTTTAAAATTCCAGATGATGACATATAAGCAGGCTTTTCATAGGTCAGTTTCTGGTAACTCTCATTAATAGAAAGTTGGCATATATCCTCCCTTTTCACCTCCTTCTTTGTCCCTTTCCATATAAATGTGCTTGAACTGTGAACTGTGAACTAAGGCTGGCCTAATGTTAACATGAGGAGACCAACTTATATGAACATTGTGGAGCTGAGCCATAATATTGGTCCTGGATCAGATACTTACCTCTAGACTTGTTAATGTGAGGATAAATCAACTTCTTTCTTGTTTAAATTAATGCTCTTTAGAGCTTTTTTGGCAGTCATAAGTGACCCTAATCCTTTTCTAAGATTAGATGGCATTATTCTTTTAAAGTCACTACTATAGAAATAGTTCAATGCATATGTTAAGCATATAACTTATGAAAAAAGGTTGTGTTATATGTGTGTATGTCCCAGAGTTATTTGCTCTACAAGTACTCATTTACACCACACTCAAGTTTCAATCAAATTCTGAATCCTTACCTGCTAGGTTTAGCACCCCCACCTCCCTACTGCCCCCTCAAACACACACATAGCTAAAAGTCTTCCAAGAGTTTCTAGGGTTGAAGAAACCCCACCATCCCACACCACGCTCAGGGCCTGTCTTTCATTGATGCTTCCTTTAAATCTCAACCATTAAGAAGTCCAGTGTGTGTGTCCGCCACCAGACCATGCTCATGGGACACAGCTCTACTGAATATAGCTCTCCGTTACCTTCTTTAACTCTCATTAACCTGACCTCTATTCCATGGGGCGTGAGTTCAGTCCAGGACAGCTCCACAAATGTCTCCCATGATCTTTGGACAAAAAGCTAAGGAAAACATATCTTAAAATTCAGGAACCGAAGGAGACAAGCCCAAATGCAGGCACATGTCCAGCCTCAATGCAACTCCCAGTTGCTAACATCCATCAGATGAGTCACAGCCCTGGCCAACACCAAATGTACTCTTCCCACATAGGTCAAGAAGGGATGAATATTCCTGATTAACACCACAGTTCACAATAGAAATTTTCTTTAAGGAGATAGGTCCTGTAGACACTTAATGCTGAGTTCCAACGTTTCTTCTTTCAACTTACCTGACATGGAAAAGTCATCAGATTTAAAGAAAAAGGAATTGCTATGGGTATAGAGGGTTGCATGCAATAAAAGACATAGCAAAAGACTTCTCTGATGACCAGAGAAGTCAGGTGAGGGGTCCTTGCTCAAGCCTGCTGTGTTTGAGGGCCAGCTGATAAGGGGAAGTAACAGAAGATAATATAGGGAGGGTTCAGCACCTACTTCTCCTGAACACAGGCCAATAATCTGGATTATATTAATATTCTTTATTGCTGCCATTCAGCCTGTTCTCACAAATGCTAATGGCATTAGCTTTCTGGAGGCTCTAAGGAAATTGTTGGCATAGCAGTAAGTAACCCCTTTTTTTACTAAAACTAGATCTTCAGCTTTACAGATTCAATACTTGATGAATTGAAGGCAAAGTGCTTGGCTACTGGTTCTCTTCAGTCCATTGTTTTCAGCAAACTTCTCCTGTCACTTCATTTATTTGCTGTGAGAATTCCGGCAAATGTGCTCTCTTCTGTTCATTTACTGATGCTTTTTGAATTGATGCCCCAGCTGTTTTCTGTGCTGGCTCTTCTTTTTAGCTCAAATCAAATTGTTTATTTCTTGAAAGCCAAAAGCTTCCACAGAGAGCTAAGCAACCATTTCTAAATATCTAGAGAATTGTATGTTTCTGTGCTATAAAATTTGGGGGAGGGAGTTTAATGAGAAACTGAAATACTTTCAACTCAAAATGTCCTATTCAGTTTTCAGTGAAAACTTCATTTTCATGTTTCCTTTTGGACTATAAGCAATAACGCTAAATCCAACTAACTCTAACTGCAATGAAGTCTTTAATTACAAGAACTCTACCCAAAACTCAGTTCATCTGGAATTCAGGCTAAGCTAATATATCAAAAATATATCAATCAGTATACGCAAGAGGCTAGACCAGGCTTATTTTTTTTTTCTTTCAGAAAGTCAAAGACCAGTGGTAGCCTTAAAGTTCAAAACAGTTCATAATTATATCCAAATCAGCTTCTAATATCTGAGTCTACAAGCATGAGCTTAAATGATTCTTTACTAGGAATACTGCATATATAAATGTATTTCCAACTAACACACTAGTGACATTTTTCCAATACCCTGAAGTTAGATTTATCTTCAATTTTTTCTGTATATGCAATTTTTTATAACTTTCTCCCAGAGTCCATAAATGGGCGTATGCCCTTCATAATATTCAAGGATTTCCACTTCTTTACTGATTTATTGATGTTCTTTTACTGTTTCCTACCTCCAATTCATTCAAAGTGTTGACAACTCTCCAATAAACAGAAAAAATTTCAACATCAAGCAAAATACTCTTCCTTGAAAATTGTTATATAAATTCAGTACTACATAACCCACAACATTTTCTAACCCATTCCCACTCAAATCCTTCATGACACCAACTAAGGCCTGAAAGAGAAAGTAAAGTGGAGTAACCTCCTGTAGTCTATTAATATGAATCAAATGCAGAAACTCAACTTAAATGTACTAGTTCCTACTCTCCTGACTTAGACTTTTAAAAATATATCATAGGGGGCCTTCCTGGTGATGTACTGGGTTAAGCCACGCATGATGAAACAGACCGCAGTCACTGCAGCATGAGTTCAATCCCTGCTGCCGGCCAAGGAAGTGATCCACATGGCGCGGCAGACCTCTCCTGCAGTGCCCGCTGCTGTCCTCAGGAGTGTATTTCTGTTGATCTGCCTGTTCTGTTCCCAGCTCAGTCTCTGGTGAATCCTCTCACCCTCCCTCACCTCTGGCCTGTACCACAGTTTTTGTATGCATAAAATAAATCTTTAAAAAAACAAAAATATAAAAATATATCATAGGTACACTATTTAATACCAAAATAGTAAACGTATGCACACATGTATTAGTGTCTTCACCTGTGTATACATAAGCCTCTCCCATATGCCACTTCCTACTGAACAGTCCCAATAACCACTGTCCGGAGACAGTGATGACTAAGGTATGGTGGATCATCAAACTGCTTCCTCTTCTCTCTGCAGGTTCACCTAAGGTCAGACAATCATATGTCCCTTAAGTCCTTGGGCACTACCTCGGTTCCATGTGCCCACCCCCATTGTTCCAGCCACTGCTGAAGGACTAGTTTCATGAAGATTTTAGCAGCTTCATCAGGTGATTTGACGGTACCTTCCATAGTATGACTCCTACTTTTTCTTCAATTCTGGGAAGTGGGAAAATTTTTCCAGCCCCAGGTACCCCTGTATGAGCTGTCAGGCGTGCAGAAGAGTCACTTCAGAACCACGATGGCTATGCGGATGGAATCACTGCATAAAAGGTTTCCTTTTCTGTTTCCCAGATAGGCAGGGTTGACATGCATTTTAGGAGACTCAGGAATCACACAAAATCTGTCAGTTACCCATAGCAATGATCGACTCCAAAACACATCCTTCACACTCTTGTCCTTCCAATTCCTCACTCCTGTTCTCTAAGTCGACTCCCTCAATGAGCTGACCATCTACATAACTTCGGTCTCAGTCTCTGAGTTTGTGCCATAAGTTTTTCTAGAGAACATTTTCTAATGTCATTCAAAATGTATCTCTAACATTTTTAACCCCTTTCTGACTCTATCCTTTGTGGAGACTTGGAAAGATATGTTCATCTACATAACTATATTTCTGTCATTCAGACAGCTAGTAGGCTCTGCTCAATGAGATCAAAGGGGAAGAGCACAGATCTTCTAGAAGTTCCTTTAAAGGAAAGGAATGTAGGTTTCTCATACTTTTTTGCCTTTCTTCTTGATGCTTTCCTGGAAACTGGCTGTGGCAACTGGATATCCACAAGCAAATTGGATCATGAGGGGACTTTGGGAAAGGAAAAGAAGAAATGCAGGAGCAAAAGTTGGACGAATTATAGTGACCATGGAATGACAGCTCTAAATTGTTTACTTTCAGACCAGTTGAATAAGGAGAAAGTCTGAAAAACAATTACTTGAGGCTTATCTGTCACTTGCCACCAAAAATAATCCTAACTTATAAAATCTCACATACAGAAATTAAAGGTCTGTGATCATTAAAGCACTGATTTTCATGGAGGGTGACAGTGTTCTGAGAAATGTTGTTGGAATGTTCTGACACTGTTCTTGGAAATGTTGACATATTTTTGGTTGCCAAAAATTGAAGATGTTACTACTGGCATACAGTAGGTAAAATTCAAGATAACCCTAAACATCCTTTAAGCATAGGTTAGTCTTCATGACATAATTATCTGGCTTAAAATATCAATAGTGCCAAGTCGAGAAATCATGTACTAGTATAACAGATGTATCCCATCTTCTCAATACAGATCTACTAGTCTATACAAGTTACCTTGGAGTAAACCCATTTTGTTTGTTCAACTCCTTAGCTTTTAAAAGCCTGATTAATATTAGTTTCATCCCCTCCTCATTATAGCAGGATTTAAGATTTGCAATGTCATAAAAGGACATACTTCCCTGACAAGTCTCTTAAAACTTTAAAGAGTTCTTAGTCACAGACAACAGAACAAAGCAAGATTTAATTTTAGAGAAACTGAAAGAAATGCTCTCTGCTCCCTTCATTGTTTTCTTTCTATAGCTGAAGACATTTGCCACCACGGGAGGTGATGTAACATAGTCAATTATTATCCCTGCTCCTCATTAAGACTTAAATATTTTCTATTCCTTCCTAAAAAAAAAAAAAGATATTTATCAATTTATCATAGAACATTTAGAAATTAAAGGGAAGAAAATTGCAGCCATTCATAATCCCAAAAGACCCAGACAAATTGTTAATTCAGCAATGTAGATGCGTCCCGATTTTTTATGCACATATACTAGTACACAAATCACACTAGATCATACCTCGTCTTTGTAACCAGTCCTTTTTCCCTCCGCTTAAGAAATATGTCACATTTAAATAATTATCTATGTTTCAAAAGTCTAGACCTTCCTCCTCCTCTTTTGTAAGGGAAAAGTGGGTTGTCACACTTATAAATGTAAATGAGAGTACACACATCTGCTGTGAGGATGCCCAACCTCCCTATAGCCATGGGGTGGGTCATGGGTGAGGAGGGAAAGAGAAGTCTATTAAGGTCTGTGCTCTTAAACAGCAAGAAAATCCATCATCCCTGTATTGTTTGAAGTATCTTCTATTGCTTGAAAGTTACAGTCTATCCATTTATCTCCCCAAACACACACAAGCATATGCACATGCAAACACACACACATATGTATCACCCTTAGATAGAAAAAAAATCAAGTTTCACATTTATACATTGCTCAGTGAAGCTTGTGAGAAGATATACCTTATGTTATATAAAAAAGCTCCAAATAGAGAAAGACTCCCAGTATACTACTAATTTAAAGAGTAAATAGAAAGCTGTTAAAAGTCAGCTTAGAAGAGGAGCTGCCTCACCTGGAGAAACAGAAGGTTAGGGGTATAATTGGCACGTACCACACTGAAATGCTCTTAAAGGAAAGAAAATCATAAGGTTGGAAATCTGTAATTTTGTGAATTGAATTAGCACTGTGTTCCATAATATTTTGCACGAACTCACCAGGAGCTGATCAGAGCAGTTAAGCACTGCAGCAGGTCTGCTGGGCCACAGTGCCCCAAGAGCAGCACGTGTTCACTTTGTCTGGATGGTGCTAACGAGCTACACCTATGTGTCCAGACAGTCAGCTCCGGAGGGGTGTTCCTTTGAAGGGTTTGCTTGACCATTTTGTCTTATTGTAGAAAGAGGAAAATCCATCTTACTCAAGTTTAATTCTGAACTATTAGTAATGACTTGAAGTTATTGAATCATTTTGTTTTTTCCTTATTTTGAAAGATGAGCATTTATGTCCCCCTATACGTATGGCTGGTCTGAAAAACTTTAGCCATGTGGAAAAAACACTGGCTTGTGAATTGTGGTTTTACTTTCTGATGTGAATAAGTCCACAGACTTCTCTGGAATAAACAGAAGCATAGCTAATACATAAAATAGTCAACAGCTCAAAAACTGAAAAATGGTAGATCGAAATCTATCAGTTTGCACTAAATTATAGGGGGGTAATGTTGTTTAACAGAAAACTATGCATTGTCTCCAACATGGGATTCTGATTATATGGGTGCTAGTTCATAATTCCAAGTTGTAGATAACTTGAATCAATGGATATATATTGCATAAACATATGAAAACGAATGGTTGGAGAACCACCCCCGCACACACACATCCCAATGCCTCTTGGGCATGGAAAAGACATGACTTGCTCAAACTCTATATTCCATAGGATTGTCTTCAAAATTGGTCAGTTCTAAGATGACAACCTGACTCCTTAGAATATTCTGCTAATACAAATGTTTTATGACTCTTTTAATTTTGAGCCGCTTTGTAATAGTTTGACCAGGTAAATTTATCCTAATAAAATTTTGGTGAAAACAATTTTTCCTCTAGGGGGTGGACAGAGCAGCTGAGTGGGTCATGTTTGCATTACATATTTACATTACTGACTCCAATAAAAGCCACAGACATGAGGTGAGCTTCCCTCTACACATCATTACTGGGAGAAGCGCAGTCCTAGCCAACTCAACTGGCAGAAGACATTTGGGAACTTTTCCATGTGCCTGTTACCTTTGTTGATTTTCATCTGTGCTTTCTGCTCTAACAATATATAGTCATGAGAATAATAGCTTCAGTCCTATAAGTCTTCTAGAAAATCACTTGAGCCTAAGGGTGGTTTTGGGGAACCCTCCACACCTCCATTTGCATATTTCCAAGATGCTATATCTGGATTTTTCTTTGAATCAGTAATATCCTGATTCCCAACTGGTGGCTTAAATGAAGTTTTCAACACGTATTTAAAATATAAATCATTATTTTATCTTCAAAAACACCTTTTATAGCAGCAAAGTTACTTAACATAAATATTTGGATCTTCTAGATTAAAACAAACCAATATTCTTTTTCCTTACAACTTTGCTGCTGGTTAATATCTTAAGTCTAAATAAATTCCTCTAATAACCAGGTGGAAATAAAGTATAATTAAAACATGTGTTCTGCAGCTAACCTCCTGATGAGTGGACTCACAAGGCTTTTAGGAGGCTGACTTAGTGAGACTCTAGTGACAGACCTTCATCACTTAGGGAAACCCACAGGATAGGATTGTCCATTTAGAAGAGGGTCATAAGACCCCAAAAAGCTGCACTGTTGTTATTCCGCTATCAAATTCACTGAATTCTTACACCTCATATATGCAATTTCCATTGGGGGTATACAAACTTCCGAAGCAACCACCCATGTTTAACACCTTTATTTCACCAATGGAAAATTATTTCTAACACCCCTTATGCTAATAATAAACAATCTCTCCTGTGTAAATTTTCCTGTAAGAGTGCTAAGTTACCACCTCTGAAGGCGTTGATTTCTGGTTGGGGTGTTTTATAGGATATGCTATTTAACCTCCTCTCAAGTGTGGATTCCTGAATAGGGTACTGTAAACACCAACTAACCTGAGGGTGTAAATTAGAGTTAACTTGCATATACAAATATATCACATTGTTAATACCCAAAAAAGTCTTAAAATAAATTTCACACAGACAATAAAATAGCAATGTTAGGAGGAACATCACAAACTCAGTAAGGGCAATCTTTCTCTTTGTATCTTTAGGCATGCTTGTTTTCCTCATCTATTTCTTAAATAATTAAAAATTTCAAGCATCTACTGTATATGAATAGGATTGTTATTAGGTCATTGATTTAAAGATGATTAAATCTTGGGTCTTGTTAAGCAGAATATGAAGAAATTTAAAGTAACAAAGTGTTCTGTCATGTAGTAGTGGAGATGTTATATATATTATCTTTTATCCCCATCATAAGACATCTAAAATGCATCTTGCCACACAGTTGGTGAAACCCAGGCTGTCACACCATAGTAAATGCTTTTCCTTGGAGCACAGCAAGTCTACCCCTTCACCGCCAAAGTGACTGATCAAGTTTTTTATACCCTAGCCTCTGTGGCAATCAACTGTGGCCTCTATCATGTTAATGCAGAAGGCTTTGGAACTATGGGCATGGGGTACAGCACCTTATTGTAGGCACCTGGACAATGGGCATGTGTGCATGTGTAGAGTGTGCACACCTTAGCCTAGAGGCTGGGCTAAAAGTGGCGGACTAATGGAGTGACTACAGAAGAGACAAGACCAGGGGAGTTTGAGAGAGAATGCAAGAGAGCCGAAAGAGCACAGAGATTTGCCTGAACCTCTCAGCCCCCTTCCCCTGCTGCCTTGCATGCCAGCCTCTTTGCCTGGTTCCCCGGGAGCATTAAAGTCTGAAAAACCCACTGAGGGATCTGGAACTATCTTTATTCCTCTGTCCAAATAGATAGTGAACCTGCCCTGTGCTTGCTGGCACAACACATCTTTACTTCACAACAAAATTAACATCAACAAGTGACTTTGTAAGACAACCACAACAATAAGTATGCATGTGCCCCACTTCATTTGCTCAAAAATTCCAAAAACTTGGGTAGTTCAATACACAAATTTAGGAAGAGAAATTACTTATTAGGTAAAAAGTAAATATTAAAGTGAGATTTGAGCTAAACTTTTCACTTTTACTTCCTAATTCCTGCTGTCTAGTTGATAAGTCACTAACACAAAAAAGATAAAATGACAATTAGATATGAGCGTGGGATGGGGTAAGGAAGATGAGATCATGTGCTCTGAGTTGATTGAACTTAAATTCAAGAATATTAGGTTTTGGCTGAACATTAAGCAATGTTAAAAGATCTTGAATGTGAAAAGAATGAAGAGAATGAACAAAGTCTCAGATATATTCAGAATTCAGAAAACAATGAATGTATTGGAATGCATAGAGCTAGGATTTTTAAGAGAAGAAATATATATAAATTCATATGGAAATTTACTTACTGATTACCCACTATTCTAGGTACTAGAGATTCAGCAGTGAAAAAGATGCACAAAAATACCATCCCCCTCAATATAATATGGAATTGCCAACATATGTGATGAAAAGATACACAATTCAGTAAGTGTGCTGAAACAAGTAATGTTGAGATGCAGTAAATATTAAACCAGATCCCAACATCACCCAGTACATAAAATTCATTTAAGGTAGATTAAGAACATTTAGATTATGTAACATTTTAGTATTCTGTTGTAGAATAACATCATAATATTGATCTGGGGAAAGTTAAATCATTCATAGAAATCTCAAAACTGAAAAATACTGACAATAAATTTGTGAAGTCTTGCATGACAAAACAAAATTCGACTTGTTAGCGCAGATAAATTTTTTAAGAGATCGATCTGCTATGCCCACACATTATGACTTCATTGTAAGGTCTCATAAATAGTAGATATCTCAAAGGAAATAAAAAGAGCCCATTCATTTAGAAGTTATTTTTTATAAATTTACATATTTTAAGAATTCCATTATCTCAAACTTTGGTGTTAAAAGAAAAAGTCACTATATCTTAAGCTGTGCCTCTCCCCCGCCTGGGATTTGGGGGACATGGGTTCAGTCTGTTTCAGGGTTAAAGATTTCTGTGTGTAGACATATTAAATAATCTGAACAGTAAGACTGACACCTGGTGAAACATAGTAGCTACAAGTGGGGTTCACTATAACCCAGAGCTGCTCCTAGTCTCCTGCCTAAATAAAATCTCAGAGACAGTAACCTGTTTCCCAACACTCTTTGCACTAGTGAACAGTGCAGAATAGGAATTATCTTTTAACTCTAGGAAAACAGAAGAATTAGGCAAGTAAATCAGAACCATAGCATTAATAAGAAATCTATTTTGTGACTTATATAATTCTAAAGTTTGAGAATTTATCTTATTTTAAATGCATAATTAATAATTTTAAGCATCAGTCTAGAACAAGATTCAAACATATTTGAAGTTTTCTACGTAGTAAATAAAATCTAAGACCTACATGAGGTTTTTTTTAATTTTTAGGTCAATTTTCATTTTACATAGTTTCAAATTTATAAAAATTTAAATTAGAGAATTCCCATGAGGTCCACATCCATTTCCCCCTATTGATAAGCTCTTACCTCGATTTATTACATTTATCAAAAACCCCCAGTATTGACATATTACTACTTAAAGTCCATAAAATATTCACATTTCATTCGCTCGTACCCTATATCATTTTCATGTTCCAGAATCCCAACCAGGAATTACATTTAGTCATGAGTGCTCTTTAAGCACCTCTAGACTGAAGTCTTCTCAAGCTTTTCTAGATTTCAACAACCTTAACAATTTTGAGCTGTACTGGTGAGGTATTTTGCAAAATTTGTCCCAAATGGTATTTTTTTTCCCCTTCACAACATGACCAGGAATGTGGTTTGGGGGAAGAAAGACCATGGAAGTAAACCATTCTCATCACATCAAACTATCAAACAACATCACTATGGATGTTAACTTTGACTCCCTGGCTGAGGTAGTATTTGTCAGGTTTCTCTAACATAAAATCACCCATCAAAAACCCTTCTCCAAAATTTCCTTTTCCAAATGGCAATCTCTGGAAGAAATATAAATCACTATACATGGCGCACACATAAGGGTTGAGAAGTTATGTTTCCCCTTCTTGAGGTGGGAGTATTAACATCGCATTTGGAATGTTCCTGCATGGAGACTTTCTGTTCTATATCATTTCTATAAGGGCATACTTGATCTTTGATTTACTGTCAGTAAGGAATCAAGGATACTTATTTTCACATCGTAGTAATTGTTACAGTTTTGGTTCTAGGCAGCTTTTTCAGCTAGATCCTGGACCATAATGTTTTGCAATCACCCCAAGGCTGGGTAGGTTCATCTTCAGGTCTTGCAGATAAAAAGGTAATTTTGGGGACCTCAGAAGATTTTTACAGACCTTTAATGCTGACTCAGGGGACAGGCTCCTCTCCTTTGTCCTCACGCTTCAGACTTTCGCCACCCTTACAGGGCCTCGTCCCCTGGCACGAGTGTCCCTATTCGTTTTCTGCAAATGTTTTATGAAAACTCAGTGGCTTTAAACAACACAATGTATTACCTTGCAGTTCGGTAGGCAGTCTGACAGGGAACTAACTGGATGAGATCAAGGCAGCAGAATAAACGCCTCCAAAACTCTAGGGGAGAATCCATTTCCTTACCCTTCCCTATTTTCAAGAGACTACTTACTACTTTGTCTGATCCTCTTCCTCTCTCTTCAAAGCTAACAACTTCAGGCCAAAGCTTCCTCTCTGCCATCTCTCTAGCTCTCTTCAGCCTCTTTCCACTTTTAAGAACACTTGTGATTAAATTCAATCCACATGAATAATCCAGGCTAGGCTACACACACTGTCTCAGTGTCAACTGATAACAACAGCAATTTCATACACAACCTTCATTCTTTTACTACTCAATGTAGAATATTCACAGGTTCTGGTGATTAGGAAATGGTAAGGCATCAATATTTTATTTACCACAATTAGTAATTTACCATAATTAGTAATCTGGTTAAAATGAGATTCATATACTTTCAAAAACTGCCAAAGAAGAGTATAGGTATAATGTGGTATTACCCATATAGAAACATAATAATATGCATAAAACAGAACTACATGTATTTATCAAATAGTCATATATCATAAACATAAATTAGTAAAACATTCAGATAATCACAATATTTATGTAACTGTTCAAATAAACACATGCATAGATAGATGTATAATTTATTACGCACATTCTTTAAAGGAAAAGAATACTAAATTGCAACTGAAAACTTTGGTATGCAAATTAATATTTGATTGAAAAAGAAAACACAAATTACCAATATCACTTTTTTTAACATTCTCCCAAAGGCAATTTATGAAAAAGTAACCTGGCATTCCCTCATCATGCTCAATCTCCAAAGAATTAAGAGCCAAGTTTTGGAGAAGGGAGATGCTAACATCCGTTGTCTATAAGAAAAGTCCACTTCAGTACTTACAAGTGAGGTAAAAGCATATACCCATGGATATTTATTGAAACTGTAACATTTTTGTTCCTTAAAATTAATAAATGATTTATTTCCATTTAACAATGAATAGCTAGGTAAACAAAAATAAATTATTCAAACAACTGAAGCACAGGTTCTCCACACTACAGACATAGATAGCATCTTAAACTCAACAATCACTATCTTTCCAAATAAGCCAGCTCTCCCTCTTGTAGGTCCTGTCTATGCTAACACTACTTCTCCTGAGGACCTGGATTCTTGCTCTAGCTTCCTAATATTCTCTCTGCTTCCATCCTTGCTTCCAAATTCTGTTCTGAACAGAGCAACCTAGAAGTTCTTTCAGCATGTAGATTATACTGTACCATTTCTGATGGGTAAATGAAAGTTATTAGGTTTTTCCACCCTCCCACCATTTGCATCAATGATAGACAGGCATGGTCCTGCACCCATGCCTGATGGTGTGGCCATGCACAAGTGGGCATACTAGGCTGGGACATGGCACATATAAGGGCGGCGTCACGGGTATGACATGAGAGAACAGAAAGAGATGTGGCAGCAGAGAAGCAGAAAGCAGGAGAGATAGCAGAAGGAGCAGCAGCCCAAAGAGTGAAGATTCACTGGGGCCTGGGAGCCCTGCCAGCCTCCTGGTCCCCTGGCTTCCCACCTGTCATGTACCTAATTGTCTCTGAGGTAGAAAGAGCAATAAAATCCTGAAAAAGCCACCAAGGGCTCCAGGACTCCTCCTTTACCCATCTGCCAGAATCATAGAGAACCTTCTCTGTGCCTTCCTGTCTCCACAACTTCTCTTTGTAAAACTCTCCAGTGGCTTCACAATTCACGTAAAAAATACAAGAACTCCAGACTTTTTCCAGCGGCCTTGTTGCTCCAAGTGTTACTCTTGAAGCAGGTGGTCATTGGGGCATTCCCCATACAGCTGCTTCCTCATCCCTTCATTTACTTTGATCTCATTAAATGTCAATTATGAGAGGATCATCTCCAGACCAAACCACCTTATTGAAAACAATTCCATACTCCCCCTATCTTTCATCTCACTTCCTATTTTATTACTTATCACCACCGAATACATACCTAGTTGCTGACTCCCTATCTGTGTCTCCCCCAAGAACATAAGCTACAGAAGAACATGGGTTGGTCATTCACTGACGCAGCCCAGCACACACAAAGAAGACAATAAATATTAGTTGATGTGAACTCACTGAGTGAATGAATGACTACTCCCAGTTGACGTAAGTTTTTTTAAATATTGCTAAAATATGAAGATTCAGGATAGAGAGCATTTCCCCAGATGTGAAAAAATGGAAAAAGAACAAGAGAATGAAGAAAATGTGATGTGCCTGTAAGGGGTTCTTGACAACAAAGAGAAGGTCACTGTGAATGCAGCAAGAGGCATACTTGCAAGACAAGTCCACATGGAAACAAATGTAGCTTGGTTTCTCTGGGTGTCAGGTTTGTATGAAGAAATGAGTTTCAAAATGCTGTCAAAGTGAGCTAGAAACAGGGCCTCCCTGGTGGTGCAAGGGGTTAAGTTGCAGCACTATGGGGCAATCCCCAGTCAATACAGCGTGAGTTCGATCCCTGGCCAGGGAGGAGAACCACAAGACACAGCAGACCTCTCCTGTCTTGGCCTCTGCTCCCCTCAGCAGTGTATTTCAGTAGACCTGCCTATTCTGCTCCCCGTTTTGTCTCTGGTGAATCCTTTGCCCGCTCCTCACCTCTGCCCTGCACCCCAGTTCCTGTATGCAAACATAAATAAATCTTTAAAATCTAGAAACAGGTTGTGTGACAACTAAAATGACAAGATTATTGATTCAGTTGCCACACTTTGATGGTAAAGCTACCTTAAAAATCCATAGAATCAGAGACAAACTTCAAGAGAATACAGTTGTGTGAAAGATGAAACAGAGAGTAAAGTTATGAGAATCTGAGTGGGTTGGGAAGTTATATAATGCAAGAAGTCGTAGGGCTTATCTGTAACTTCGATAACTCAGAAGAAGTATTTGCAATTAGTCACATTTCCCCTGATTGTGTGTTAAAATTGTCTTGGAAGATTTTGAACCACTAAAAGTCTGGACCACACCCTAACTCTATTAAGTTGAGCATTTAGTATAGCACCCACATAACAGATTTTTAAAAAACCTCCCCAGTTGATTCTAATATGCAGTCAGAGCTGCGTACCTTAACTGTCAGGTCTAATACTGGTCTGCAAGGAGGGCCTCAGCCACAAGCTGACCAGGTTCTCGATGACAGCAGATGAGAAAGCAGCTCATGAAACCCACATGGGAGAGCAGGGACAAGTCTTATTGCAGCCCATTGGGTAAACGGAAAGCGACCAAGCTTTTCCACCCTCCCGTCGTTGGTGTCGATGATGGACACCTGCGGTCCTGTATGCATGCCTGATAGCAGGCACCTCAGGTAGGGGGAAGGCATGAGCACACGTCACGAGAATGCCAGCGGAGAGAGAATAAGCAGTAGAGAAGGCAAGCAGGGGCATATGCCCAGAGAGTGAAGATGCGCTGGGGGCTAGGAGGCCTACCAGCCTCCTTGCTCCTCAGCCCTGCTGCCTACTGTGTACCTGGTCGCCTCTAATGTAAAGATCAATAAAAGCCTGAAAAAGCCACCAAGGGCTCAGGACTTCTCCTTACCCCATCTGCTCTGATCATGGAGAACCTTCTCCGTGCCTTGCTGGCGCTACACAGCCACATAAGATTCGCAGGTAGCATTATCTGTCTGGCTGGCCTGGTGGGAAGAGCCTGACCTAGTGACTCAGGGGACAGCAGCCCCCTGGCTTCCTTTGAGCCCCCAGCCCTGACAGCAGTAGCAGCAGTGGCAATAGTAGCTGCTTCCAGCAGCTGTTGCCTCACCTCAGCAGTGGCCCCATGCCCTGTGAGTGGCCTGTGAGGAGCACCCCCTAAGAAGCCATTAGCTCTTAGATCACTTATAGACAAAGCTGGCACAAGACCAGATTTAGACTACTTCACAGAAGTAGATTTTGTACATGCAAACTATACATCAGGGTTACATATTATTTACTGCTTTCTGCACAGGTTAACTACATCTCTAGGCTACATGTTATCTACCAGGCCAGCTGTGCTGGAAGGTCACGGGGTAACATATTCTGAGAAAGTCTAAGAAAAGTATATTTTCCCATGGGCCCTACACTAATAAACAGAGGAATTTAATTTAACCAGAGAATCACTGATTCTCAAAGTGCTGGCCTCCTCGGCATTAACTGGCAAATGTTAGAAATGCAAACAGTTTCTAACTTGTCAGTATTTAAACCCACTCAGACCTACTGAATTGGCAAACCCAGGGGCGGGGACCAGCAGTTGTTTCCTAATATGCCCAGGTGGTTCTGGTGCACTCTGAGGCCTGATGACCACTGACTTAAGGTAGCCAGATATAGCAAATAAAATTACAGTATGTTCCATGGTACATGTGTATGCTAAAATGTCATCTGCTGTTCATCTGACATATAAATTTAATTGTGCGCCATCAACTTAATCTTCCAATACTAAATTAAAGGGATAGAATAATATTAAAGCTGAGTCTTTAAATGCTATGGGAAAAATCAAGTTATAAAAGGCAGTGTCAACAGAAGAATGTAGCTTTGTTGAGATGATTGTGAATATTACTGTAAACACCTTGGAAGTAAATTGTCTAGGGGAGTCCAGGTAAAGGAGCTGACCCAGGCAACTGAGGTGCCTCACCCTCTCTCCATCTTGGGATGTACATCGTCACATCCTCACACACTGAAGTCCTTTGACAGTACAACCCAATATAGTAACAACAAAGTCCTTTGATAGCACAGCCCTGACATAGTATCGCGTATCTGAGACATTTCCACCTTATAGGAGACTCAACCCTGATAAGGCCTCTATATAAATTCTTAAGATTCTTGCAAGCAAATGCAGAGATCTACCTGTCTTGTGTCCTCCCCAAAACCAGTCTCCTGAGTAAATTCCCCTGCCACCAGTCCACCCACTCAACCTACTGAATTGCAAACCAGTATGGACTGGTCAGCCTTTCTTCAGTCTGTTTTTACCCTCCATGCACACCAGCCAGTTTTAGATTTCACTCCAGAAGCTCCTGAGTTTGTGAACCAATAATGCATCACAAAGTCTATACTGGAAATAATCATATATAAATTGAAAATACTGAACAAAGGAAGTGCATGTCATAGGAAAAGGTGTTAAAATCCTAAGCTTTGGGGGATGTATTTTAATGAGAGAAAAGAGATTAGCAAGCCAGTGGGATGCAGAAAACATGCTTAATGTATTTACTGACGACTTTTGTGTGATCATTGCAGAATATTAATCTACAATCTGATATATTTAAAAGATATAAGTGAAGTTCTTTGAAGGCAAGGACCATAAACATCATACTTCAAAAAAGTAATCACCATAATCCTCGCACATTAATATACAGACCAGGGTTAGTCAATTAACTTTCAATTAATCTTTTTTCACGTGAATGACTAACTGGATTAATAGTTGGCAATGAAAGGAGAGTTGTTTTTGTCATTAAAATATAGTTTGGAATGAAAATGTGCCTATCTTGGTAGGATGAAAAGTCTCAGTGTTGGACTCCACACAGCAGCACATAGTTTGGGTAGAGGGGAAGGTAATGATAGGATACTTTCTATAGGATATAGCACAAAAGAAGCCAAATAGCTTAATAAACAATGACACAGGATATTAGAATGAAGAGGTCTCTGAAAGGACATGAGAAAATTATAAAACAGTCAAGCTGGAAAAACAATGATAGATAAAGAATATTTATTTCCTGAACATACTTGTGCTTTACAGGACAATAAATGTACTGTCAATGCATTTGGTGGAATACTTTCATCCTGGAAGATGCAGATGTTTGCTTTTGACAACTCAGGCCTCAGCTGGCCTTCTGATAGGTTGTACTATCATTAAAACAGGAACAGGTTGTAAAAATAAGTCTTCATCTCAATGGAAGAATTTATTGCTCCAATAAAAGGCAAGGCCCCCAAGGTTCACCAACTCCACTTTACTGAAGAAAGAAAGTAAGCTTAGGGATTTTTCTGTATTATATGACTAGGTCATTGTAGCAAATGTGGGCGGAGGTGGCAAATAGCTGAAGATATTAAAGGAAGTTAAGCCTAAAGGGAAAAATAGGAGATGGACATTTGGGTTGTTGAAATAAAAATGGACCTCATTTGGGAAGGTGCAAGTGAAGTAATTTGAGTCTATTTTACTCTATAGAATCTCAGCTGGATGTTTCTACCACTCCAGTAAATCACTTACTGAAACTGCCTCTTTGTGTAATGTGTTAGTTTCCTATTGTAGCTGAAACAGATGACCACAAACTTAGTGTTTTAAAACAACACAAATTTATCTCACAATGCTGAATGGGATAACTCTGAAATGGGCTTCCTGTGCTTAAATCAGGGTACTGGGCAAGGCTGTATTCCTTCTGGAGGGTCTAGGGGAGAGCTTGCCATCTGTAGTTTCGAGAGATGCCTGCATTCCTTGATACATCCTTCCTCCATTTTCAAAGTAAGCAGTGCCCAATATTGTATTTCCCCATCAGATCCCTAAGACACTGGTGCTTCTGCTTCCATCTTTCCCATTTCAAGGTCCTTGCAACTCCATTTGGCTAAGCTAGATGATAAGAGTTAACTTCCCCATCTCAAGAACCTGAACTTAATCACATCTTCAGAGCCCCTCTTGTCCTGTAAGGGAACACAGTCATAGGTTCCTTGGGTTAGGGTGTAGACATCTTTGTGTTTTTTGTGTTTCCAGAGCATACTCTCTTTTGGGATTATTATTTAAATGTATATTATGGTCAACCGTGTGCAGATTCACAGGGATAGAGCATTGTGAGACTCTGTTCAAGTGTGTCTGATTTTTTTCTGCTTTGTGTCTCATCAGCAGTAATAAGAGTGGTCATTAGTATTTAGGCAGTGATATTTTTACTTACTCAAAGGGCACAAGAGAAGTCATTTCAGTTCTTTTATAGATTCCAAGGCTATTGAAAAGTCACCTTATTATACCCATAAAATATATTTCACAAAAAGATGTACCAGAAGAGATGTGTCATGGAAAGGGTAACATTTTACCTGATCTCATTTTTCACTATTATCACTCTATATAAGGAAAAGGGGGGCGGGAATCTCAGAGCAGCAGAAGTACAGCAAGAGAGACAAGATGGAACCATTCACATTACTGAAAGGAGATGGAACAAGGGTGAAATCATTGAAGCATCATCAATATGGAAAGAAGGTATGAGCACAATAATTAAACCTGGCAGGGAGCATTGTCAATGAGAGCACGTGTCCAACAGGAAAGAGGACAACAGGACTGCAAGAGGATGCTGAGGTGGGACAGAGCAAGAAAGCAGAAGGTACTGGCTGATGATGGGGAATTTATGAATGGTCTGCCTACAATAGAATAGCAAGTATAGTTCCAGGCCCTCAACAGTTGCTAAATTAGTAGATGAGATAACCAGTGATGACAGTCTTTTGATCAGTGAAAATGTACAGGCTTTGACTTATAGTGTTTGAAGCACTCAGGTGAGAATTAGATGTGTTAATAAAAGGAACACTCATAATGACAGAAAACGTTAGTGTGAGGGAAATGAAACCCAGAAGAGAGGGCAGCGTCCATTTTGTTCATCTGGGACCTAGGAGAAGAGACTCAGCACAAAAGAAATGAAATCACAGCCTGAAAAGCACGTAGTTGTTAATAATTTCACAAAAGGAAATTAAAGCAGGCAAATCGGTGGTCGGAGAGGCCCTGAGAGGGAACCCTCAGATCTTCATAAGGGAGCTCTGTTTTTGAAGTAGCTCAGTTAAAACACTCATTGTAGATTACTCTGCAGGATCAGAGTGGGCTGGAAGAGGTAGACCAAAGGCAGAATCAAAAAGCCAAAAAAAAAAAAAAAAAAAAACCATGTTAGATAACAGAAACATTATCCAATATAAAACAAAAANAATAAAAAACCAAAAAAAAAAAAAAAAAAAAAACCATGTTAGATAACAGAAACATTATCCAATATAAAACAAAAACAACAACAAAAAACGTGGGTCTTATTTAAAAGGCCCGAAACAGCACAGGAAAGTGGAAAAACAGAAAGATGTTTATGTTCTCTAAAAACTGAAGGGACTGCAATGAGCTTTTGTCTGAGAACCCATGACAGTGTAATAATATAAATGTGCCTGGTCTCCTATTTCCCTAGAGCTAACGTAGGAGCAAAAGCAATCAATCCAGTGGGAGTCCATATATGATGGAGCAGAGAAATAGAAACTAGACTTTGAGTGTGATCATGATGATGTATATACAAATGTCAGATTATAATACGATATACTTAAAACTTCATTAATGTTATAAACCACTGTCACTTCAATAACAATTGAAAAAATAAGTGCCTTAGAAGATGAATCCAGGAACCCGAGTCCTGGGTTGTTGCTAGAACCAACAATCTATATATTCAGGCTGCATCATATGCTTTTTGGGCTTTTCATTTGTGTGTGCTTGATTTATTGAATTGCTAAATTTTTAATGATGAAATAAATATTTGCATGCATGCTTATTAAAATAAAAATTCAACTATTACAAAAATCCTTAAAATATCTATTCCACATATTCCCAAACTCTCAATCCTATCTTCTACCACCAGGATCAAGATTGTTTCCTTTCAGATAATTGACTGCATATTTACCAATATGAAATATACACAAATATTAAAGATAATTTTAATAGACTTAAAATATTATTTCACTTTAATTTTTCAACAGTATATATTAAATGCCTTTCATCTCTTTCTGTCTTAAGTATTGATATTGTTTTCTACACTATCATAATTCACTTAACTAATCCTCTATTAACATTCTTTCAATTTTTCTAATACTTTTTCAATATAAAAAAATGTTGCCACAGACTCCCTTTTATATGCAGATGTGTGCACATGCTTTTTTTTTCTTTGCCCTGCAAAGGGAAAGAGACAAAAATTATTAGAAAAGAGCTTTATGGGATAGCTTTTTGGAGAAGGGCTATTAAGTAAAGGTTATGTGCATTTTCTTCTTTAAAAATATATTTAAAATCACTTACCAAAGTAACTACAGCCATATACATTTTTGTTGAAAGAAAAAGAGAATCTGTCTTCTAAAATCTTTCAGAGCACTCTATGGAATCAAGATCTAAGTTTTAAATATGGTAAAAGATGATGAATTATTGGACTTTTAATTTGGAATAACAGTTATCATTGAGGTTTTGTATTGTTTCAGATAAAAAATTTGTGGTTTTTTTCTGCTTTCTCTTTTACCAATTTGTCTATTATTTATAGTATTTTAGATATATATTGAGGATATCTTATGCTTTGGGGTTGCTATCATAAATATCACAGTATATAAACAAAAGAAACATATTTCTCATATTTCTGGAGCTGGACATTTAAGATCAGGGTGCTAGCATGGCCGGTATGGTCCTGTCTCAGATCGCAGAGTTCTTGGATTCTTATGTGATAGAAAGAAGAAGCTCTGGCCTCCACTAGTCCCATTCATGAGAACTCTACCATTGTGATCTAATTATATCCCAGGTCTTACTATCATCCTACCACCAATTATGTCCTATGACCATCATCTTAGTCATTAGTTTTCAAGACATGCATTATGTGTGGGGTGAGGAGGGGAGACACTAATTTTTAACAATCAAAAATGTCACCAGATATTGCCAAATATTGTCTGGGTAGAAAAGTGTTTCTGGATTGAGAACCACTGTCCTAGAGCAACCATTACTAAAATATTGAAGGGGTACCTACAATAGACAATATAACCTATTTAAAAATATTCCAAATTCTGCAAAGAAATAATAAATGGCCAAAAAAAAGGAAAAATTGGATAACAATTAGCAAAATGCAAGATTTAAACTGAAACATCAATAATTACATTATATATTAGTAAAATTACATATTAAAAATATGTAGAATTAAAAATGAAGAATTGTACTAATAAAAATGAAAACTCAATTGTGTGCACTCTACTTTAAATTAGAATAACAATATTTTGAAAATAAAAGAATGAAATAAAGACACCCCATATAAACTTTAAGCACAGGAAAACCAAAGTGGTTCATTAATAACAAAGTAGATTTCAAGATAGAGAACAAGACAAACAACATTTAAAATGACCAAAAAAAGGATAATAAATTATAGAAACTAAATATGTATGCACCTAATTATGCAAAAAATATGAGAGGCCATATATGTAATAACACAAAATATGTCAACTATACTCTATAGTGATCATTTCTACCTTCATCACCATCATATCTTGTCATGCTTCCTTGCACAGAGTAAGTAGTCATCAACATATCATTAAATTTTAATGCATCACAATTGATCAAACATTCTCGTGACAGATTTGTTTCCATTTTCTTCTCCAGTAAGTGGATTTATTCTTGGTTGGCTGGAAAGTTTCTGGGATATCTTTCCTCAAACCTCTGTTGTTGATAAATAGGATTATGTCTCTATCATTTATGTAATATATTTGTTATTTTAGTCAGGGATTTATCTGTTACTTTGGTATATGTCCTATGAAGGAAAGAAGTTAAGAGGACCAATTTTTTTTTGATGACTCAGCTATTCTTTATTTCCCCCTATACTCCCTTAACTTTCTAATATACAAATAAGAAATATTTCTAAAAATGCTATTTATAACCTAACAACAAATAAGTATATTTTCCTTTAAAATACTAAACAGGAAGGTACTCAAAAATCTAGGACCCCTTTGATCCCCTACATATATACAAATCTAAATGAATTAATAAAAAATGGAAGATTTAGATGTAGGATTGCTTCTTCTATATTGTCCTAACACCCCAATCATGGCAAGAAGACATTAGGGCACTCAGCAGAGGCTCACAGAAAGAATACTGGCCTGGGCATCAGAAAATTCAGCTTCGATCCCACCTCTTCCATTATTACTTTTGGAACTTGAGAAATTACCTCTATGTCACCAATTTTACATTCCCAATTTTTAAAAATGACAAGATAATTTAACCTTAAGGTTAGGATTTATGAGTTCTTGGGTATTTTATGTTGTAAATTCCCATCTAAATATAAAGTCTCTTTATGATTTTTATCTTATTTTGATTTTAAAAATCAAACAGACTTTAGAGAATCTGTACCAGTTACAATTACCCTTATGTACTCATAACAGAAAGCCCTACTATCAAGGGCTTTCAAAAATGGGTTTTCTTGTCCTCATACCATCTGTCCATATATAATCAGTTGCTAGCTAGTGTTGTTTCAGCAGTTCTATGATGCCACATGGGACTCAGATTACTTTTCTAGACTGTTTTCTCCATAAGCTGGCTTTCAGCTTTATGCTTTTGAAGGAGAACTGCAAAATATCTCAATACAAGAGAGACAGGTGAGAGGGGATTATCAGTCATTTCTAACCTTCCATTAAGAAAGCAAAAGTCTTCCCAGTCACACTCTGGCAGACACCAGATTAGGTCTCACTAGTCACAACAGTATCACACATCCATTTCTGGATGCTTCTGCTGAGAAATGGGGGAAGATCAAGCATCATCTAATGTCTGCACCTGGGCACACTTCCAGCTCCCAATTGAAATTCTGTAGCAAAGATGAAGGGGCTACGATTATTAGGAGGACAATAAGATCTGCCACAGGATCTCCAAGGTGAAAAATATTTGTCTCTTTAGGTCCTTACCCACTTTTACAATCAAAGGAGGAATGCTTTACTCCCTAACCTGAGGAGGAAGAAGTTCAACTAGGAAAATTTTGAAATTCAGCGCAGCCTTTTTCAATTGTCCCTTTTGAGCATCTGGGCCACCTGTACAACTGTGATAGTCTGAGCACCCAAATTTTGAATCACTGATCTTCAAAAACCAAGTGGATTTACTATTTTACAGCAGGGATACATTCAGTAGTTCTTTTTAACACAGAGATTCTAGTGTAATATGTAGATGAGAAGTAGAATAAAATCCATAATGTATTCATCATTAACAACCATCCATAGTCATCCCATTCTACAATAGTTCAGAAAAATCTTCCTAAAAACAATACTAAGGTAAATGTTAATAAGAAACATGGACAATTTTACACTGTGCTATAGGAAACTCTGAGGCCAGCCCTCTACCAAATCAGTGTTCTCCATGTCACATCTCCAACTGGCTCAGACAGAACAGACTCCTTTTAGCATATATTCCATCTTGGTATTGAAATCTATGCTATCAGTTCAAAAATATGAAAAAAAAAACCAATTATTCCCATGTTATGCAACAGGAAACATTTTTTTAAAGTGGATTCAGTTGTGCTTAAGAAATTTTATCAATAAAAATTATAAAGTCAAGAATCCCCACCCACATCTTTCTGTATCCCAATGCATTCTCATTGAGAACACAGGTAACATACACAGTTCCATATGCCACACTATTTACTTTACATTTTCTTAAATAGCTCAAAAAGATTTCACTTTACAATAGTGCCATCTTACCTAAAGGTAACTGCATAAAAATAGGTTAGCACATCTTTTAATTCAAAAAAACAAACTCAAATTAAAAAAGGGAAATTAATCGGCAATGTTTGTTACTATTGACACCATGATTGATATTGTCTGTAGAATTCATTATATCATAAACCAAAGATAAGAATCTTGGGACTAGTTGGACAACACTAGGGGTTTTATGAAACCATAAGAAATATTCTCAAGGTTCAGTAATCATCATTTTGTTACAAGAATTGTATTTTGGAAGTGAGTGTAGGTGAATATTTTATCTAAAAAGACAAGGCAATAGCTAAGTGTCTAAAAGACAATATGAAATCCCAATGATTGAATACCTCCAAAAGAGCTACAACTTTATTTTACAAAACTTTTTTGTGCATAGGCTAAAAGCTCTGAACAATAACAACACATTTTCAAACTTGACACGTACAATAAAACCCATTTCTAAAAAAAGCAGAAGTAAGCAAAACTGGTTTCAGATGTGACTCAAAGGTGACATGCACAGCTAGAAAAGGTGAAAAAACTTATTTGATACAAAATCCGAGACAGAATAAATTGTAAGCAGCTTGTCCTGGAAGCTGCCCAGTTTAACCAACTTGGCTTGCCATATCTGTTAATGCCTCAGTTTGGAATTTTCCACTCTTGAATCCTCTCCCAGCTTACACCATTCTTTGACAGATGCCAAAGTGTAGGGCACAGTGGAGTGGATGAGATGCATCTGTGAGGCACTTATATACTGAGAGAGACTCAAAAGTGGGAGACTGTGAAAGTAGGAAGCAATCTGGATATGGAAGTTTTCACTGAAAACCATAGAGAGAACTGAAATGGTTTAAGAGTTTCCACCTTTTAACTAAGATGAAGCTTGCTAACTGGAGAACAGTTAAAACATTTATATCTTTAAGTGCATGTGGACATATTTTCACCTTATGCTCCTGCCCTTAGAGAAAATTCTTGAAGCTTACTAATACAGACAATTTCAATTTCCAAAGGCTACCCCCAGAAAAGTGAGGTGGAATGAGGTTAAAAGCCATCCCTCCTTTCACCCAAACTACATAAAACAGAGATTTTGTGTGACCTTTGACACAAAAAGTTTTCTTTGCTACTGCTGATTCCACACATGTCATCACAATACAATGTCTCACTATGAAATCCGTTTCCTATTCTTTAGCCCTAAAAAATATAGGACCACAGGGTCCTATAGTCTCCAAATTAAGCAGCAAATGTATATTGCCTCTTAAAATGTGCTTAAGGTGATCTGACTATTGATCATTTAAAAAATATATTTATTAGTGGTTGCTTTAAGTAGAATGACTAATAAATACTTATTTTGCAGTGATACACTGTGTGGGAATTATATTTGTTTATCTTTCTTACTTTATATTCATAGCCTTCGAAAAAAGATATACATTATCTTCTTAATAAGAGCTATGAAGACCAGAATTCTGCCTTACTGTCCTAGAAAATTGACTCTGGAGTCCATGAGTGAGACCAAGCAACCCTATCTTTGGAGTGACAGATCCAGAAAATCAAATGTGATCCATTCTCAGACAGTCATCCCCGATCTAACCCTGTAAATCTAACCAGTAAAATTGAGTCTTTCTGTTCAATGTACCTATAGAAAATTAAAAACGACTTCGAGCTCTCTCTCCCACTTTCCTGCTTCAAGTGACCTTCTGAGAAAAGACAAAGTGAAACAATTATCCTATATTTACTAAAAATCATGTTGTAGATACTGCTGGGATGTTATCAATTAATGTCATATTTCAAAGAAAGTAGCAAAACATGACCCCATATTCAACTCATAAATTATTCTTTGCCTTTCCTTAGCCAGACACCTTCTAATAAATTTTCTACCTGATGAGCTTCAAACTACTCTGATATTTCCAAATAACAAGTTATAAAAAACCTTATCCTGAATAACTTCCTTTGTTCTTGAATGAATGTGCGCAAAAGTCCCTGGATGCAATCAGATAGCATATAGGTCTGGATGTTTTCTATCACCCAAATTGCATTTAGATGTTTTTCTTTCTCTTGCCATTTTCATGCTCATCTTAAATTAGCTATAATGAGAACTCTCTTGTTTTCCAGTAATCTCCTCTATCTGCTTTTTTTTTCCCCTGCAGAAGTACTCTATGTAAATATCTAAATTCTTACATTTTTTCCTTTTTATAGGATCATTTCCAAACTCAAATGATAGCATAAATGATAAATCTTGTTTGGCAATAAAAACTGTTAAATAAAACAAAAATTGCTTTGGTAGAAGTTGCTACTGGATGATTTTGTAAACAAATAATCTCACCTCTTCATATGCCTGTGGTCAGCCTCACCTGTCTATATATGGCTCCTTACAGTGTAGGAAAACTAAGACTTATTTTTTCTTGGTTATCTCATACAGTTTTTCACTGATATTGCAGTGTTTTAAAGATTTATAAGTTGTAGCTAACTGATAGTAATGTAAGATAATCCTTGCCTCTAGAGATACAAATAGATTCTTCTGGGGAAAATTCAATTGACTTCCTTTTTTACCCTATATGAAAAAATACAGTTTTGTAAATATATTTCATCATAGATTTACTTCATATAAATTTGTATTTTTTTATTTTTGAACATTTGTTTGATTCATTAATAATGAACTAAACTCATTAACTTTTGTTCATTAAATCTATCTGTATAAGATTCAAGATTTTATCTTTTAAAAAATACCTTTTAACACTAGGATTCACAATTTAACCAACACTGGGGAATTTGAAGTCACAGACTATTAAAAGATGAGGAGAGTACAGTTATCTAAAATTTATTACAAGTGCTCTATGTATATGAAAATGATCAAAACCCCTTTTAAAATTTTATATAAAATTTACAATGTCCTTGGATGTGCAATAATTCAAGATACTGTCAATTAAAGAAGTTAAAATAGAAAAGGTTGAAACAGTAAAGCAATAAAAATGATTCTTTGTCCCATTTTCTTTTATTTTTCTATCACTTGACCTCAAGAATACTTTTTAAAAAGGATAAAAGATGACCTAAGAACATTCACTTATGATTCTATTTAGGCAGACATGCTATATATATAAATTTCTCTGCATCTAATGCATTCAAGGAATTCAATTTTACCTCCTTGCTGAGCTGAAGTTGAAAGTGATAAACACAGATTCCCCTTGGGATCCTGAAAACTATAGCATATGGAAGGCAGAATGATGAAGTTCAAGGTCGCCAGCTCCAGACAGCATGAGTTCAGATTCTGACTCCATGGTTGACTAAGTGTGTGTATCTTGTCAAGTCATGTAACGCCTCTGAGTTTCAAGTAGCTCAAGTATAAAATTAAACTAGTAATGAAAATAATGTTGCTTTAATATTTGTCTGATGTTGACTTGAAAAAATATAAAACATGAATATAATCTGTCATATGGCAGTCATTCAATAAACACTACATTACTTTTATTTTTCATTCTTTGATATATTACCAGAGTCCCTTTAATTTGTATCCCAATACCAACATTTTCAACTAAATTCAAGATTTAAAAAAGAATGTCTAGTCATGTACCTACAATGTCAGAAGGAAGATTTTTTTTGAAACATAAAATAAAAAAATGTGGCATCTAAGACAAAAAACACTGTGTTGCATAAACTGAGTGCCAGATGAACATGTTAAGTGACCATTATGAAAGATTTCTGTAGCAACTACTCACCTAAACAGTAGTTGTTACTTGTCTTAGTTCGAGAAATTAGGCTAAATTTAACTGACTTTTCCTACAAGCATAATTTGTCCCCTCCATTGGGTAATCTCTCTTACTAGAATAGAAAAAAAAATGACATATATATGAGATATATATGTATACATATGTCATTTATATGTTCTGTATCATATATATGACATATATATGTTATATACACACATATATATACTTACCCATCAGGATTGGAAGCAGATTGTCTGCCTCTTAGAATCATTAAAAAATTCAAGGAATGGCTTAGTTTCACAAATAGGACACAATATCTAAATAGCTTCATGATTTGAACTCAGTAATGAAGTTATTCTATTTTAGTCATCTCATTGGTAATAAGAATTCTAGGTGGTCAATTCCTTTTACACTATGATGTAGTAAAGAAAAATGATACAAAGTATGAAGAAATAAGCTGTCATCCACTTGGAGGACAGTGTGCTATGTAAATCCAAGCTGGCGCTACTCTGAAGAACACAACTTTAAGTACTTTAAATGCACTAAATATACTGTTGATGAAAAGAAGAGTCTCTTTTCCCACCTGTTTTTTCTTTCTATACATTTTCCAGGTGCTATGGTATAATTTTTCTCACAACCAGGTAATTACGCCCTGTGAATTGTGTGGTTAGTTAGCTAACCATCTGCTTTCCAGAAGTGATCACGTGATATAATTGCAATTTTCTTGATTCAAACCACAAAGAGGGTGCAGAAATCTCAGATGCAGAATTTGAGGAATTCTTCATTTTGGTGTAATGAACTATATAAGGACAAAGAAGATTCTGACTTTCTTTCCTTGATTTGCTTGTAAAGTTACAAGGGCATTGGAGGACAAAGTTGTAGAGGCAAGGAAAGTACAGATAATGATTGCTTAATATGTAAATATAAATATGAATGAATATATGACTATTCTAATTTTTTTCTTGATTGCACTTCCCCCCAACACCCCAAACTATGAACAGGCTGTGAATGCATGCCTCCAGACACCCAGACAAAAGCAGCAATCTTAATTAGCCAAATTAAAACAGTAAGACACATCCGATTATCCCTTTTTAGTCTAAACCAGCTTCTAAAATGACAACTGATGTGAAAATAATTAAAACAAGACAGACTGGAAAAAGAGGAGAAATAATGTATTTAGATTTTGAAGAGAAGTAATTAGTTTTGGCAGGTTATTTATTTATGTAAATTGAAAAATTAGCTCTACTAGGCAGAGGCGATACATTCAAGTGTCTGCATTTCTGGCACAACATGGGAGAAGAAAAAGTTATAATGAAAAGCAACAAGATGAATTTCAAGCAAGGGAAGGCGGGCTTTAAATTGTTACTTTCTGTTGTTGTTGTTTAAGTGAGACAGATTTCCAAAGAAAATAGAATTCATAAAATCTGTCTCAATAGTTCAGTATTACTGTGGAGGAAAAAACAATCTTACTAATTTCCTAAGATTGCCTTTCCTCAGTATATAGATTTTTTTTTTAATTTAAACAGCTGTCTTGTCTTTTGTTGTCCTGTGCTACATTTATAAGTATTCTTCCTTCAAATTGACATTTGTAATGGCTCTATTTCTCCATTTCAACAGTTCCTTTTACAGTAGAAATGTCTACAAATCCTCACTTCATTCCACATCTGTCATATGCCAACCATGCATCGCTCTTGTCTGTGTTCCCACACACACCTGACTTCAACCATCACAGATAAATCAGTGAATCCTAGACCAATGAATCAGGCACTGTCAGTCACACTTAAATATACAGCCACCTATACTATTCTTAAATATACAGTTCTTCTTACATGCTTTAATTTATCCATCATTCTTGCAGAAACTCTCCAGTGCTCTAATAAAAGGATGGACAGGATAGAGTGGAGATTCAACGAAGGGAATGGTAAATCCTATTGGGTTAGGAGTGAATAGCAATGTTTAAAGAAAAGTGTCTTCATAAACAGTCTATCTTCCATCCCTCCAACCTCCAATAGCCACAACTACCTCAATAAGAGAAAAATTTATTTTGGATAAATGAATGGAAAGCTTCAACTAGCCACATCAGTCAGAGGACACAAACACACACATATACAAACACATGCTCAGTCTAGGTATTTAGGTAGGAATTCTTAATTAAAATCAAAATATGCCTTCTTGATTTTTTTAGTTAATTAGACCAAGATCCATCATATATCTTAAGCATACACAGAAGTTTTAATATATTTGATGTTACTAAGAATCCATGGCATTCTATTATTTATGTATACAAACTGGCATATCCATTTATGGCCTGATTATAATTTAAGAAATTTACTGATTTCAAAATTGCATTAAATAGTACTTTCAAAAAATCACACTTTTCTGTGGGTTTCTTCTGTGACTTGAAAATGAAATGAAATAGTAAAATAGAGCTTTGGACTTACACTTAACAAAGAAAAATAAAATATGTTTACCCTAGTGTCTCCTCCTTCTCTTAACTCAGGAAAACTATAGGAAATGTCATCAATGGGAGTACAAGTACGATTAAAAGATGGTGTCTGTTGCTCTAATTTCTATACAGTGGAAGCAAAGACTACATATTTGAGTTGAAGAACAGAAGTAGCTCAAACCTTGAGTCATAATTTGAAAGAATGGTCAAAAAAGACTATCTTATTTATGTGAGTGAGAAATAAACCGTTCTTTTTGATACCTCACTGAACTTTGGAGATTTATTTGCTATCACAGCACTGCTTACCCTGCCCTAAGGAAAAAAAAAAGTCTGTAAGAATCTGATCATTCAGTACTTTGCCTCATATGTGAAATGAGAAAATAACATCAAAAACTATTGTTGCTTTATCAGTTGTGCATGGCCAACATCAATGAAATGTTGCATAGAACTAATATTTAAAAACTAGGCTCTGAGGACAAGTGACCTGAGTTCAAATTCTGACTGTATCATATCATTAAGTGAATGATCTAGAATCATAGAGCCTCCCTCTGCCTCAATATTCTTCCCTGTAAAGGGGAGATATTTTCATAGTCTACGTTATATGTTGTCATAAAACCTCAGTGAAGTACTTCTGGTAAAGAACTTACCATAGTCCCCTGCACATTGTAAGTCCTGATGATAAATATCTACTATTGTTATGGTTAAATTAGATAGAACATTGAAATACTTCTGAAGGAACATGTTTTCCAAAATCAAGTTACTATTAGTACAATTGCCTAAAATGAATTGGTGCCCTTCCCAGTAGTCTGTATAGAGGTCAGTTGAGATGTACTGTCATGTGGCAAGAGAGGGATATTTCTCTTCCTGAGCCCTGAATCTTTCTGACAGCATCTGCCCATACTACTGCCGAGACCATACCTGGGCAGCCATGCAATGCACTAGATAAATGGCAAGATCCTTCTAATGCCAATGAAGTTTTATGGACAGTGGCGAGGCCTATTTACAACCTCAATAAACCAGTTTACAATTCTACTGATGCTTCTTAATTTGTGCATTTGTGTCAACGGAATGGCTCACAATGACAAGAAAGGGCAAAAGAAACAATTTAAATTGCCTCAAAACTAATCTAATAAAAGCTTATGAATATAACATTTTCTTAAATTCCACTCTGCATTGTGTGCAATTATAATCATATGCAAGAGTTGTATCCTGATTTCCAACCCAGAGACTTAGAGCTGGTATACATAGATGATCATACTAATACTTTAAAAAACAGATATTTAAATATATGGATTTATGAAAAACTACTATCAAGCATTTCATCATACCTTTAAGATACACTTGAGTAAAGAAACCAAGTCTAGCATATCAGAACATACCTTAGCAGAGGAAACCATTTGTGAAATATTTTAGGCAACTTAAACTTGCTCCCCTATTCTTTTCTATATATTCTAGGATAACACTCTTTTTCCCAAATTGTGGTTAAAATTAAAACTCCTTATAATAAGTCCCTCCTCATTCTGAGCTCAGCAGAACCTGACCTTCTAAAATAGTCTTATATTAACAACAATGGTGATGGTGGGATGGAATGATAATGGTAAAATTAATAATAATCAAAACTTATTTATTGCATGGGCCTCCCTGGTGGTGCAGCAGGTTGAATGCCACACTGTGAAGCATCTGCAGCACAGCAGCAAGAGTTTAATCCCAGGCCAAGGAAGGGACCCAAATGGCACAGTGGACCTCTGCTGTCTCCCTGCTACTCTCCTCAGCAGTGTACTTTAGTTGATTCACCTGTTCTGCTCCCCACTCTATCTCTGGTGAATCCTCTCACCTCCTATGACTCTGGCCTGTACCCCAGCTCTTATATACATAAATAAATCTTTTTAAAACTTTATTTACTGCATAATGTGTGCCAGATGATTTATAAGCTTCACACTTAATTATTTAATTTTGATAACTCCTGACCAAAATATTCTTTTCATCATCACTTCATGGATAAGAACCATGTGGTTTAGGAAGATTAATAAATCTAATAGATTAACAAATCTATTTTAGATTAACTCTCTAAAATAAGGTCATACAACTAAAGGTCATACATGGTAAATTTAGGTGGATTTTGAACCCACGAGTCCAGCACTGATGTCTGCCTGTTTAACTACTATGTTACATTACCTCCCATTCTCTGAATCTTCCACATTGTGTTATGTCATATTTCTTGATATATAATAGTTGTGACAAATCCAAATTATACATAGTGTTCCTGAGTTGTTTTCATGAACATGCTATTTCTTAATTCAAGAAATAATTCTTTCACTGTGTCTTTAAAAGAAATGATCATTCACTGCTCAAGCCCCAGTTTTAAAATTTGTCAAAAAGATAAGTATTACCATCCTTCCTTAAGATTTTATTTTTAATGCAATAGTCATCAACAGGAAACCACAGATAGCTTAGAGTTGGAATAAATGGCAGCAGTGAAAATGATTTCAAAGCAAATAATAAACATTCATTCATTTGGTAAATATATATCCAATAATATCTATTACCAATCCCTGTTTTAGATACTGGTTTAATAAAATAAAAGTCAGGATTAAGGGAATAGTTAATGAAAATGGAGAACAAATAATGTAAATTTTATAAGTAAGGGTTTTCTTAATGTATTAGAATAAGCTCAATGGCGGTTTTCAGAAGTTTGCATCAGAATTTCTAGATCTAAGGAATCAGATACTTAAGCAATGAGGTTCTGGCTTCTGAACTTTTATGATAACAATGTTTTCAATCAATTCCACCAGCATCCATTAGTGTTTGAGATTCACTGGGCTGCTATATTCTGTAAGGTCCTTCCAGAACTAATGGTTTATGTGTCTTTTATTCATAATTGATTTTATTGTATGAAAAGGGAAAGGAAACTCTCAAGGAAAGCTTATGAACTGCTTAGTAGTATTTCTATGAAATGCTTCCACTTTGCAGAAATTCTCTGGAATTTCATCTGTGGGGACCCAATTTTAGTATTTTTTTATCTTACTTTCTTTATGTGATGTTTTATATTTTTAAATCTAGTGCCTTAATTTTAATTTCTAAGTTACCTACTTCCTTACCCGACTTTGACGCGATTTTTAATAATATTGATTAAAGACTGTCAGAAAGCCTACTGTGCATATATGTGGATAATTGATAACATTTATTTCATAATGACCTGATAAAGAACATACACACACACACAATTTATTACAACTCCCACAATCTACAGTGCCAGCTGCACCACCTTAATATATATGATTGTCATCATAATTGTAGACCCCCTTCCAACAAACTTGGATCATTACCTACAAACCTGGAATGAATCTAACTTCATTATCATTGACCTTCTACATGATTGAGCACAATAATGCATAGGGAAGTATTTTGTAAACTGAAATGCATCACATGATATACATTAGTCCTATCTTTAATTAGTATGCATTAAAATTTTATTGTTTGAACAAAGTTTTATAATTTTGAAGCTGTAAAGCTCTGGAAAAATCAAGCATGAAACCCTGGTATAGGTAAGGGCTATCTTTTCAAGAATATGTGTATCATAAACAGCCTTGGAGGACAGAGAGATTATCTCCCTCCAGGGTAAAGGGCAGACTTGTTTACTGTCCAGGGTAATAAAGATTGCCTCTCTCTCACAGGCAAAAACTGGGCAGATCTGTTGTCAGTCCCTTATAAATTGAGAATTCACCGAGCTCAAGGTTCCCCATTTGGAATATGAACCCACTGTGGGCATCATCCTTGACCAGGATCACCTCCTTGTTTTTTTCTGTGGAATTCAGAGGGGATAGAAAACAAAACTGATGTAAATATGAAGTGCCCATTGCCTGGTGTGCTATAAGCAACAAAGTCCTCTCTCCCTGACCCAGGAATCATGTGGCTTTTGCCAATATCCACCGAACTGTGATAGAAATTGTTAGATTGTAAGTAGGGTATAAGCTCAGACTTTTCATAATTTTTGACTGGGTACAGACGTATAATCCTCTTACAGGACAAGAATAAATAATTGGCAAAAATAACAATACAATCTTCAGATCTGCAATAACTTCCTAAAACTATTCTTTTTAAGATACCTCTCCCTCTTAAGCCCTTCCTTCTTTCTCAATGATCCCTTTGTGTGCCCTAGGGCACTCCCTCATGCTTCCTTCCACCCACCCTCCCTCCTTCCTCTTCCTTGCACTAAATATTCTATGCTGGTTAAAGTTTGTGCTACAGTTCTAATATCTGTCTGCATTAGCATGTTCACTGTTCCAGGAACAGCATGTCCCTGAAAATCTCTGCTGGATATAAAACTTTCAAGCATAACTAATATGACAGCGAAATGAATTTCATTTAAGTGAACAATACATTTCTGGCCTTCGCGGGTCAAGGTTATAGTGGAGGATACTACCTTTGTTTACAATCATTTGTCATTTATCCAAAATAACCTAGGTAGCCTCCTATACAGGAATGCCTTTATTTTTCACAGTATAATGTCTTTGGAAAACAAACCTGATAATCACAATGAGATAACAATTTATAGTATCCAGATCAACTGCCTTATTTTATTATATATAGAAGACATAGTGAAGTGACTACTAAATTAATAGTTTTTTATAACATTTTAGCTAAATAGGAAATACCGTGAAGATAAGCAGCAGTGCACGGCTCAAAAGGAATTGGGGATTTCAGTGGAAACGGACCTGAAGCTCTGGGTTATTGACTAAACCATCACTGACTATCTGATTGGAAACACTTCTCCCCGACACATAAATTTACCACACCATTCTACCTTCCTGATAAATGCCATTGCCTTCTCCATCTCTAGCCCCTGCAAAAAAAGAATTGTTGCCTTATAAATCCTTATTTCTTATGTTTTCTGTCAGGGAAACCAAAGCTATGGGGAGTAACATCCCAAGACCATCAGTCCATATGACTGGTATAGAGCCACAAGTAACTACCAGTCCCTGCATTTCACTATATTCATTCATTCATTCATTCATTCATTCTTCAATTGCATCCTCTTGTCTTTTTAATGTATCAGGCATTGTGCTAGTCTCAAACAAACAATTCAAAAAGTATGGGGAATTATCTCTGGGAAATTTTTTAAATGATAGGAAAAAAATGTGGGAGAATAGAAAAAGTGGTAAAAGAACCATTTCTGGGGTTGTCCAGGAAATTTCCACCAAAATTCAGTACCTGGTCAGTCTACTGAAGAACAACTAAACATTTTTCTAGATGAACAGAAGTGGGAAGCATACTGTGGTCAGAGGGAAGAACATGTTAAAATCCTTTTATTCCTGTACAAAAATTTTGAATTTTGAAAGCAACTGAGAAGCAACAATAGTTTTTGAATTTATAAAATTATGTGATTTTATTTATTTGCTTATTAAATCATTCTTGTGGCAGCAAAATGAGTATTAGGAAATACAGAAGAATAATTGTTATTGTAAATGTTATTTTATTCCAAATATTTTTTGAATATGCTAAACTACAATAAAAATATACTTAGTATAGAAATATAGATCTGTGAGTAAGGGGCACAGGAAAAAATTGGAGATTGGAGATGCAATGTAGATTTGTAACAGGTAAAGGAACTGCATTTTTCCATCCACTCATGTACACAACTGTTTCCATACCTTGTTTCTCATTAATAATGTTGTAATGAACTTCGGGGTGCAGATAGATATTTGATATCCTGTTTTCATTTCCCTTGGATATAAACTCAGAAGTGGGATTGTTGGATAATATTGCAGTTCTAGCTTTAATTTTTTGAGATCCTCCATATTGTTTTCTACAGTGGCACTACCAATTTATAGTCTCACCAGTAGTACACAGAGATAGACAAGATCTGGAAACAAGCTAAGTGTCTATCAATGGAAGGACAGATAAGAAGATGCAGCATATACATGTACATATTCATATATATGTAGATATACCTTTAGTTCTGTGTGTTGTGAATGGAGTATTATGCTAAGTGTAATAAGCCTAACAGTGAACGGCAAATACTATATGATACATATTGAATGTAAAATAAAAGTTATTCTTGTAGAGAAATGAAACAGGAAAATGGCTTGGGGGTTGGAATGGGGGAAATAGGAAGAGACTGGTAGGGGACACAGTATGAGCTGTCAGTGATAAGATTGATTAAAGTCTGAGCATCTAGGAGCCTCCTTGGTGGCTCTGAGGTTGAGCACTATACTATGAAGCATCCGCAGCCACTATAGCACGAGTTCAATCCCAGACAGGGAAGTGACCCACATGGCACAGTAGACTTCTCCTGCCTTGTCCACTGCTCCCCTCAGTAGAGTGTTTTAGTCGATCTGCCTGTTCTGTTCCCCACTCTGTCTCTGGTGAATCCTCTCAACCCCCACATCTCTAGCCTGTTACTTAGTTCTTGTATGTATAAAATAAACAAATATTTGGGGAAAAAGTTCTAGGCATCTAACATAAAACATGGTGACTATAATTGATAACACTATTGCATACATGAAATTTTCTAAGAGATAAGTACTTAAATGTTGTCACATATGGGTGAGGTCATGCATGTGTTAACTAACTAGATGGGGGAGTTTCTCACACAGCATAGATATAGCAAATCACCGTGATACACACCTTAAATATTTTACAGTTATTTATATAAACTATACCTCCATAAAGCTAAGATAAAAAATAGTAACAGAGATGCAACCATTGGTTTAAAATATATACCTTAGGGAAATATCAGAGATTTGGAATGATACAGGACCCAGAATGGGAATTACAAGTCTCGGGAATGCAGACTTGTAATGAGAGGGCAGAAGAAGAGGTAGGAAAACTAACTCTAAAGATCAGAAGTCATGAACACAGAAAGGCCTCCAGGAAGCCTAAGGAAAGAAGAGCATCAAAAAATAGACCAAAATGTTCAAATAGGGTATGTTATTGGCTTGGCAATTAATGATATTAATGAAAAGAGTTTTGAGAAAGTGATAGGGAAAGAAACCCAGTGCTAGGTGGAGACGTAATTGGGAATCAAGAAAGTGAGCTACGAAAGTTTATTACAGACCACCGCATGTATGGTGTTAAGATTGCACAGGCTAACATGGCTTGTGGGTAAGAAACAGTTATCACTTGTGTCTATTTCTCCTCTTTCTCTCACCACCTGCTGCAGCACCACAGTGTGGGCTCATTTGTGGCTTGGAAAAGAAAGAATAAATGGAAGATCATTTAGTGTGTGTTGCATACTCATAAGCAACTTCCAAGTGGGACTTTAGATGTTACTCTAAATGGAGGTGCCTCACGATCAGAGACACACTGACAGGACTGAAAGGAAAGCATACTTTAAAACTGCATGCCAGTAGGAACCACATTATCATTATACACTATTAATTATTGCTTTTTTAAACAATCAGTATTGCTTTTTGTATAAATTAACTTGTGGGTGTCAGAGTTAATTTTACTGTACTATTTCTTAATATCTGAAAAAGTATCATTTGGATCTACAACTTTTGAAATTGTATTTTGGCACTAAATTATTTTAGATGACGAAGAAACACACAAAAAAGGACATGGAATGGATCCTTCTTGCCTTTGAGAGGACTGACCCCAGTCTTCCGGAAATGTCCTCTCCCTTGGATGATTCTATACAGTGCTAGGGGTTTTTCTCCATTTATGGGCCAGTTTGCCATATCCTGTAAAGGATGACTGCTTTTGATTTCCTCTTCTCTTGTTTTTCTTCCCTCTAGGTTAGACTCCTTGGGTCATGACTATTATTTCCTCCAAGCAGTGTTAACTGAAATTTCCAGTAAGTACACAGAATTCACTTAATTCTCACCAAAAATACGTCTGCACTTTGAAGCATCCCTTCTTCTCCCCCTGAGTCCCCACGTAGCTCCCCAAGTGCGGGAGTTGGAAAAGATGCCTCTCTCCTACCTTTGAATTTCATTCTACTCAAGAGGGATCAGGGGTTCCACTACCCTCATCCAGCTACACACCACAGGACTCACACATGGGGCCATGATGGTTAGGCTGACAGACAAATCTATATGATAAATACACTCAGTTTTGCATTGCACTCGGAGGTTTTCTTTTTGGCTCTAAAAAACCTTTGTTTGTCTCTTCCTTTGCTATAAGTTGTCTTCAGAAAGGCTTCTTGAACTCTTGAAATCAATCTCTGAGGCCAGGACAGTGCTATTCAACCAGCATCATTAATGCCCTTCCATGTACAGCCTTGCCCATTTTCTCCCCAGTTCAACACAGTAGTCACAGCAGTTAATACTTAGATTTCTTGCTATGTATCCACCACTGTCATAGTGACATATTTGGCTTAATCTCAAAAACCTTATAAAATATTAATATCTTCATTTTTACAGATAAAAAACTAAGTTTTAGAAACATCTATAAGTTAGCCAGTATTGCCCATGACCATGGCCCACATCTACTGTTCTCTGAAGCTAACCTCTCCTCTCCATGTCATTCTGTAAGTGCCTGCAAGGCAAATGCACAGTCTGCATCATTCTCCACTGCACCTGAAATTCATATTAGTAGAAATGGCTCAGAACAGGTAAGGGTCTCAATTAAGATTTGTTGAGTGAGTGACTAATCGCAGAAGATAAATTTCTCCCTGGCAATTGACTTTGGAATTAATTTGGGATGCAGCTTAGATATGTTTGTGAGGCTCCAGATAATCAATTACTTAATATTTATTCGCTGTAATATATATTGCCTCATTCTGGGCTTTGTGAGAGGAAAAAAAGAAGAAACCCAAGTCCTAACCTCTTGGAGTTTACTTTTTTTAGGAAAAATAACAACAAAACTCCTATGTGACTAGCCAGAGCTTCCCACCTCAACCAGAAGTTAGGGGGCAGAGAGACCTCAGATGCAATCAGTAGAGATAGGCCTCTCAGGACACAGAGTAGGGCATAGTTCTTGCTAAACATGTGTCTGGAGAAGGTTGAGCCTCCAAGAATAAATAGCACATTACCATAAAACACTTCCTGGACAATGATCACAGAGCTCAACTTTGACTCCAAAATAGCTTGCCCACACCAAACTTCATATTTGAAGTTCTGTTCAATGCTTCCAGAGCCCAAAACAAGAGATGCTGCATTGCTCCCAGCCTCCTTGGTAGTGATTGAGATGGAAATGCACTCACCCAAACCATTGAATATTTTCATTTTGCCCCTTCAATTCCACTCCGCATGCCATCTTACTGGGAAATTCACCTTGCTCGACTTGGAGATTGATCTATGTGGCCTTATCTACAGGTTCACTTGTCCCTGTGTTCTGCTGACGGACGGCACCTGCAAGAGTTGGAGGGAGAATAAATTCTCTGCATACATTATCCTGGTTTTTACTTCTTGCTCTCTGCTGCATCTACATCAACTTGGAAAACCCATTTACATGGAGGAACCTCTCTCCTCTCCCCTCTTACTCTATCCTCTCCCTATATCCATGGTAGTGAATGGGTTATTCTGTTACTCTCTCCTATCCTTTGTTATTTCCCTGTGCTGTGACCACATGTTTGCAAATAGTTCTTTCTATAAAATTTTACCAAAAGACCCAATTTTAGGTATATTCATCTATTTCTTACTAGGTCCCTGCCTTCCTGCAAACCAATACCACAGAGATATACTTTGCTGAGAGAAGGAAAAAGAAATGTTCTGCCCATAGAAATGAAAGCATACTTGTAGAAGCTGGAGAAACCTCTCTTTATGGAGCTGTATGATTTGTCAATTAAGATCTAAAGCTCTAGAAGTTCTTAGATTGAAGGTAAGACTTCATGAGTATAGTTAGACCATGTATAAACCAGAAGTGAAAGTCTGAATCATTTCTTTTCTCTGGTTCTGCAATCTTGTTTTTTTACCTTGGGTATTTTCTAAAATGGGGTTGGGGGTGTCTTAACTTTTCTCAGGTGTCACTGGAATCATGCAGTGAAAGGATTAATGGATATTTATGCACATACTGATTCACAACCTCTTAAGACTATTTAATAGAAATCACATGCCATTCATTACACACATGCACGCTCTTAAAAGCACTCTGGAGAGTTTATTCATAGGAATGTTGTGGCCAGAAGGTGAAGGCTTAAAACAGCCTGTTGAAGTGCAAGTTGGAATGTGTAAGATATGCAGTTTGGGGTAGCAACAATATGAGAACTAGGGGATTGCCTTAGTAAATCATCAAGAAGTAGAGGAAATGCTATAAAAATGATGGCCAAGTCAAGAGCTATTCATAGTCCTCCAGGGTGAAGATTTTAAATGCTGCCTTGCAAATTCAGCAATTCTTAATGTATTCCTTGATATGCTTATAATTATTTATTTATTACATAATATATACATCTTATATTTAACCAGATGTTTTCTTCATCCAAGGAGACAACTATTTTACCTTTTCCTCCCATGATTCAGTGTAATTCAACCTTGATAGCAAAAAAAAAAAAAAAAGCTCCAATTTCATCCTTATATGACTGTGCTTTCCATGTCTTGGAAAGAGTTTGAACACTCAAGATTTATTTTCTCTTAACTGAACAAACTTCTGACTGGAGAATTTTTTTAAGGATTTGTTTTATTTATTAATGCATAAGAACTGGGATGCAGGAAGGGGTATGAAAAGATTCACCAGAGACAGAGTAGGGAGAACAACAGGCAGATCCACTGAAATACACTGCTGAGGGGAGCAGCAGGTGATACAGGAGAGGTCTTCTGTGCCATGTAGGTCAACTCTCTGGCTGGGGATTGAACTTGTTCCACAGTGGCTACTGATAGCTTTATATAGTGCTGATACTTAATCCCTTGAGCCACCTAACTACACTTTTAATAAAGTGTAGTTAGGTGACATGTATGTAAACACTGTATGAACAATGATTTCATGAATGACAGGCTGGGGTGGGGGACACTGAAAATACTGTGTTTCACCCATTGCAAAGTCAACTGAAGGATCACAGTCTGCAATGGTAAGTAATCATGAACTAGATGTCTCCGAGGAATGTTCTAAAGCATAGTAATAGTTTTGTTAAAATATCAATATCACCATTTAGGAAAATAGAACCAGAAAGGTCTCACATTGGGGAACACTGGAAAATTAGACTTTACTGAGCTTGAATTAAGATTACATATGTTTCTTTATGGGATTATAACCAGCTAGGACAAGACTCACACTAACTAATGTCATTTAACCTTGTCATATCTTAAATCCTAAGGCAGAAAACTTTTTTTCAATTTTAACCACTTTTCACACTTTACCTCATGGTTACACTGCTCCCGTCTTACCACTATTTTGTAATGTCAGGCTAAAGTGTCTTGTCTAAGTCAGTAAGCGGCTGAGACAAAATTCAAAGTCAAGATTGCACATCCATATTGTGTCCCGTTTTCACCAGGTGAACAATTATTTCTTTATGCCAAATGGATCATCTTATTGATCAACATTCTAGAGAAGTCAAGCCATCAATCCAGATATAAGTCTAACACAATTATAGACAAAAAAGAGCCCTTTGCATTTTGAAGAGTACTCGTACTGTCTGCAGGTGTCCTCTAAGACTTGAAGGGCTTCCATTTCATTCTTTGTCACCTCTGTTCATTTTCTTACTCAACTCAAAAGAAATTATTTTGACCTAAATATAAATCCACTCTTTGAAATAATATATATTCTGCACCTTAGAGTCTTAGGGAGGAAATAATAAATAAGAACAATGAATGTAAAGCCCAGAGCTGTTCACTGATTCAAAAGTTCAATTAGTCTCTTTACTGTCCTCACCACAACTGAAATACCTTCTAAGAGATGGATGGTTTATCCAGAAGTCAACCATTGCTAGCAATATCGTATCATAATGATTCTCCTGGATAAAAGGCATTCTCAAAGTGCATCTTTTCTTCTAATTCAGTCTAGCAAATGTGTAAATTGGTATTATCTGCCCACTCCCTAGTAGAGAATGGTACAATCTCAGAAATCCAGATCTCAGGAATCCCAATATTTAAGTAGGCATTGAGCCATGGCAAAAATATAGCTGAGCTCTTAGGGGAAGGAGATAGCATAGGAAGGCAGGGCTACTTTGTAATGATCAGCTCATCTCAAAATCTCTAGTGCTCTACTGGGGATTGGAGTCCATCAATACTTCTGCTTCCTTTCCAGAAGAGGTAAAAGAACTGGAATGGTTAGGTCTTTCTTTTTTTTTCTTCTTCTTTTTTTTTATTTACACATACAAGAGCGGGGGTACAGGCCAGAGGCATGGGAGATGAGAGGATTCACCAGAGACAGAGTGGGGAGCAGAACAGGCAGACCAACTGAAATACACTGCTGAGGGGAGCAGCAGGCAAGACAGGAGAGGTCTGCTGCATCATGTAGGTCCTCTCTTGCCAGGGATAGAACTAGTGCTGCAGTGGCTGCAGATGCTTCACAGTGTGGCATTCAACCCACTGTGCCACCAAGGAGACCCAGGTTGGGTCTTTATTAACTGAAGTAAAGTGATATCAAGACTGAAAAGCATCAAAATGGAATATAATGGCATAATCCAGTTAAACACTCCATCCTACTTGAGATTTTCAGTAACTGAAATTGAAAAAATCTCTAGAGGGTAGCTTACATATGGGTGAAAGTCACATCAAGGATAAAGGATGAATAAAAAAAAACAAATGAATTTCTAATCAAAAGCCAAGATGCTCAGATGAGGAGATATAGGTTCACAAGAAATGTGAAAAGTCAATGGTCTCTACGAAATAAGAACATATTAAGGTCAGTTGTTGTTTTTTAGTTTCTGTCTAAAGGTATCTTCAGGCAGCAGAAATGCTCTTTAACCTCTAGTACTAAGGATTCTTATTAATTCTCCGGACTTTGGGAAATGAAAATTCAACACACATAAGAGGACAATGGATAAATGCCTTAAAATTTCAAGTGTTTTAGGGCATCTATTGTCAAATTACACCTTAAAAATTCAAACATAACTGTGACTCTAAAGAATATTCAAGGACAGCAAAGCTGGCAGGAAACATTGAGGCCAGCACAAACATGAAAAGTTGATGGGTAGAGACACTATGCAAGAAACCTTGTGAATGTACTCTTCTACAGTATCCCTCACTCTGAAAGCATTTCTGAAACTCTCAGAAAATGATGATTCAAGAAGATCCAGAGAAATGTTTTGTTTTTTTTTAAAGATTCATTTATTCATATAAGAACTGGGGTACAGGCCAGAAGTGCAGGGGGGTGAGAGGATGCACCAGAAATAGAGTGTGGAGCAGAACAGGCAGATGGACTGAAATATACTGCTGAGGGGAGCAGCGGGCGAGGCAGGAGAGGTCTGCTGCACCATGTGGGTCACCTCCACAATCCAACTCGTGCTACAGAGGCTGCTTCATAGTGTGTTTATTAACCCACTGCGCCACCAGAGGAGGGCCCAGAGAAATGTTTTGATTCCCACTCATACATCCAGGAGGTGACAATAGGCCAGGAATATAAGCAGAATTATTTCTTCTATTTCAGTGTCTCTCCTCTCTAGCCACTAGCATTTTAATTACAGTAAAACTTAGGTGTATTCCCCCTGCTATGGTGCCTGCTTTTCAGGTGAATATGGTATTGCAATGTAGGTGTAAAACACACACACATACATACACACACACATAACAAAAAAGAAACCATTCCATGCTCCAAAATAAAACCCTTATATTCCAACATATTCACCGAGCTCCATTTTTACAGTAAGTAATACTATCAAAGTTAACATCAAAGTACTTTATAGGTTTTTCTTTTTATACACTTACAATTATTCCTTTAAGATCATTTATTGTACTTTTCTCTGTCCTAAAGGTAATTCATGTTTACATTTTTAATGGAGAATACTGTAAAAATCTAATAAAACAATATAATCTGTCAATTATTAATTATGGCTTGATATTTGCTATACTTCTAGTGTTTTTCATTTTTTGTTGATATTTTTAATCAATGTATTGTGTTTCACTAGCTTGGCATTTCACAAACTTTTTAATTTGATAATATCACCCAACAATGCAAGCTAGAGAATTGAGACCCATTTTAGATTCCACATTTTTCCTTATACAACACAATTTCAGTATGTCACTAAATACTGTATATTCTATTCCATTAAGTTTATTGTATCTTAGTTTTTCCTCTATGCCAAAATGCTACAGCTTTAACTCAATCTGTATTATCTCTTATATTGCTATGAAAGTAGACTGACTTCCGGGCCTCCTTGCTAGCACAGAGGGTTGAGCACTGCACTGTGAAGCATCTGCAGCACAGCACTATGAGTTCGATCCCTGGCCAGGGAGGGCACCCACATGGTGCAGTAGACCTCTCCTGCCTCACCCAAGCCTCCCCTCAGCAGTGTATTTCAGTCCATCTACCTGTTCTGCTCTCCACGCTGTCTCTGGTTAATCCTCTCACCTCCCACACCTCTGGCCTATACCCCAGCTTTAAATGCATAAATAAATAAAATCTTTAAAAAAAAGAAAGAAACTGACTTCCTATAGCAGCAATTAGGTTCACATTTCAATGAATCTTTCTATTACTTCCAAAATTATTATTTTTAGTGGTGGGAATTTTATGGGGACTACACCTGAGCGGAAAAAGCATACATTGTACAAAAATGAAAAGTGACTTAAAATATATATGCAAATAATATATTAAAAGAAAACAATTATTACTTTCAGTGCACGGAAGTTTGTGTTATTCTCTTGCTTTAAAATATTTTAATAGTTTTCCATTTTCCTGGAAAGTATCAAATTCCTTAACATGGTGTAAACAGCAATCCATCTCTGCCCTCTCTTATCAGTCTTTATTCTGCCTGCTTTCCTTCCCTTTATGTTTCAATCATTTTGAGATGCTCCCAGGTCTCCAAACACCAAGGTAATCTACATTTTGATTGATGTTTTGGTTTTCTCTGGTCTTCTCTCAGTGATACCCTTATCACCATTTCCTTTCCCTGTCACTGTTTAGGTAGAATAATCACATCCTCCCTTATGGCCCACACAAGTTGATGTTCTTACCTCTACAGCCTGCCTTCATGTTTTAAGTGTTTTTCCCCAAAAAAGCTGTACCTGTTGATGTCAGAATTGTCTTATTCATCTTTGTGTTCCCAGAATCTAGAGTTCAAACCCAGATGTGAAAGATGTTCAAAATTTTCTTAAAATGTGGTGCTTTCATTTTTGGTGCATGGCAACCAAAAACAAGTTGAGTATCATTTGACAAACAAACATATTATTCCTATGGCTCTGTCTACTTCATTCTACATTTATCTATTTTTTGACAACCACAAACAAAGGACAAATTCAGCCTATTTAAAATCCCCATGGAACAACAATTCATAAAATTCTATAAAGAGATGAAACTTAGCAAACACCACAAAGTCATTATGAGAAAATTGTCATGCACTAAATCTGCTCAGGACTGCGGGGTGCTTAACTGATAGTCACATTTGTTTTGGGATGTTTGCCTAGAAATGTTCTTTTAATAAATGTACTAAATAAGATGCATAATTTAGCTCCTTTTCTATCTCCTACTGGCCAGATGCCAGCTCTAAGCCACTGCTCTGCTTCTCTATTTCCCTCCCCTATTGATCTCTCACCAATTCTCTCTTGAATTTGACTCAGCACCAAGGTTACCCGCTGGCCTAGCACAATCTCATTAAAAAGCCATCACAATGGTGCCTGATGGCTTCATTTCTACCCCAAAGGGTTCAATTTCTCTGGAACAAGGAGAGAACAAGTTCTCTCCAAATTACTATGCCCACTCTATTACATGCATACTGGCAGTAAAGTGAAAGAATGAGAAGCCTGGTCTTTATTGGGTAGATGAGAGAGCACCTCTGTATCTTTCCCTCTTTCCACCATGGGCTTTGTTCAGGTTATACTTTCGTTTGGAAATTATCATGGTCAGTGTCCAACTTGCTTTTTTGGCCCCTATGCAGCCTCCTATGCAGTAAAACCCAATAAGCTGAGAATTTGAAGATTTTGTGTCAAGGCAGACCACTGAAAATTTATTTGCTATGTAGTAACTAACACAACCTCACTGACCTGTTGAATTTACTTTTCCTATCTTAAAAAAATGAATTATGCACAATAACAACTATCCCTTTGGGTTAATTTACAACCCTTGTTCACACATGTTACACATACAATCATTTGACCTTCTTACAAGGTCAATATGCCAGAATAGTTCCGAACACTATTCTCACTCTTCCTTCCAGGTAAATATGTATCGATTGCATGAATTAGTAAATGCCAACCATTCAATCTCTAGTCCGGTAAAGAGACTTGGGCTCAAGAAGAGTTTAGAAATCTGTGAAGGTGGCTTAGAATACTAACATACAGTAAAAACAGCTTTTAATTTATTTTAAAATAATGTTAATTATTATCACTTCTGACATAAAATACTTTATATGCTTTAGATAATTTAATCCTTACAACAGCTTTATGAAGATAAACTCTATTATTTCCCTCATCCTGCAGTTAATGAGACTGAATCACTGATGCTGTGAGAAGTTATTCGTTTTACTTTGCCTCTTCAAGTTCCAGAGCTAGGACACATGCCTAGGTTTGTCTACCTTAAAGTCCACTCTGTTAATCACAGCATCTTCTTTCACCCACACCTAAGCTACATCTGGCTTGAACAGCCAGGAACATAGGGCTAAAACCAGATACTTCCACAAGAAAGTAACTTGTAATGAATGGGATTAACTCACAGCCAACTGGACTACTTTTTCCCTTATGTTTTTCCAGAATAGTGAATCTTCATCTCTCCTCACTGGATTGCAACACAGCCTTGGCTTGACATGCTTTCTTCCCCAGCTGTTAACCTTGTGCACTATGGCACTGCATGCTCACTGGCCATCCCATGGAGAGGAGGCTGTGCAGAGCATGGCATCTGACAGAATGCAGGTCATTTCTCTGAATGAGCATTATTCATTCTGTCGGTTAAATTCAGAGGCAGCAGCCTGCATTTCTCCCACTGGGCTGCTAAGAGGAACTGCAGAGCATAAGGAGACATTTTAAAAATCAAAATACTATGCTCAATTCTCCCATGTTGAGAAGGGCATGTCAATTCATCTCAAGGAGACCTCATGGGGCAGAGTTTTGTAAATACACTCCAGTGGTCTCTGTGTCCTAATTTAAAATATTTCTGTTCTGTTTTTTACTAGGCATTTGATTTTTTGTTCCTAAAACAAATCCATAGTTTGCATTCTGTAGAGAAGGGAAGAAAAGTATGGTCATTTACAGTTATTTTTCCTTAAAAAATATCTAGTCTCAAACTTAACAGTTCCTTAAGGTACAGTCAGGGTAGAAGATGATTCTACAAATTATGATTGTTTCTATTTATAAACTATTGTTCTGTGATCTACTAAGTCTATTTCTATTCCTTGCATTGCCAAATGAATTTTAGGATCAATTTCTCAATTTTGGGGAGAAAAAGAGAATTGAACCTATATTGAAATTTGAAGAATAATGTCAAATTTAAAGTGCTATCTTCTATGAACATGGGATATCTTTCTATTTGTTTCCTTATTAAATTTCATCCAATAATACTTTGTAATTTAAACATTTTGCAGGCTTTTGATTATTTATGATCTAGTCTATTTGACACTGCTGTGAATTGTTTTCTTAATTTCATTTTTGGAATGTTTATGACTAGGGTATAGACATACACCATAGCTCTTTTAGTATATTTATTTTGTATCCTGAAACCTTGCTAAACCTGCTTATTAATTCTAGTAGCTTTTCATAGATTCTTTAGCATTTTCTATTACTTAAGAATAGTAGTTTTAGTCTCTCCTCTCCAGTCTAGATGCCTTTCATTTCTTTTTCTTGCGTAATTGTTATCTCAGAATGGAGATAGTTTTAATTCTCCATTCCCACTCTTTATGCCTTTTCTCTTTTTTAAAAATTTTTAAAAATTTATTAATGCATACAAGAACTGGGGTATAGGCCAGCAATGTGGGGTGGAGGGAGGAGAGAGGCTTCACCAGAGATAGCAAGGAGCAGAACAGTCGGATCTACTAAAATACACTGCTGAGGGGATTAGCAGGCAAGACAGGAGAGGTCTGCTGTGCCATGTGGGTCACCTCCTTGACTGGGAATACAACTCTTGCTACAGTGGCTGGCGAAAGCTTGATAATGCTGAGGCTTAACCCCCTGTGCTACCAGAGAGGCCCCTTTTATTTCCTTCTTATCTAATGGTCTGACTAGGACATTTAGAGCAATGTTGAATAAAAGTGGGAATAGTGAATAAAAATGGTATCCTTGTCATGTTCCTGACCCTGAGCGAACATCACTCAGTCTTTCACAGTAAGTACAGTGCTTGCGGCGAGATTTCCCACATCTCTTCTGTTTGTAGATCACTGAGTGTTCAGTCATGAAAGAGAATTTGGCTTTGTCAAATTATTTTTCTACATCTATCCAGACTAGGGATCATGTCCTTTATTCTACTGATACTTTGTATTATAAAACTTTCAAAACTTAAAACATTGTATTTCCCGAATAAATCCCACTCGATCATTGTGTTGTGAGCCTTTGACATGCTTGAATTCAGTTTATGAACATTTTGTTGAGGATTTTATATTTTGCATGGGCATGTCACATGAACTTGAGGCATCTGCAGTGCTAAGTCATTGCCTCTGATTATTTTGTTTTGTCTTGGTTTTTGGAAAATGTCCTGGAAAGTGTGCTTTCCTCACCAACTGAGCCCATTTTCAGGTCAAGTAAAGCAGACAAACTGGTCAAATAGTAATAGTTCTCTGTGAATGGAGTGTTTTGAAGATCTCCAAATCCATCCCATCTGCTCCTTCCTGTGACCCACTGCTGATTTTTACAAATTATCCTTGTTAGGGTAGCTTTTGAACTGTATTCTCCTTTTAGGGGGAAGACTGAATCAACACTGACCCAGCAAGTTATTAAAGTGGCACACAATCTTACACTCTGAGTTTTAAATGAGAAATACCTGGGGAAAAAAATCTACTAGCTTACAAGCTATGTACATGCAAAGTCCCTTAAAAAATTCTTAGTCAGGGCCTCCCTGGTGGTGCAGGGGTTACAGTCTCAGCACATCAAACTATCTCTGGCCACTGCAGCATGAATTTGATCCCAGGCCAGGGAGTTAACATGTGGAGCAGCAGACCTCTTCTGTCTTTCCCACTGCTCCCCTCAGCAGTATATTTCAGTAGATACATCTGTTCTGCTCCCCACTCTGTCTTTGGTGAATCCTTTTACCCCCTGCACCTCTAGTTCTTGTATGCATATATAAAAATATATCTTTAAAGAAAAAAGTTGTAGTCACATTCACCAAATAGAGATTTTCTAAAGTCACTTTTTTGGTAAACTGTTTTAAAATTCTTGTTCATAGTCTTCTAACAACATGCACTGTTACTATTATGTGAATATTTCACTTTAAACTTTGAAACTGCTTTTACTGAATGTCTGTTGCTTAAAGGTGAGGGACTAACACTGTATCCTAGGAGATAATACATGTTATGCTTTCCTTCTGAAAATGAATAACTATCATTTTGTCTACATATAAATATAGCTCTTAGTATACCTATACTTTTTCACATTTCATTGTAAAGTGACCAGTTAACAGCTAAAGTTAGGAGCTTTTGGTAATAGAGTTTAGTGGTATTTTGAAATATGATTATGGTATTAAAAATAATTCAGCTTTTCTTATAGTAAAGTTAAATTTAAAACAAAATATATGGGAATGCTACCTGTACAAAGAATAAGCCTTTTACAATGCACAGTAACAGAATCTGTGCCCTTTTTTTATTAAGGCAACATTATTTTACAACATGCATATGATTCAGAAATAATAGGATTCCACCTCTTCAGATGTGTGTTACCATACTACATCCATCACCAGCAACCAACATGGGCATATGAGAGAAAGCCATATTCTCTAGTCAACCTTGAAGCTAGAAATGACTATGTGTTACAAGTTCTGATCAATAACTTATAACTAGGACAGATATGTGCAATTTCTATGTAATACTCTAACTGAAATGTGCAAGGAGGGTTAGTATAATCTTCTTTACTCCTTCCCACTGAATGGAATAGAATGTAAATCCTGGATTTTTTACAGACAAATAGATCATCAGATAACTTTAGGGATATAAGTCACATTCCCAATACTTCCCACCATCTGCCAACATCTGTCTTCTGTAGACAGAAAAATAAATTCTTGTTTTATTAAGACATTGTTATGTGGGGCTTTAGTCACTCCCAGATGACTCTTATCAGAGAGAGTAGTTCTCAAAACCTAAGACTTACTTTCCTAACTTATGATGCTATAAATACATTCTAGAAATTCAGTTAAATTACTCAGTCATGATTAGTACAGTCAGAACTTTGTAAGAGAAAAACCTAAGAAACATGATAAGATGGGTATTCTGAGGTAGAACTATTTCTGCAAATGTGAAGATACACTCATCAGGTAACTTCTTATAAAACTGAAATTGACCTCTTTGCACCTTCAATCAACTTTATAAGGTTGTGAATATGTATGCATTACAAATGTGTGCTGTTTTTGCTTGGCAATATTATTTGTTTCTATTGCATATTATTTTTTCATTATAGATGTCACAATCAGTCTGTGAAAGGTCTTTCTTGATTTTTGTAAGCAAATTTTGCAACCACATATTGTATTGTATTCCCATAGTATTTTATAAACAACTTCTATCATCAATTTTAGTACATTATAATTATACATGGATTTCATGCGTCTATCTTTTTTACTGTGTTGTAAACATCTTAAAATAAGTGACAGTATTCTATTCATCTTGTGGTTTTAACACTTCACAAAGAACTTATAGTAGACTTCATTAGTTTTCTATTGCTCTTTAAGTAGTTGCCACAATTCTAGTGTCTTAAAACAATACCCACTTATTCTCTTATTATTCAAGGGTCAGAAGAGAAGATAGGACTCATGAGGCTCTTCAACATGGTCTGACAAGCCAAAATCAAGGTGATGACCAGGCTGAGTTCCTAGCCTCAGGACCTGAGGTTGATTCTGCCTACAAGCTCATTCATGTTGTCAACATTCAGTTCCTGGTGTTTTGCAGTAATGGATACAAAACTGAGAGGTAATCACTTTCTTGCTTCTAGAGACCATTTTTCATTTACTGTGATGACTCCCATCATATCCACAGTCACTTATAGCATGATAACTCCTTTCTATGCTTTGAGTTTCTCTGTCTTTACTTTTCTACCATTAGCTGGGGGGGGGGGGGGAATATCTCACCCATTTTAAAGAGTTCACATAACTTCNGTTTCTCTGTCTTTACTTTTCTACCATTAGCTGGGGGGGGGGGGGGAATATCTCTCCCATTTTAAAGAGTTCACATAACTTCACTATTTCATGGAGAATTCATTTGCAAATTACATTTGAAGACTTCCGATGAGAGGCCACATATTCTTCAAGATAATATCATTCATTTCTATTATTCAGAGCCTTTTAGGTCATCCTCATTTCTACCTTAATATTTCTAATACATTTGAGGATTAAAGGATGCTTTTCACTGACTTCAAACATATATAATTTCTATGATCACAGTGGTAGATCCTAACCTATATAAGAGGCTCTCTAAGTTAATCACCATTATCTGATTTTATTTTCATATTCAAATACATTTGCTATTCTATTTGGTCTTTGGGGGCAAAGGAGCAAAACAGTAAAAAACAAAAATAATTCTTTCTTAAGTCATCTCCAACTAACTCATAGAAATCCAAAGGGAAAATGAAGATGTGTTTCTCTACTTTTCAAATTTAGCCTAATCTAGCACAATAGAAAATAACTTGGCTTGAGAAATATAAAGAAAAGTTGTAGCTGAATGTAAACATTGACTTCATCCATTCATGTGAATTAGTTATTCAGAGAAAACTGAAGTCAAAACACTTACTAAATAATGTATTCTTATCAAGTAAAACAGAAAAAGCATGCATTTCTTTAGGATCAGAAAGAAAAGTTCAAAAGTGCATATAGTATTAGTAAATCCATAAGCATCAAGTTTAACTCAGAAAACTATACAGAATGTTCTGAAGTCAACTATAGACAAAAAAATGAGAAACTGAACAAAGTTCTAATAAGCTATGTGAACTTATACTGATTTCAAAGAATAGATTCAGTACTTCTAGTATATATTATGTTATGTACTCAAGTATTGGTCAAAATAATTCACAACTATAAAACCTATTAAGCTCTTTACTTAGGAGGGCATCCTAGGCATGCTTTTTAGAAAGAAAACAGCAAATGCTTCATTTTATAAAAAATATTGTTGCAAGATTAGCAATAAATCCTGTATCAAAACCCACCCTGGGTTATCAAAAGTTGAAAGTGAATTTTAGTTTTAATCCTACATGCTAGCCTAACCAATATGCATAAATCATTATGTACATTTTATAGTTGATAAACAAATCTATAGCACATATTTCTTTCAAGTGGTTTAAAGATGCTGGGTAAATGTGCTCAAATTTTAAAAAGCAGGCTTACAGATCACATGAGGATCTATACAAGAAAAATATTTTATTTTAAATTTCATATAATGAGGGCTGATGATTTTGAGTTTTAAAAATACAGTAAAATTAAAAACCTGGATATGATTACATAAAAATTGAAAGCACCCAAACTTCATCACACATTTATGTAATTATGGCCACAATAGTTATGGACATAAAAATTTTTCTGAGACCATCTACTCTTTATTTAGAGGGAATCTTAGGTTCTAAACCTAAGAATATTAGGTTAAAACTAGCACATAGAGTGGTAGTGAGGCTGAAGAGAGGGAAGGCACACCAGAGGAAACAATGGCTGAAAATTTCAGAAAAAAAAATATTAAAAGCAAGGAAAGAGATTTTTCGGGTATCCAGTAATGGCTGACTAAGGTGCCACTATACTGACCCCCCCTGCAGACATTTGCAAAGTCTGGCTATAATGCAAAAGTATTTGGGAGTCACCGGAGATTGAAGAGAAAACATGCTCCGAAAAAGAGTCTACACCCAGAGTAGATTTGCAATAATTTCTGTTTTCATAGCTTTTTATCTTGGATCCTCTCATAATCACTAAAATGTCTGTAGTAACTGTACCCATGGAAAATTTCAGTCTTTCTGCTCCTGGAAGATAGAAGACCATGGCCATTAGTGGAGAGGAAATCTCAGAAAGGAATAATCAATCAAATTGTGACTCAAAGAATAGCACAATCACACAGGCCTACCTGAAGATCCACAGTAGAACAGTACTCACTAATTTAAAATTCACCTATATGGAAAGAGCATAAAGGACTATGGTGATGGTGCGCAGGTGAATTGGTGGAAAGTCTATGGGACTACACCTAGGAAAAAAAAGCAAACACTGCAAGAAAAAAATAAAAATTTGAAAATATTTCTTACCAAAAAAAAAAAAATTCACCTAGAACCTTAGGCTCCATAAAGCTAGAACACTGACTTTGTGCACTTTTCCCCTCAATGTTTCTCTTCACTTGAGGAATGTATATGCCTAACACGCTTAACAGACTTCTCAGAATGGCATTAGACAGAAATGGACAAACCTCTCCCCATCAAATTCATTCATTATTTCTCAAAATCAACTAACTACAAGTTGCATCCACTTAATTCAATGTCGGATTAATGTTTGCCACACTTAGAAGGTACTTGGAGGACTGCAATAGGGTCACGGTGCAGTTGGCCCTTCCAGGCCCCTCCTGTAAGTCATGACATTTTGCTTTTTTCACAGAAGCATTTTTCTTTTCCTCATAAACAGACAAGACTCGAAAAGAAAGAGAAACCAAGATATGAAGTATCTCACAATCTCTCCTACTCACATTTTAAAGGAAACTGAATGATCCATTTCCCTTCAGTCCAAATAAGTGATCATGTTTCAAGATCATGTCACTATAAAATACAGGGTGCCCATTTTCTTATAAAATAGTTGTCAATCTTTAAATATTAACTATCCATCTCATGTTTTTAATCTACAACAAAATATAATGTGCCACTTGGGCAGGGCAGGTGATCAGCCCACCCTTCCCTTCTCTAAGGCTTCTCATACATAATATGATACACATGAGTCAAAACTTACAAAAAGTGGTCCTCCCTGGTGGTACAAGGGGCTAAGTTTCAGCACTATGAAGCTATCCAAAACCACCAGCGGCACAAGTTCAATCCCCAGCCAGGGAGGTGAAACACATGACTCAGCAGACCTCTCCTGTCTCCCCCGCTGCTCCCCTCAGCAGTGTATTTCAGTAAATCCACCTGTTCTGCTCCCCACTCTGTCTCTGGTGACCCCTCTTATGCCCTGCACCTCTGTCCTGTACCCCAGTTCTTAAATGCATAAATAATTAAATCTTTTTAAAAATTACAAAAAGTACCTGTAAACAGTGAATGCTACTCAAATATAGTTTTGGTCTCTTCCTATAGGTTTCATTTGTTATTGTTAGAAAGCCACTAATGATTTTGGACAACTATTTATTCTCAAGACTATCAAGATGCTTATCTTTTTAAAAATAAATAAATGAGAAAGTAGGTCTAAGAGAAGGTTAGACATCTGTATTATCATATTATGAGATAATTGTTTATTAGATTGAGATGCATAGCAGGAAAGGGAGGGTATATATACTGGATCAACGTAAAAACACAGACTATTTGAAGAAAATAAATATTAGGGGATACTCGCTGTTAGGTGTAGATTTCTTTTCATGCTACCCTTTTTAAAATCCATTTTATAGATTTTGTAATTTTTCAGGATTTAAAACAGCAGCTTAATTTATGTGATTATCAAGAGAAACTAATTCAAAAAGTAGACAACTTTTTGGAAGTGACTTTATCAGGCATAGCAAGGCAAAATGTAAAAACTAATTTTATCGTTAAGTATCCTTCAGTCAGCAAAAACTTTTACTTAAAGTGGTCAAACTTCCTGAAACACTTAAGCATTTAAAATTACTGATTTATTTAACATAATGAGAGGCACTCAAACAACATGATGCATTTCATACATTGCAACTTACAGCCAAAATATAAATCTCTTCTCAACTTAATATAGCTATTAGTGTGGAAACTGTGCCATTTTAATTGAGAGAACTTGTTTGAAATGCTTGAGTGTATCCTAGACAAAGCCCATTGTCATTTCTTTTTTTTTCTTTCTTTTTTTTATTAAAATATTTTAAAATTTACATATACTTGCCATTAATTGTAATCCCCATGTATTCCCCATCACCTTCTCACCAGTGCACCATCACCTCAG